>CM022303.1:656747777-657347777 GCA_011799875.1 Thinopyrum elongatum | reverse complement strand
ATTTCATGGATTCAACCATATTTGCAAGCATATTTCATAAATGTTCACAAATTTCAATTATTTTGGTACTAATTTAGTCATTTCAGAAAACCAAAGACTTCAAAATACTACTGGATTTTTAATAAACTTTTCATAATTTTAAAATAGACATTATATATAAACTTTTAAATACACTATATATTAAAAAAATGACTATAATTATAAAAATATGTTTGAAATAATTAAAATTTGTGGAATGTTCCTGTAATTGATTGGAAGATTAATAAAATAATTAAAATGCATATAGATATTTTGAATTATATTTTATATTATTTTTATAAAAATGTTAGTACATGTATGAAAAGTTTCTCAAACCGATCCGAGAATATAAAGAAACAAATAAAATTTGGATGAAACGTTGCTGAAAGTGTTTGAAATATGACTGGGATAATTGGTGTTTGAACATTTATGAATATATATGTAAAAATTTGAAATATCGAAACTTTATTAAATAATTAAATAAATTGAATAATTCATAGTATATTTTTAAATTACAAAAAAATGGAAGATTGGTAAAATAAGGGAGACGTGAGACGGTGAGAGACCTCCTTGCCCAGTGCCCACGGCCCCTTCGTCTCTCCCTCATCCATCTCCGCAACCGCCGCCGCCGCCGTCCCCATCCTCAGCAGCACAGCACAGCACAGTACGGGCGGTTGCCGAAGCCCACGCCTTGCCCCTCTCTCTCCCCCGCCTCCGACCCATCCCCCTATCCGAGCAGGCAGCACAGGCAAGAACTCCCCCAAATCCCCAGCTAATCTCGCCCCAACCCCCAAGACCACCGCCGGAAGAATCCTAGAGACACTGTCGCCCATGGTCAGCGCTGGCGGGAGGTTCGAGAAGAGCCCCACCGCCGAGAAAGCCCCAGAGGCAGCGCCGTCCGGGGAGGTCTCCACCGCCCAGTTCCACATCTACCAGCCGCCATCCTCTCTCCGCGGCTGGCCCGACGACCACGACACGGAGGCCGCCCTCCGCCAACTCGGCCTCCTCGATTTCGCGCGGCTCCAGCTCCCGGACGGTATCCCCCGGCACGACCTCGTCTCCGATCTGGTCGCCTCCTACCACCGGGAGAACTGCCGGGGCTACGCCTACCTCTGGGGCGTCCGCGTCAGTGTCGACCGCAAGTCCTTCCTCAGCGCGGCAGCCCTCCAAGCCACGGCGGAGCACAAGGTGCTCCCTCCACGGCGCAGGACGAGGAACACAAGGAGTTCGTCCACGGTTACCAGCGCCGCCTTGCAGTTCATGGAAATGTGGATCCTCCCGCAGTTCCAGGGCAGGGACATGTTGCCGTCGAATGTGTCGGCTGCGATGTGGGAGGTGAAGGCGGAGTTAGCGCATAACGTCGACTGGGGTGAGCTGATCTGGGACCTAGTACAGAATGAGATTCTCGAATTGCCAAAGAGGGATGATAAAAATTCATACTTTGGGTTGTATCTCCTGAGACTCATTTGGGTAAAGCATCCAGAGGTGTTCGGGTTGAAGGACAAGATGGAAAGACTCGCTCGGGTGCATCTTGACAGAATCTTACCGCAGGTAGTCGACAATGTGACGGAAAGAATCCGGTTGGAGTTTACGAGACCCAAGAAGATTACGAGATTCTTCCGGGTGCAGCAGCCGCAGGTGGTCAACAACCTGTCCAAACCGGTGGAGTCTGGGGATGAAGCTGCAGCAGTTGTTCAAGTTCAACGGCAATCCATGGTGGGGGATGAAGCTGCAGCAGCTGTTCAAGTTCAACAGCAATCCATGGTGGGGGATGAAGCTGTGGCAGTTCTTCAAGTTCAGCAGCAATCCATGGTGGTAGAGAGCTCACCGCTGACCATAGTGCTGAATAATGATGCAAGCGTGGGCAAGAGGAACAGCTTGGAGGCTGCCCTGGCAGAGCCTGGGCACGCTGATACGCACAAGCATGGAGTGAAGCATGTGAAGCAGCAGTTTCAGCAGGGCAGTCAACAGAAGTGGACACGTAAGAGGAGCAAGCGTAGTGTACCCAGTCCCAGTGGATCAATAATCTCTTCTGCAAATTGTTCTTGTGACATTATAGGAATAAAGAGTGAGGTTAATCGTGCGCGACTGGAGAACCAACCTCCAAAGGAGTTGCTTGAAGCAGAGATGTTTATCCAGGCAATCAAGGTGTTGAACGAGACACTGTCTGCAGAAACCATCGTACATATCTTGCAGGACTCTCCACCGTCTGGCTCCCCGCTGATGCGGGGTGGTGCAGTAGTGGAGGTCACTAAATAGGAGAATGGTTCTCACGCTCGAATGTGATCCTAGTGGGATCAGTAACAGGATGTAGATTTTCTCTCTTCTCGTGAGCGTTTGGCTTTTGGAGCTCGGCATTTGGTGGTCTGTAGCGAGAAGGATTATCTGGCTGTGCTAGATCTTGGTTGGCTAGTCTCGGAGAACTGGAATCATTGGTTCATCTTTTGGATGTGTTGCCCTAAAACCTGGAGCCAGAGTACTTCATATGAAAAAAATGATATATTTGTTGGATGGTTGTACTTTTTTGGGAGTAGTCAGCATGTGGATGCTTGGGCTTTCCAGGTCTGATCCTTATCTTGATTCCTGTTACTTATTAGTACCACTCGTAGAGCATGTCATTTCGGATGATGCTTATGTCTTGAACACCCTGTGATTACTCTGAACTGTGAAGTATCTATGCTATTTTAGTTTTTCTACTCCCTGCTGTCCAAATTTACTTTCGTGTTGCATCATGAAGAAGCAAGAATGACAGTTTTTATGATGCGATATTCAATCTTGGTTTGTTAGAAATATGACATTTCTGTTGTTAAAGAATGACAGTGTTTATGATGCGATATTCAGTCTTGTTTTGTTAGAAATATGGCATTTCTGTTGTTGAAGAATGACAGTGTTTATGATGCGATATTCAATCTTGGTTTGTTAGAAATATGGTATTTCTGTTGTTCAAGTGGTTAGTTTGGATCTTGTCTTCCATATGTTTATATGTCTTTACTGAGAAGTAATACGGTGGTATAATAATATTTTAATTACTGCTAGAAGTTGGTATCATGGTGTGATCAGTATTGTTCGTACTAATGACATAAAGCATAAAAATATGATAATATTTATCATAAATCTAGCAATAGTATGAGCAATGTAAATAACTAAATGCTTTCTAGAAAGTTGTTTATTTATGAATGGAGATAGTAATTACTCATCATGAATTATCTCCTAATATAGTATGACTGTAGTATGTGTAGCCGACTATGACTGTAGTATGTGTCCTTGGGGGCGGTGACTTTGCACTGCAGGGATGAGCTCACATTAGGTTATATCTACCAGAGACGAGAGCCTTATTGGTCTTGAATGCTGCCTTAACGAAGCAACATGTTCTCCCCTGCTTCACATTTCTCTAGTTCCATATAATACATGAAGATGCCATGTGTCGCTCAGAATGTGATTCTGGTGGTACCTGTAATAGGATAGGATGTAGATTTGTTCTTGTCTCGTTAGCGTTTGGGTTTTGGATCTCGGCCTTTTGTGGTCTGTAGCTCATGGTTGGCTCTGGTGTTAGAAAATTTGGATGCTTGGTTCATCTTTTGGATGCTTTGCCGTGAAATCTGGAGCCAGAGTACCTCATATGAAAAAAAAAGTTTTATATGTTGGATGTTCTATGGTTTCTTGTGGTTTCCTGGGTGCTTGGGATTTCTAGGTCTGATCCTTACCTGGTTTCTCTTATTGGTACCAGGTCATTTTTTATGGTACTTATGATTGTCTTGCACATCCTGTGAATATTCTGAACTATTGTATTCTATTATTGCTTTTCTACTGAACATCCCTGCTGTCCAAATTTACTGTAAAGATGAGAGATTCAATCTTGGGCATGCTCTTTTGAGTGAATAATTTTGTTAGAGATGTTATTTCTTGTTTTAAAATCTAGATGCTTTGCGTCTAAAAATCCAGGATGAATGAGGTACCAAACAAACTGGCATATGGTGCAACGTAACTTGAGTTGAAAGTGTACAATCAGCAGGAATTAATCATCAAATTAGCTGGACTGTTTTGCTAGTTAATCAAATTAAAACTAGGAAGTTCCCCAGCAACCAAGCAGATGCAATTCAAGATTCCCTGATCCAGATCCCACTGAAGAAGCACCAATGTGAAGAACGTTCACTTCTGAAAATTCAATTCCACAACCAATAAACCAGAATCATACTTAGTGAAGATGGCACTAATTGAAGGCATGAGAAAGGTGAAGTGTTCAAGGAAAACTGTTTGTTCAAGTTTCCAGCTCAGAACCTTCAACTCTACATTGTTTTAGTTCATAGCGACAAATCCTAACCCCTCTCCGCATATCTGAGTCATCAACATTACCCAACCACAAAGTCAGGGGGGCACTACTGTTAAGTGTCAACACAGTAATAAATAAGAGAGCCAGCAAATTAGGCGTGATATTTCTTTATCACCAAATTTCAAAGTCTGCGTATACCAAAAACTAATTCTGTGGCATAAGATGAACCTAAAGAACTCACCAGGAAAATACATAAATTAACCCAAGTGCAATCATCGAGAACAGTATGTAGAATGGTAGTCTGACAAATCCAAGCGTGACCCCAAAGCAATTCAAGTATATACGGAGATAATCATAACTCAATGCAACCTTTACTTCTCTATAAGGTGATTATTTTGCAAGCTAAAGACCAAAATTTGATTATCTACTATACAAACTTTGAGTACAAAAGTAGACCCCTCGTTGAGACTAAAGGATCTTCCATCATTTACTCCTAGCCTTCTGTATATTCACTGGGAGCTAAAAAATGAGATCAGATTCCATCAAAATCGCATGCAAGTTAGCAGACACCATAAACCAACTAATATGCTTCAGGAAAGTCAAAAGATTCAGATGTGCACACTACTAACTCCAAGCTGCACCAAAGAGGATGAAGCCACTGAATGCCAGTTCAAACTGAAAGCTGCCACAAAGACCAAATCATCAATAATATGCGTCAGAATCACTAATCAGAAGTCAAAACCATCGGGGAAGAAGACACAGTCGAGGCTGATGGCTTCACCAAGTCCCTGCACCAACTGACGTTTTGCTATACTTTCCAACTCTACAATCTTGCACTAACACCTCCAACACTGCAAATGCACGAACAACCCAAATACAAGGCATACTTCAAAAATTCTTCAGAAGAAGTGAGGCAGAATTATGAAGTCTAGGTAGAGAGTACTAAGATTTTGAGGTTGTAGGAAACTCTTCCATCAAGAAGCCCTGAACTCTGCGGATCAATTTGAATACTCAGACTAACAACTCAGAAAACTGGTTTTCTAACCGACAAAATAGAAAAATACGAAATTAGATCTTCAAACAGATTTTCGCGTAGCATGACATGCTCTTATCTTATATGCTCTCAAACTTGATAATATGGTAAAACTGTTCACTTAGGAGACTTGACTGCACAGTATAATTTGCTAAAGTTCATATGCTTGGAAGAGAAAACCCGTATTACAAATGGATATAAAACCAAAGTATCAATGAGTGTGCCTCATCCTTCCCACCGGGAAGCTCTATTTATGAGCATCATATAGACTACTTCCACTGGGCAGCAAGGCATGCTAATAGGCACACAAAAAGTTAACCTGTACATGATGTTTATCTCTTATAACATCTATCTTTGCAAAAGAAAAAAATGCAGAAAAACCAAATGTCATCTATGGAATAAAAGCTTAGTATCATTATCTAAAATAGCACATCATAAATCACCTATCATATCATCATTTTTTTTACCAAATCTTAGTTCCATTGTCTACCATAATAAATCATCGATCCTCTCATCAAGATGCAGCTACACCTGTGCATTTGCCATGGCTGAAAAGTACCAGGTGCATCCTAAAAAGTTACCTGGAGATAAATTTGCTTGCACGTATTCTAAAGGCCTATTGCTGGCCCTGCTCTTTAGCAGGCACTGGGAGTAGCCGTGGCCACCATAAAAAAAGTTAACTATCACCGATCTGTCCTGGAAAAACATGCCCAACCAAAATATAAAAAGAAGAAAGGTAAAATACAACATGAGCTAAATTTTATTATCTCATTTTAAAGTGTAAAGCATGGATTGCACAATTGCACACAGAAATTGAGGAGACATATGTCTAGAGCAGGGTCCGTAGAGACCTTCTGACCAGCACCACCGAGCATCAAATAGAGGCAGAAAGAAATCCATGGTATGTAAAAAAATTCAGTTGCTAGTTTGCTACTACATCATGCTTCATCACACACGTACTACCACACATCAAGTGTCTGCGGTACAATTAAGAAGATAGTTAAACTGGCAGATCAGGTGGAATGCATGGTGCAAATTTGAATTTTTGGAACAACCATTCGGTTATATAGTTTACTTGCAGTATAAACCCTTGCCTAACAGTACTTCATAGATTATAATATGTCAATTTTGAGGTAAGGGGACCACATGGCAAGCAAGATGTCATGGACCAAATTTGAGGAATAGTCTGCTCACACCATTTCAGTGGACAACCGACGAAGTAGAGTGATAATAAGTGGGTGCCTACCCAATCGAGCATCCAGAGTTTCGCCTAGTTTCTTTCCCTGGCAGCCATAAGTTCCCTTCTCCTTGGAGGCTGAAGGACCCTTTGAAGGCAGTGTCGAAGACAACCATGGCATTCTGAAACTTTTGGTTCGTTCACAGTACCTTAAACTGATCTACCAGCAAACTTTTGGTCAAACAAATGAGAACCAATCCTAATTTCTGGTCTTGATTGCACCTGATGTGTCTCCAAGCTGCATTTGATGTATGCTGCAGTGTCGGCCTGCTTCCTAAGTTCCTCACCCTGAACAAAGGGGAGGATGACATATAAATCATCTCTTTGTGCCACTGATTGTTGAAAAGAAGTTGAAAGAGAGAAAACAAACATGTGCAACTATTGTTGGTGAAACACCAAGATGGTCTGCGAAGTAGGCTCAGTGGTGGCTTCAGCTTTATTTCAAAGAATGTACACCATCCATCTTCCTCGCTGGTCCCCAACATTGCCGCATGCCACCCTTCGAGAAGACAATAGATGGGTGATTCTTCAACTGAACATGAAGAAATGAAGGAAGAGCGAAAATTTACCTAAGGCATTGGACCCACACCATTTATGGATGGAGCCTCGAGGAACCCTCTTCTCCACTTCTCTCGACCCGCAGCCAAAATTACTGCTCGCGTTGTGCAACAAAGCTACATATGAAAGAACGGCCCTGAACGGCTGAACAACACATGGGACGCGCAAAACTGGGCATACAGAAAATAGTTAATTTTGTCAAGACAAATTAGAGCAGTACAAAAAACCATATCCAAGTGGATACTTTTATTTTCAGCTTACTTTGTTTGTCCCTTTAATTTTCTCCGATGCCTTGATAGCAGGGGCTGCACATAAGGATAGTTGCAAACACGGGACACTCCAAAATGGTATTACTGCACCAGAAATAACACCCCGCCACATACAGCGCGCGGCTGCAGCTGCATGATCGAAATCCATATAAAATTATCTAACATTCGCAGTCAGTTTACTAACACATCGTATGGCAAAGATGAACCACAACCAAAAAAGGTGATAATGGGTTCTAACGAATGTCTCTCAATACATCAATAACAGCTCCAGGATCTGTAACCAAAGATCAACAAAGGAGCTTATAGGGCCCATATCAAATAGATTGATTATTGCAGCCAACATAGTCAAAATCGAGCAAGCAGCATCGGACTGAGCGGAAACATCATCTCTCAGTTCAGTGAATAAAGCTACATAACTGGTACATAGAATCCCATTGTTAGAGTGTGGGAAGAAATGAAGCCTTCTCAGGACGTTTGATTATGGGCCATCGGATTAGCCTTCCAAAACAGTCCTGACCATCGGATCTTCATCTGGAGTGATCCTGGCCGTCGGATCTTCATCCGGAGTGATCCTGGCCGTCGGATCGAACGAAACACTGCTACAATGAATAGTGTGGTCAAGCAGTGTGCCACCGCCTGTAAATCCCGTGCCCCACCGAGGGCATTCTCGTCTTTTCACACGCAGGCATATAAAATGAAGCACGCCCGTGTGGAACCCGCCATCCGTCGCGCCCCTCTGCTTCACTCCAGCCGCCGCCTCGCATCCAGTTCTCCTTCCCGTTCTCTCTCTTCGCCGAGCTCGCCGCCGCCACTGCTCGCCTCATCCCCCTCGCACCTCCACCCCCTAGCCTCCCCTTCTCCTCCTCCCGTCCTCTCCTCCACCGCTCGTTCGTCGTGCCCGTGCTGCTCAACCTCCGCCGCCCCATCGACTGCTCCGTCGCCGTTCATGGCACCCGGGAGGCACAAGGCCGCGCCCCCGTCAAGCTAGCGCGCCACATCGCGCTCCAGTGGACGGGAGGAGCCAGGTGCCGTTGTGCCGTCGAGGGGAGGAGCCAGGCGGAGCGCGCCATCGCCACCGGCTGGCGCGTCGACGGGAGGAGGCCAGGGTTAGGGTGCTCTCCTCGTGCCGCCAGCTGCCGGGCTCGGATCTCCTCCACTTTGCATCGCCGGCTGATGGACTGAGAGCTCATCCACCTCGCGCCCCCGAGCACTACTACTTCCTCCTGCCTCGATCTGCTCCTGCCACCTTCTGGTGAGCTCTCTTCCTTCTGGTGCGAGGTGGAGTTGCTCGCTATGTTCCGCTGCTGTTGATGCTAGTTGCTCTGCTGCTGCCGATGCCGCTACTTGCTCTGGTGCTGCTGCCTACTGGTGGTGCTGATTATTGCTGCTACTGCCGTGTGCCCCCGCAAGCTGCTGCTCCTATCTGTGCACTTGTGTTGATGCTAATGTGTGGTGTTGGCTACTAAGTACTAAACTACTAATTGCTGCCTATGTAACTTGTGTTGTCCAGTTGGTTGCTAGCTATCGATTTTGTTGTCTGCTGATTGTAGCCTTGTACTGATCTGTTCTTGCCTTGGACCTTTTGTTGTGTGGTGTGTAGGCTTGTAGTGATTTGTTCTGATGTACTGCTGGCACTATGTTGCTTGTAGGAATCAAATCTGACAAGAAATCATTCAAATCTGAATGTCAACATCGCAGATAGTGTTCTCAGATCATAAGCATGTGTTGCTTGATGGCAAACTGCTCTTTGTTGCCTGTATCAGTACAATTGCTGCATCTTCAGTCGCCGCTCTACAGGTCAATCTCTTTTCTTCTTCTATTCTCAGTTCTCCATGCCTGTGCCTGCTTGTGCTCTTATTGGTAGAGGCCTGGCATCAAAGAGTATATCAATGTATGCTTGTATTTTTGTGCTTGCTCGCCGTTTGGAATCGTGGGTTTTTGTCACTTTTTGTGGATTCTGGCGGTACTTAATTTTTTTGTATGTTTCTGCTATGCCCTACAAGTGACCTGCTGATTTGCTTGTTGGAACTTCTCAGCTCTGGCTGGGTTGTAAAGTAAAGATTCTTCTTTGTCTATTGTTTTGTTGGACCTTGCTGTCAAAGTGATACTTTGATATAGCTACATTTTCATAGAGTACATCTTGGTTGCCTTGCTTGTTTTGTTGGTCGTAAACTATCCTATGTGTCCTGCTGCCAGATAGAGCCTTGGAGCTACCTGTATTTATTTATCCAATAGCACAAGCAAAGTATTTTCAGTCTAATGTGCTTCCAAAGGACATAATCTTTATCCCGCAGGCTAGATTGGGCTTAGAGCCACGTGGTAGGCAACTGCATGTTGGAAACAGGAGCAAGAATGGTCAACTTTATGCTTTGATCAACTATGGTGTTTGGTGTTTTGGTTTAGTCCTATGAACTTCTTATAGTATTTCTTCATATATGGGACATTAAGAAATGTATTGGCTGCACCTATATGCTCCTGCAAAAAAAAAACTGAACAATTCCTCTAAATTGGAATTTGTATTTGTTGTATTCTCTATCTGCTATGCAAACTACCGTATGCAACGATTTTGGTTTTTTATTCTTTTGTACTATCACGAACTCTGATGGTTGTATAGGGCAACTTTTTTTCTTCACTCCATAATTCAGGATGAACCAGGTGTCTTGGTCATATTGTTTATTTCAGTCCACCTCAGGGAACAAAGTTGGTATCTTTTGTCTGAATTTATGGACATCTTATAGAATAAATTATGCCGGATTTGTTTCCTTCACTCCTCTTGTTATGCCAGATTTGTTTCCTTCACTCCTCTTGATTTGTTCCATTTCTTAAAATCTGCTCTGCTAGGTTCATCTCCAATGGCAAATACAGAGCTTTGTGCTAAAGGTTCAGGCAGATGGAAGCATTGGCAATTCCCTCACCGTAGCTCTCGATTGGACCTGAACCACAACCAGTTAAGGTACCAAAATTCCTTTACAACTTTATTACTACTAGAGGACATTTGCCTTTTTCTTACTACTAGAGTACTTTGTGATGACATTTCACTTTTATTTTCAGGGGACATTCCTAGAGATCGTTTCTATCTGATTTCCAACATTTTTCAGTGATTGGAACACCCAGAATGGATATATTTAGTGTCCCTCTTGCTGCTAAACACAGTACAGTTGAGATTATGTCCCTAATGAGATTCTTAAATAACATGGTACAACGGAATAGCTTCAGATCAAAGTGAGCTGCACATTTCAACACATGTGATTTCTAAAAATCCTGTACCCCCAAGTATAATTTTTTATTGGTCCAGTTTCATGATTTTGTATAATCTCGCCTTCAGCTATACAAAATAGCTTGGTAGCTAATAAATAAATTGAGCTTATAAGTTTGATTGCCATGCAGCCAGCTTTCTATTGTAGCTGCTGAGCATCCATTTCTTTTTGTTCATGCAACCTCCGTTAGTTGAAATAGGATTGTTTTCATTCCTATTTCAAGTATTTTTTAGACTGTTAATTTTCATGTTTTTGTTGTTCTTCTGATATTGTATTTGTGATTTTCGCTATTCTTTTATGGGTTGCACACAGAGGCAACATCAGGGAGTGTGTTAGACTTGAACAAGACGAAGAAATGGTTGATAATTCGAGAAATATATTAGTGCACTGTTTATATTCTGGTTTGATTTGGTGTGCTTTTAAGCTAATGTATCTATCACCTGTTATTAAGATGCTCCTTGTTGAGATTATGAAGGCAGTGTGTGCATTTTGTGGATGCTTTCCTGTGTTTATAGCTGTTTGAAATCAGTTTCAAGTGTGCACATAATACTTAACTACAATTGATTTTATTTATCGGATGAAGCATGTCCTCTGTGCACATAGTTGTGCTTGGTGTCGAGCCTGCAAGCGCATATCTAACCTAGGATTGCCACCTGAATGTTATTTCTAGATTTGAGGCGTTTGATTTTTTTAGTGTGTAGTTGTCACTGATCAGAAGAGCGGATCATGGTTGTTTAGTCAGGTGATGATCATGCTTTTCCTTGTTTTGTAACAAGATGGTTTTCTTCAGTTTGATTGTTCATCATCCACTCGATTAGGAAATCGCCTAATGTTCCGTTACCAGGGTTATTTGTGAGTGGTCACAATTATTGAAGGTTGACTAAGCCTCTGCGATCTAAATTTCTCATAAGGCTTAATTCATTTTGTTTGAAACTGCATTATAAAAACAAGCGTGTTTTGTGATTTGCTATTATCCGATATTTTTGCATGCTCATTATTGGCATGGCCCTCTGTGACTTCTCTTTTGTTTGTTTTCTGCAGGTGGTTTGCAAGGAATAGATATGAATGTTTACTTGTCACTAGTAGAAAACAGGGCTTTGGTCCAGGCCAGCCCAGCCCATTAGTCCCGGTTCAGTCAGGAACCGGGACACATGGGGGCATACGTCCCGGTTCGTGCGCCCAGGGGGCCGGCCGGGGCTCGTGGGGCATTGGTCCCGGTTCGTCTGGACCCTTTGGTCCCGGTTCCAGACACGAACCGGGACCAATGGGCCTCGCTCCTGGCCCACATCCATTGGTCCCGGTTCGTGGCTGGAACCGGGACCAAAGGCTCTAGCTCACCTCCTATGCACATGAGGTGTTCGATGAAATGCCCGAGCAACACTACTTAAGCTTTCTCCTCTCCAAACTCGACCTTCAAGCTCCATTTTCCTCAAGATTTGTCTAGGTTTAGCGGTCCGTCATGTCCCGTCCCCGTCTTCACCGCCGTCGATCGCCCGCGCCGATCTCGTCGCCGGCATAACCGTGGTGAGCCTCTTGTTCTTATCTTCTTTCTAAAAAAAAAATTCTTACTTGTATGATTTACATAGATACTTGTATAATTTTCTTACTTTTATTATTGTTTGTTATTATATAGTGCGATGGTTTTGGT
The DNA here is from genome assembly GCA_011799875.1 of Thinopyrum elongatum. Taxonomy (NCBI): domain Eukaryota; kingdom Viridiplantae; phylum Streptophyta; class Magnoliopsida; order Poales; family Poaceae; genus Thinopyrum; species Thinopyrum elongatum. Next base: position 657,335,487 of record CM022303.1, on the reverse strand, counting down.
ATCCGCCCCCGTCGGCCCTCGTCCTGTCTATGATTCGGATGTGGTATATATTATATTTTATAACTATTTGATTCATTTGTTGTTTATGACAATTATGCCGACCAACGTGACATAGCTTTTTTTTATCTAGGAGGTATGTGAACCGGAAATTCCAACCGACCCTATTGTCGAGAGGTTAAATTTAGTTGAAGAAGAAAACAATTACTTGAAGGAAAAATTGAAAAAAATTGAGGAGGAGAAGATGATATTGGAGTTGCATGTTGCGGATGTCGTCGATGATCACAAGATCAAGATGGATGCAATGCGCTTCAAGATTAGAAAGTATAGAAAATATGCCATTCATACCGAGGCTTGGTATCATTATGCCGTTGGATCAATTGTTACCTTGGTTGCGATTATGATCGCATTTGTTGTTGCATTGAAATGTTTTACATAGTTTCAATAATGTATTGTTTAATTAGATGCTCTGAAGAGCTATATGTTGTTCAATGAGAACTATGTATGTACTTTGGTTTTAATGTGATGATGAACTTCTATTAATTTGGTCACTTATCTGTTCATGATGTTTTGTAATGGTTTTTGACACACTTAATTATATATAATGCACGCAGATGAACCGGCAATGGATGTACGGTGACAGACGCACCTCCGAGTATATTAAGGGCGTGCATAATTTTCTCGAAGTGGCTGAGGCAAACAAGCAGAATGGTTTTATGTGTTGTCCATGCCCTATATGTGGGAATACGAAGTCTTACTCTGACCGGAAAATCCTTCACACCCACCTGCTTTATAAGGGTTTCATGCCACACTATAATGTTTGGACCAGGCGCGGAGAAATAGGGGTTATGATGGAGGACAGCGAAGAAGAAGAGGACGATGACAACTATGTGCCCCCTGAATACGATGATGCTGCAACGGGGGAAGCTGAAGATCAAGAGGAACCAGACGATGTGCCCAATGATGATCTCCACCGGGTCATTGTTGATGCAAGGAGACAGTGCGAAAGTGAAAAGGAGAAGCTGAAATTCGATCGCATGTTAGAGGATCACCAAAAAGGGTTATACCCCAATTGCGAAGATGGCAACACAAAGCTCGGTACCGTACTGGAATTGCTGCAGTGGAAGGCAGAGAATGATGTGCCTAACAAAGGATTTGAGAAGCTACTGAAAATATTGAAGAAGAAGCTTCCAAAGGATAACGAATTGCCCGACAGTACGTACGCAGCAAAGAAGGTCGTATGCCCTCTAGGATTGGAGGTGCAGAAGATACATGCATGCCCTAATGACTGCATCCTGTACCGCGGTGCGTACGAGGATTTGAACGCATGCCTGGTATGCGGTGCATTGCGGTATAAGATCAGACGAGATGACCCTGGTGATGTTGACGGCGAGCCCCCCTGGAAGAGGGTTCCTGCCAAGGTGATGTGGTATGCTCCTATAATACCACGGTTGAAACGTCTGTTCAGAAACAAAGAGCATGCCAAGTTGATGCGATGGCACAGAGAGGACCGTAAGAAAGACGGGAAGTTGAGAGCACCCGCTGACGGGTCGCAGTGGAGAAAAATCGAGAGAAAGTACCGGACTGAGTTTGCAGGTGACCCAAGGAACATATGGTTTGGTTTAAGCGCAGATGGCATTAATCCTTTCGGGGAGCAGAGCAGCAATCATAGCACATGGCCCGTGACTCTATGTATCTATAACCTTCCTCCTTGGCTGTGCATGAAGCGGAAGTTCATTATGATGCCAGTACTCATCCAAGGCCCTAAGCAACCCGGCAACGACATTGATGTGTACCTAAGGCCATTAGTTGAAGAACTTTTACAGCTGTGGAATGGAAACGGTGTACGTGTGTGGGATGAGCACAGACAGGAGGAATTTGACCTGCATGCGTTGCTGTTTGTAACCATCAATGATTGGCCTGCTCTCAGTAACCTTTCAGGACAGACAAACAATGGCGATGTCCAACCGATTGAACCCAGCCGGACCAAGGAAGCATTTTCTGCTCAGTGTAGGGTTCTTGTTAGGGACATGATCCCGATCAGCATCCACCAATGGAATAAGCCTAAGAGCGAAGACCCTCAAGTGTCTTTTGTCAACGATAGACAGAAAGATGATCTTTGGACCGCGCTGAAGGCAAATTTCACCCTACCGCCAGAGGAGGATCCGGATAAGCCAGTTATAGAGCCATTGGTCAAGGCTCATGCTCTTAAGAAGATGGCAGATCTATTCAGGAGGTGGAAGAATGAGTTGAAATCAACGTTTGTCGACAAAGGGAAGACTCCAGAATTCACCGGCCGATTTGAGAAGATAAGAGATCACTGGCCCGCATTTGTGGCCCACAAGACATCGGAGAAGAGTAAGAAGATGTCAGCGACAAACAAGAAAAATGCTGCAAAGAAGGAGTATCACCATCGCACGGGGTCAGGTGGCTACCTCAAAGCCCGGCCGTTGTGGGACAAGGCTGAGAAGGACCTGCTTGATAAAGGGGTCGAACCAGAGACATTGAACTGGCCAGACCGTTCAAGGACTTGGGTCTTCGGGGTTGGGGGAACCTTGGACCCTGAAACAGGGAAGTGCCGTTGGACGAAGGAGCAACTTGAAATACCCGTCAAGAAGCTTCAGAAGTATATCGCCGCAGCACAGGAAGGGATGTTCGTTCCCGACAGAGAGAACGACGAGCTCACACAGGCCCTCGGGAATCCTGAGCACCCAGGACGAACACGAGGCACGGCCGGCTCCGTTGCGTGGAGGGTTGGGTTTCCCAGCGCAGGCGGTTACAAAACCCGAGAGAGGAGGAGGAAAGTGGAGTAGACGGAACTGCAGTCGCTGAATGCAAGGGTACGAGCGCTAGAGGAACAAGCACTACTAGTTCAGAGCCAGCGACCTGCCGGAGCTACCCCAGAAGCTACCCCTCCATCTCAGCGGAGAAGCAGCGTGGCTTCCACCGAGGTCCTTCAGCAGCCTGACTTCACGGCTCCCAGCTACCCCGTGGATGCTATCACGGAGGCTCAAGATTGCCACCTTATGGCGCAATGGCAGCACCTGAAAGTCAAGGCGGCTGTCGGCTCTGTTGCACCTTCTGGACCCGGCGCAACTTTTCACTGCCTTCCGATTCCACAAGGCTATGCTGTTGTGATGATCGATGAAATAACGGAGGGATTTGGGGAGCTCCAGCTTGACCACCCTACCGGTGAAGGGGAGACTCAGCTGGGTCTTGCTCTGAAGACTCCATGTCTATGGCGGAAGGAGCTCATCAACCTTCTGAACTGGACGCCTCCGCCTCCTCCTCCGGCGAGTCAGGGCACTCCGCCTCCTCCTCCGCCTCCTCCTCCGGCGAGTCAGGGCACTCCGCCTCCTCCTCTGGCGAGTGATCAGGGCACTCCGCCTCCTTCTCCGCCTGCGCCGGCGCGTCCGAGCAGCCCGCCTCCTTCTCCGCCTCGTCAGCAACAGTGGAAGACAGCCGCCGCCGCTCCGGCTGCTCCGGCGCGTCATAGCACTCTGCCTCCTTCTCCTCCTCGTAAGCAACGAAGGAAGATAGCCGCAGCCACTCCGACTGCTCCGGCGTCTAGCAGTACAGCCAGAGGCGGGAGGCAATACAGATTCGGTCCGACTCTCACGCCTCTAGAGAAGTTACCATACGAGATGGCCGACGAGGAAAACGCGGAGATCTGTAAAGCCCAAGTGAGGGACTTTTTTGCAAAGAAAAATCCACCTCCGGAGGAGAAGATGGATCCGGTGAAATTGAAGCGCACTGTGAAGAACCTGAAGCGACCACCACTGCCTCCGCCGGATGACAACCATGTCCGCGCTCTTAAAAAGGCAGTGGAAGGAGCGCGCCGGTCGGGAACTACTTCAACTGACAAAAGGTTACAAGAACGAAGAAGTGGGAACAAAATTCCCCAGCTCGGCGAACAGGCAAACCAATCGAGCCCCCCGCTCAAGGTGTCTAGCGATATCGTCCCAAATCTGCCGGGGATGCTGCCCGGTACCAATCCTGGTGATTACCTGCCCGACGATGCACATTTTGATACAATGGAGGTGGACGAACACAAATACCAGTACGGGAAGCCTCTCGTCAGACCTGGTGATCCTCCTCTAACAACGATGATGCGAAGATTCCATAAGTGGTACATGGACACCTGCAAGTCTGGGAAGGATATTTTGACGCTGAGAGTTAAAGAGGAGCACGACCTCGTTGGAATTGATCTGTTGTCTGTTCCATTTGAGGAGTTCTTCCAGTTTTTCAATCAAAAGGACCTCGATAAAATAATCATTACTTGCTACTGTCTGTAAGTACTATACTTCTGTAATTAAGTCTCTATATATAGCTCAGCTCTTTCATTGCATGTATATATAATTATCCTCACTATATTATGCAGATTGAAGATCGTCGAATGCAGAAATGCACAAATCTATGATATTGGGTTCATTAACACAAATCTCATAGATGAATGGACGGTTACATATAATCCGAAAGAAACCGAGGCCAACTTGCTACAATCGTTGCTTAAAAATCAAAACAAAGATAAAATACTCTTTCCTTACAACTTCAAGTGAGTGTTACTATCTTCTGCATATTCGGTTTCCATTATTACTCGAGGTTATAGTAATGTAATTGATGAGTTATGCATGCGTGCGCAGCTTCCACTTTATTCTCCTAGAGATTAAGCTTGAGCAGGGACTAGTAACCGTCTTAGACTCAAGACGAAAAGATCCCAAGGAGTATGCGGCCATGACTGAAATGCTCCAGAAGTAAGTTCAATCGATCATTATCGCACCATATCAGCAACTTTGTTCATTTCCTGATATCAAGTAATTATTTTCTTTGTCTCGCAGGGTTTGGAAAGTGTTCACCGCAGAAGTTCCGGGACTGCCGGGGGATCTGCGATTTACACACCCGAAAGTAAGTACTACTAGCTAGTTCTGCGCATCTCCCATTGATTATAGCTAGTTTCATCAATACCATTTATAATGCTTGATTATCAGTTTGATTGACCTCTATTTCTCGTAAAGTGGTTGTGGCAGGAAGGCGGGAATAATTTTTGTGGATACTACGTTTACGAGTACATCTACAACATAACGACCTCTAAGCGGGGCTACTCTGAAAAACAATATGAAGTGCGTAAGCAATAATATTCACAGTTTTATTTTATTATCATCATTTGTGTTGAGTTTCATTCATATATATGTATTGACCCCCTTCTTCAAATTAGTTTTGGCAGATGCGGGATGAACTCCTACCACAAGATCGCTTAAAGGCAATTCAAGAGGAATTGGCTGGATTCTTTCTTGACCACGTCATCAATCCAGCCGGAGAATACCATGTGGAACTTGACATCAGATGTTAGGGATCTTATATTGTATATATGTAGCTAGTAGCGTCGGATAGATATACGAAAACTTGTTGTTCGACCAATCTCTCGGAGAAGGAGGAGGTCGATCACTTCTCTCTGTATATGTTCATGACGATCTTGTGTACTTAATGGTTTCCTTCTTTTGCTTACTAGCTAGCGTGTCGAGTCCCTCTCATAACGTATAGTACGTAGCGTCGACCAAGCACGGAGATAAGAGAGGACACTTCTCTCTATTAGCTAGCTAACCACAATATATGAAACCCCTAAATTAACCCCCAAAACCCCCCAACCCCCCCCCCCCTTTCAAAAAAAAACAAAACCCCAGCTCCTGAGCTGCTGACACGTGGATGATCTTTGGTCCCGGTTGGTGTTACCAACCGGGACTAAAGGCCCTCCTCTCTGGGCTCGCCGCAGCGGCCACGTGGAGCCCCATCTGTCCCGGTTCGTATAAGAACCGGGACTAAAGGTGTTGGGCTTTAGTCCCGACCCTTTAGTCCCGGTTCCCGAACCGGGACAAATGGGCCTTATGAACTGGGACAAATGGGCCTTTTTCTACTAGTGTGTAGATATGAACCTTGAATGCTATGGATAGACCTGCTGGTAAATGAGAAAAAATAGTATGGTGTTGTAGCTCTGTCCTATTCAGTTCAGTTCATTTTAGTTGTGAGAATACTTAAATCTCAATTCTTGATTCGTGTGGGAAGCACTCAGGCTTTATTTTCTGTCATGAATCAGAGAGGGTACCGATGGTGTGCACCGGAGGCAACTAAAGGTAAACCAGTACTTCCAAGTGTATGTACACATGCAAAAGGATTGTATTTGTTATGTAAAGAAGATTCGAGTTTCTTTGTATGATGACAAGATGATTAATAAGTCCTTTATTTTGTTGCATTTTTTATTATACTCTTGTAAGCATCCTTCTATGTTTTATTTCCGCACTTTCAAGCCCCAATTCGGTATCTTTGTTATCCATGTGCTTATTGCCTTTCTTTTGTGTTTTTAAATTTTGTCTCACAGGCAATGATGCAGAATTGAACACTGCAAGTATTGGGCCACTCTCATGTGAGTTAGTTTTCTCTTCTCAATGGTGAAAGAAGTTTATTACAAGTCCAGTTTCTTTAGTGTTGCAAAAAAAGCTGATTGCTGACGCATACTAGACAGACAACTTATTTCATTCCTATTGCCATATAGCAACCTAGCTGAACTAAAGTTAGACTACTGATACTTGGGTCGGTCAAGCTTTGCTGGGTGGTTGATACTGATGCCTTATGCGGTTACCATGTTTGTTTAAACCATTATTTTCAAAGCTCAGTCATAAATTTCAGTAAAGCTGACATGTGTGTTTTGTTTTTCAGTCACCGATCTATGTAACCAAGTTAACCTGCCATGTGGAATCAGCTACAGAGCTGCAAATTATTGGGTTGTGTGTATCTTCATACATGGTGCCTTCACTGCTCTCATGAATGTCCTTCAGTGTTTCTTATTTTAATATTATAGTTGCTTATCTGTACTCATTTCTGATGGCTTCAGCTGGCTTATTATGTACAAGGTTGTTATAGAACATATATAGATTACCATTGTTTCATTGATTCATTGCTGGTCAAACACACTATAATATTTTGTTGCATTAACTTAAGCAACATGTTTGGTTCTATTAGTTAGCATGGTGCTAATCACATAGCACAAAAAATACACATGCTCACCCTTCGCAAAGAACCACGTCTATGTATGTTCTGCTTTGTACTGAATCTTGATGCTTTGTACTGAACCATATGTATATTCTTCTTGCATTTAAATTGTTGCTTTCTACTGAACCACTATTACTATATATAGTTTGCTTTAAACCGAGTCTTGATGCTTTCTACTGAAAATTGATGATTTCTACTTTATCTATTCTGCCCGGACTGCAAGAGGCACTGACTCATTATTATGGTGTTAAGCTGATTTCCATGCAATGATCTCAGTTTTTATAATCCTGTAATCTTCAAGTTTAAAAATCATGCATACATAGTACTGATGTGAGCAATTGCGTAGCAAGATTTTATATAATAACTTGCCACCATTGAGAGTGTGGGACTCTGTTGTGATTTCTATGACTCTGTTCACCCAGGATTCTGGTGCTAAGTTGATTTTTATGACTCTGTTCGCCTAGAATTTGGGGAAATGGCAAGAAAGATCGGAAGATACTAATACAAATATAATAACAGAATATGATACATGCAGCACTGCCTCAGTAACTATCTCTTCATTGTATAATTATATCCTTGCCTCCCCTTATCTTTATATCAGGCAGACCTCAGCAGGGTGCATCACCGCCCTTTTTTATGGCTAAGATTTATTTGTCTAATTCACACAAGGGCATCAGATCACTGTCATACTGTGGGAGAAGCGGCGCTGGCATTTGAAGCTGATGAGATTGTGGAACTCAGCAGTACTGAACCTGTCATCGTTATCTTTGTTAGTACATTGGTGAAGACTTATGAGGTGAGAGCCTTTGGTTGTTCTTATCTGGCTTAAAACTTGTGATGTTAGCCACACACATTGGCTTCTCAGTATAACACGTGTGATTGGCAATTAATCTTTTAAAAGGCCATAGGGGTGTGATTGGCAATTAATCTTTTAACCAATGAAGACCTTCTTGATATGTGTGACTTCTGTGGGGTGTAACGCAGCAGAAAACAAAAATTTTCCGACCTACGCACCAGCCCAGGACCACTATGGAGACTGCATACAAGGTTTGATCATTTTCGTTACCGACTCGAAGCGCAGCGGAAGTAGAGTCGATGACGATCGGCGGTGCCGATCCCCGCAGCTAGGATTTACAACCTCCCAACCGCGAGGATGTATACCCTCGTCTTCCCTTCGGACAGCCCTCCGGGAGGCTGTCGAACAGTCCCCCAGACGATGTCGCGGACAGCCCTTCGGGAGGACCTTCGAAACTCGAACGGTCACTCGGACAGCCCTTCGGGAGGACTCACAGAACTCGGACCGTCACTTGGACAGCCCTTCGGGCACAAAGATCGAAACTACGACCTCTCTACAGAGTTGCACACATACGGTGTCACCTATCCGGCAGGGCTTCGCCGTCCAGAACTAGTTCCTGCCGGAACCCAGACAGCCTTTCGGCTCTACGAAACTCTTTTCGTGGGAGGGAGAGAGAAGCCAGATAACATCTTGGCATGTGTATGAGAGCAAGGGATGAGATTTGTGGGCAGCCCACTCTCCTCTATTTATAGGAAAGCCAAGGGGTAAAGATGTCATACAAAAAACCCCAAAGTACCCCCACTTTATGCCTTTTCATAAAAGAATAAAGATAAAAGGGGTGCCATGTGGAGCTCCAAGGAGCTCCACCATGCTTGGCCGGCCACCCCTTGGGGGCTCCCCCCAAGGGGGCTTCCTTAGTGCCTAAGGCATTCTAGAAGCCTTTTGGGAAATTCCCAAAAGGTGCTTTCCATAAAATTCCCAAAAAGCACTTTCACTATTCACGACGACATTTTTCAGCGTCCGTTCGAACTGAAAATATTTATGTGGGCTTAGAACATTTCCAGTACCCACTAAAATAATTTTCAATGCGTTCTGGAACAATTCCAGTTTAGTGATTTCATCTGCGAAAAGCATCTGAAGCGGTTCCGGCAGCCCCGGAACATTTCCGGTTTTTCTTCCAGAAAATTCCCAGAAGTTTCCAGAATGATTCTGGTATCCTCCAAGAATTATCAGGCATGTGCCGAAACCATTTTGACTTAATGGTATCCCCTGAAACAACTTTTCAGTTTCACCGGAACTCATCCGGTGACCTCTCTCTGCGGAACTTTTCCGCTGTCCGAAACTTTTCGGTGTCCGAAACTTTTTCGGTGATTTTCTCTCAAACTCCCTATCTAGTATTCAGCAGATAGATGACCCTTAAGCGTGTGACCCTATAGGTTCGGTGAAGTATAGACATGACACGGAACCCCTTCCGATCAATGATCAACATCGGAGTCGTGGACACCCATATTGACCCCTATACCCACACGAATGAATATTCGAGTGAACCTCCAGTTGCCGTGTGCTATTCCTGTTGCTTCGCGATATGTTACAAATACCCGAGGTGAGACATGATGGCATCCCCGTGGGTCAACAACTTGTCCACTATGCCAGTTACCTCGTTACCGGTATTTGTTCTCTTTTCTCGTTCCCGTGTTCCGGCATCCCCGTGATCAAATCACAAAGTGTCTGGCCAGACGATGATGGATACCGTAACACCAAGAGGGCCCAGAGATATCTCTCCATCGCCGGAGGAGCAAATCCCAATCTTGAGCTATCAAGTTACTTGACACACTTTTCCATGAACCCGTAAGCCGCCGTAATAGCCACCCATTTACGGATGACGTTTAACAAACCCCAAAGTTCATGAAGCAAGCATGAAGAAACTCGATACTCTCATGGTCTAAGGAATCATGCAAACATTAACCATCTCTGTGTTATTAACCATTAACTTCTGATGAAAGAACCTCATAGCATAACATCAATCGGGTCGATTCAACACAAATGTTCTGTTAACATTGTGCCCTCAAAATTGCTGGCATAGTCATGCCCATGATCAGGAAAACAGGATCATCATGCAATACTTGAGCCAGTCATAGAGGCTTGACTAGGAATACATTTTATCATTTATTATTCCACACGTGCATATGAGTCTTCCTCCGAGCCTCGTTTTATTTGCAGACTCGAGAACCATAGCAGTTATAGCATGGAACATAAACCTAATTATGAACAGGGAGATAATCAATAACATTTATTATTACCTCTAGGGCATATCTCCTACAGACTCCCACTTGCACTAGAGTCAATAATCTAGTTAATGCTAATGCACTTTACACCTGTGGCACCCCGGTGTAAATATGCTTCGCTTGTGGTATAGCCTGAATGTCCAACGGATCTGACGACTTCAGCTCCGTGTGTATCTTTGCATATCCTCGCGTCTTCACGCTTTCACAAAATTCATATTTTGTGTGGACTTGGCTTGGTATGTATGCGAATCACAGGTCGAACCTGGATTCCTCAGACTGAGTTATGGAGCAACTACTTGCAGTAGTGTCCCATTGACAAAAGCCATCTTGGAACCATACTAAGTTCATGAATGAACTATATGATTCAACATCTTCTTTGTCGCTTTTAAAAGCGGCAACATACTTTGTCTCTGTTATAGAATTCGCCACAGTAACTTGTTTGGAACAATTTCCAACTACCGTGCCACCATATTGTGTATTGCACAAAACCCTTAACATAAATCGAAAATCGCTTGGAGCATGGATGAAGACTGTATCGATGTAACCTTTTACAACAAACTCTTCATGATCTCCGCTTGCGAGAAAACATGTCATCAGTGCTACTATAGTACTTAATGACCCTTTTTCACTATTGTCCCATGATCAGTACTTTTGATCACTTTGGTATCTATACTTGCAACAACTTTGGGAGTATTGGACATATCTGGTTGTTTTTACATACCATGGAATACATGATTAATCCAAACACAAGAGTGTGTGGAATCTCCATCATGTATTTTGCTCATCAGTGTTTTTGGGACACCGAGTCTTGCGAAAACTCTTTCCATGTGACTTCGGCAAGAATCACTCCTTGGCGTTTTTAATGCTAAAAGGTTTTAGCATCTTGTCAATATGTATCTTTGTTCAGCCCTATTAGGTAAATCTATCTCCATAGATCATCATGCCTAATATAAAAGCTATTTAGCCCAAGCACTTCATTGAAAAACTATTTTCAAATGAAGTCCTAATTCGTGTCAAGAATTTTAATTCCAATTAACAATGTGTCAAGCACACAAGGTTTTCAGAAATTTTATTATGCTCCCACTTACTTTCTTGAATCACAAGCATCTTCGTTACCCATTGATGAAGTCAAACCCTTTTGACCATTTCATCAAAACACGAAGATTCCAACTCCATTTTGCTCTCTTCTGTTCATCGCTGGAACTCTGAAGTTTGCAAACCTACTAGCATCCTCTGGATCGACAAATTACTTTGGACTGTACCACATACAAGTCCTAGGTTTTATTTCCATCAGATGGAAATCCTTTTGTCATCCATGTTTCATATCTCATGATTTGAAATATGTCTTAATTGCTAGTTCAACCAGAACCGACTTTAAGCATAGCTACGGTGAGACAATCTCATCGTAGCCAACTCCTTGAACTTGTTATTGCAACAAGTCGAGCTTTATGGATAAAACATTTTTATCTGTATCAGTTTTAAGTTCCATAAATATTCGTCAGACTCTAAGTCTTTCGAAAGGTGTATCAAGGTTTTAATCTTGAATCACTTATATGGAAACTATCTCGGATTGTATTGGCATTTAGCCAATTCCGGAGTCAGGGCCCATCAACGCTTCCTTGTGTATCGTAGGTATACTGTTGTCTAACAACAATATCTCGTTTGCGCACCTGAGAGGTTTGCACGAGCCTTGCCTACGTGGTTCAGCTGCAAGTTCGACTGAAGTCCATACATTTTATTGTAGAGACTTCCGTATCAGTCGCAGTAGGAAACTCCGGAATCACTTCCAAGGTTCCTTTCCTTTGACCTGATGACGAAGATACTGGTTATCTCGTCGAGTTGCACTGTCCTCCCACTCACCTTTTGCAAGAACAATTCTCTTTAAAAGCATACCGTTCTTTGTGGCAAACCTATTTGCCTTGGTATAGTGAGGGAGGAATACCCAATGACTTGGGATAACCTACAAAGTAGCACTTGTCTGATTTGGAATAGGTTTGTAACCTTTTACACAAGCCCCATATTCCAAATGTTAAGGAAAGATATAACATGGTTGGGCGTACCATACCATGGTGTCATTTCAACAGACCTGATGGAGCTCTTTTCAGTGTAAAAGCCGTAGTCTCTAAAGCATCACCTTTTAAAAGGGATAATGGAAAATTTATTTATGTCATCTTTGATCTTACCATGTCATAAATGGTTCGATTACATCTTCACGGACTTTCCACTCACAGTGGTGTTCCGGGTGGTGTAAGTTATGAAACTCTTTTCACAACTCATCAGACATTCGCTAAACTTGTAACTCAAATATTTCTTTCTGCAATCGAATTGTAGAAACATAATTTTCTTGTTACAATAACTTCTACTTCATATTTGAAAACCTTTCGAATGATTTCAAAAGATCCAGACTTACGTCTCATCAAGTAAATATCCACATGTCTACTTGAGTCATTTCTGAAGATAGATAAATCCACTACTTGCAACAACCTTTATCGGACTACATACATCAAAATGTATGATCACCAATAAGTTCTTTGCTCGTTCCTTATTGCCTGTGAACGGTATTTCAGTCACTTTACTTTTCGGACGAAAGTTGCAAGTGTCGAGTGATCAAAATCAAACGACTTCAAAATCCATCATAATGGAATTTTCCATGCGGGTTTCTCCAATGTCGCCAAATGCAGTGCCACACTTGTGTGGTATTCTTTAGTCTTATGACCATTTAGCGTCAGTGTTATGGATGTATCATATCCATCAATATTCATAACATACGTCCCATCGATGATGGAAGTATGGCCCTCATGTTATTCATATTACTGAACAACAATTGTTCTTCTATGAACAATTCTTTTGCAACAAACATTGTGCAAAGGCCTAGAGTGTATGAAACTCTAAAAGGAATTATGAAAGTAAACCCAGAGTAATGTATTATTATCAATATTCATAACATACATCTCATTCATAATGAAGTATGGCCCTTATGTTATTCATAACATCGAACATCAAAAAGTTCTCTTATGACAACCTTCTTGCAAGATACCTTATGCAATGGGCTAGAGTTTGTGAAACTTTAATGAATTATGAAAATGAATACAGACGGTAATACACCGATGGAAGGTATAGTAACATTTACTATGTTCCCTGTGTAACCTATACCTCATTTCTGGCTAGTCTTTTAGGCCATAGTAGTTCTTACATCGAATTGCAACAGAATGCAATCGAGCGGGTATCTTTGTGATTGCTCACAATACCCAAGAATTGTGATTAACATGTTTAATCATAATCATCCCAAGAACTATATCTTTTACCAGCCTTCTATACAATCAAAACTTGTATGACATTCATACATGAGCTGGATATTCCAGTCTTTCTTTCTTTCTGCCTTTATACTTCTAACAGTTTAACTTTCAGTATTTCTCCTACTCTCAGAAAAAGCACCGAACTTAAGAGTGGCGTTAGCCCCGGACTTCCTAGGCGTGAAAGTCTTACTAACACCCTTCGGACACTTCCTTTCTCTTTAAGTTTTTGTTTTATTCACCTTTCATCATATGACAGGCGTTCTTCTGGATCCCTCTCTTATCAGTCTAATGCATAGTAAACTCCTTTACTAATATTTTGCAAACAAACATTGCTTTGGATATCTCATATCTTTTAGCCTTTGTCTGTCTCTGAAAATAATTTTCAGATTCCATGAATATCACATAACTATCCAAACTTTCGAAGTTTGGGTCTCATGGAAACAAACATATTGCGCTTGACTGAAATGGAATTCTAGCTTTTGGATCAACGGACGAGAGTCACATGATCCATAGCATAGCAAGAAATACCGAAAGTATGCATAGGACAAAGTCCTTCTCGCACTCTTGAGGACAATCCTCACATTACGTTACCAACCGTAAAGTTTTAACCAGATATTTAACAGCTATTCAATTTTATATAGGGAAGGTGGAAATGCGAGCCATTATTCACAACTATTATGCAAATCACACTTAGACAGTGTTCAAAATTAATTTCACTGAGAATTAAAAATTAATTCTACAGTGTGCTCCCATCAAATCAATATCTCTCATAATTGATTGTGAGTGATTCAAGATCCGACATTTCAATTCAACGCCATTGATGGTAGCATCACTGTGACAAAATCTCAATCGGTAGGCAACCTTGCTAATCACATCTCTATGTGACTCTTGTTCATCTTCGATCGTGTGTTCCGAGCTCATGACTTTCATGCCTGAACGTCAAGACAACCAATTGATCTCGCTGCAGGTCTCAACTCACCCGCCTCACACATCCCTAATCGTTCGTACCCATGTTAGCATTGTATACCCCGAAAAGTTGGTGCCGTGACGGTGCTACACTTGGGAAACACTAACTACTTGATATTTTTGTGAGAGATCACCCTAATAAAAGGCGACTACCGCGCAATCAAAAGGTGCACTAAGGATAAACATCTCAGGCAATTCATAATAGCATGATATGGTATTGCCCTTTCTGACGGAGAAGCTTGTATTTCTTCGTCTTTGGCATTCACGTCGGTGTTCACCTTCGCGAAGATTTCACCACCTTGTCGATCGCACCAAATAATATTGCATCTCTATAGCTAATAAATAATGCATTACACAAGGTTGACACGCAGGTCATTAAAGTGCAATCATATGGCTCCAGCCCCATGCCAAATCATGACACGCAGGTCATGTTAATTAATTTACATCATATAGTCATCTCATACATAATCAAATTTTATGAGCACTGCTATACCACATCATATGCACATGCAAACCCTCCTGCAAAACCAGTTAGACGCCTCTAATCGGTTCATGCAAAAACTTGTTTTACGTGGCTTCTAAGGTTTCGAAACAACCGAAGCTACCAACGTCCATCATCAGTATGATAATTCAAGTCGCTAGATTAACTTTCCAGGGTGTATGAAAACCGAGATAATAAAATCTCGAGCCCCATACTAAACTTCGTCATACGCATGACCCCCGTGCATATCATATCGCATTGCCCTTTGTCTGCGAAATTTCATCTTTCCTTTTAACTACGGGGAATTCAATGACCTTTAGCACTTCGTGATCAATCAGATCGCGGATTGCCAGAACATTGAAACTCCACCATGCTGTTATCAAGCAAATAGGAAATTCCGGGGAAGCAACAAGAACATCGGGTAACAGCTTTCATCTGCTACCCGCACAAATAATTTTCAGTAATAGAACTCATCTACTACCTAATTATATTGTGCAAACACCCATACATCTCCATGTATTCTAGATCGCAACCTGCTCTACGCATAGCACGGCTCATGATGCCACTGTGGGGTGTAACGCAGCAGAAAACAAAATTTTCCGACCTACGCACCAGCCCAGGACCACATGGAGACTGCATACAAGGTTTGATCATTTTCGTTACCGACTCGAGCGCAGCGGAAGTAGAGTCGATGACGATCGGCGGTGCCGATCCCCGCGCTAGGATTTACAACCTCCCAACCGCGAGGATGTATACCCTCGTCTTCCCTTCGGACAGCCCTCCGGAGGCTGTCGAACAGTCCCCCAGACGATGTCGCGGACAGCCCTTCGGGAGGACCTTCGAAACTCGAACGTCACTCGCAGCCCTTCGGGAGGACTCACAAGAACTCGGACCGTCACTTGGACACCCTTCGGGCACAAAGATCGAAACTACGACCTCTCTACAGAGTTGCACACATACGGTGTCACCTATCCGCAGGGCTTCGCCGTCCAGAACTAGTTCCTGCCGCGGAACCCAGACAGCCTTTCGGCTCTACGAAACTCTTTTCGTGGGAGGGAGAGAGCCAGATAACATCTTGGCATGTGTTGAGAGCAAGGATATGAGATTGGTGGCAGCCCACTCTCCTCTATTTATAGGAAAGCCAAGGGGTAAAGATGTCATACAAAAAAAAACCCCAAAGTACCCCCCCACTTTATGTCCTTTTCATAAAGAATAAAGAATAAAAGGGTGCCATGTGGAGCACCATGGTGCTCCACCTCCTTGGCCGGCCACCCTTGGGGGGGGACCCCCCCATGAGGTGCCATGCCCTCCTTCCCCTTCTAGAAGGCCCTTTTGGAATTTCCAAAAAGGTGCTTTCCATAAAATTCCCAAAAAGCACTTTCACTATTCACGACGACATTTTTCAGCGTCCGTTCGAACTGAAAATATTTATGTGGGCTTAGAACATTTCCAGTACCCACTAAAATAATTTTCAATGCGTTCTGGAACAATTCCAGTTTAGTGATTTCATCTGCGAAAAGCATCTGAAGCGGTTCCGGCAGCCCCGGAACATTTCCGGTTTTTCTTCCAGAAAATTCCCAGAAGTTTCCAGAATGATTCTGGTATCCTCCAAGAATTATCAGGCATGTGCCGAAACCATTTTGACTTAATGGTATCCCCTGAAACAACTTTTCAGTTTCACCGAAACTCATCCGGTGACCTCTCTCTGCGGAACTTTTCCACTGTCCGAAACTTTTTCGGTGATTTTCTCTCAGACTCCTTGTCTAGTATTCAGCAGATAGATGACCCTTAAGCGTGTGACCCTATAGGTTCGGTGAAGTATAGACATGACACGGAACCCCTTCCGATCAATGATCAACATCGGAGCCGTGGACACCCATATTGACCCCTATACCCACACGAATGAATATTCGAGTGAACCTCCAGTTGCCGTGTGCTATTCCTGTTGCTTCGTGATATGTTACAAATACCCGAGGTGAGACATGTTGGCATTCCCGTGGATCAACACTTGTCCACTATGCTAGTTACCTCGTTACCGGTATTGTTCTCTTTTCTCGTTACCATGTTCCGGCATCCCCGTGATCAAATCACAAAGTGTCTGGCCAGACGATGATGGATATCGTAACACCGAGAGGGCCCAGAGATATCTCTCCATCGCCGGAGGAGCAAATCCCAATCTTGAGCTATCAAGTTACTTGACACACTTTTCCATCAACCCGTAAGCCGCCGTAATAGCCACCCATTTACGGATGACGTTTAACAAACCCCAAAGTTCATGAAGCAAGCATGAAGAAACTCGATACTCTCATGGTCTAAGGAATCATGCAAACATTAACCATCTCTGTGTTATTAACCATTAACTTGTGACGAAAGAACCTCATAGCATAACATCAATCGGGTCGATTCAACACAAATGTTCTGTTAACATTGTGCCCTCAAAATTGCTGGCATAGTCATGCCCATGATCAGGAAAACAGGATCATCATGCAATACTTGAGCCAGTCATAGAGGCTTGACTAGGAATACATTTTATCATTTATTATTCCACACGTGCATATGAGTCTTCCTCCGAGCCTCGTTTTATTTGCAGACTCGAGAACCATAGCAGTTATAGCATGGAACATAAACCTAATTATGAACAGGGAGATAATCAATAACATTTATTATTACCTCTAGGGCATATCTCCTACAACTTCCGCAATAGGTAAATTAAGCTGTCACTTCTTTTACATTCAACCTTCTTTTGTCATGCGTGTGTGATTTGATTCCTAAAGGGTCAGATCCTTAGAACACCCTTGGATAACTGCTATTATTAGCCAATGCTCTTCTATTCTTAATTTTTATTTTTTCTTGTCCAATTGACAAGGAGCTTGTTGACACAGACGAAGAGAACTTCCAGATCATCTGTATTTTCAAACGCCTCCTTCCTGCTATGCTTATTTATGCATGTTTCTTCTCACATGCCATTGAAACAGTCGGATCAGTTAACGAGTTTGTCGCTCAAAAGGACAAGTCACCACAGCTTGGCACTTCCATGGAGAAAGATAACTTACCATTGCCTGGTCAGACCTCCGATGCAAAAAGGTGTTCGCCATTTCTTTACTTAAACCCAAGTGCTTTGCTCGCATTGCAAGACACTTAATTCGGTGTGCCATTTTCAGATTCCAACCATCTGTCTCTGTCGATGCTCAAAGCAATCCGAGCAAGCGTGCCAGAAAGAAGTAGAAACATCGTCTGGGTAATCATAGGGTTTTCTTTTTTCCAAATTCTTCTGGATCTTCTTGTGGTCTTTGTTACCACCACACATTCAGATTTTAGTTGATTTTTACTTTCTAATTCTTGCATGTATAATTAATTATTGGCTCATTGATTGGATATGACTATACCCGGCAGTGGTGCCGCCGGGTGCGGCAAGCCGCACTTCCTAACTAGTGAGTAAGGAGTGAGCTCGCGAGGTTATGTGGCGTGAGTGTGGTGAGATGAGATGATAATGACCTGCAGGGGAAAAGGGATGCCAAAAAATTTCAGTTCATTGGAGCTAAATTTCAGAAAAAGATGAAATACTTGAGTAAAAACTTAAGCACAAAATCTTCGCCTCAGCCTGCTTGGATTTTTGTCAAACACATAGCAGGCATAGATAAAACAGAATCCACAGAAATAAAGCTGAGAATTTATGGGGATCAAATCAAAAGAGAGAGAGAGAGAGATGACTGTGGGTACCTGCGAGGCTGCAACAGGGCATACATTCCATGTGAGCTTAGTTGCAACGGCTGCCTGCGCTGCTCTTGTTGCTGCGCTTACAGCAGTTAAACTAGCAGCATTTTGTGGTGGCGCAACTTGAATTAGGACAACACAAAGCAGGGCTACAAAATAAACATTCTAACTCGAATTACAATAGAACATAGCAGGTTAGTGAAAATGAATAAATGTATCTGTGGGCAAGAGAAACAGAGCAAGAGATAACGAGAACATAAAGATTTTAACTGATTCCGACTCACTGCCAGCATGGTCTGGGCTTAAATTAAATCTGCAATCACAGGGAGGGCAGAAGCAAATAACCTAAATCAAAGACATGAACAAGTAGCTATATGAAATAAAAATAAGTGGTAAGAGTTAAAACTGGAGTGTAGTCTTTTTTGGTTGTAGGATGCGACATTAGTTTGAATCTCCATTGTTGCACATTTGCAGATAAATCTGGATTCAAAATATTGCCCACTAAGATAATTTTTAAGGATGACAAAGTTACAACGAATTGGAAAATAATAGATTTAGGAAAGCTGCAACTCAGCAGCAAGTTGTACTTGAATTCGTCAACTACGACCTGCAACGAGCAAGGTACCTTTCAACAAGTTAGTGAAGCTCAGCTAAAGCATGTGTCAAACAAAGAGGAGGTAAAGGGTAAATAAGCCTGTCTCGGTTGGGGTAGGGATGACGGGTTACAACACTGGTTCCAAATGCAATTATCCAAAGCTGGTATCTGCAATAGTTGAGAATTACCGACCAAGGATAGGGGAAACCTTCTGCAACAGTTGAGAATTACCGACCAAGGATAGAGAAAACCTAATGTCTGGGGAGTTTAATTATTGAATAAGAAAGGTAAAAAAAGTCAAGGGACTGAAAAAGAACCGCAGAGGAAAAATAGGACCACCCGCTAGGCCGTATAATTCCAACTTCTGGAGAACCACCAACATATCCGAATCAGAATTGTCGAGGACTTTAAAATTAAACAGTGGAGAGGACGAAATTAAATGGAAAGAGTAATGATCTCCAAATATAGATCAGCGAGATCATAAGTGCCCCCGCTAAGCCGTATAATTCCCAATTTCTAGAAAACCACCAATAAATGCAAATTAGAATTGTGACATTAAAGATGAGCTGTGGAGGGGAAGAAATTAAAATAAAGAAAGTAATGATCATCCAAACACAGATCGTCAAGAAGATCAGTCACCCCTGCCCCTAACCATATAATCCCATGTTTTAGGAAAACGGCCAATAATAATAATCCAAATCAGAATCTTATGAGACTAAATTATTGTACTAAGCAAGAGAAGAAGTTAAATCAAGAAGGGTCGAGAATTTGCGATCATCCGAAGATTCATGAGGGACCAAAAAACTTTAGTTCAACAACAAAACATCATCCAACAAGATTTGAGAAAAAAAACTAATGAATTGTAACAATTGAAATTAGCAAGACCAAACCTTCGCCCTTGGATTCATCTTTGCATAAGTACTATCCTACTACTACTAGTTCATCTAAATGAGCACAAACACATAATAAAAATGTGATCAGCTGCTCCAACAAGGCACACATACCACAGAACTTTCCATCTGTTCTAATTAATCAAATAATCCTCCCATGATGATCTTGTACTCGCAACATTCTTGGGGAGGGCTAACAAAATCATCAAAGTCTACCAACTACGATCCATTTGTATCATCTCCATGCTTATATCCATATGGGGCACATACAAGCTACTAAGCTTAGTGTGACGTCCGGATAATTAGGCTACAGTAATCCCATGTTATTGGTGCCAAGTCATCACAATTACTATTGCTAATCTCGCTTTGATTCAAACGTAATTCAATTTCAAATTCAAATTATAAGGGAATTAATAAAATTCTCAAACTTGAAAACTAAAGTGTTCGAAATGTGGCAAATAATTCATAGTTAATATTGGTGGAGAAGCCCACATTTTACAAGGTGTTTAAAGGTCCTAAAATAAATAAAACAACGGTAAAACAATTAATTAAATGCCTTTTTAAGAATTGTACAAATGTAAACTATTTTGATTGTGTACCAAACACTTTGTGGCAGTAGAGTAAACTAAAACATTAATTTAAGGACTAGCTTTATGTTTTATAAAACTAAAATAAAATAGAACAGAAAATAAATGATTAAAAAAAAAGAAAAAGAAAACAAAACGAAAAAAATAAAATAAAAAGAAGCCTCCCCCTCCCCGCTGGGCCTTGGCCCAGATGGCCAAGCGGCCTAGCCAAACAGCCCAGCCGGCCACCCCATGGCCTATATGGCCTCATCCCTCCTAACCCTAGCCCGATCCACTCTCTCTCTCGATCCCCCACCATTCCCCTCGTCTCCCTGTGAGCGCCGCCACACACACGTGCGACGCACGGAGAAGAGCGCCGCTGCTCGATCCCCCTCGCCAGCATCGGTGCCCCGCCTCCCGCCGTCACCGGTGACCACCAGCAGGTCGCCGCCCCTACCGCACGCCCCCTGCTGTCGGTGCCGCCCGCGCTCCATCCATGGCTGCCCCGACCTCCTGCGGCAACGTCGCCGACTCCCCTCGCTCCGGCGAGCCGGGAATCCACGCCGCCCACCTCCTCCGGCCTGCTCCCTCCTTGCGGCTTCCCCGCCGGCCGCACATCCTGCTGTCTCAGCCGCCATGGCCACCAGCCATGGTCTCCGTCTCCAGCCCCACCGAGGTGCATGTCGCAGGAGAACCACCACGAGCCCGCTGCCATCCCTACGGCTCCCTGTGAGCACCCTGTCCCCTGTGACCTCTCCCCTTTCTCCCCCTCGCCCCGTAGCCCGGACGCAGCCGAGGCCGTGTCGTCACCGCCGTCCGACGTCGTCGTCGTGGCCACCTCCGGCCGTCTCCGCACGAACGACTCACACAACTGCACGCGCCACGCCGCGCTGGTTCTGCGGGTGGTCGTAGACGACCATTTGGTCGCCGGAATCAGGTGCCGGCACGTCGCCGCCGCCCCTGTGGCTCACCGCCGGCGCGTTCAGCGCACGCGTTTAAACGGCAGATGTGGACATCGTTAGCTTAGTGCTAATTGGCCTCTATGCCACTGACATGTGGGGGCCACGACGCTAAATAACCCGTGCAATTAAATTGAACTATGTTAACTAACGACTCACGTACTAATTAACTTAATTTAATTTAATTTAATTCATTGTTAACTCTAAAAGTCACTGACAGACTGGGCCCATGCCCTAATTAAACTAATTTAGTTTAAACCAAAAACTGTTAAATTAACAGTGTGTGACAGCTGGGCCCCTTGGGCCCACCTTGACCAGTCAACTGGGACGGTTGACTGCTGACTCAGCAGTCAACAGGTCCCACCTGTCATACACATACGCACACTGCTGGGTACACTTCTGTGTACCCATAGCAGTTTCTGTATTTAATATTTTCGAATTAAAATAATTCTAATAATTTTAGAATATTAATAAAAATTTGAAAAAATGATATAAAATAATCTATAACTCGAATGAAAATAATTTATATACGAAAGTTGCTCAGAAAAATATGACGAACCCGGATATGCCATCCACATACCTGTCACACCCTTCCGGCACTGCAAACATGGAACCTTCCCCTCCGAATCGTGTGACCGATAAATGCCCGGAGCCCGAAAAATATTCCTGGATATTATCCCGCCCCGTCTGCAACGTGTAACACTGCGTTAGGTCACCCCTAGCACCGCGTATTGTCATTTTATGCTTTGTGATGCTTTGATTGCTCTGTTATTTATTGTGTTCCCTCTCCGTTACTTCTTTCCGGTAGACCCCGAGACCGCTGCCGATACCCATGTGATCGACTACATCGACGATGACCCGTCCTTCTTGCCAGAGCAACCAGGCAAGCGAACCCTCCTTGATCATCCCGATATCTCCTACTTCTTCTCTACTACTTGTATTAGAGTAGTGTAGTTGTTACTTATCGGTTTGATCCTATACTTCTGCATAGCCTGTCCTTATTGCTACTGTTGTTGATACCTTACCTGCTATCCTAAATGCTTAGTATAGGATGCTAATATTCCATCAGTGGCCCTACATTCTTGTTCGTCTGCCATGCTATACTATCCGGCCGTGATCACGTCGGGTGTGGATTACGGGTTTATACGTACATACATACATACATACATACATACATACATACATACATACATATTATACTTGATACATGTTGTGACTAAAGTCGGGTCGGCTCGTAGAGTACCCGCGAGTGATTCACGAATGTGGGGGCTGAAGGGGCAGGTGGTTCCATCCAGGTAGTGGTGGACCTGGGTTCCCGACGCCCCCCTGAGTGATACCTTGTGGCGGAGCGATAGGGCAGGTTGAGACCACCCAGGAGAGAGGTGGGCCTGGTACCTGGTCGGTGTCCGCGGTTACATCAAAATAACGCGCTTAACAAGATTGGGTATTTGATCTGAGTTGGTCGTTGGCCTTATACGCACTAACCGCCATGTGGGACAAGATATGGGCAACTGGCATCGTAGTATCAGCCGAAGCTTTCCAGACGTTAGCGACTGAGCGACGCGCGTTGGGTTGGACCTCTAAAGCAACCGCCTTTGTAATGGAGGTTGCCAGGTCTGCTCACCGGCCGCATACGCAACGTGCAGGAGTGCAACGGGCGATGGGCCCAAGACCCCTGCGCGCTTAGGATTTAGACCGGCGTGCGGACCTCTTTGTTGGGCCTAGGTAGGGCTGCGACGTGTTGATCTTCCAAGGCCGGGTATGACTCAGGAAAGTGTGTCTGGCTAGAGTGATCGAGCGTGTCGGGTAATGTGGTGCACCCCTGCAGGAAGTTGATCTATTCGAATAGCCGTGTCCACGGTAATAGGACGACTTGGAGTTGTATTCCGACCTCTGACAACTAGAACCGGATACTTAATAAAACACACCCAGATTAGTTCCAGAGACAACCCGGTGATTGCTCTCCCACAGGGCGACGAGGAGAGGATCGTCGGGTAGGATTATGCTATACATTGTTACTTGTTACTATACTTGCTACTCTCTTCTATATGCTTCAAGATGGAGGCTGCGAGAAGCGTAGTCTTCGATAGGACTAGCTATCCCCCTCTTATTCTGGCATTCTGCAGTTCAGTCCACAGATACTACGCATTTCATTGATACCGATGCATATGTAGTGTAGATCCTTGCTTGCGAGTACTTTGGATGAGTACTCACGGTTGCTTTGCTCCCTCTTTTCCCCCTTTTCCATTCTTCTCGGATGTCGCAACCAGATGATGGAGCCCAGGAGCCAGACGCAACCATCGACGACTACCAATACTCCGACGAAGCCTACTACTACGTGCAGTCCGCTGACGACCAGGGAGTAGTTTAGGAGGATCCCAGGCAGGAGGCCTGCTCCTCTTCGACCTGTATCCCTGTTTGTGCTAGCCATCTTATGGCAACTTGTTTAACTTATGTCTGTACTCAGATATTGTTGCTTCCGCTGACTTGTTTATGATTGAGCTTATGTATTCGAGCTCTCGAGGCCCCTGGCTTGTAATATGAAGCTTGTATGACTTTAATTTGTGTCTAGAGTTGTGTTGTGATATCTTCCCGTGAGTCCTTGATTTTGATCGTACACGTTTGTGTGTATGATTAGTGTACGATTGAATCGGGGGCGTCACACTTAGGTCAAAATATCACAAATCCAAATGCTCAAGTTATCTCCAACCTAGAATCCAACTAGTAATATCCAAGATGATCCAATAGTCCACCAATACCTCATTCATGCTAATCAAACTATACCTATATAAATCCAATATATCTCAGGTTGATCATGCTACACCCTAAAGTTCTCCAGTTTCAAGCTCATGTCAAAATATCACAAATCCAAGTGCCCAATCTCAAGTTTAACTCCGACCTAGAACTCAAGTAGATATATCATTGAACCTAACACAAACAACATTTCTATTACTCCAATAGCTTTGTTTTCTTCCTACTAATTCAAGATGATGTAATAGTCCATCAATTCTCACAATCATGCTGATCATATTACACTCGTATAAATCCAGTATATCTTTGATTGATCATACTACACACTGAAGTTCTCCAGTTTCAATCTCTAAAGGTATGAATCTAGTACAAATCATAACTATGATCCAACCAAGGCCACTATCATGGTTATCCAAGTCCAGTATAAAGCCGCTTCCACTGGATGACTATAGACCAAAAATTAGAAGTTATTTATCCATCAGATTTTTTTTCAATATCACAATCACCTAAATCCAAATTGTTCCAAGGTCATTAAAGATCTGTGTATCCACCAATATAATATCAATTCATAAGTACTACCCTCTTCCTACTACTCCATCTAAAGGAGCACAACCACATAATAAAGGCAAGATCAGCTATCCTCCCATGATGATCTTGTGCTCGTAACATTCTTGGCGAGGGCTAGCAAAATCATCGAAGTCTACCAACTTCTATCCATTTCTATCATCTCCATGCTCATATCCACATGGGGCACATACGAGCCACTAAGCATAGGTCAAAATATCACAAATCCAAGTGCTCAAGTTATCTCCAACCTAGAATCCAACTAGTAATTTCCAAGATCATCCAATAGTCCACCAATACCGTATTCATGTTAATCATACTATACAATTATAAATCAAATACATCTCAGGTTGATCATGCTACACCCTAAAGTTCTCCGGTTTCAAGCTCATGTCAAAATATCACAAATCCAAGTGCCCAGTCTCAGGTTTAATTCCAACCTAGAATCCAAGCAGATATATCATTGAACCTAACATTTCTATTACTCCAATATCTTTGTTTTCTTCCTACTAATTCAATCCAAGATGATGTAATAGTCCATCAATTTTCACAATCATGTTGATTATATTACACATATAAATAAAATATATCTCCGATTGATCATACTACACCCTAAAGTTCTCTAGTTTACATCTCTAAAGGTGTGCATCTAGTACAAATCATAACTACTAGATGACCCGTTGCGCCGATGGCGCAAAGGGCGAGAAAGAACCAAGCTTTCAAACCATGAGAGTAAGAATATTTAGAGACCGATCATTAAATCTTTGTAGCATAGGGAAATTGATACAGGTATGATGTTCCTACATAGTATTATATATTACATTGAAGGTTGGTTCATAGGGACAAAATCCTCACCACAGCTTGAGTCTGAGTCTGGATATGGGTATATACATTTCTTCTGCTATGGGTATATACCTTCCTTCTTCAGTGAGAGACATGCCACGCTTGTAAAGCTCTGAAGTTCAACCACGGCACCATGAATCTTTAGAAGAGCCTGTCGGAGATTACATATAGCCATTGAAGCAGTAGGTAGCTCCAGCAAGAACATGGATTTTGTTAGATGCAACACGCACTTCATCCACATTGTCGCACCTGGCGCAAAGGGCGGGAGGAAACCAAGCATTCGAACCAAGCAAATAAGAATATCAACAGATCAATCATAAATTTTTGAAGCATAAGAAAAATGATACTTAGATATGATGTTCATACATAGCGTTATACTGTATATTACAATGCATGGTAGGTTTATTAATAATGAACATATGTTCGTAGGAAATACATAATAGCCGGGGGCTTAAGTTCAAAGTCCATCAACATGATAGAAGAAGTTCTGGAAAGACTGGCAGATGAACTATGGTAGTGATCTTCTCTAGACAAAGGTAATCACTTGATATTCAGAGAAGGCTGCTGTAGCTGGTAGTATCGGCATCTTCTGCACGCACATAGGTTGTGGAAGTAGATCCTCTCCTAAGTGGATATACCGATGTGTTTTGGATTACGTGCATAGAGTTTTCACTCAACTGGCCAAGATGAGCAATTGCATTGTGAATATCTATAGCCGCTTTGTCGAGCTCGCGACCACTTATGGAATTGGCTGAGCATACACTTCCTTTAGCTGGGCGGTGAATCTCAGAAGTGCTTTTAACCTGATATAAGCAGTCTGCAAAGTCTTTGCTAAGTTCTCTAATCTTCAGAGCCTGTTCTTTGATTTCTTTTTCTTTGTCCTAACAAACCAATCAGATGTAGTTATCTTTTCTTTGTTTGTTGCAGCTCGTTGTAACTATAGTCTTTCAATACCTTGGCACGCATGGTCTCCATATATTTCATTACTCGAGCAGCTGCAACGTCCATTGCATCTTCTATAGAATTGTATGAATAGCCAGACAATGCCATTGCTTCATCATCACGTCGCTGATGTTGTGTGCTCGGACGAAACTTGATTGTCACTGCAATTCTTTCCCCAACTTTGCAGTAGAAGAACTGACATTGACATCCACAACTTACTACTCCCTCCGTCTCAAAATAAGTGTCTCAACTTTGTACTAACTTTAGTACAAAGTTGTACTAAACTTAAGACACTTATTTTGGGACGGAGGGAGTACAAAACAAAGGCACATAACCTCTAAACCAATCTCCTAGTTCTGAAGCTTAAAATGAAGTACACCATGACAGAGTATATAAGAGAACATGCAGTGACTACAAATTTTCAAGTCCTGATACAAATTTGCATCTGTAAATAATATCTGCAATGTTTTTCATAAAAAAAAATACTGTATAACGATAAAGGTGGCCATGTCAAAATAAAAAGAGACGTGATCTTTATCCCATATGATTTCAAAGTTTAGAACATTATAGGCATGATAAAGGAATAAATAATATGCCTTTATATCCTAGAACAAAGTGAGTACACAATTATAACGATAACAAAACCTGCAATAGACAAAATAACTATGCACTTGATTCGAGGAATAACTAAATAGAGAGGAAGAGCCAAGGGAAAGGCTATTGGCAACATATCAAACACTGCACTACAATGATCAACGTACACAGAGAGCTAAAGTGGTTTCTCGTGGTTAATCGGCAAGTTTCAATGGCCATGAAATGGTATGGAATTCCTGCTAGGAAATAAATACAGAGCAGTCTCTTAAAAACATATATATTAGTACAACCTAGATTGACCACAGAATTTATTTTCATATATTTCCTAAAACTAAAACAACATCTACCGTTTCTTGTAAATTACCTTTAATTGTAACAGAACATGCATGGGCACCAATTAGTGAGCAGTTAAAAGTTAATTGATTGAAAGAAAAACCCTGAAGCATTATAATGCTAGCTTCAATTATTTAAAATTTATATCATTCTAAAACCTACTCACCAAGAAGATTACATACACTGTATCTATGATATACAATGCGCACCAGAACTTATAACAAAGTTCAGCTAGTGCCACCACCAATAAGTTATGCGATGATCCAGCTTGTGAGAAAAACAAATTTGACTGTGTATGTTATGAAGATCACTCCAGAAACTTATATGTTTAATGAAGTGAAAAAAATAAAAAAAACATGCATGGGCACCAATTAGTGAGCAGTTAAAAGTTAATTGATTGAAAGAAAAAACCTGAAGCATTATAATGCTAGCTTCAATTATTTAAAATTTATATCATTTTTAAACCTACTCACCAAGAAGATTACATACACTTTATCTATGATATACAATGCGCACCAGAACTTTTTTTAACTTTTTTTTTTTCGAGAAAACGCAAAGGGGCTTGCGTTTCATTTCATTGAAAAGAGGGGTTTAAAGTTACAGTCCTCCGAGGAGGTAGTTTACAATCAGGCAACAGTCATTAGTGTACATCCCTGGCCCAGAGCCGGGCCTCGTCCTTTATGCTGCCTACAAGGGATTGAACGGACGGGCGCGCACGGTCGAAGATGCAATCATTTCTGTGCTTCCAGATCATCCAGGATGTGAGGAGTGTCCCTGAGGCCAGGCCCTTGCGCACCAAAACTTATAACAAAGTTCAGCTAGTGCAACCACCAATAAGTTATGCGATGTTCCAGCTTGTGAGAAAAACAAATTTGACTGTGTATGTTATGAAGATCACTCCAGAAACGTATATGTTTAATGAAATGAAAAAAAAAATAGCCAAAATTACACTGGCAGTAAGTGAAGGCTTTACTTTCATACCAAAGTAGTCTTGGGAGGCCAATGAACCAAAGAGAGGGAGCATAGACTGGAAGAAGCACATTCAGATTCAAGCTGTGAGCGATCAATAGCACTGGCAAGGTGATGAGGGAGTCTACTGAACATCATCTCGATCCACACCATGACATGCCAATAAAACCATTCATAAATTTTGAGTACCATCATGCAGATTTTCTGTAAAGTAAAATACAAGAGACAGAAAAAAGCTCACCAATTACTCCACCTATAAAGTGAGATGACCAATTCGATTAGGATTAGTGTGCTCCAGCCTCCAGCCATGTCTTGGTTAAAGATTCAATAACACCAAAGATATATTGCACCTGTAGCAAGTGAACCAATAACACTTGGACTAATTCCCCTGTTATAAACATGCAAACAGGCGAACGGTACAAAAAGGTCAGGAATGCTATGTTTATCAAGAGTACTACTTTAATGTTGCGAACAAGTTCAGTCATTTGGCCACTGTCAACCTCGGGCTTCGGTATCACATGGCTGAAGCAAGCTGGCAGCTCAAATATGATTAAACTGTCTCTTTGAACCATAAAATCATTCTCCTCAAATTTATATGCAGCACAAAAACAAATACACAAACCTTCATAATGACAAGATAAAATCAGAAAAGTGTGAGTCTGAACCGCATCATCATTTGCCTCACATTTATATGTAGCAACGCGGCTGAGAACAAAATACACAAACCTTCATATGTACAAAAAATACACAAACTTTCAAAATGACAAGATACTACTAATGGATAGAATCACTATTCAATGGCCACTGCAGCAACCATATACAAAAAGAAAACGCAACGCCAGTGAAACCCATGGTAAATTAGGACCAATGCTTCAGCAAGCAATTATTAAGCATGCATGGCAATAAAGCACATGTCCTTCAAGGATGACTATAATGTATTAACACAATACCAATTCAGTTTCAGTATAAGAATCAATGAAGAAGCCTATGCCTACTTAATTCTGTCACAATATGTAACCAGAAGTAGTTGATTTTGTGGACAGCAAAATATACAATACACTCACCCATCTGATAAAAGAAACTGTCCTCTAGGAGGGACTCTGCTTTGGAAGTAACATTGATGTACTGAAGAGAAGTGTAATGATCTTTAGCAGAAAAGGTACATGATAAAAAAATTATGAGCTCGATTTCAGTACATATAGAATACTTTAAAAAATTATGAGCACGATTTCAGTGTATATAGAATACTTTAAATAGTTGAGTTATATATACGATGAGAATCAATCAACACAATCTCTCTAGGGGTGCTATAGCTGCTGCTCTACCTGTATTTCAGAACATAGAGCTTATCTTTTTTTGTCAATGCCTATCGATCCACAACTTTTGACAAGCTTAAGGATCGTCGCCAAGGCAACGTTCAAATGCATGCGGGCAGAGACTGACAACTAACACTTGTATAAGCCCAAATGTCACCATCACATTATCTGTGACTTTTCATACTGCTAAAAGCCTAAAACTGTATGAACTATGAAGAGAATATATAATTAATTAACAGTGAAGGGCAGTAAAAGACCGCAGTACTGCACTGAGCGCAGCCTCCCTTGCCCAAGCCCCAGCATCCTCTGTTTTGTTTTTCTTTGATATATTGTAGAACCTTCTACATATATGACAAATATCCAGTATATTTAAGAACCCTGTGAAATAATGAGCC
Organism: Thinopyrum elongatum; assembly: GCA_011799875.1. NCBI lineage: Eukaryota > Viridiplantae > Streptophyta > Magnoliopsida > Poales > Poaceae > Thinopyrum > Thinopyrum elongatum. The sequence goes on along the minus strand of CM022303.1, from coordinate 657,305,191 downwards.
ATTAAGCAAACAACAAAATCAGACAAGGCGGCCGACAATCCAAACAAAAGGTTTACCTGATCGAGCAGAATTTCATTGACAAATTCCAAAAACAAAAATTGTCAGCACTATGTCGTTGCAACAAAATCCTGCGAGATAGAAATAAAATTGGAACCACTACAAGAACAAATTAGCTCATGAACACATCATCAGACAGGATAGGGCAAATACTGCCAATATAAAGTACAGAGAAAAGAGAAGAGGCAAAGAGAGAGGAGCACCTCGGCAAGATTTTGGAGGAAGACGTCTTCGCGCTCCTTCAGTCGACGCCCTCATCCAGTGTTGTCCCAAGGCTCTCTTACTCTTGTTAAGTGTACTGGTCTCTTGTCGTCGAGGTCGGTGCGCTTGACCTGGTGCTGCGTGCTACTGCCTTCGCGTCCCAAGGCTCTCTTACTCTTGTTGTCCTCTCCCTCGAATGCAATGAACAATAGGTACATACACCATAGAGAAAATGTTAGCAACTGAATATATGACATATCCTTCATCAATTATTAAATAAAAAATTGAAAATGAAGGTCATCTCATCAGCTCATAGCCTTCTCTTCAATTTTTGCTTTTCACAAAGGCTTTTCAGTGTCACAGTTAACCAAATAAAGAAGCAACCAGCAACAGGTAGTAGCAGTGTAACACATACCAGCAACGCAAGCAACCAGCAGCAGCTAGCAGCACCAGAACCAGCACACACATCTAGCAGCACAAGTAGTAGCCGTAGCTCACAAAGCAAATGCACAAACACACAGTACAGCACAAGCACAAAATCAAAGGGAGACAGAGAGAGGAAGCAGGAGCTCATCTGCCTGACAGAGATGAGAACGAGCCGAGGAGGAGGGGCGTGAATGACAGGTGTGTGGACGGGCTTCTCGAGTGGATGGACAGTGGCATGAGAGCAAGACGGAGCCGGCTTTCTTGGCGGCCCGCCCTCCCACTGCCGAGGACGACGGTGACGGCCCGTGGACCATCACGCCGGCGCTTGTAGCCTCGCCTGTCCCTCCCGCTCCAGATCGAGAACCTAGGAGGAGACAAGGAGAGGTGGCCGCCGCGAGGGGATGCGCCGGAAGACATGGACTGAGGGGGATGTGAGCGACAGGGAAAGCGGGAGGAGGTGGAGATGAGCGGTGGAAGAGGCCGTGGCGGCGGCAAGGGAGAGGGCGCGCAGGAGGAGGCAGCTCGTCATCACCTTGCATCGGTCGAGCAACTGCCAGGACGCCCGGATCTCCTCTTCCTCCTCCAGATCCCGCATCTCTCCTCTTCCTCCAGATCCGAGGCTGGCTTGCGCGGGGGAGGAGAGAGACGGCTGGGGCAAGCAAAGAGAAGGGGCTGGCGGTGTGGGAGAGGAGACGAGGGATAGGGAGGAGAGGAGGCGGACGAGGCGCGGGGTGGCTCGAGGAGGAGGAGCGGAGGCTCCATGACGGTGTCTGGCTCGAGGCAGGGGAGCAGCGGACGCGGTGTCGGCAGCGGCGAGCATGGAGAAGGGGAGAAGGGGGCGCGGCGGCGGCAAGAGAGGAGGCAGGGGTTGCGGGGGAGACGGGTTAGGTCTCTCGCTACAGCTGCTCGCTCGCGTTTTCTTTTTCTCTTGATCGCTTCTCTGCTCACACGCTACGCGCGGGACGCAACGCTCGCTTTGCCGGCACTATTCATAGCCTATGTGGACACAACGGTTGTGCCTAGCGCCCCGCTCATCCTTTATACGTTCGATGATCCAACCAAGCCCACTATCATCGCTATCTAAGTAGACAAACAACACTTAATTTTTGGATCTATAGTAGCCCAATATCACAAATCCAAGTGCTCAAAGTTATCTCCAACCTATAATCCAACTAGTAATATCCAAGATGATCCAATAGTCCACCAATACCACATTCATGCTAATCATACTATACCTATATAAATCCAATATATCTCAGGTTGATCATGCTACACCCTAAAGTTCTCCAGTTTCAAGCTCATGTGAAAATATCAGAAATCCAAGTGCCCAATCTCAAGTTTAACTCCGACCTAGAATCCAAGCAGATATATCATTGAACCTAACACAAACAACATTTCTATTACTCCAATATCTTTGTTTTCTTTCAACTATTTCAATCCAAGATGATGTAATAGTCCATCAATTTTCACAATTCATATTATACTCATATAAATCCAATATACCTCCGATTGATCATACTACATCCTAAAGGTCTCAAGTTTCAATCTCTAAAGGTGTGCATCTAGTACAAATCATAACTATGATCCAAACAAGCCCACTATCATGGTTATCTAAGTCCAATATAAAGCAAGCTTCCACTAGATGACTATAGATCCAAAAATTAGAATTTATTTATCTACCAGATTTTTTTCAAGATCACAATCACCTAACTAAATCCAAACTGTTCCAAGGTTATTAAAGATCTATTTATCCACCAATATAATATCACTTCATAAGTACTACCCTCCTACTACTGCATCTAAAGGAGCACAAACAAATAATAAAGGCAAGATCAGCTACTCCAACAAGGCTCATACCACTGAAATTCTATTCTAATTAATCCAAGTCATCCTCCAATTATCTTGTACTAGTAACATTCTTGGGGAGGGCTAGCAAAACCATCAAAGTCTACCAACTACGATCCGTTTGTATCATCTCCATGCTCATATCCATATGGGGCACATACAAGGTACAAAGCTTAGGTCAAAATATCACAAATCCAAGTGCTCAACTTATCTCCAACCTAGAATCCAACTAGTAATATCCAAGACCATCCAATAGTCCACCGATACCGCATGCATGCCAATCATATTACACATATAAATCCAATACATCTCAGGTTGATCATGCTACACCCTAAAGTTCACAAGTTTCAATCTCTAAAGGTGTGAATCTAGTAGTAATATAACTATGATCCAACTATCTTCCCGCCTTACCCAATCGCCATCCCCTCGACGCTTGGCTCCAAGTACAGTCTGCTCCCAACAACGTTTTCATCCCTTCCGCCATACCTCATGTGCAATCCGCTCCATGCCAGTCCGACCGGCATCCTTTGCCTGGCTTCGAGTTACTATGTGCGATGCCTCAATCCCACATCTCGTGTTTCCCTGCTGGGCGCCGCCATAGCCACACAGGCGGTCGGCACCGCAATGGCTAACCCACGAGACACAGCCCGAGAGCACGACGTTACCTACCGCCAAGGCCAAGGACGCACGGCGGGAGAACGTGTGATGCCGGATCAAGTCAGTGGCACGGAACCCGCAAACAAGGGAAGGACACCAAGCCGAATTGGCGGGAATGAACAATGCACAGGAGGTGTGGGAGAGGGTGAAAACCCTGTCAGCCGCATCGGGCTTTGCGACAAGCCGTGCGGCAATGTCGATCTTCAGGCAATCGAGTAAAGCTTCTCATGTGCTTTCTCATCGCTCCTCTGCAACTACCTCAGCCTCCACTGGATTACTATAGATCCAAAAATTAGAAGTTATTTATCCACCAGATTTTGTTTCAAGATCACAATCATCTAAGTTAAATCCAAACTGTTACAAAGTTATCAAAGATGTATTTATCCACTAATATAATATCACGTCATAACTACTACCCTCCTCCTACTACTGCATCTAAAGGAGCACAAACACATAATAAAAGCAAGATCAGCTGCTCCAACAAGGCTCATACTACTGAAATTATCATCTATTCTAATTAATCCAAATCATCCTCCCATGATGATCTTGTACTCGTAACATTCTTGGGGAGGGCTAGCAAAATCATCAAAGTCTACCAACTACGATCCGATTGTATCATCTCCATGCTCATATCCATATGGAGCGCATACAAGCTACTAAGCTTAGGTCAAAATATCACAAATCCAAGTGCACAAGTTATCTCCAACCTAGAATCCAACTAGTAATATCCAAGATCATCCAATAGTCCACCAATACCGCATTCATGCTAATCATACTATACCTATATAAATGCAATACATCTCCGGTTGATCATGCTACACCCTAAAGTTCTCCGGTTTCAAGCAATCACAAATCCTAGTGCCCAATCTCTAGTTTAACTCCGACCTAGAATCCAAGCAGATACATCATTGAACCTAACACAAACAACATTTCTGTTACTCCAATATCTTTGTTTTCTTCCATCAATTTTCACAATCATATTGATCATATTATATTCATATAAATCCAATATATATCCGATTAATCATATTACACCCTAAAGTTCTCTAGTTTCAATCTCTCAAGGTGTGCATATAGTACAAATCATAACTATGATCCAACCAAGCCCACTATCATGGTTATCTAAGTCCAGTATAAAGCAAGCTTCCACTGGATGACTATATATTCAAAAATTAGAAGTTATTTATCCACTAGCTTTTTTTCAAGATCACTATCATCTAAGTAAATCCAAACTGTTCCAAAGTTATCAAAGATGTATTTATCCACTAATATAATATCACGTCATAACTACTAGCCTCCTCCTACTACTGCATCTAAAGGAGCACAAACACATAATAAAAGCAAGATCAGCTGCTCCAACAAGGCTCATACCACTGAAATTGTCATTTATTCTAATTAATCCAAATCATCCTCCCATGATGATCTTGTACTGGTAACATTCTTGGGGAGGGCTAGCAAAATCATCAAAGTTTACCAATTATGGTCCATTTGTATCATCTCCATGCTCATGTCCATATGGGGCACATACAAGCTACTAAGCAGGTCAAAATATCACAAATCCAAGTGCTCAAGTTATCTCTAACCTAGAATCCAACTAGTAATATCAAAGATGATCCAATAGTCCACCAATACCGCATTCATGCTAATCATACCATACCTATATAAATTCAATACATCTCAGGTTGATCATGCTACACCCTAAAATTCTCTAGTTTCAAGCTCATGTCAAAACATCATCCAAGTGCCCAATCTCAAGTTTAACTCCGACCTAGAATCCAAGCAAATATATCATTGAACACAAACAACATTTCTATTACACCAATATCTTTGTTTTCTACCTACTAATTCAACCCAAGATGATGTAATAGCCCATCAATTTTCACAATCCTGCTGATCATATTACACATATAAATCCAATATATGTCCGATTGATCATACTAGACCCTAAAGTTCTCCAGTTTCAATCTCTAAAGGTGTGCATCTAGTACAAATCATAACTATGATCCAAACAAGCCCACTGGCATGGTTATCGTCCAGTATAAAGCAAGCTTTCACTGGATCACTATAGATCCAAAAATTAGAATTTACTTATCCACCAGATTTTTTTTTCAAGATCACAATCAACTAAGTAAATCCAAATTGTTTCAAGGTTATTAAAGATCTATTTATCCACCAATATAATATCACTTCATAAGTACTACTCTCCTCCCACTACTGCATCTAAAGGAGCACAAACACATAATAAAAGTAAGATCAGCTGCTCCAACAAGGCTCATACAACTGAAATTGTCATCTATTCTAATTAATCCAAATCATCGTCCCATGATAATCTTGTACTTGTAACATTCTTGGGGAGGGCTAGCGAAATCATCAAAGTCTACCAACTACGATCCATTTGTATCATCTCCATGCTCATATCCATATGAAGCACATACAAGCTACTAAGCTTAGGTCAAAATATCACAAATCCAAGTGCTCAAGTTATCTCCAACCTAGAATCCAACTAGTAATATCCAAGATCATCCAATAGTCCACCAATACCGCATTCATGCTAATCATACTATATACCTATATAAATCCAATACATCTCAGGTTGATCATGCTATACCCTAAAGTTCTCCAGTTTCAAAATATCGCAAATCCAAGTGCCCTATCTCAAGTTTAACTCCGACCTAGAATCCAAGCAGATATATCATTAAACGTTTGAATCTAACACAAACAACATTTCTATTACTCCAATATCTTTGTTTTCTTCCTACTAATTCAATCCAAGTAATGTAATAGCCGTCAATTTTCACAATCATGTGGATCATATTACACATATAAATCCAATATATCTCCGATTGATCATACTACACACTAAAGTTCTCCAGTTTCAATCTCTAACGGTGTGAATCTAGTAGTAATCATAACTATGATCCAACTATCTTCCCACCTTTCCCAATCATCATCCCCTCGACGCTTGGCTCCAAGTACAATGAATAACAACAATGACAGTTCGCTCCCACCAACGTTTTCATCCCTTCCACCATACCTCAGGTGCAATCCCCTCCCTGCGAGTCCGGCCGGCATCCTTTGCCTGCCTTCGGGTTGCTATGTGCGATGCCTCAATCCCACAACATCTCGTGTTTCCCTGCTGGGCACCGCCATAGCCACACAGGCAGTCGGCACCGCAATGGCTAACCCACGAGACACAGCCCGAGAGCACGACGTTACCTACCGCCAAGGCCAGGGACACACGGCAGGAGAACGTGTGATGCCGGATCAAGCCAGTGGCACGGAACCCGCAAACATGGGAAGGACACCAAGCCGAATTGGCGGGAAAGGAACAATGCATGGCAGGTGTGCGAGAGGGTGAAAACTCTATCAGCCGCATCGGGCTTTGCGCCCAGGCGTTGCGGCAATGTCGATCTTCAGGCGATCAAGTAAAGCTTCTCATGTGCTTTCTCATTGCTCCTCTGCAACTACCTCAGCCTCCTGGATTACTATATATCCAAATATTAGAAGTTATTTATCCACAGAGTTGTTTTCAAGATCACAATCATCTAAGTAAATTCAAACTGTTCCAACGTTATTAAAGATGTATTTATCCACCAATAAAATATCACGTCATAACTACTACCCTCCTACTACTGTATCTAAAGGAGCACAAACACATAATAAAAGCAAGATCAGCTGCTCCAACAAGGCTCATACAACTAAAATTATCATCTATTCGAATTAATCCAAATCATCCTCCCATGATGATCTTGTACTCGTAACATTCTTGGCGAGGGCTAGCAAAATCATCGAAGTCTACAAACTACAATCCGTTTGTATCATCTCCATGCTCATATCCATATGGGGCGCATACAAGCTACTAAGCTTAGGTCAAAATATCACAAATCCAGGTGCTCATGTTATCTCCAACCTAGAATCCAACTAGTAACATCCAAGATCATACAATAGTCCACCAATACCGCATTCATGCTAATCATACTATACCTATATAAATTCAATACATCTCAGGTTGATCAAGCTATACCCTAAAGTTCTCCAGTTTTGAAGCTCGTGTCAAAATATCACAAATCCAAGTGCCCAATCTCAAGTTTAACTCCAACCTAGAACTAGAATCCAAGCAGATACATCATTGAACCTAACACAAACAACATTTCTATTACTCCAATATCTTTGTTTTCTTCCATCAATTTTCACAATCATGCTGATCATATTATATTCATATTAAATCCAATATACCTCCGATTGATCATACTACACCCTAAAGTTCTCTAGTTTCAATCTCTAAAAGTGTGCATCTAGTACAAATCATAACTATGATCCAACCAAGCCCACTATCATGGTTATCGAAGTCTTCCACTGGATAACTATAGATCCAAAAAATTAGAAGTTATTTATCCACCAGATTTTTTTAAGATCACAATCATCTAAGTAAATCCAAACTTCATAAGTCCTAACCTAAAGTTCTCAAGTTTCAAGGTTATTAAAGATGTATTTATACACCAATATAATATCACTTCATAAGTCCTACCCTCCTCCTACTACTGCATCTAAAGGAGCACAAACACATAATAAAAGCAACATCAGATGCTCCAACAAGGCTCATACCACTGAAATTGTCACCTATTCTAATTAATCCAAATCATCCTCCCATGATGATCTTATACTTGTAACATTCTTGGGGAGGATTAGCAAAATCATCACAGTCTACCAACTGCGATTGTATCATCTGCATGCTCATATCCATATGGGGCACATACAAGCTAGTAAGCTTAGGTCAAAATATCACAAATCTAACTGCTCAAGTTATCTCTAACCTAGAATCCAACTAGTAATATCCAAGATGATCCAATAGTCCTCAAATACCGCATTCATGCTAATCATACTATACCTATATAAATTCAATGTATCTCAGGTTGATCATGCTACACCCTAAAGTTCTCCAGTTTCAAGCTCATGTCAAAATATCACAAATCCAAGTGCCCAATCTCAAGTTTAACTCCGTCCTAGAATCCAAGCAGATATATCATTGAACCTAACACAAACAATATTTCTATTGCTCCAATATTCTTAACTTTGACTCTTGTTCTGATTTAGGATCGGCACACGGGTGCTCTACTTGGTGTTGGCCCTCTACGCTGTGACTCGCACGGCCTCTGAAGCTTGCCAGGCTTCGCCTTCCCTCCGCTACCACATCCGCCAGTCTCTTCGACTCTCTTACGTTGTCTACCGACTCTTTGTGGCGTCATCGTCTCAGTCACATGTGTGGCTCTAGTCTCTCATCCTTAGAACGATGTGGTATTCTAGGATATGTCTCGCAATGTAACTTTAGACGGTCAATTTTGTCTGCTAGGTAAACACGTTCAGTTACCGTATCCTCATAGCGAGACTGTGTCTCAGCGTCCTTTCAATCTTGTTCGCTCTAATGTTTGGGACCCAGCTCTCTTCGCCTTGAAAGGAGGCCATCGCCACTATATTATCTTTACAATTATTTCTCTTGACACAAGTCGATATATTTTATGCCTTCTTGTAGTGAGGTCTTATCTATCTATAAGAAGTTTGCCGCCTTGGTTCATACCTAGTTTTCCACTACTATCCATGTCTTTCGTGCAGATTCTGCTTGTGTGTATCTCTCTCATTTGCTGCGCAGATTCCTTGTTGAGCAAAGCACACTTGCTCAGTTCTCGTGTCCTGGTGCTCATGCTTAGAATGGGGTTGTTGAGCGCAAGCATCGTAACCTTCGTGAGGCGGCTAGCGTGTTGATGACCGTAGCCATCGATCTCATCAACATTTATCCTTCCTCAGCTCTACAAGGCGACATTCCTCTCGAGTGTCTTTGTGAGCATTCTCTCCTAACTACTCAACACTTCATTTGTTTGGTTGTGTTTGCTACGTTCTTCACGCACCAAACTGTTTGATCAATCTAGATTACAGTGATAAGCACAAGGGCTATCGGTGTTGGGATCTTGTTAGTCGTCGGATGGGTATTTCTTGATATGTGACTTTTGATTGAGTCTCGTCCTTTCTATCCAAGTCCATCCTCTCCTTCGGCCTCCCCCATTAAGGATATTTCTTCCCTCAATTTTCCTGATACACTTATCACTCATTTATTGCCCTCGCCCACCTATCCCAGCTTATCCTCCCGTACTACTGTTATAGACCCCACACGTCGCCACATGCGGCTTCCCCACCTCATTCATTACCTGAGGCTACCTCACCTCGCTCATCCATGAGGTTTCCCCGATGATTCCCCCTTATCATCTTCTTCACTACACTTGTGGTCCACGTGTTGTGGATCCTTCTAATGAGCCATCTCCCTCGACTATTATGGCCTTTCCTATTGGCAACGCACCGCCTAAAGCTCGGCCTACTTATGGCTTCCAAGCTCGCTCGCTTCTGCCTATTGGCCCTAGGTTATTGGTTATTCTAGCGTCACTTTTCTCGAGACGACTTCTTAGTATGACGCATTTGTTCATCATGAATAGCAGCATGCGATTGTAGACGAGATTGTTGCTCTTGCGCGCATAGGCATGTGGGATATCATTTCTCTTCCTCCCTATTGCATGAGGTCTACATATAGCCACCACCTGGGTATTCTCTTCCTGATGGCATGGTTTGTCGTCTTCATCGCTCTTTTATGGCCTTAAGCAAACCCCTCGTGCCTAGTTTGAGCATTTTGTCTCAGTGGTGATTGCAGCTAGTTTTCGGCGAGTGCTCATGATCCTACACTTCTTGTCCACCTTTCAACTCGTGGTCAAACTCTCCTTCTATATGTCGATCATCACTGCGATGACTCTAAGTACATTGTCTTTGTGAAGGCTCATCATAGTGGGTTTCTTATATCTGATCTTGGTCCTCTTCGCTACTTCCTAGGGATTTAGGTTTCTTCTACCTCTAATCGCTTCTTTATCAAGCTCATCATCACCTGCGGCTTTCCCGCCTCGTTCATTCCCTGAGACTACCTCACCTGGCTTGTCCCCAGTGATTCCCCCTCATCCTCTTCTCTACTACACTGGTCGTTCGCATGTTGTGGATTCTTCTGATGAGCCATCTCCCTCGGCCGTCTTGCTCTGCCCTCCACTATATGCTTTGCCGCATTGTCGCCGCGGCTAGGATGGTGGCAAACTCACTGGCGCCGATGCCTTTCACACGAGATCGCTAGATCCTTCATCCTCTCAAGTTGCATGAACGGCTGACCGTTTTTATTCTTTAGAACTCGATGAATTTAGTAGATCCTTTTAGGAGGCCCTCAATGACCATAGATTGAACCTATCCTATTTTTACAGTGTGATGGCTGGCTACAGGACTAGTTGTACCTACTGTTTTTTTCTTGGGAGGGGACACTGCCACCATGGCTGCTAGCATTCCCTCTCTCAGATCATGAAGTGTATGGGAGTGAGACTAAGAGAAATACGAGAAAGGAGACAATTACTAACGTATTAGGGGAATGAGGCCCAAATAGAACTGTTGAGATGCCCACTACCAAAATGGTTGGTGTGTCTCCAAAGTGGGCCACACTTTTGATGCAAACAAGACCGCGTGGAATATAGTCATACTCTTATCAAGCTCAAATAATGCATCATCTACTACCAGACATGATGGGCACATCGATCCATGTAGTGATTTTCATGACGGTTATCATCTGGATACTCAATACAACAACAGTTGTCTGAGCTTGCCATCAAACATGCTCGCCGAATATGTGGCCGATGTACAGGGACGGTCAGATTAAGCGTTTCAGCAAGCATGTGGTGGCAGTAGTGTGGATGCTCCACATAGTTGCAGCTTGCCGGGTTTGACCACACGCCAAAGATGCAGCTAGCCTTCAGCCTACATCGGTTTACAATGGTACGACTCCTCTTACTACTTCATATGGAAAATTGCAGTATTGAGTTGATTTCTCTTGCCCAAGCAATTGCAGTTTGTATTGAAAGTATGCTTCTCTGGCCCCACACAAATAGTTCAGTTTCTTTTAGGACTAATAAAGAAAATAGCTTCAGAGGTTACCACGTTCATAATAATCATGCAGCTATTTGGTGAGCGGATATGTAGAAGCACGACTACTCGAAATTGGTGAGGTCCGTGTGCAAAATCCTAAAGGTCGTGCTACATCTACTTCAAATAAGTTTTACTTAATTAATACACTGTACTTTTTTTTAGAAAATAATTAGCACATTGCAATGTAGTTTAAACACAGTAATATGAGCGGATGCACTTGAAGCCAGGAAAAACTAACAAATTGATGTTTGAAGATAGAAGACCCAGTTGCCTTGATTTCATTTGGACCAGAGGAAGGTTAGCTTTAGTACCATGCATTTTCCACACAAACAATTGCCTACTCAAAGTGGTTCTCTCGATGTCCATTTGGTTGAACGCTGGATGGGATACACAATATACTTCTGTGAGTTCGGTAAAAAAAATCCTGCATAACAGCCAACACCAGTTATATTGCAAAAATACTGAATTTGTATTTCCTTTTAACAAAAATCTCAACCGTAAAAGAACTTTCATCAGGTTGGGAGGAATATTATCTGAAGTACTATGTAAGTGACACCATATTGATAATTAACTTAATATGGATCATGCGTTATTTCGAGATTCAAGCAATAGTACACTTTATTTCTGTATTCTCTTGCATACTGTGATTATGAAACTAATATGATATTCTTCTGACATTTTTTGCATGTTTACGTACTGCTTTGTTTATATCACTTCTCGAATTTATATATAGTACCAACTTTATAGAAACATTCTAGAAACATTCAATCAAGCCAGTAAAGTGTGTAAGTTTATCAAATATACTTATTCTAGAAACATTCATATCTGCTTGCCATCAGAATATTTACCTCTATGTTCGCGCTACAATCTGATTTAACTTTTTGCAGGTTAAGTCAAACTTAGCGCCCTGCTACAAAATCAGATTTTTCTAAAATATCGCTACCATGGCAACTTTAGTTTAATTCAAAAATAAAGATATAACTACTGTTGATCATTGTGTTTCTTCTTCGCAACTTTACCCTTCTTAGTTTACTCAACGGAACTATATATGAACTTATTTTTTCTCAGTTACTCGGGGATCATAAAAATGGCATGCACCCATATTGCATTGCAGTCTTAAGTTTGAGTTTTTTTTAAGTGAAAATCAGTAGGGAAGGCCACTACTGAGTCAATTTCAGATTTTAATGGATACTGCACAGATGGTATGGTGAAAGTTCCAGATAATTCAAGTTAGCCAATTTGATATTCACTCTTTGTGCTCTGATTAACTAGATGAGACAAATTTAAGTCTATACGGCACATGACATTACTAAGTTTTCTTAATATCTAAGACAAATATGTTGATCACTTTGTAGTTAATTGATAATTTTAATTGATGTATAAAAGAAAAATAAGTGCTCACACTATACTTGATTGTCGAGACATAATCTTGATGGTAGCTCATCTTCGAGTCTTAGTACTCAATCTTACACCAGTTTCCTTTGTTGTTGTTACCCTTGCAGATTTCGTATGGAGGTCAAAATCCTGCAAGGAGCCACCATTTTTTCAGTTCACGAACCTGCACTTCTGGATTACATATATAACAAAGGAAATATGCAGCTGATCTAATTATCTAGACTTCCATTTCTTATAACAAGGTGCACTTATGAAAAGTTTGCCACAACCCTTTCCTAAGACAAAAACGTGATATTCTTCTTTTTCCTCACAACGTTGAGCAATAATAACCACCATAAGGGTATGCTAATAAGGCATATTCCCTTACTGATAATCCAAGAGTTAATGTTTCTGTTCTTAACTGACGAGAAAGAACAGAAAACCAAATTTAGGATGTCTCTGTTTTTGTCGGCTTCTATAAAGAGACTATAGTGCAAATGAACACGATTACACGCCTTCTACCATGCAGTGACCTATACTTATGGTTCTCTTTCCCTCGAAGGTTATTTCTACTGTTACAAGACCATAGTGTGTATGAAACTATTTATCAAGCTTCAGTCATCCCATAGGCTTTGAGGTAAGTTTATAATGTTATTTGTTTGTTCTCAGGCATATAATCTTAGTTTTTGGAGAAACACCCATAATCCATATCAGAACCATTGTATGCTAGCTAGATTGTGTTGTGCAAATGAAGGGAGCTATATCGAGAGGGATTATCTAGATGAGGATTATAGTTCACATAGAAATCTGAGATTATTTGCCACTAGAAATGAACACCGGGCCTCAAAACATCAGCACTGTGCATGTCTTTCCACAAAATTAGAACTCAATTTTTTTAGGATCATATAAAAGAACGGTGGAGCTTCGTAAGCAGGGAGCTACGCAATCAAGCAATAGTATATCTGGTAGGTAGGGTAGTGTATAAAAAATAACTGACAGAAACCATGACTTTGTTAATAAGGCAACCATGTTAAGTAAACAAAAACCCTCTTTCATCTAGTAGGCAGGAAGATAGGTTGTACTATGTAATTTAAAGAAATGGTCAAGCATTTCCATACCTGATGATTTCATGAACGTAGCTTTCAGATTAAACACCTTATAACCGCAGTTCCAAATGAGAAAAACTGTGTCACAATTCAGGTGCATTGATTTTTAATATTGGAGCTGAGACCTGTCATGAGGGCATAATCTATTCCATTAAACAAATAACATTTTCCTTGTTTTGCTCAGTACAATTTCATTATCACAGCTGAGACCTATCTTGAACAGAGTTAGGCATCATCTATTCCATTAATCAAAAGACCTTTTCCCTATTCTGCCCAATACAATTTCATGATCACAGCTGAGACCTATCTTGAACAGAGTTAAGGCATCAACTATTCCATTAATCAAATGACCTTTCCCTATTCTGCCCAATACAATTTCATGATCACAGCTGAGACCTATCTTGAACAGAGTTAAGGCATCATTTATTCCATTAATCAAAAGACCTTTTCCCTATTCTGCCCAATACAATTTCATGATCACAGCTGCATATACTACCAATTTTTTATCAACAACAGAAAATTGCTGGAGATTAGAGCAATTATGCAAGAAGAAAAGCAATGGAAATATTAATGATTTGAAAAATAAACAAAGCAGGATCAAAAGAGACATCATACAGGCTATCACTTACGTAGCGATTGCTTCTGCTGCTAACATTTTCCGTCACAATCATCACAGCACCAGAATGCACTCGATCATAGTGCGATCCATGTGAACTTGAGATCCTCGATAGTTGATACAAATGCTCAACAATTGCCCCCTTTGATGAACCCAAACCGAAGTACATATCCCCAATCCATGCGGCTGCACATAACAAGTGGAATTTAGAAGGAAATCGCTGGAACGCATAGCCATAGGCAGGCAGGGAATGGCTGACTGAACATGTGACTTGTCCGGTCATCCCAGCGCATTGCATGCTACTGAGCTGTGCAGTTTACCCAGTAAATTAACCAACCACACACAATCGAGCAACAGATTGGTAGAAGAACAGCTGCTGCATAAACCCTGAACTACACAGCTGCTGCATTGCCATTTAGTTACCAAATGGCAGAGCAGAGTAGATCTATAGCAGCAACAGTCTGGATTCTGAAATTCTCTAGCCACTTCACTGAATCCACGGCTGCTAATCTTATTAACCGTTACTACCATATGAATTCGCTTGCCCTAACAAAGCAAGGGTCGTGTGGTTGGTTCAGTACCTTTCTTGCGGATGCAGGGCCGCGGGAGCATGTCGTCGCAGGGCTCCTCCCACCGCTGCCAGCATCCATGGATTCTCAGATCAGAAACAAATGACAATACAATCCAAGGGTTCCTGACAGAGGGTTGAAGGGCACGCACAGAAGTTGAGGGTCGCGCACGAGCGGCCGAGGAGACGTAGCCGCGGAGGGGAGGAGGATCTGCGGCCTCGGGGCACTCTGCCGGGGCGCCGTAAGGGAGGGGGGACTCCGTGCCGTCGCGCGCCCAGCCGTCCACGGCGCCGTCGTCCTGGGCCTGGTGCGAGGGGACGGGCGGCGCCGTCCTGCTCCATCCCCGCGAGCTGAGGCGAGCAAGAACTGGGCGAGGCGGCGGAGATGCTCCATCTCCGTGGCGTCTAGGGTTCGCGTGGTCAATATGGACTCTCGCCTCGGTGGACTGGCCGGCGGCCGGTTTGGATGGAAGCCGAACCTGACATCAATTGACCCCCTACTCCGCTCTCAATCGTACACGAACCACGGAACAAGGCGAGCGAGGAAGATGGGTGTACGCGTGCGTGAGTGCGGGGAGGGACGGCGGACGAAGAATTCGGGAAACACTCATCAATCGGCTGACGGCGGAAGCGACGGGATGGGAGGAGAAAGCGGCGGCGGATTGTGTTGGAGACGGAGGAGACGGACGACTGCTTCGTGTGGGAGACGGACGATTGCGTGGGCTACTGGGCTGGGTTTTCCTTTCCTGTGTTGAAGAACAACTTTGGTAAGTGGATGTGTTGAAGAACAACTTTGGTAAGTGGAGGCCACGCACCAACGGTCAGAAAAGAAAAAAAAATACTGCAGCGCCTTACTGTAGCTTGTGCCTTCTCAAAGAAATACGGTAGCTTGTGATTCCAAAAATTTTGAACGAAATTTGAAAAAAGAGGTAACCTATTTTTTGAAACTTTTGAACCATTTTTGGAATTTCGAACATTTTTTGGAAAACCTGAACAAAAAACAAACATTTTTTGAATTTTAAAACATTTATTAAAAAGTGTGAAGAATTTTCGAAATTCCAAACAAATTTTGACAAACATGCGGAATTTCTAAAACCATGAACAAAAATTTGAAATGCTGATCTTTTAAAAAAATGAATATTTAATGAAATATTTGAACATGTTTTGAATTTGCGAACACTTTTGAAAAACATGAACAAATATTTGAAATTACGAACATTGTGTTTTAAAACACAAAGAAAATTTTCAAATTTTCAATTGTTTTCAATACGCAAACAACTTTTGAATTTATGAAACAACAAAAAGGAAGAAAAAGAAACATAAAACACAAAAACATAAAAATGAAAATGAAAATGAAAACCCAAAAAAGGAAACCGGAAAAACGAGTAAATAGAACAAAAAACCAGTCAGGAACTGGGAACCATCTAGAAGGTTCCTAAATCCGAAACAAAATGCATCTGTGTACCGCTATAAATTAGGGACTGGCCTATTGCACTCGCTGTTGCAAACCTCCTATGTGATGCCCCGACTATTTGATGCAAAATGCATCAAATAGTGAATTCCTAGGAGGCGGACGACGTAAAAAAACTGATACAAACAAACAAATTGGAGAAACAAACCTTCTTTCATATCTCTACTACAATCTATATCTATACCTTTTTATATAATTTCCTCTCCCTTTTATTAGCAAGTGATAATGGTTACATCATTCAACGAGGAAGAAACTTCGATGGGGCATCATCCATCCGCACGCAAGAAGGAGCTCTCATGGGCATCCTAACTAGCTCATGAGCTATGCCATTATAAAAAAAATAAGAGGATACTTGCAAGCAAGATTGTAGTAGTCATCGAAAATCACCGTCACTATCCCCATTGATCAACCTTCATTCTTCATAGTTTCCACGACTTTTAAATTGTCCGAGTTGATCAACAACTTGTTGCATCCCACTTTTGGCCACAAATAAACCCCAACACAATGCCATAGCTTGAGCAGATAGTACATATATACACATGTCGATCTTTCAGTTAGCAGCAGTTAGTAAATTACCAGATGAATCACCAAGGACACATGTCCAAATCGATGCACCTTTTATGTGGTCTTGATCAAAAGTTGCATCCACATTAACTTTTGACAAAACCAGCTGGTGGCTTAAGCCATCCATCTTTCTTTTATCATTGCATTTGGAGCTAATGAGGCGACAAAATTCGTTGTTAAAGCTTTGATGTTTGATACTATTTTATTATAACTCTGTATTTGCTCACCATGGACAATTTTCCTTCTTTCCCATCAAAAATACCAATAGGCGATGGCTATTATTCCATGTATATTATCTTGACCGAGAAGACCAAGCTCTTGTACCGGAGTCTGAATCGAAAAATCCATTACAGCTTCACCCGCCCTATCGATGTTGCATGTTACAGGCATTTCTGCAAAACGGGCGCATACCCACCCTCCGCGCTGGGCCGGCCCATCGGCCTTTTTCTTTCTCTCTATTTCAAAACGCAAAAAAGGGTGACCGTGGTGATTCAAATAGGCGACGTACTGGTTTGCAGTTCTACGCACTAACCAGTCCGTCAACAAACCTCAAGTGATGAATTACCTCTTTTCCATTCTTTTCTTCTTGGTACTTTTCTTTTTTCTTTTTCTTTTTTTTGTTTTTCCCTTTTTCTCATCTTTCTTTTTTCTTCCTCCTGGTTCAACAAACTTTCAAAAAATTCATGATCTTTTTTAGAATAGATGAACTTTTTCTCAAATTTGATGAACTTTTTTCAAAATTTATGAACTTTTTAAAAATCCAATGAACTTTTTTTCTGCATGTCACAAAATAGATGAACTTTTGTTTCAGATTCGATGAACTTTTATTCAACTTCGATGAACTTTTTAAAAATTTGATGAACATTTTTTCAAATTCGATGAACTTTTTTTCAAATCCGATGAACTTTTTTCAAATTCAATGAAGTTTTATTCAACTTCAATGAATTTTTTGTCAACTTCAATGAACTTTTTCAAATTCGATGAACTTTTTTCAAATCTGATGAACTTTTTTTCAAATTCGATGAAGTTTTTTCTGAATTGATGAACTTTTCTTCAAATTCGATGGTCTTTTTTCAACATCGATGAACTTTTTCTAAATCAATGACCTTTTTCCATTTTTTTTCACAAACTTTTTTCAAAATCGATGAACGTTTTTTCAGTTTTATCTTTTTCTTTAAAAATGATGAATGTTTTCAAATGCACGATTTTTTTCAATATAATTAAAAAATCAAAGTGATATAATCGACGGTATTGTGCAAATAAATAGCATGGCCATGCTGTTCTTATACTCTTGATGCTGCTTTCTGTCACGAATGACCCATGGCTCTAGTGGTAGGTAAACTAAGAGAGGAACGCATCGACCTGAGTTTGAATCCAGGAAAGCTAACTTTTTGCCTTTCTAGGCATTGTTTCTGATTTGTTGCGATCTGCCTTCATGGGCCGGCCCAACAAGGTGTGGCCGTGTGCGCCAGGGAGCTGTTCGGGCGCTTAAGGCGCCGAACAGGAGCTCTCGCTCGACAGCGCCCTATGCGCCCGAATAAGAATCCCGTGGAGGCGGGGTCGTCCTATATGACACATTTTGTATCGTATAGCACCAGCACGCACACACGGGCAGCGAACTGGGATGGCCCATTGGCAGGCAAGCCAACTAATGCCACGCTGCATCGGTCCACTACAGCTCGTAAAAATACTGTAGCGCCTAAATGTAGTTCGTGAGTTAGAAGTTGCGAAGGAAAATTAAAAAAAAGTGAACATTATTTTTAAAAAATTTGAACAATTTTTTAAATTTCCAACATTTTTCGGAAAACATGAACAACAAATGGAAATTACGAACATTTTTTGAATTCTGACACATTTATTAAAAATTCAGATTTTTTTTTAAGTTTCAAACAATTTTGAAAAACTTGCAGAATTTCTAAAAGCATGAAGAAAATTTTGAAGTTCACATCATTTTTATTTTTTTAACATTTATTGATTTTTAACAAGTTTCAAAATTTCAAATATTTTTTGAAAAACATGAAAATTTTGAATTCCTAACATTTATTAAAACATGAAAAAAAATTCACATTCCGAACATTTCTTTTATAACACGAACAAATTTTGGAAATCCAATATTTTTTGAAAACATGAACGATTTTTGAAATTCTGAAAAAACAAAAAGGAAGAAAACAAAACCTAAAAACAAAAAAAGGAAACCACAAAAACCAGTAAAAAATCAACAATAAAAACCAACCAGAAACTGGGAACCTTCTAGAAGGTTCCTAAAACCGGAACATAACGCCTCTGCGTGGACCGACCCATTGCGCTCAATGGTGCGATCCTCATGTGCTATGCCCCGACTATTTGATGCAGTATGCATCAAAATGGGAATTCTGAGGAAGCGGACGACGTACAAAAAAATTGATACACAAAAAGAAAATGGAGAAACATACCTTCTTTTTTTTGTCTCTATATATACTACTATTTAAATCTACACTTTTTTATATAACTTTCCTCTCCCTTTATTAGCAAGTGCAGGGGCGGAGCGATTTGATCATTGTGGGGGAGGGGGGGGGGGGGGGGAATGTTGATCGTACTCCAACAAATATAAATAAAATATTATCATGTTTAAAATATAGTATCGATATCAACATTATGAAAATATATGTGTCGCGAATGAAAAGAAAATTGTGTTCACATCTGCTACAACCACGAGGCCTATCTAACTATAGTCAATAATCTCATCAAATGCAGGGGCTCTCGAAAGCCGGAAGGGAGGTGTTGATCAAATCAGTGCTTCAAGCGACTCCTATGTTCTCCATGAGCTATTTCAAATTTGCCAAAAAAACATGCCGGAAGCTGACATCTATTTCTTCAAAAAATTGGTGAGGAGCGGAGAGTGGGAAACACAAGGTTCACTGGATTGGTTGGGATAAAATGTGCATGTGTTGGGGATATAACCCCGTGGCATGACCCGCCAGGAGGGGCCGGGTTATATTACTAGCGACTTAATATTGAAAGCCCAGTAAGGCTTAAGAAGATAAGATAAGAAGATTGAGGGCGGCTTACAAGTGGGCTGTTGAGGGCCCACGACCCGGAGGCGACTCAAGGCCTAAAGGTGTGAGCCGCCTGTTGGTAGCTTGCCTGGCAAGACAAGGTAATTTAGGGATAGGGTCGGTTACGATGTGTAATATGACCCAGACTCTTGTAAGCCGCTGGACCTCGACCTGTGTATATAAAGGCGAGACCCGGCGGCGGGTTAAGGGAAGAGAAAAACAACAAGTCGAGAACTAGGTCAAGCGTATTCGCTCCCTTGTGATCGAAACTCAAGCAATACAACTAGAAGCAGGACGTAGGCTTTTACCTCGTTGTGAGGGGCCGAACCTGGGTAAATCCTTTGTGTCCTTTGTCCCGTTCAACCCCTTTAAGCTAATATACGTTGCGATGGCTCCACACCTAAGTCCTTTCACTAGGGCATCTGCCGTGATAAACCCATGACAGTTGGCACCCATCGTGGGGCCTGAGCATGGTGGTTTCGAGTTCTTGAAGGGCAACTTCTCAGGGATCAAAGGATACGCCATGGGCCGGATGACCAAGAGTCGCCGCGGCAAGATCTACATTGACGACTCAGGCTGGGGCCCCGAGGCTGACTCAATCGAGTACGGGTACTGGGTCCCCTTCGACGGAATTCACGTCTTCATCGGCAAGATCAGCGAGTCAGAGCCTGAGCCGGATTCCTGCGCCGATGTCATCGAGACGGCTCGCGCGCGCAACCCGCCAGGGCTCAACCCGGCCGGAAGCACGCTTTTGTTGGCTTCGTTCATGGGGCAGGTCTCGAGGAAGGATCTATATCTGGTGGAGAGACGACCATCTATTCAGGTGATGAATCTTCAACCGGCGAAACCGAGTCAATCTATCAACTTCAAGACGATGGGCTTGGGGGTTATTCCGATGGCGACAGTATTCCAGACCCCTATGAGCCGCTGAGCAGGGCTGCTATTTTTATGGCTGGCACGCAGCCAGCGTTACAATCATCAACTGCCGCGGCTATGACGTCCGGCTCAACTACGGCTGCAGGGGCGAGCGGCTCTGCCCGTCCGCCGGCTCAAGTTTTGCCTGAACTTTTGGATGCTTTGGCAACTCTGTTAGCCGCAGTGGTAACTCCGGCAAATCAAGTGTAGCATAATGCGCAGGTTGCAAAGCTGCGGGACGAGGTGACCAAGGCCCGAGAGGACCTTGAGGCAGAGAATATCAAGATAACCACAGAGCGAGCCGCCTTGGAGGCCGAGTCACAGCGGATAAGGGCAGAGGCTTTTCTCTTAGATCTGGATCAGAATGCGTCAAATGCTGTCCTTCGAAGGAGGCACCAGAGCCGTTTGCCTTCACAGTTCGAGGGGCGGAACCTTTTTAATACACCCGGAGCCGGACCGAGTAACCCACCCAGTGTGACCCGGGCTACTGAGGCACCTGGGACCAGAGCGGCGGCTCAGCCTCGTGTGCCAGACCCGCCTAATCAAAACCTGACCCCGCCTCAATGGGTACCGATGCCTTCTGGTCACTACTCTAACCCGGTGGATAACATGAATGCGGCGGCCACACGTTTGGCGGCTATTCCAATCGAGGGCGCGTCTCCCGCTGCGATAGAGACCCGGAACGCCGTGGAGCTTCTTCAGACGGCCGTGGCACAACAGGCGGCTTACTCATACAGTCGTGAGCGAATTCATTCAACACCATGCCAGAGTCGAAGCTACAGCCAGCGTATTGAGTCGCCAGCGGTTTCCAGCAGCGAACGGCGTCGTAACCCGCCCCACAATGATGACCCGCCCCGCGGACATAACCCGCCCCATGTTCATCATGATACTCAAGCCCTTGTGGATCAAGCTAGAGCCCGTCGTGAGGCGGAGATGGCGGCTCAGTTAGGGGCTCACCAGCAATTTGAGTTAAATCCGTCTGCATCTGTGGAGGCAGGGATGACCTCCAGGTCAGTTGGGGTGCCGTGTTTAGTGCCGGCTCTGCGCAATGAGCGTCTACCCAAGGACTTTAAGGGCCCCCGTAAGGTACCCAATTATACAGCTGATCTCCCGCCTGAGGCTTGGATTGAGAGCTATGAGCTGGCCATGGAGATGTTAGATGTTAACGATGCTATATGCGCCAAGTACTTCACCATGATGTTGGATGGGCCGGCCCGAACTTGGTTGAAAGGGCTACCTGCCAATTCCATTCACTCATGGGCCGAGTTAAAAACCCGCTTTATTCAGAATTTTAAAGGAATATGCAAGCAGCCGATGTCGATTATTGATCTGGACAATTGTATACAGCGAGAGGACGAGTCGGAGCACCATTGGGTCCGCCGAGTCTCGGCCATTATCCACTCATCGAATAGCATCGCAGCCGGCTCAGCCATTCTGATTCTGGAGAAAAACCATCACTTCACACCTCTCAAGCAGAAGCTGGGCCGGCTTAAGCGTCATTGCAATGATATGGGAGAACTCATAGCGGCTCTCATCAAGTATGCTGATTCCGATAACACCAAGGACCCCGGATCTAATGATGAAAAATCCAACAAGGGGAAGAAAGGTGGTAATGGTAAGGGTCAGCAGCAACCTGGGACAGGTCATAACCAGGGTAATGGTGGCAAGCGTAAGCAAAATGATGGCGGGTCAGATTTGGTAGCTAACACTAATGCTCAGCACAAAAATCAGCGTCGTAAGGACAAGATTGGTGGACCAAAATTTAATTTGGAGGCCCTGCTTAATGACCCTTGCCCAAAGCATAGTTGGCCCGGTCAGCCGTCGACCCATGCGTGGTCGGATTGCTTCATCATGAAAGAGTACAAAAATTCTGGCTTTAATCAGGGTCATGGTGGCAATAATGGCCCACCTGGCGGGTCAAGATCCGGCTCACAGGGGCCCAGCTTTGGCGGAGGCGGCTCAAATTCTGGATATCAGGGACAAAATAACCAGGGTGGTCATAACCAACAACAGTCCGGTCAGGGTAACCAGCAGCACCAGTCAGGATACCAGAGCAACCCCAAATAGCTTAACGGAGGCCAGTATCATGTCTTCACCACAAGTCTTTGCAAGCGAGACCAGAAGGTTCATAAACGAGCGGTCAGTGCGATTGAGCCGGTGGTACCTCAATACTTACGCTGGTCAGAGCAGCCAGTCATATGGAGTTGTGAGGATCACCCGCCCCGGGTTGACAATTCGGGTCAGCTAGCGTTGGTGGTAGCCCCTCAAGTTGGGGGTTATAAATTCACTAAGGTGCTCATGGACAGAGGCAGCAACATCAATATCCTTTATTATGATACCTTTCGCCGGATGAATTTGACTGATAAGGAGCTTAAGCCGTCTTCTACGGTCTTCCATGGTGTGGTCCCTGGTAAGTCGGCATATCCAGTTGGTAAAATCGCCTTGGAAGTAGCTTTTGGTGATGATTATGACTACAGGCAGAGACATTGTGGTTTGAAGTGGTTAAGATAAAGAGCCCGTACCATGCCCTGTTTGGGCGGCCGGCTTACGCCAAATTTATGGTGCGGCCCTGTTATGTTTATTTGCAGCTTAAGATGCCAGGATATAAGGGTACTATCACAGTCCACGATAATCGAAAGGTTGCTTTAGAGTGTGAAGAAGGAGATGCTGCATATGCTGAGTCGGCTTGTGCTACAGAGGAGCTCAAGTTTTACAAAGATAATGTTGACCTAGCTGACATGACCCCTTTGAAGAAGCCAACTACTGAGCAGGATCCTTTGTTGAAATTCAAGTCGGCGGATGATACCAAACAGGTGGACTTTGTCCCTGGCGACTCATCTCAGCAGTTTACCATCAATGCTAATATGGATCCTAAATAGGAAAGCACGCTCATCGAGTTCATCCGTGAGAATTGGGACATCTTTGCATGGAAGCCTTCAGACATGCCAGGTGTACCGAGAGAACTCGCTGAGCACACTCTCAATATTGACCCTAAATTTAAGCCGGTGAAGCAGTTTCTTTGCCGTTTCAATGAGGAGTGACGTAAGGCCATTGGAGAAGAGGTGGCCCGGCTCTTGGCAGCCGGGTTCATCGTTGAAGTCTTTCACCCGGAGTGGTTGGCTAACCCGGTGCTGGTGCTTAAGAAAAATGGCACTTGGCGTATGTGTGTTGATTACACGGACCTTAATAAGGCCTGTCCAGCTGATCCTTTCGCTCTCCCCCGTATTGATCAGATTATAGATGCCACGGCGGGTTGTGAACGTTTATGCTTCTTGGATGCTTATTCTAGTTACCATCAGATTAAGATGGCAGTTAAAGACCAAGAAAAGACGGCTTTTATTACACCTTTTGGAGCTTTCTGCTATGTGTTTATGCCTTTTGGGCTCAAGAGTGCCCAGGCGACTTATCAGCGTTATGTCCAGAATTGTTTCCATGACCAGATTGGGCGGAATGTTCACGCTTATGTGGATGACATTGTTGTCAAGTCTAGAAAGAAGGAGACTCTGTTGGATGATTTGAAGGAGACTTTTGATAATCCCCGAGTATATAAAATGATGCTTAACCCGGCCAAGTGTGTTTTTGGTGTACCTGCAGGCAAGCTTTTGGGTTTCCTGGTCTCAGAGAGGGATATTGAAGCTAACCCGAAGAAAATTAAGGCTATCACTTCCTTGACTAAGCCGACGTGTGTCAATGACGTCCAGCGTTTGGCGGGTCGCATTGCAGCTTTAAGCCAGTTCATAAGTTGCCTGGGAGAGAAGGCAATTCCTCTGTACCAGATGATGAAGAAAACATATCACTTTGTCTGGAGTGATGCTGCTAATGAGGCGTTTGAGGCACTCAAAAAACATTTGGCTGAGCCGCCCGTCCTTGCAGCTCCCATTGAGAAAGAGCCTTTGCTATTATATGTGGCTGCCAACAGCAGGGCTGTTAGTGTGGCGGTTGTAGTAGAACGCAAGGAAACATGCAAAGAGTACCCAGTCCAGCTGCTGGCTTATTATGTCAGTGAAGTTTTAATTGAGTCCAAGCAGCGATACCCACATTGGCAGAAGTTGGTCTATGGGGTGTTCATGGCAAGCCGTAAACTAAAGCACTATTTTCTAGGTCATCCTATTACTGTGGTCAGCTCTGCTCCCTTAGGGGATATTATTCAAAATAGGGAGGCCACTAGCTGGGTTGCCAAGTGGGCAATAGAGCTTGGACCTCATGGGTTGAAATATGCGCCAAGAACAGCAATCAAGTCTCAGGCTCTTGTGGATTTCATCAATGATTGGACAGAGTTGCAGACGCCTGAGGAGAAGCCTGACAACACATATTGGACTATTCATTTTGATGGGTCTAGGCAGTTAGAAGGATCGGGGGCTGGAGTTATTTTGACTTCCCCACGAGGTGACAAATTCTGCTATGTTTTAAGGCTAATGTTTCCTTGCACTAACAATGCAGCTGAATATGAGGCTTTGCTTCATGGCCTTCGTATGGCCAAGGAGATGAATTTAAGCCGGGTCAGGTGTTTCGGTGACTCAGACCTGGTAGCTTAGCAAGTCTCAGGCACATGGGATTCCAAGGACCCGCTCATGGCGGCTTATCGCCGTGCGGTTGACAATATTTCTGGTCACTTCAAAGGTTACCAAGTGGAGCATCTTGATTGAAGGAAGAATGAGGCGGCTGATGCTTTGAGCTGGCTCGGGTCTCAACATAAGCCGGTGCCCCCTAATGTATTCCTTGATGTGTTTAATAATCCTTCAGTCAAATTGCCATCAGAAGAGGATATTGCTATTCCTGACCCGGAGGCGCAGTTGGTGGCGGCTCTTCATGCTATTTCGGATTGGACAGTTCCATATTTGGCTTATATGACCCGGGGATGAAACTCTGGCCAGACAAATAACCCGGCGATCTAAGTCAATGACTATTGTCAATGGCGAGTTACACCGATGCAGCGTCACAGGTGTGTTCCAGCGTTGCGTTTCTCCTGAAGAGGGCCGTGAGATTTTGAGGGAAATCCATGAAGGTGATTGTGGTCATCATGCTGGCTCTAAATCCTTAGTGGCTAAAGCTTTCCGGCATGGATTTTACTGGTTAATAGCCCATGCTGATGTAGAGGATCTTGTCAGGAAGTGTGATGGATGTCAAAAAATTTCTCGACGGGCTCATGTGCCGGCTCAAGAATTGAGGATGATTCCAATTACTTGGCTGTTTGCGGTCTGGGGGCTGGATATGGTCGGACCTTTCAAAAGGTCTAAGGATAAGAAAACCCACCTCTTGGTGGCGGTTGATAAATTTACCAAGTGGGTTGAAGCAGAGCCGGTCAGCAAGTGTGATGCGGCAACAACAGTTCAGTTTGTTAAAAAACTGGTCTTCCGCTTTGGTTACCCTCATAGTATCATAACTGACAACGGTACTACTCTGTCTAAAGGTGCTATGAGAGAATTCTGTCAACATGAGCATATTCGTCTGGATGTTTCTTCTGTGGCTCACCCGCAGTCTAACGGTCAAGCTGAGAGGGCAAATCAGGAAATCTTGCGAGGTCTCAAGCCCCGGCTTATGGTTCCTTTGCAGCGAACGCCGGGTTGTTGGGTGGAGGAGTTACCTTCCGTACTTTGGAGTATCAACACCACCCCTAACAGGTCAACATGTTTTACACCTTTTTTCATGGTCTACGGGGCAGAGGTGGTTCTTCCTAGCGATATCCGTCATGACTCGCCCCGTGTGGCGGCTTATATTGAAGCTGATAATGAAATAGCACGTCAGAACGCACTTGATGTCTTAGATGAGGAGCGAGACCTGGCGGCGGCTCATTCGGTGATATATCAACAAGATCCGCGTCGCTATCACAGCCGTAGAGTGAAGACCCGGATGTTCCAGGAAGGCGACTTGGTGCTCCGGCTCATCCAAGACCAGACAGATATGCACAAATTATCCCCACCTTGGGAAGGACCCTTTGTGGTCAGTAAAAACCTGAACAACGGGTCGTATTACCTCATTGATATACGTGAGCACAAGGACTCTCGCAAGTCGGAGGAGGAAACTCGCCGTCCGTGGAATATCGCGCATCTTCGGTCGTACTACACTTAAGCCGCCAGTTCCTACCCTTGTACATATTCTTGTCACTGTATATACTTTTTGTGATAAGTATAATAAAGCCGGCAACCCTGAACTACGGGGCTTCTGTCGTTTCACTTCTACATATCTGAGCCTTTATTGATTGATCATAAGGTCACTTGGGGGCTTCCACCTATTATGGTTTAAGTTTTCATACACTTTTGGCCGGCTTGAATGCCGCTTCTTCTGAGGTTTCCTCCCGCCTGTTTGCCACTGGCTGTTCTATTGATAACCCGCCAAATTCCTAACAGTCAATCTTTGTGAAAAAGACCCTAAACTTGTTAAGAGGGAAATGGTGGCTTGTATCACATGAAAGCCGGCTTACAGTGAGCTAGGTGTAACCAAGGCTGTTGCCTTCTGAAAGCAATCACGTGGGCCTTAGTGCCAAAAAGGCTGTTGCTGCCTCCTGAAAGCAATCATGTGGGCCTTAGTGCCAAAAAGGCTGTTGCTGCCTCCTGAAAGCAATCATGTGGGCCTTAGTGCCAAAAAAGGCTGTTGCTACCTCTTGAAAGCAATCATGTGGGCCTTAGTGCCAAACGGCTCGTGCGACCATTGAAAGCACATGGCCTAAGTGCCAAACGGCTCGTGCGGCCATTGAAAGCACATGGCCTTGTAAGCCAAATTGTCTGGTCCTGCTTTGATATGCCGGCCACACAGTATTTGAGATTTTTTCTGAATTTTCTTTTCTGAATCTTTTTGATTTGTGTTTCTTAAACATATTTTACAATCTAGGTCATGAACCTTTGATTATATGACTCATTTTTTGAGTATTTTTGGGTTTGGTAACCCGCCCTGATAGCAGACTTTAAGTCGCCAGGATATTCTTGCCTTGAGCAATCAAAATCATGATATTTCATGCCTTCGGGTGGATACCTGCTACGGATTATAATTATCAAGATATCACCATGATGTCAATCTACAGGTATGTCTTTCAATAATTACATGAATATTTGGGGTTTGATAACCCGCCCTGGCCTCAGACGTTAAGTCGCCAGAATATTTGGCCTAGATGGCCTTTAGTCTTTCTGTAATTTTTTTCCAAAGACTATTATATTGGGGTTTGTTACCCGCCTCGGCATAAGCCGCCAGGGCATATGTTGTTTAACTCGTGTGCAGGAAATATGAAACTATTGATCTGACCCACATGAATGATGATACTATGAGAAAGCACAATGGCGGGTCATAAATATCAACTTGGCGGCTTAAAAGCTAACATGCATGATGGCATGACAGATCATTGTTTTCAAATCTAGCCTATTACAAGGCCACCATGGACCTGCATAATTGGAGCAAAGTGTTTTTTCGGCATCGGATGTCTATGCCCTGATTTGAGAGCCACATGGTATCAGTTGTCTTCGTCGCGGCGGGTTGATGACTCCGGGTCATCCCGCTCCGGCTCTCCTACTTCGTCCATCTGGATGTCAGGTGACATCCAGTCGATGCCAGTTAAGGCTTCGAATATAGCTTCATCATTGATAATTGGGGACGAATCAACATCAGGGGCAAAAGTATGCTTACGAGTTGGAGGAGTGAGATCCACGACATCATAAGCCGGCGCCTTGACCTTAGCATTTTCCATATTATACGCTGGCTAATACCTGGATAAATCAGTCTCCTCGGCCAGTTTGCATGCCAAGGGACGCATCTCCTTTACGCATTTTGCAAAGTCCGTTTGATCGAAAGGAGACCCGTCTTCTTTGAGGCCTGGACAGCCCGTGGCCATCTCTTCCGGGTCTAGTTCTTCTTGCCATGCTTTGGCTCGGCTGAGGGCAGTAATGGCACCAGCACGGGCGGCTGACCGTTTTATCTCTTCTAGATTTTGGGGCATTATGGACAATTTTGAGCAAGAGAACGGGAGGCATGAGGTTTCGAGACTTCGAAGTTTTCAACCAAGCATTGCTCTCCAAACAGGCTTGGTGGATTCTATCTAACCTGGCGTCTCTTTGTGCTAGAGTGTTGAAAGAACGGTATTTTCAAGAGACGAGATTTCTAGATGCCACATGCCCAAAGACACACATCATACACTTGGCGTAGGACCTAACCCTCCCACGCTGCCCCCACGAGGCAACGGGGAGGGGCCTCCCATCTATGCTGCCGGTCTCCTCCTGCTGCCTCCCTCTCCCTCGCCGCCTCCCAAGGGCACGGCCGGGTAAAGCCCGACCGGCAGCAGCGGTGGTGGGGCGTCTTCTTCCCCACGCACGATGGGGTGGCGCGGGCCGGCCTCCTCGGGTCTAGGCACGGCACAGCGCGTCGTGACGTGGCGGCTCACCGGCGTGGGGTGCCTGCGCGGGTGATGCGGCGGCGTGGAGGACTTCATGGCGGTGGCGATCCGGGGTGGCGGCCCTGGAAGTTGGTGGTAGGTGAAGCCCAGGCCTCTCGTGGTGGCATGGCATGGCGATGTCCTTGTCCAAGGCGGATCTATGCCGACGATCTACTGTCTTTGGCTTCGGATTGCATCGGATCAGCGACAGTGACGAGCGCGCGAGATTCATCTTGGCGGCTCTCGCGGCTTGGCGAGGTGGGGTGGCGGCCCTCCTCCCAGGCTCCAGTGGTGGCACACACAGGCAGTGGCTGGTGCGCTAGGGCTCCCACGGTGGCAGTGCTGTTGTGGATGGTCGAGTGGATCTGGGTGGCTAGATCTGGGGCTTTGAAGGCGGTCTGGATGGTGCATGCTACTTCTTGAGGTTGCGTTGACTTTTCCCTTGAAGACGAAAGGGTGATGCAGCAAAGTAGAGATAAGTATTTCCCTCAGTTAAGAACCAAGGTATCAATCCAGTAGGAGGCACAAGCAAGTCTCCAATCTATGCACCTGCACAAACTAACAAACACTTGCACTCAACGCGAAAAAGGGGTTGTCAATCCCTTCACGGTCTCGAACAAGAGTGAGATCCAATAGAGATAGATATAAAAGACTACTAAAATGTAAAACAAAATAAAAACAAATAAATTGCAGCAAGGTATTTTTGGGTTTTTTGGTTTATAGATCTAAAAAGATATGATGGAAAATAGACCTGGGGGCCATAGGTTTCACTAGAGGCTTCTCTCTTGAAAGAAAACATACGGTGGGTGAACAAATTACTGTTGAGCAATTGATAGAAAAGCACAAAGTTATGACGATATCCAAGGCAATGATTATGAATATAGGCATCACGTCCGTGACAAGTAGACCAAAACGATTCTGCATCTACTACTATTACTCCACACATCGACCGACTCCTGCCTGCATCTAGAGTATTAAGTTCATAAGAACAGAGCAACGCTTTATGTAAGATGACATGATGTAGAGGGATAAACTCAAGCAATATGATGAAAACCCCATCTTTTTACCCTTGATGGCAACAATACAATACGTGCCTCGCTACCCCTACTATGTCACTGGGTGAGGACACCACAAGATTGAACCCAAAACTAAGCACCTCTCCCATTTCAAGAAAAACCAATCTAGTTGGCCAAACCAAACCCATAATTCGAAGAGAAATACAAAGATATTTAATCATGCATAAAAGAGTTCAGAAAAGACTCAAATAATATTCATAGATAATCTAATCATAAATCCACAATTCATCGGATCTCGACAAACACACTGCAAAAGAATATTACATCGGATAGATCTCCAAGAACATCGAGGAGAACATTGTATTGAAGATCAAAGAGAGAGAAGAAGCCATCTAGCTAGTAGCTATGGACCCGTAGGTCTGTGGTAAACTACTCACGCTTCATCGGAAGGGCAACAAGGTTGATGTAGAGGCCCTCCATGATCGAATCCCCCTCCGGCAGGGTGCCGGAAAAGGCCCCAAGATGAGATCTCACGGGAACAGAGGCTTGCGGCAGCGGAAAAGTATTTTGGTGGACGCTTCTGTTGGTTTGGGAATATTTTGGAATTTATAGAGCAAGAATTAGGGTTGGGGGACTCCCGAGGAGCCCACAAGCTAGGGAGGTGCGCCTCCCTAGGGCGCGGCCTGAGGGCTTGTGGGTCCCTCGGGACTCTTCTGGCCCCCTCTCCAAGCTCCGTGGATGTCTTCTGGTCCAAGAAAAATCATCGTAAAGTTTTATTCCGTTTGGACTTCGTTTGATATTCCTTTTCTGTAAAACTCAAAAACAAGGAAAAAACAGAAACTGGCACTGGGCTCTAGGTTAATAGGTTAGTCCCAAAAATAATATAAAATAGCATATTAATGCATATAAAACATCCAAAACAGATAATATAATAGCATGGAACAATCAAAAGTTATAGATACGTTGGAGACGTATCAAGCATCCCCAAGCTTAATTCCTACTTGTCCTCGAGTAGGTAAATGATCAAAACAGAATTTTTGATGTGGAATGCTACCTAACATATTTATCCATGTAATCTTCATTATTGTGGCATGAATATTCAGATCCATAAGATTCAAAACAAAATTTTAATATTGACATAAAAACAATAATACTTCAAGCATACTAATAAAGCAATCATGTCTTCTTAAAATAACATGGCCAAAGAAAGTTATCCCTACAAAATCATATAGTCTGGCTATGCTCCATCTTCATCATACGAAGTATTTTATCTTGCACAACCCCGATGACAAGCCAATCAATTGTTTCATACTTTTGGTGTTCTCAAACTTTTTCAACTTTCATGCAATACATGAGCGTGAGCCATGGACATAACACTATAGGTGGAATAGAATATGGTGGTTGTGGAGAAGACAAAAAGAAGGAGAAAGTCTCACATCAACTAGGCATATTAACAGGCTATGGAGATGCCCATCAATAGATATCAATGTGAGTGAGTAGGTATTGCCATGCAATTGATGCACTAGAGCTATAAGTGTATGAAAGCTAAAAAACAAACTAAGTGGGTGTGCATCCAACTCGCTTGCTCACGAAGACCTAGGGCAATTTGAGGAAGCCCATCATTGGAATATACAAGCTAAGTTCTATAATGAAAAATTCCCACTAGTATATGAAAGTGACAAAATAGGAGACTCTCTATCATGAAGATCATGGTGCTACTTTGAAGCACAAGTGTGGAAAAAGGATAGTAACATTGTCCCTTCTCTCTTTTCTCTCATATTTTTTCTTTCTTTTTTTATTTGGGCTTCTTTGGCCTCTTTTATTTTTTGTAAAGTCCGGAGACTCATCCCAACTTGTGAGGGAATCATAGCTTCCATCATCCTTTCCTCACATGGGACAATGCTCTAATAATGATGATCATCACACTTTTATTTACTTACAACTCAAGAATTACTACTCGATACTAGAACAAGATATGACTCTATATGAATGCCTCTGGTGGTGTACCGGGATGTGCAATGATCAAGAGTGACATGTATAAAAAAATATGAACGGTGGCCTTGCCACAAATACTATGCCAACTACATGATCATGCAAAGCAATACGACAATGATGGTGCGTGTCATAATAAAACAGAACGGTGGAAGTTGCATGGCAATATATCTCGGAATGGCTATGGAAATGCCATAATAGGTAGGTATTGTGGCTGTTTTGAGGAAGGTATATGGTGGTTCTAATGCACCGGCAAGAATTGCGCTGTACTAGAGAGGCTAGCAATGGTGGAAGGGTGAGAGTGCGTATAATCCATGGACTCAACATTAGTCATAAAGAACTCACATACTTATTGCAAAAAATTATTAGCTATCAAAACAAAGTACTACACGCATGCTCCTAGGGGGATAGATTGGTGGGAAAAGACCATCGCTCATCCCCGACCGCCACTCATAAGGAAGACAATCAAAAAATAAATCATGCTTCGACTTCATCACATAACGGTTCACCATACGTGCATGCTACGGGAATCACAAACTTGAACACAAGTATTTCCACCAATCCACAATTACTCACTAGCATGACTCTAATATCACCATATTTATATCTCAAAACAAATGCAAGGAATCAAACTTCTCATAGTATTCAACGCTCTTTATATGAAAGTTTTTATTATATCCCTCTTGGATGCCCATCATATTAGGACTAAATTCATAACCTAAGCAAATTACCATGCTTTTTAGAGACTCTCAAAATAATATAAGTGATGCATGAGAGTTCAATAGTTTCTATAAAATAAAGCCACCGTCGTGCTCTAAAAAGATATAAGTGAAGCACTAGAGCAAACTGCCTAGCTCAAAAGATATAAGTGAAGGACATAGAGTATTCTAATAAATTCGCGATTCATGCGTGTCCCTCTCAAAAGATGTGTACAACAAGGATGATTGTGGCAAACTAAAAAGCAAAGACTCATATCATACAAGACGCTCCAAGCAAAACACATATTATGTGGTGAATAAAAATATAGCCTCAAGTAAATTTACCGATGGACGAAGACAAAAGAGGGGATGCCATCCGGGGCATCCCCAAGCTTAGATGCTTGGTTGTCCTTGAATATTACCTTGGGGAGCCTTGGGCATCCCCAAGCTTAGGCTCTTGCTACTCCTTATTCCGTTGTCCATCAAATCTACCCAAAACTTGAAAACTTCACAACACAAAACTTAACACAAAAACTCATAAGATTCGTTAGTATAATAAAATAAATCACCACTTTAGGTACTGTTGTGAACTCATTCTTTATTTATATTGGTGTAATATCTACTGTATTCCAACTTCTCCATGGTTCATACCCCCCGATACTATCCATAGATTCATCAAAATAAGCAAACAACACACAGAAAACAGAATCTGTCAAAAACAGAACAGTCTAGAGTAATCTGGAAATTTTGTATACTTTTGTAACTCCAAAAATTCTGAAAAATTAGGAAAACCTGGGCTTGTGTAAAAAATTCAGATGAAAAGCACGTTTCTGTGATTTATTGAATTTTTGGCAATGAGCGCAAAAGTTTCTGTTTTTCAGCAAGATCAAATCAACTATCACCGTAGACCATCCCAAAGGTCTTACTTGGCTCAAACACTAACTAAAACACCAAAACACAGTTACTACAGAGGCAATAATGTGTATTTATTGAAAAACATAACCAAAATCAAAAAACATAAAAATAAAATTAGGTTGCCTCCCAACAAGCACTATTGTTTAATGCCCCTAGCTAGGCATAAAACATAGATCTAGGTATTGTAATAGAAGTGAGGGAGATCATCCATGCTCATCTCATATTCCCTCCTCTCGGCAACAAGCTTTCTTTGTGGCAAACAATAATAATCAGAGGGGCTAAATTTGATAGGGTAAGGATCTATAAGAACAAGTTTGGGAGGAATAGGTTCCTCCTTCGGCCGTTTGTATTTGATAATTATTTCTTCATTGTAAACGTTCCTTTGATTAAAAGCCCTAAGTCTATCCCTAAGCACAAACCCTAATCCATTATTTTGTATAGCAAAATTGTCATTGAGCTCAGAAATTTTATCAATCAAAACATCGGTAGGGACTTTCTTTCTTAGGTTTTCATTGTAAGCAGCATAATCCGGGGATTGTAATCTCCTAGTTTCTTCTTGATTAAAAAGGATCTCTTCTATAGGAGGACAACCACCATTAATATTATAATGAGCAAATATTTAACCGGCCTCTTTCATGATGAACCTAAACTCGTGAGCTAAAAATATAGTGGTGACACGTTTAACGAAAGGATCATGAATATTGGAAAATTCTAGTAAAAGCCTTTGTATGCATGGATGGATGTGAACAAATTGTCTTTCAAATTCAACTATAAGCAAAGATATTGCATCCGCAAGGCTAATTGTTTTATTCAGAATTGACCCTCCAAGCATAGGTAAAGTATCGGCACAAGTAAAGAAATCTTGAATAACCCCTTTTCCAATAATATTACCGCTACCCACACGGAGTTTTTTTAGTATGGATTATAGTGGGTTCTTCTTCATGAGGATCATTATTGCCAGAATCATTAAAACTTCCCTCAAGGTTATTGCAATAATAAACTCCCCAGATTCAGACATGATGGCAAGAAACCAATCTAGCAAACGAGCAAACAAAAGCAAACGAAAAAGAGGAACGAAAGAAGGGCGAATAAGAAGACAAATCTTTTTGTGTTTTTCTAAAAACATTTTAGAACTGGGGGAGAGGAAAACGAGAGGCAAATGGCAAACAATGTAATGCAAGAGATGAGAGTTTATGATGGGTACTTTGTAGGCTTGATGTAGAACCTCCCCGGTAACGGCGCCAGAAATTCTTCCTGCTACATCTTGAGGTTGCGTTGATTTTTCCCTTGAAGAGGAAAGGGTGATGCAGCAAAGTAGATACAAGTATTTCCCTTAGTTAAGAACCAAGGTATCAATCCAGTAGGAGGCACAAGCAAGTCTCCAATCTATGCACCTGCACAAACTAACAAACACTTGCACTCAACGCGAAAAAGGGGTTGTCAATCCCTTCACGGTCTCGAACAAGAGTGAGATCTAATAGAGATAGGTATAAAAGACTACTAAAACGTAAAACAAAATAAAAACAAATAAATTGCAGCAAGGTATTTTTGGTTTTTTTGGTTTATAGATCTGAAAATATATGGTGGAAAATAGACTCGGGGGCCATAGGTTTCACTAGAGGCTTCTCTCTTGAAAGAAAACATATGGTGGGTGAATAAATTACTGTCGAGTAATTGATAGAAAAGCGCAAAGTTATGACGATATCCAAGGCAATGATTATAAATATAGGCATCACGTCCGTGTCAAGTAGACCGAAATGATTCTGCATCTACTACTATTACTCCACACATCGACCTACTCCTGCCTGCATCTAGAGTATTAAGTTCATAAGAATAGAGAAACGCTTTAAGTAAGATGACATGATGTAGAGGGATAAACTCAAGCAATATGATGAAAACCCCATCTTTTTACCCTTGATGACAACAATACAATATGTGCCTCGCTACCACTACTATGTCACTGGGTGAGGACTGTGACGCCCCCGGCCTAATCGTGCACTAATCATACACGCAAATGCACACGATCAAGCCTAAGGACTCACGGGAAGATATCACAACACAACTCTAAAACATAAATAAAGTCATACAAGCTTTATATTACAAGCCAGGGGCCTCGAGGGCTCGAATACATAAGCTTGCGTACAAGCGTCAGCGAAAGCATCAGATATCTGAGTACAGATATAAAAGAAAGCACAGAAAGGCCTTTAGAAAGGCGGGGCAAAATAAAACACTATGATCGAAAGGCGTAGGCCTCCTGCCTGGGACCCTTCGATCCTACTCCTGGTCGTCAGACAACTCGTAGTAGTATCCATCCTCTGGGTAGTAGTAGTAGTCGATCGACGGGGCATTTGTCTCAGGGGCTCCGTCATCTGGTCACGACAAACTGATATGGGGAGAAAAGGAAAACAAAGCAACCGTGAGTACTTAGAAGTACTCAGCAAGCAAGGATCTACACTACATATGCAACATTTTCAAAGGGAGGCTGTATATGTGGACTGGGCTGCAGAAATGCCAGAATAGAGAGAAGGCCTAGTCCTATCGAAGACTAGCATCTTCAGCGGTCTTGCAGAAATAGAAGAGGGAAGAACAGATCAATAAAAAGTAGCAGTATCATTAAGTCTCATCCTCACCCAGAGATCCTTTCTTGACTCCCTGCGAGAAAGCAATCCCAGAGCCATACAGTCATCAACCTCATCCTGAGATCCCTTCTCGACTCCCTGCGAGAAGCAATCCCAGAGCCATAGTATCCAAGTATCCAGTTCTAAAATTGTATCAATCAGGATACAACTCCGAGTGTCCTTTACCATAGGACCGGCTATCGATAGAAGTTTTCTTCCCTGCAGGGGTGCACCAACTTACACAACACGCTCGATTAACTCCGGCCGGACACACTTTCCTGGGTCATGCCCGGCCTTGGCCAAACGATACATCGCAACCCTACCTACAGCTCAGCAGAGAGGTCCCCGCCGGTCTACTTCCTAAGAGCAAGGGGGTCTTGGCCATCGCCCCTCACCCTCCGGGTCGTTGCGCACATGGCTCAGATCCAAGCACCACCGCAATGGCGCCAATCACTCCATGCCGCACTGCTGAACTGGATGTCTGGCAGAGCTTTCGGCTGATGCATACGATGCAGAACGCCCATACTATGCCCATGTGATGGTTAGTGCTATCAGACCAGAGGCCTGCTCGGATCAAATATCCAAATCGTTAGTACCTTGGGCTTGCGGTAACGAGCAGAGACTCACGAAAGATGTGACCCCGTTGCCCCATCTCGAGGACTTGCTGCAAGGGTTAAGAATGCCCGGCCGCGCCTCGTATTCAGCACTCGGGCACCATACAGGCACCCTTCTTCACAACACTCGCCTCTTAGGTGCACGCGGGTACCCCTCAGGGTCGACCCGCCTATCCAAGTAACAGTGTAAGGTCCAAGTATCCGTGTGTCCATAACATCAGGGGAATCCGAGGTATCACCCTCGTTGAATTCCTACTCGATGTGTCTGTCAAGGTGAACGTAGGAGGAATCACCCTCGATGGGTTCACACTTGATGTGTTGCACGACAGGGTCGTATCGGAAGTGGAGAAGGAGGAATCACCCTTGATGACCACGACCAAATAGCTACTCTACAGAGTTAACATCAGAAGTGCTACAAGAGGTTTCACCCTCGGCACTCGATAGTAACGCTGCAGTGTCGTTACAACTAAGGGGGGTGATGTGCGGTGCCGGGGCCTGGTCTTCAATCCCGTTGATCGGGCCTTCGGATAATCCAGCGGGGCGGTCGGGACTAGTGGGGTCACTGATAGGTCTCTACCCAGCCTATACTAAGCAGTTTAGGATATGCAGGTAATTATCAACAGCAGGTTACAATAAACAGGCTATGCATCAGAATAGGTAAAGCAGTAGCAGCAGCAATTCTAATGCAAGCATGAGAAATAGAATGGGCGATATCGGGATGATCAAAGGTGGGGCTTGCCTGGTTGCTCGGTGGCAAGGGCAGGGTCGTCAATGGTGTCTTCGGGCTCTGGAGCTTCGTCGGTCTCGGGGACAACGTCGATGTCGGGGGCTACCGAGAGAGAAGAGGGGGAGGAAACAGTATAAATACACAGCGATCAAGTGCAGCACAAAGCATAACATGGCAATACGCAGTGATAGAGGTGATCTAACGCAGTGCCGGGTGATACTGGCGAAGGTGGGATTCATCCGGGAATGTTTTCCCAGTTCCGGACATTTGTCAAAAAGATGACCGGAGGGGAACGGTTGCATGTTCGGATAGTTAGGGACGTGTGGCGGACGAACGGACCGTGTATTCGGATTTGTCTCGTCGTTCTGAGCGACTTTCATGTA
Source organism: Thinopyrum elongatum (assembly GCA_011799875.1). Lineage (NCBI taxonomy): Eukaryota > Viridiplantae > Streptophyta > Magnoliopsida > Poales > Poaceae > Thinopyrum > Thinopyrum elongatum. Next base: position 657,267,042 of record CM022303.1, on the reverse strand, counting down.
CAAAGTTTTTCGATCTGAGCTATGGATTATTTAATATGATTTTCTAAAGTTTTTATTAATTTCTAGAATTTATTTAATTAATTAAAACAACATTATCCGAAACAGTAGTTGATGACGTCAGCATGACATCATGCTGACGTCAGCACAATCTGACAGGTGGGGCCCGCTGTCATTGACTATTAGCCTAATTAACAGATTAATTAGCTTAATTAGATAATTAGGTTAATTAAGTTTAATTAGTTTAATTAAGCATGATTAGTTAAGTTAATTAATTCACTAATTAACTAATTAATTATTATTATATTTTCTTTTTCTTTTTTTTAAACATTCTGGGGGGGCCCACTGGACAGTGGCACAGCCGGACACGTCCGCGCTGTGCCCGTCGAGAGCCGGACACGTCCGCGCGGCGGGGGTCAACGCGCGCGCGCGCACGGGCGAGCGGGCAGACGACGGCGAGCGGCGCGCGGGCGCACGTGCGGGGCAGCTGCGGCGAGCGGCGCAGCGGCGAGCGGCAGCAGTAGGCGGAGCAGCAACAGCACGCGCAAGCGGCATAGGCGGGCGAGCACGACCGGCAGCGGCGAGGCCGCGTGCGGACGAGGCGCGGCTCGGGCGCGGCGGATGCAGGGCCGGGCGCGGGGCGCGCGGTTAGGATGGCCCGGAGCGCGCGCGGCCACGCGTGCGAGGTGATGGCGAGCACGGGGTCGCGGCGAGCGGGGCGAGGGAGAGGCCCGGGACAGAGAGGGAGGCTATGGGCGCAGCGGCCAACGCGGGCGGGAGTGGGCGAGCCGGGCGGCAGTGCAAAGGCAGCAGGTGATGCGCGAGGGCGGCGAGCGAGCGATGGTGCCGGAGCTCGGCAATGGCGCGACAGGTGGGGTGCCCGGCGACAGGAGAAGGAGGAGACGAAGTGGGGGGGGGGGGGGGGGGTGGTTCTCACGAGCGTTGGTGAGGAGGGGGGCGGCGTGGCTCGATTGGGGCCGGTGAGGAGGAGATGAGGAGCTCCGGTGACGGCGAGGCCCTCGGGCGGCGATGGCGATCCGGGGCGGCGAGGGGCAACGACGAGCGGCGACATGAGCTCAGGCATCTCCCTGGATCTCGATCCAGAGGAGAGGGAGAGAGCGAGTGGGGGGGGGGGGGGAATAGGAGCTGCCTGGTGGGAGGCAGGGTTAGCCCAGGGGGTTATGGAGGGGTGGGGTGGGTGGCAGTTGGCTAGGGCCGGGGCATGGCCCGGGGCCTGGGGGGGGGGGGGGGGGGGTGTTTTTGCCTTTCTTTTTATATTTTTCTGTTAAATTTTCTTTTCTTTTATTCCCTTTTCGGTTTTGTAAATAGTTAGACCACGAAATGACTTTTATAAAATATGGTACTTGTCCCATCAATTGCTAGGCATTATCTACTACTGTCAAAAATTGGTTTGGAGACAAACGGAGTTCACACGATTTTTATATTAAATAAAATGCCTTAATCCTAGCTGTTTTGGTAATGTTAGTGCCACCTAATTATTTTATTTATTGTTGATTTCAATTTTAGAATAGTCTCTGTAATATTTGTTATTTATCGAACATTTTAGTTTCTATGTTGCACAACTTTTATATTCCACTTTTATTTGAATTTTGAGTTGGGGGTTGAAATGCAATATAATGCTAATGATGATCATGCACTGTTAAACATGATGACATGGCATAATAAAAAGGGTGATTACTGTAGTTAACCACTGGGGGTGTTACAAATCTCCTCCACTAACAAGAATTCTCGTCCCGAGAATTAAGAGGTAGAAGGAAAAAGTTTGGGGTATTCCGCACGAAGATTATCCTCGCGTTCCCAAGTGGCTTCATCTTCAGTATGATTTGACCACTGCACTTTGAGGAACTTGGTAACCTTCTGACGGGTCCGACGTTCAGCTTCATCGAGAATGCGGATCGGATGCTCCTTATAAGAAAGATCATCATGCAATTCGAGCATTTCGTGATCCACAGCTCGGTGCGGAGATTCTTTGAAGCATTGACGAAGTTGCGACACATGGAAGACGTCGTGGATATGAGAGAACTGCGGCGGTAACTCCAATTTATAAGCCACTTGACCACGTCTAGCAACAATGCGGAAAGGACCAATGTAGCGTGGAGCTAACTTGCCCTTGATTCCAAAACGGTGAGTGCCTTTCATCGGGGTGACTCGCAGATAAGCCTGATCACCAGGTTGATAAGTCAAACCCCATCGTTTACGATCATAGTTGCTCTTCTGGCGGTCCTGAGCCGCCTTGAGATTTTCCCGAACAATTCGAACTTGTTCTTCGGCGTGTTGAATAATATCTGGACCCATGAGCAGTCGTTCCCCAGTTTCTGACCAATTCAGAGGGGTTCGACACTTACGTCCATATAGAACTTCGAAGGGAGCCATTTTCAAACTGGCTTGATAGCTGTTGTTGTAAGAGAATTCGTTATATGGAAGAAATTCTTCCCACTTCTTACCGAAAGAAATAACACAAGCTCGAAGCATGTCTTCAAGCACTTGATTGACTCGCTCGACTTGGCCTTGGGATTGGGGGTGATAAGCTGAACTCCAGGTAATATGAGTTCCCATAGCTGTTTGGAAACTTTCCCAGAATTTGGAAGTGAAAAGACTGCCACGGTCCGAACTGATCTCCTTCGGAATACCGTGGAGTGATACAATTCTGGAGATATACAACTCTGCTAACTGACTAGCAGTGATAGTCTCTTTGACGGGCAGAAAGTGTGCAACTTTAGAGAGTTGGTCGACGACGACAAGAATAGCATCGTGACCCTTCTGTGACTTGGGAAGTCCTGTAACGAAATCCATCTGAACCTTATCCCATTTCCATAGAGGAATAGGAAGTGGTTGCAGAATTCTAGCTGGTTTCTGATGTTCTGCTTTAACGCGACGACACACATCACATTCAGCAACATATCGAGCAATGTCCTGCTTCATTTTAGACCACCAGTACCTTTGACGGAGATCACGATACATCTTGGTGCTACCCGGATGAATAGACAGCGGGGTATCATGGGCCTCCTTCATGACTTTGTCAGTCATAAGCTCGAAACGAGGTACGATAATGCGGTTTCGGAAATATAAGGTTCCATCTTCAGACAGCGAGAAATCCCTCTACTTTACAAGGTGAAGGTTTTCCTTCATGAGATCAATTTCAGCATCTTTAGCTTGCGCATTCTTAACAACTTTCTCAAGATCTGGTTGTATCACAAGGTTATTTAGAGAGCCCTGTGGAACAATACGCAGATTCAGCTTGCACAGTTGTTCAAAAAGACGAGGTTGAGCTCGCCTAACCATGAGGTTGTCGCAATAGGACTTGCGGCTTAAGGCATCAGCCATCACATTAGCCTTGCCAGGGGTATAGGAAATACCCAAATCATAGTCCGCAATGGCCTCCATCCATCTTTGCTGACGGAGGTTTAGAGAAGGTTGAGTGAACAAGTACTTCAGACTTTTATGATCCGTGTAGATCTCGCAATGATTACCGAGAAGGTAATGTCGCCACAACTGCAGTGCATAGATGACAGCAGCTAGTTCTAAATCATGTACCGGATAATTCTCTTCATGTGGGCGCAACTGACGAGAGCCATAAGCAATCACTTTACGCTCTTGCATTAGGACACAGCCTAATCCTTCACGGGATGCGTCACAATAAATCACAAAGTCTTTGCGGGTATCTGGAGGAGACAGTACTGGGGCAGATGTCAGCTTGTCTTTGAGTGTTTGAAAGCTATCCTGACATTTTTCTGTCCATTCAAACTTAACGCCCTTGTGAAGCAGATCAGTCAAAGGCTTAGCAATCTTGGAAAAGTTCTCGACAAATCGACGGCAATAGCTTGCAAGGCCGAGAAAACTTCTCACTTGCTTGACATTCTTCGGAGGAGTCCAGTCAAGAATAGCCTGAACTCGTTCTGGGTTAACAGCAATGCCATCTTTTGAAATCACATGACCAAGGTAGGTTACTTCAGAAAGCCAGAATTCACATTTGGAGTATTTGGCATACAACTGATGTTCTTGGAGCCTTTCCAGTACTAGACGAAGGTGTTCAGCATGTTCTTCCTTATTCTTTGAATATACCAGAATATCATCCAGATATACCACGACAAATTTGTCGAGGTGATCCATGAAGATGTAATTCATCAGACGGGAGAATGTGGTTGGAGCATTTGTTAAGCCAAATGACATGACAGTGTACTCATAAGAACCATAGCGGGTAACGAATGCTGTCTTGGGAATATCCTCTTCACGAACACGGATCTGATGATAACCCAACCTCAAATCAAGCTTAGAGAATACTGAGGAACCAGCAAGTTGATCATACAAATCATTGATCCGGGGAAGCGGATATTTATTCTGGATTGTAGCTTGGTTAATGGGCCGATAATCCTGAACCAATCGGTTAGTTCCATCCTTCTTCTTAACGAAGAGTGAAGGTGCTCCCCAAGCAGAGGAACTGGGGCGGATGAAACCTTTCTTAAGTGACGTGTCGATTTCTTCCTTAAGCTCGAGAAGATGATGCGGAGGCATCTTATAAGGACGCTTCGCAATAGGGGTAGTGCCAGGTTTCAAGTCGATGACGAACTCAACAGCTCTAGCAGGGGGTATTCCTGGAAGTTCTCCTGGAAAGACGTCTTGAAAATCACGAACAATTGGAACGTTCTCGATGCCTTCAAGAGGTGAAGCGTTCAATGCATTCAGAACATATATTTGAGTTTCGGCATCCTGCACTGTACGAGCCGAGTATCTGACAGTCTGACCGGAAGGGTGTGTGAGGCGGACTGTTTCAGTGGCACAGTCAATCAAAGCTTTATGAGGCTTCAACCAGTCCATACCCAGAATAATGTCTATGTTGGAGGTCTTGAGAGCAATGAGAGAAACGGGGAACATCAATCCTCCGATCACAATGTGGTTACCGTGGCTTACCATGGTAGTTTGCCAATTAGCCCCAGGTGAATGGATTACTAACGGGATGGACATCTCCTCGAAAAGTATATCATGGCTTCGCGCAAAACTTTCGGACATGAAGGAGTGCGATGCTCCAGAATCAAAGAGGACTGAAGCTGGGATTGAATTCACTAGAAGGGTGCCCATCACAATTTTGGGGTCCTGTCGAGCTTCTTCAATGTTGACTTGGTTGACATGAACAAGTTGACTAGCAGGCAGTCTAGTTTCAACGTTCCTAGCAGGATGTTTTCGACGGCTCTTCCTGCAACCAGCAGAAGGACGTGATGCGTGTTGAGGCTGACTCTGACGGCAGTTGATAGTATGGTGCCTTGGCTGTCCACACTGGTGGCACAGACCATCATTATGGGGAGAAACACCAACATTGGGCTGTCCACTTGAAATGTTCAGTTGCCTTGGTGGTGGGGGCAGACGAGGTGTAGCATATGACGGCCTTGGTGTTGGAGCAGGTCGATGATGAATATTGTGAGGGATCCAGACTCGACATTTCTGAGTAGGTCGACCGGAAGACGAGCTGACATCTCGAGTACGCTTGAGCGACTCCTGGTACTCAGCCAGAGTTGTTTCAACTTGGAAAGATTTGCTGACAAGCGTTGCGAAATCTGTGAAATCATGGACATCAAGTGCAAGTTTTATATCAGTACGTAGTCCTTCACGGAATTTCTCCTGCTTGCGAGTGTCAGTGTCGACGTCATCCGCAGCATAGCGGGATAATTCAAGGAATTTCCTCTGATATTCATCCCCAGTCATTGTGCCCTGAGAGAGTTGGCGGAACTCCTGCCTCTTCTGGTCGATCAGACCTTGAGGAATGTACCGTGCACGAAAGGCTGACTGAAATTCCTGCCAAGTGGTTATAGTTTCAGTAGGCAACATACCCTTGTGGCTTTCCCACCATTGAGCAGCTGATCCCCTCAGGTGATATGTCGCATAGGTGACGTAACTGTCAGGGATAACATTGGCTGACTTCATCTGGAAGGTAATGTCATGGAGCCAATCGTCAGCGTCCATTGGATCAGTCGAGCTGCGAAAAGTGGACGGATTGAGGCGCACGAATTCTGACAGTGTTATTGGTGTAGGCTGCTGATGAGCATTCTGGTTTGGGAACTGAGCCAATATCCCGGTCATAACCTGACGGTTCAGTTCGAATTGCTGCATCATTGCGGCAATATAAGGTGGAGGTGGAGGATCGCCAGCCATCCTGCCAAATCAACAGGGGCAGTTTAGCAAGAAAAACTGCAGGTGTATGGAATGATTCATGAAGTAACACGCACAACAGAAGGAAGTGCAATAGATACTTCATCATATTCGCACCAGACATTCAAATCCACACATAGCCTCGGTTAGTATCCGGCATTACGACAGTTGAAAGGGGAGGCTAGACAACTAGGCGGCGCGCAGGCACGCGATATGGAAATACACAACGAGACATAGCAAAGGCTACATCAACATCGGAGAAAACTGTTGGAGCGAGGAATCTGCAAGTGACAACACAGGGTGCCCTCGATAAGAGGATCCTGCAAGCAGAACCTGGCCCGCAATCTTGAAGGAAGGGGGGAAATTTTCAGAACACCGGGTGGATGTGATTACGAGAACCTAATGTTGGAGTTAGTAAATTTTTTAACCCGAATTGAAGAGAGATCAGAGTCCCAGAGTAAAGGTCGAGGAGTAAAAGATCCTAATACCACCCATTTGGCGACGTGGGCCCGTAAGCCACACAGCCAAGTTAGTAAAACAGTTTTGGACCACTAGACTCAATTTCGGCCAAGGAGTTGGAAAGGGGGGGTTCCTACAGTCAGTCGGCTCTGATACCAACTTGTGACGCCCCCGGCCTAATCGTGCACTAATCATACACGCAAATGCACACGATCAAGCCTAAGGACTCACGGGAAGATATCACAACACAACTCTAAAACATAAATAAAGTCATACAAGCTTTATATTACAAGCCAGGGGCCTCGAGGGCTCGAATACATAAGCTTGCGTACAAGCGTCAGCGGAAGCATCAGATAACTGAGTACAGATATAAAAGAAAGCACAGAAAGGCCTTTAGAAAGGCGGGGCAAAATAAAACACTACGATCGAAAGGGGTAGGCCTCCTGCCTGGGACCCTTCGATCCTACTCCTGGTCGTCAGACAACTTGTAGTAGTATCCATCCTCTGGGTAGTAGTAGTAGTCGATCGACGGGGCATCTGTCTCAGGGGCTCCGTCATCTGGTCACGACAAACTGATATGGGGAGAAAAGGAAAACAAAGCAACCGTGAGTACTTAGAAGTACTCAGCAAGCAAGGATCTACACTACATATGCAACATTTTCAAAGGGAGGCTGTATATGTGGACTGGGCTGCAGAAATGCCAGAATAGAGAGAAGGCCTAGTCCTATCAAAGACTAGCATCTTCAGCGGTCTTGCAGAAATAGAAGAGGGAAGAACAGATCAATAAAAAGTAGCAGTATCATTAAGTCTCATCCTCACCCAGAGATCCTTTCTTGACTCCCTGCGAGAAAGCAATCCCAGAGCCATACAGTCATCAACCTCGTCCTGAGATCCCTTCTCGACTCCCTGCGAGAAGCAATCCCAGAGCCATAGTATCCAAGTATCCAGTTCTAAAATTGTATCAATCAGGATACAACTCCGAGTGTCCTTTACCGTAGGACCGGCTATCGATAGAAGTTTTCTTCCCTGCAGGGGTACACCAACTTACCCAACACGCTCGATTAACTCCGGCCAGACACACTTTCCTGGGTCATGCCCGGCCTCGGCCAAACGATACATCGCAACCCTACCTACAGCTCAGCAGTGAGGTCCCCGCCGGTCTACATCCTAAGCGCAAGGGGGTCTTGGCCATCGCCCCTCACCCTCCGGTCGTTGCGCACATGGCTCAGATCCAAGCACCACCGCAATGGCGTCAATCACTCCATGCCGCACTGCTGAACTGGATGTCTGGCAGAGCTTTCGGCTGATGCATACGATGCAGAACGCCCATACTATGCCCACGTGATGGTTAGTGCTATCAGACCAGAGGCCTGCTCGGATCAAATATCCAAATCGTTAGTACCTTGGGCTTGCGGTAACGAGCAGAGACTCACGAAAGATGTGACCCCGTCGCCCCGTCTCGAGGACTTGCTGCAAGGGTTAAGAATGCCCGACCGTGCCTCGTCTTCAGCACTCGGGCACCATACAGGCACCCGTCTTCACAACACTCGCCTCTCAGGCGCACGCGAGTACCCCTCAGGGTTGACCCGCCTATCCAAGTAACAGTGTAAGGTCCAAGTATCCGTGTGTCCATAACATCAGGGGAATCCGAGGTATCACCCTCGTTGAATTCCTACTCGATGTGTCTGTCAAGGTGAACGTAGGAGGAATCACCCTCGATGGGTTCATACTTGATGTGTTGCACAACAGGGTCGTATCGGAAGTGGAGAAGGAGGAATCACCCTCGATGACAACGACCAAATAGCTACTCTACAGAGTTAACATCAGAAGTGCTACAAGAGGTTTCACCCTCGGCACTCGATAGTAACGCTGCAGTGTCGTTACAACTAAGGGGGGTGATGTGTGGTGCCGGGGCCTGGTCTTCAATCCCGTTGATCGGGTCTTCGGATAATCCAGCGGGGCGGTCGGGACTAGTGGGGTCACTGATAGGTCTCTACCCAGCCTATACTAAGCAGTTTAGGATATGCAGGTAATTATCAACAGCAGGTTACAATAAACAGGCTATGCATCAGAATAGGTAAAGCAGTAGCAGCAGCAATTCTAATGCAAGCATGAGAAATAGAATGGGCGATATCGGGATGATCAAAGGGGGGGCTTGCCTGGTTGCTCGGTGGCAAGGGCAAGGTCGTCAATGGTGTCTTCGGGCTCCGGAGCTTCGTCGGTCTCGGGGACAACGTCGGTGTCGGGGGCTACCGAGAGAGAAGAGGGGGAGGAAACAGTATAAATACACAGCGATCAAGTGCAGCACAAAGCATAACATGGCAATACGCGGTGACGAAGGTGATCTAACGCAGTGCCGGGTGATACTGGCGAAGGTGGGATTCATCCGGGAATGTTTTCCCGGTTCCGGATATTTGTCAGACAGATGACCGGAGGGGAACGGTTGCATGTTCGAATAGTTAGGGACGTGTGGCGGACGAACGGACCGCGTATTTGGATTCGTCTCGTCGTTCTGAGCGACTTTCATGTACAAAGTTTTTCGATCTGAGCTACGGATTATTTAATATGATTTTCTAAAGTTTTTATTAATTTCTGGAATTTATTTAATTAATTAAAACAACATTATCCGAAACAGTAGTTGATGATGTCAGCATGACATCATGCTGACGTCAGCACAATCTGACAGGTGGGGCCCGCTGTCATTGACTATTAGCCTAATTAACAGATTAATTAGCTTAATTAGATAATTAGGTTAATTAAGTTTAATTAGTTTAATTACGCATGATTAGTTAAGTTAATTAATTCAATAATTAACTAATTATTATTATTATATTTTCTTTTTCTTTTTTTAAACATTTTGGGGGGGCCCACTGGACAGTGGCACAGCCGGACACGTCCGCGCTGTGCCCGTCCAGAGCCGGACACGTCCGCGCGGCGGGGGTCAACGCGCGTGCGCGCACGGGCGAGCGCGCAGACGACGGCGAGCGGCGCGCGGGGCAGCTGCGGCGAGCGGCGCAGCAGCGAGCGGCAGCAGCAGGCGGAGCAGCAGCAGCACGCGCAAGCGGCATAGGCGGGCGAGCACGACCGGCAACGGCAAGGCCGCGTGCGGACGAGGCGCGGCTCGGGCGCGGCGGATGCGGGGCCGGGCGCGGGGCGCGCGGTCAGGATGGCCCGGAGCGCGCGCGGCCACGCGTGCGAGGCGATGGCGAGCACGGGGTCGCGGCGAGCGGGGCGAGGGAGAGGCCCGGGACAGAGAGGGAGGCTACGGGCGCAGCGGCCAACGCGGGCGGGAGTGGGCGAGCCGGGCGGCATTGCAAATGCAGCAGGTGATGCACGAGGGCGGCGACCGAGCGATGGTGCCGGAGCTCGGCAACGGTGAGACAGGTGGGGTGGCCGGCGACAGGAGAAGGAGGAGAACGATGGGGGGTGGTGGTTCTCACGAGCGTGGTGAGGAGGGGGGCGGCGTGGCTCGATGAGGGCCGGTGAGGAGGAGATGAGGAGGTCCGGTGACGGCGAGGCCCTCGGGCGGCGATGGCGATCCGGGGCGGCGAGGGGCAACGGTGAGCGGTGACGTGAGCTCGGGCCTCTCCCTGAATCTCGATCCAGAGGAGAGGGAGAGAGCGAGTGGGGGGAGGGGGGGATAGGAGCTGTCGGTGGGAGGCCAGGGTTAGCCCAGGGGGTTATGGAGGGGTGGGGTGGGCTGGCCAGTTGACTAGCTGGGCCGGGGCCCAGTGGCCGGGGGGTGGGGTGTTTTTGCTTTTCTTTTTATATTTTTCTGTTAAATTTTCTTTTGTTTTATTCCCTTTTCGGTATTGTAAATAGTTAGACCACGAAATGACTTTTATAAAATATGGTACTTGTCCCATCAATTGCTAGGCATTATCTACTACTGCCAAAAATTGGTTTGGAGACAAACGGAGTTCACACGATTTTTATATTAAAGAAAATGCCTTAATCCTAGCTGTTTTGGTAATGTTAGTGCCACCTAATTATTTTATTTATTGTTGTTTTCAATTTTAGAATAGTCTCTGTAATATTTGTTATTTATCGAACATTTTAGTTTCTATGCTGCACAACTTTTATATTCCACTTTTATTTGAATTTTGAGTTGGGGGTTGAAATGCAATATAATGCTAATGATGATCATGCACTGTTAAACATGATGACATGGCATAATCAAAAGGGTGATTACTGTAGTTAACCACTGGGGGTGTTACAAGGACACCGCAAGATTGAACCCAAAACTAAGCACCTCTCCCATTTCAAGAAAAACCAATCTAGTTGGCCAAACCAAACCGATAATTCAAAGAGAAATACAAAGATATTTAATCATGCATAAAAGAGTTCAGAAAAGACTCAAATAATATTCATAGATAATCTGATCATAAATCCACAATTCATCGGATCTCGACAAACACACCGCAAAAGAATATTACATCGGATAGATCTCCAAGAACATCGAGGAGAACATTGTATTGAAGATCAAAGAGAGAGAAGAAGCCATCTAGCTACTAGCTATGGACTCGTAGGTCTGTGGTAAACTACTCACGCTTCATCGAAAGGGCAACAAGGTTGATGTAGAGGCCCTCCGTGATCGAATCCCCCTTCGGCAGGGTGCCGGAAAAGGCCACAAGATGGGATCTCACGGGAACAGACGATTGTGGCACCGGAAAAGTATTTTGGTGGACGCTTCTGTTGGTTTGGGAATATTTTGGAATTTATAGAGCAAGAATTAGGGTTGGGCGACTCCCGAGGAGCCCACAAGCCAGGGAGGCACCCCCCTAGGGCGCGGCCTGAGGGCTTGTGAGTCGCTCGGGACTCTTCTGGCCCCCTCTCCAAGCTCCATGGATGTCTTCTGGTCCAAGAAAAATCATCGTAAAGTTTTATTCCGTTTGGATTCCGTTTGATATTATTTTTCTGTAAAACTAAAAAACAAGGAAAAAACAGAAACTGGCACTGCTGCACAATTCATCAATATAATGTAGTCATACGTGCTTATGGAAAAGAACTTGCATGGCATCTTTTGTCCTACCCTCTCGTGGCAGCGGGGTCCTAATGAAAACTAAGGGATATTAAGGCCTCCTTTTAATAGAGAACCGGACCAAAGCATTAGCACTTAGTGAATACATGAACTCCTCAAACTACGGTAATCACCAGAAAGAATCCCAATTATTGTCACCTTGGGGTATGCGGATCATAACTCGTAATAGGTGTCTACAACTTGCAAGATAGGATCAAGAACACACATATATTCATGAAAACATAATAGGTTCAGATCTGAAATCATGGCACTCGGGCCCTAGTGACAAGCATTAAGCATAGCAAAGTCATAGCAACATCAATCTTAGAACATATTGGATACTAGGGATCAAACCCTAACAAAACTAACTCGATTACATGATAAATCTCATCCAACCCATCACCGTCCAGTAAGCCTACGATGGAATTACTCACTCCTAGCGGTGAGCATCATGAAATTGGTGATGGAGGAAGGTTGGTGATGATGAAGGCGATGAATCCCCCTCTTCGGAGCCCCGAATGAACTCTAGATCTGCCCTCCCGATGAAGAACAGGAGGCGGCGGCGGCTCCGTATCATAAAACACGATGAATCCTTCTCTTTGATTTTTTTTCTCCTCGAATAGGGTTATATAGAGTTGGAGTTGAGATCGGAGGAGGTCCAGGGGGCCCACAAGCCCTCTAGGCGCGCCCCCCCCCGGGGGGGGGGGGGGGGGAGGGCAGGCTTGTGCCCTCTGGTTAATTCTTGCACCAGTATTTTTTATATATTCCACAAAAATTCTTCGTAAATTTCCAGGTCAATCCGAGAACTTTGATTTCTGCACAAAAATAAAACCATGGCAATTTTGCTGAAAACAACGTCAATCTGGGTTAGTTCCATTCAAATCATGCAAATTAGAGTCCAAAACAAGGGCAAAAGAGTTTGGAAAAGTAGATACGATGGAGACGTATCAACTCCCCCAAGCTTAACCCATTGCTTGTCCTCAAGCAATTCAGTTGACAAACTGAAAGTGACAAAGAAAAACTTTTACAAACTCTGTTTGATCTTGTTGTAAATATGTCTAGCCAGTGTTCAGGTTTTCAGCAAAGATTATGAACTAACCATATTCACAATAACATTTAGGTCTCGCATTTACTCATATCAATGGCATAATCAACTAGCGAATAATAATAATGAATCTTGGATGACAACACTTTTTTCAAAACAATCATGATATAATATGACAAAATGGTATCTCACTAGCCCTTTCTGAGACCGCAAAACATAAATGCAGAGCACCCCTGAAGATTAAGGACTGACTAGACATTATAATTCATGGCAAAAGAGATCCAGTCACACTCATACTCAACATCAATTAATAACAAAGCATACAAATGACAGTGGTGCTCTCTAGCTGGTGCTTTTTATAAGATGATGATGACTCATCAATAAAAGTAAATAGATAGGCCCTTCGTAGAGGGAAGCAGGGATTTGCAGAGGTGCCAGAGCTCGGAGCTTTTAAAACAGAGATAAATATAATTTTGAGCGGTATGCTTTCATTGTTAACATAACAACCAAGAGATCTCACTATCTTCCATGTTAGATACATTATAGGTGGTTCCCAAACAGAATGGTAAAGTTTTTACTCCGCCTCCACCAACAATCACACTCCACGGCTAGCCGCATCCACGGGTACCGTCCATACCAACAACAGTCCTGGGGGAGTTTTGTTTTATTTATATTTTGATTTGATTTCGAGCATGAAACTGGGCATCCTGATTACCAGCCACTTTCTCATGAATGACAAGTGAATAAACACTCATTGTGAGAATAACCCACCTAGCATGGAAGATACTGATAGCCCCCAGTCACTACATGAGCAATTTGGGCATACAAAACAGATTATAATTTGAAGGTTTAGAGTTTGGCACATGCAAATTTACTTGGAACGGCAGGTAGATACTGCATATAGGTAGGTATGGTGGACTCATATGGAACAACTTTGGGTTTAAGGAAATGGATGCACAAGCAGTATTCCCGCTTAGTACAAGTGAAGGCTAGCAAAAGATTGAGGAGCAACCAACTAGAGGGCGACAACGGTCATAAACATGCATTGAGATTAATTAACATTGAGTGCAAGTATGAGTAGGATATAAATCACCATGAACATAAATATCATGGAGGCTATGTTGTTTTTGATTCAACTACATGCGTGAGCATGTGCCAAGTCAAGCCACTTAAATCATTCAAAGGAGGATACCATCCTATCATACTACATCATAACCATTTTAAATTGCATGTTGTTACACAAGACAAACCATTATCCACTCCTAGCTAATTAGGCATGGCATGAGTAACTATAATCTCTAATTGTCATTGCAAACATGTTTCATTCATAATGGGCCGAATCAGGAACGATGAGCTAATCATATTTACAAAAACAAAATAGGTCGAGTTCGTACCAGCTTTTCTCCATCTCAATCATTTCATCAAATATCGTCATTCTTGCCTTTCACTTGCACGACCGAATGGTGTGGATAATAATAAGAGTGCACGTGCATTGGACTAAGCCGGAATCTGCAAAAATTTGTTCAAAGGAGAAGACAAGGTAATATGGGCTCTTTGTTAGATCAACAATAATGCATATGAGAGCCACTCAACATTTTCATCGTGGTCTTCTCCTCACGACCCAAAGAAAAGGAAAATAATTTCACAGAAACACACTGAAATATTTTGGAGTTTCTATTTTTCTGAAGAAAGTAAAACGAAAACGAGAAAAACTATTTACACTGGAAAGCTCCCAACAAGCAAAAGAAGAACGAGAAATCTTTTTGGGTTTTCTTTTAATACCACTACTAAATAAACTAGAAAGAAAAAACTAAAAAGAAACAAGAACTACTTTTTTGGATTTTCTCAAAGTTTTTCAAACACACAAGAAGAAAGCAAGAAAAATAAACTAACATGGATAATACAATGAAAAAGTATGAACACCGACAACTGGAATGAGTGTGTGAACATGAGTGTAATGTCGGTGAGAAATACGTACTCCCCCAAGCTTAGGCTTTTGGCCTAAGTTGGTCTAGGGCCACGGCTGGCCTGACGGATATCCAAATTTGTAGTTGGGGTTGTACTGAGCTGCGGCAGCTACCGCTTGGAGAGCTGCCTCGTGCAGACGAGCGGCCTCCCCTGCTCTCTCATACTCGTCCGCCTCCTCTCTGGTTATGAAGTATCTTCGTTTTACCTGAAAGTCAAAGAAGGCAGGAGCAGGAAGCCTAATACGGAAGACGCGCTCCCTGTCAAAGATTAGTCGGTACAGGAGGGACTGTTCGTTCCTCTCAAGAATCTGGTAGCGTACCATAGCATTATAATCAAGGAAAGCAAGTGGCAACTGAGCATCATTTTCTCTTATGGGAACACCAAGATAATTAGCTAAACGAGTGGCATAAATTCCACCAAAGAAATCCCCATCTTTAGCATTGTTATGTAATCGACGCGCAATGATTGCCCCCAAGTTAAATTGTTTATCATTCATTACAACACTCTTGAGGACACTCAAATCTGAGGCGCAGAGGTGGCTATGATCATGTTTACCATTAATGCATCTACCCACCAAGAGAGCAAAGTAATGTAATGAAGGAAAGTGGATGCTCCCTATAGTGGCTTGTGTTATGGTCCTGGTTTCACCTACAGTAATGCTAGCAAGAAATCCAATGCAATCAGCTTTGCGAGGTTCAGTACATGTACCCCATTGTGGAATTTTGCATGCATCACTAAATTCTTCAAGATCCATAGTAAATGATTTATCATAAATATCAAACAAAACAGAATGTGTATTGCGATGGACTGAATACTTGAATCTCCACACAAAGGAATCGGTAAGGTTGTAATACTGTAAACACTTATCTGACACGAAGTCTGTCAGGCAGGCGTTGCATATGTACATATCAAATTCTTCCTTGAAACCTACATGAGTCATGAAGTGATCCGACGACCATTCGCAAGGTTGCACTTGAACCTCCCTCGGTGGTTCAAGGTCCGGCTCACGTATTGCGAGCCTTGGGGCTTTCTTCTTTGAGGAAACACCTTGGTATATTTTCCTAAACATTTTCCTTCCTCTGAAAATTTCTGAAATTTTTGGTGACTCAAAAAATAAAAGTGAACAAAACTCAACAAGATTGATAGCAACTACTCCCACAAGTGTCTAGAGGCTATATCATGCAACAAAACTACTCTAGACCATATAAATTTGACATGCAAGCTCAAGAACAAGGTCACCACAATAGCGAAAATTTGCAATATATAAAGCACTAGAACAAAAACTAATCGGACCATTGGAGGAGTCACATACCGAAGAACAATCCCCCGAAACAGTTTCAGAAATGGAGTTCCGAGCAAGGAGATTGAAAATGGCAGCAAAAAGAGCAAGAACACGGGTTTGAGCAATGGTGGGATTTTTTCTGGAGGAAGACAAAGTGGATGGGTGCTGGCATAAGTGAGGGGGACCCACGTGGGACCCACAAGCCCTGTAGGCGCGCCCAGGGGGGTGGGCACACCCTGTGGGCTTGTGGCCCACTGGTGCACCTCCCTGAGGTGTTTTCAGTGCCAAAAATTCTTAAATATTCTAGGAAAAATCATACTAAATTTTCAGGGCATTTGGAGAACTTTTATTTTCTGGTCATTTTTATTGCATGGATAGTTCAGAAAAAAGAAAAATAATTGTATTTTTGCTTTATTTATTCTAAATAATAGAAAGTAAAAAGTGGGTACAGAGAGTGGTGTTTACTAAATTCATCCATCTCATGCCCTCAAAAGGAATCCATTAACAAGGTTGATCAAGTCTCATTAACAAACTTCTTCCGAATGACATGAAACCGGAAAATCTTCGTATAACACTAGGTTTCCTCAACAGGGATATGCATGTCCCCAACAATAAGAATATCATATTTCTTTTTGATAGTACGGAGAGGGAACTCAAAACCTCCAATAGTAATTGTTGAAATTTTTCCAATAGAGTTGATACTATTCACTTGAGGTTGTTTCTTCGGAAAGTGTACCGTATGCTCATTACCATTAACATGAAAACTGACATTGCCCTTGTTGCATTCAATAACAGCCCCTGCAGTATTCAAAAAGGGTCTACCAAGGATGATCGACATATTGTCATCCTCGGGTATATCAAGAATAACAAAGTCCACTAAAATAGTAACATTTGCAACCACGACAGGCACATCCTCACAAATACTGATGGGTATAGCAGTTGATTTATCGGCCATTTGCAAAGAGATTTCAGTGGGTGTCAACTTATTCAATTCAAGTCTATGATACAAAGAGAAAGGCATAACACTAACACCAGCTCCAAGATCACATAAATCAGTTTTAACATAGTTTCTTTTAAAGGAGCACGGTATAGTTGGTATTCCTGGGTCTCCTAGTTTCTTTGGTACTCCACCCTTAAATGTATAATTAGCAAGCATGGTGGAAATTTTAGCTTCCGGTATCTTTCTTTTATTTGTAACAATATCTTTCATATACTTAGCATAAGGAGACATTTTCAGAATATCAGTCAAACGCATACGCAAAAAGACATGTCTAAGCATTTCAACAAAGCGCTCAAAATCCTCATCATCCTTTTTCTTGGATGGTTTAGGAGGAAAGGGCATGGGTTTCTGAACCCATGGTTCTCTTTCTTTACCATGTTTCCTAGCAATAAAGTCTCTTTTATCATATCTTTTATTCTTAGGTTGTGGGTTATCAAGATCAACAGCAGGTTCTATCTCCACATCATTATCATTGCTAGGTTGAGCATCAATATGAACATCATCATTAACATTATCATTAGGTTCATGCTCATCACCAGATTGTGTCTCAGTATCAGAAATAGAAATATCATTTGGATTCTCAGGTGTGTTTACAATAGGTTCACTAGAGGCATGCAAAGTCCTATCATCATTATTTTTCTTTTTATTACTAGGAGGACTAGGTGCATCAGTATTAATTCTCTGAGAGTCTTGTTCAATTCTCTTAGGATGGCCCTCAGGATACAAAGGTTCCTGGGTCATTTTACCACCTCTAGTCATAACTCTAACAGAATGATCATTGTTCTTACTATTCATTCATTAAGCAAATCATTTTGTGCCTTGAGAACTTGTTCTACTTGAGTTTTTACCATGGAAGCATGTTTACTAATAATCTTTAGATCATTAATAGTTCTACACATATATTCACCCAAGCAGTCAAGCATATAAGCATTACGTTTCAATTGTCTACTAACATATGCATTGAAGTTTTCTTGTTTAACAATAAAGTTATCAAATTCATCCAAGCATTGACTAACAGACTTATTATAAGGGATATCACCTTCATCAAATCTATTGAGAGAATTTACCTCTACTACCTGTGTCGGGGTATTAAGACCATCTATTTCTTCAATAAGTGGTAAATTCTTAACATCTTCAACTTTAATACCTTTTTCTTTCATAGATTTCTTTGCCTCTTGCATATCTTCAGGACTGAGAAATAAAAACCTCTCTTCTTTGGAGTTGGCTTAAAAGGTGGTTCAGGAAGAGTCCAATCATTATCATTACTCAATATGTTATTCAATAATACTTTAGCTTGTTCAATAGTTCGTTCCCTGAAAACACAACCAACACAACTATCTAGGTGGTCCCTAGAAGCATCGGTTAGTCCATTATAAAAGATATCAAGTATTTCATTTTTCTTAAGAGGATGAGCAGGCAAAGCGTTAAGTAATTGGAGAAGCCTCCCCCAAGCTTGTGGGAGACTCTCTTCTTCAATTTGCACAAAGTTAAATATTTCCTGTAAAGCAGCTTGTTTCTTATGAGCAGGAAAATATTTTTTAGAGAAGTAATAGATCATATCCTGGGGACTACACACACAACCAGGAGCAAGAGAATTAAACCATATCTTAGCATCACCCTTTAATGAGAAAGGAAACAACTTAAGAATATAGTAATAGCGATTTTTTTCCTCATGAGCAAATAGGGTGGCTATGTCATTTAATTTAGTGAGATGTGCCACAATAGTTTCAGATTCATAGCCATGGAAAGGATCAGATTCAACCAAAGTAATTAACTCAGGATCGACAGAGAATTCATAATCCTTATCAGTAACAAAGATAGGTGAAGTAGCAAACTTAGGATCATATTGCATTCTAGCATTCAAAGATTTTTCTTTCCACTTGCATAGTAATTTCTTAAGATAATCTCTATCCTTACAAGCAAGAAAGTCCCTAGCTACCTCTCCATCCATAACATAACCCTCAGGTATAACAGGCAATTCATATCTAGGAGAGCTAGGTCTAATGGGTGTTTCAAACTGTTCAATTTCAATAATTTCATCAGTTTCAGAAGTATCATCAGTTTTAGCATTCTCAATATCTTTAGCTCTAGCAAGTTGTTCATCAATAAATTCACCCAGTGGCATAGTATTATCAAGCAAAGCAGTGGTATCATCATAAGCATCATGCATAGCAGAAGTAGCATCATGAATTACTTGAGACATATCAGAAAGAATAGCAGGTGTAGGTGTCGCAAGCTTACTCAAAACAGAAGGTGAATCAAGTGCAGAGCTAGATGGCAGTTCCTTACCTCCCCTCATAGTAGAGGGAAAAATCTTGGTTCTGGTATCTTTCAGATTCCTCATAGTGATCAACAGATATAAATCCCAAGTGACTCAGAGAATAGAGCTATGCTCCCCGGCAACGGAGCCAGAAAAAGGTTTTGATAACCCACAAGTATAGGGGATCGCAACAGTTTTTGAGGGTAGAGTATTCAACCCAAATTTATTGATTCGACACAAGAGGAGCCAAAGAATATTCACGAGTATTAACAGCTGAGTTGTCAATTCAACCACACCTGAAAGACTTAATATCTGCAGCAAAGTATTTAGTAGCAAAGTAGTATGGAAGTAACGGTAACAGTGGCAGAAGTAACAGTAGCAGTTTTGTAGTGATTGTAACAGCAGTAGCAATGAAAGTAACTTAGCAAAGATCAATATGTGAAAAGCTCATAAGCAATGGATCGGCAATGATAATTATGTCGGATGATATTCATCATGTAGCAGTTATAACCTAGGGTGACACAGAACTAGCTCCAATTCATCAATATAATGTAGGCATGTATTCCGTATATAGTCATACGTGCTTATGGAAAAGAACTTGCATGACATCTTTTGTCCTACCCTCCCGTGGCAGCGGGGTCCTAATGGAAACTAAGGGATATTAAGGCCTCCTTTTTAATAATAGAGAACCGGACCAAAGCATTAGCACTTAGTGAATTCACAAACTCCTCAAACTACGGTAATCACCGGAAAGAATCCCAATTATTGTCACCTTGGGGTATGCGGATCATAAGTCGTAATAGGTGTCTACAACTTGCAAGATAGGATCAAGAACACACATATATTCATGAAAACATAATAGGTTCAGATCTGAAATCATGGCACTCGGGCCCTAGTGACAAGCATTAAGCATAGCAACATCAATCCCAGAACATAGTGGATACTAGGGATCAAACCCCAACAAAACTAACTTGATTACATGATAAATCTCATCCAACCCATCACCGTCCAGCAAGCCTACGATGGAATTACTCACTCCCAGCGGTGAGCATCATGAAATTGGTGATGGAGGAAGGTTGGTGATGATGATGGCGACGAATCCCCCTCTCCGGAGCCCCGAACGGACTCCAGATCTGCCCTCCCGATGAAGAACAGGAGGTGGCGGCGGCTCCGTATCGTAAAACATGATGAATCCTTCCCTCTGATTTTTCTCTCCCAGAATAGGGTTATATAGAGTTGGAGTTGAGGTCGGAGGAGGTCCAGGGGGCCCACAAGCCCTCTAGGCGCGCTCGGGGGGGGGGGGGGGCAGGCTTGGGGCCTCTTGGTGGACCCCCTCTGGTTAATTCTTGTGCCAGTATTTTTTATATATTCCACAAAAATTCTCCGTAAATTTTCAGGTCAATCCGAGAACTTCGATTTCTGCACCAAAATAACACCATGGCAATTCTGGTGAAAACAGCGTCAGTCCGGGTTAGTTCCATTCAAATCACGCAAATTAGAGTCCAAAACAAGGGCAAAAGAGTTTGGAAAAGTAGATACGATGGAGACATATCAAGTGCTCTGTTACCTCGCGCGCTACTACTTCAATTATAATAGTAGGGCGACACCACGAAAACGTGCTACTAATATTTTGGCCATTACCGTTGCCGTCAAGCTAGGCATAGTAGCAGCGCTGCCTAGAAAATGCGCTACTGGTAAGTCTAATTACCTTCACCGCGCGTGGCCCTCACTCTCCCCCTCAACACTCTTCATCTCATCCCGCCCGTCGTTGCTGCTGCCGGCCCGTCGCCGCCGCCGCATTGCCGCCCGCTACTGCCGCCGTCGCCCCCCGGTATGTCTCCCTCCCTCCCTCCGACTGTCGTCCCTCCCTAGCTCCCACCTCCATCCCCTCCCTCCTCCCTCCCTCCCTTACTCCCTCCTTTCCTACCGCCATCGAGGTAGCTCCTCCTACCTCCCTCCTCCTCCCTCCCCCCATCCTTCCCGCCTCCTCCCTCCTTCCACCCCCTCCTCCCTCCCTCCTCCCTACCCCTCCTCCCTCCCTCCATTCTCTCTCTATTCTTGTAGAATGTAGGTAATTTAAATATAGGTTTTAGAATGTAGACATTGTAGAATGTAGGTTTTTAATAGAATAATTTTTTAGGTCATTTGAGTAAATGTAGGTTTTTTTTGACTATTTTAGGTGTTTTGAATAGAATAGGAAATTTTAGGTCTTTTGATTAGAAATTTTAGTAATAGAAATTTTTAGTTGGTAGAATTTGAAAAAAATGTCCTATACTTGTTATATTCTGAACTTAGGGCATATTTTTAGGGTTTAGTAAAAAAATAGTAATAGAAACTTTTAGGTATAGAACATTTTGAATTATAGAAATGTATTGGAATGCTATATGAATTTTTTTTATGGTTCAAGAAGTAGACAATAGGTAAAAAAATCAAGGCATTTTCTAGGGTTTAGGAAACATATTGCAGACAGTAGAAATTTTTATTTGGAATCAAATTGAATATTTAGTTGATAGCTTATAGGGTTTCACTAAGTCCTAAAATGAGGATAATAATGTTTTTGTTTATATCTTGTTTTTGTAGAAATCAAGGAGCCCTGCATCATCCCCACCGTCGTCCCCGTCACTGACCCCGTCCAATCTCGAGGTGAGACCAGCGAAATCCCCATGTCGATGATGATTTAGATGTTTTGATCGATGTAGTACAGTAGTAGATGAGTAGCTGTGAGAATTTCCATGGAATAGAAAATTTTCAATGTAGGTCTTTCAAATATGATGGAGATTTAGACATGTGACATGTAGTGTTGTGTACTACTAGTGCTTGCCCAAGTGGCCTATATTTGCAGGGAACACCTCCGAGTGGCCTATGTTTTACCGGAGTGTTGATTAATTTCCATTCCGACAAATTTCAGGCGCTTGATATGTCCTTTTTAGCAAAGGTCATGCCAGATTTTTCCGTGAATTTTGGCATGGCTTGTGCTACAATATAGGAAATATCGAGTGCGTTGGATTTGCCGGAAAGAGCATTAAATGACATTTTGGGTTGACTTTAAGTCTTTTGGGGCTCCATATACGACAGTCAATAAACTATGAGGGAGTGTCCACCATATATGAGAGAAGAAGAATGCCGAGTGTTATCATGGGGGTCGTTCTTACTCTTCTTTCCCATGATAGACCTTTTGGTAATGCACGAGAAGGAAGAGAAGAACGACCATCACCGACGGTCGCAAATGTCAGAGAGGAATCAGTGAGGGAGAATCTCCACCATATATGAGTGGACGAAGAATCCCGACTGTTGTCGTGTGGGTAGCGTCTTCTTCATTCCAAGGTGCTAGACATTTTGGTGTAATGCACTTTGGAATGACAGGAGTAGCTACCATCACCGATGGTCGCAAATGTCAGAGAGGAAGAATCCTGACTGTTGTTGTGGGGGTCGCTTCTCCTTCATTCCCGTGTGCTAGACATTTTGGTGTAATGCACTCGGGGACGAAGGGAGGAGCGACCATCACCGACGGTCGAATATATACACCACGTGAGCTGAGAGTTTTCAAGAAAAGACTCGACAGACCGATAGTCAACCCATGATGAATATTAATGATCGAATTTAGTTTTTGTAGTACATATATTGAATTTTAGAAGTTTAATCTCTGAATTATGAACATAGGAAATGTCTGACGACGACGATAGGATCTCGGAGTGCGACTACTGCGGCGACGACCGGGGTCTGTGCGATAGGCCTCACCTGGTAGACGGTTGGCGCTTCAGTATTAAGCTCGACAAGACCTTCGATGTTGAAACAGTACGCAACGACGACAAGTCTTTTTTCGTAATTAAGCATGACTTCTGCTTCTTCAACGTGTAATTTTACAATTCAACTAGCTTATCCCATGCCATGCAAGACGATATGTCTTAGAGAAGCTGAATTTCAAAGATCATGAGAATATGGAGACAAAGATAGTTCACCTCAGGACCCATCATGGTTATGCTTTTGCCGTAAAGCTATACAATGCAGAGAGCGTATCCCATTTTGGTTGCTCGAATTGGGAAGCATTGTGCAAGGCGTATGGTTTTCAGGAGGGTATGCATGTCACCTTCGATCTTGGTGATCCTGAAGATGACCTCGACGAAGATAATGTTGATGAAGATAATATCGACAAAGAGATTATCGACATTTGGGTCCTTGTTGATACGCCTCCACTTCTACCTCTATGTGAGTTTCTCAAACATATTTATTATGTAATTTATATTTTTTATTTCAAAATAGTTGACAGCTTATTTCCATTGACAACTTATTTTCATTCTTCAAAAAATATACGGAAGATAGTAGACAGAACCTACTACACTGATGGCTCTGAATTAACTTATGAGGAGAAAGATCATCTTATCTCATTTATTATTGATGTTGAGAATTACAATATCAATTATGAAACTCCTGCACATTATGGTCAATACATGCCACTAGTGCACGTGTTGAACTACGGTAACATCCATGGAGATGGCATGGTAAGATTTTTTACTATTACGACATCCGTGCATCTTTTGCATACATTCTTCTAAAGCTAAACTACCTTGCTAACTACAACGTTATTATTATATTTTCAACAGAAAATCCCGAAGGATTGTGTGCCTCATCTGATGTTTCCGAAAGGTTGCCTTGATGTTATTAGCTTACAGGCAAGTCTGCCTAGGCTTCACCGCTGTTCATACAAGATTTCTCAAACCGATGAAGACATGACAATCAAAGAATGGAATAAATATATGAAGAATCAGAGGGAGCTACTTGGAAGCAACATTGTGCGAAGCACAAGAATTGGAGACAGGATAATCTCCATTCTCCATAATGGAGAGTCAGGGGCTATCTTGTTTTATGCTATTTTATCTTAGAGAGGGTAGTAGGTCCTAGCTAATACTCATGATCATGTGCTAAGAACAATTAAGTAGGGTTGGTTAGATGACTATGATGATGATGAGTATGACTTGCTATTATGATAACGAGTAGAAGTTGTTAGATGACTATGATGATGATGAGTATGACTTGTTATTATGATAACGAGTACAAGTTGTTAGATGACTATGATGATAATGAGTATGACTTATTATTATGATAACGATGATGAGTTATTATTAATGATGATGATGCTTAGTTATTATATCATTATGCGCATGATCAGTTATTATATATATATCAGTTGGTGAAATAAACATGGATTAGATTCAAGTGGAGGCAACACATGGTGTAGATCGAAAGTACTACCAATCCAAACTTGATCATACTAATCCAAACTAAAGTGATCAAATTTGGATTAGTAGTACTTTGGATATTCACCATGTTGCCTCCACTTGAATCTAATCCATGTCTCTTTCACCCACTGAAATAATAACTCATCATGATCATAAAATCATATGATGAGACTACTATAAACCAGTACAAATACAACGGCAATATGTAGTAGAAAAAAATAGCAAAATTTACCAGTAGCGCTGGTAGCCCACCAGGCGCTACTGCTAGGGAGGTGTAGTAGTAGCGCTGGGTGAAAAAAGACGCTGCTGCTAGGAAGGTGTAGTAGTAGCGCCGGGCGGGAAAACATGCTACTGCTATGCAGGATAGTAGTAGCGTGCCCCGACCCACGCTACTGCTGAACATTAGCTGTAGCATCGTATCTGTAGCGCACCCCCCTCGCCACTAGTATGCCTCCAACCCGCGCTACTTCTAGGCTTTTCCCTAGTAGTGAAGAGATATTCTTAGGGACCTCTCGGTGTGATGGCATCCATGATCTGCTGAGTATTAGTAGGACGGGAGTGATGAGAATATATTTGTGGAATTGTTTCATTAATATCCCGAATAGTTCCGAGAGGTTTCGGAAGCGTTTCGGGGTCACCGGAAGGGTTTCGGTGAATATCGGGTAATACCGGGTATTATCGATTATTATATATAGGTCGGAAATGTTTTCGGGGATGTGAAATTATATATATAATGGTCTAGAAGTTTTTATAACATTTTATATTTAATTTAAATATCAATGGGCCTTAAAAGGCCAAGAGGTGGAAGGCAACTTGGGCCACAAGAGGGCCCAAGTGGAGTAGGCGCCCCCTTTCCTTGTGGTGGGGGGGATTGGACTAGGGGAGGGAGTAGGACTCCTCCCCTAGGCCGGCGAACCAAGGGGGCACATTCCGCCCTTGGTGGCTGCCCTCTCCCTCCCCTCTAACCTATATATACTAGAGGATTGCCATCCTATGTTGACACAAGTTTTGGAGCCTCCTCTAGTTGATCTAGTGCATGTTCTAGTCGGTCCTAGTTAACTAATTAGAGCAAGCCCTAGCCACCTCTAATCCTCATAATTAGAAGCCCCGTGTGGTTCTAATCTCCTCCCTCTAATTCTCCCATGACGATTAGCTCTGGACGGCGAAGCGCTGCCGGATCGTGAAGACCTTACGCTTGCAAGCAAGTAGAGAGGTTGTGCTTTAGGTCTTCCGTCCGAGGGATCATTTGTGGGATCATCATCCATGTTTGAGGGACTACAAGTATGATCTACACCGACTCGTCTACTTCCGCTGCACTCCCGGAGTCGGTAACGATCGTTGATCACAACCCGTTATGCATCTTCATACTGTTCCTGGGTGATCGTAGGGCGAATTTTTTTCTACTACATTTCCCAACAGTGGCATCATCAGTGGTTCCATGAGTAGATGCAGGTTGTGATCTAGATCACATGAGGATGTGAGGGTGATGTTCTTGCTATGCTTCCCTCGAGTGTTGCTTCGGTTTAGTTCATTGACGTAATGGTGTCGCTTTTTACAAGGTTCTGATAATCGCTCGGCTCTGGCTGTTGATGACCTGCTAACAGTTCCTTCGGCTTCACCATAGTCAAGAATAGTGAACCATCGCATACGTAAGAGGGCGATGAAGATGGATGATCTTCTAGGGAGTCACGCATATTAGACAAAGTTTAGTGTGGGGGAACGAGATTTTTAATTAAGTCTCTTCTTTCACACACCCCGAAAGTTAATCTAGCAACAAGGATTATCACTTTATGATTTGCCAAACTGATTAGAGGATGTCTAACTTGGTTTTGCGAGGTTTTGCATATGATGTGGTATAGCCTTTGTCATGATAATGAGTTTATGTATGAGATGGTTATATGTTGTAATGTTAAGTGGCCTGCGCATCACGACATGATGGCTGGAGCCACGAGATTGCCACCTTAATGTAAATATCGTAGAGATAGGTTACAGGTGACAGTGGCAAGACGTACACAGAGGACCCCGACGAGGATAAGGTATACCAAGGTGCGGGACGAGGAGCTATAATTTCATGCCACGGTGGAATTTCAGTTTTTTGGTGCCACGACAACGTTTTCTGAAACGGTCGCCACGACAACGTTTTCTGAGATTGCCGCCACAACAACATTTTTGAAACGGTTGCTACGGCAATGAAATATTGGCCATCACATCGCTTCAACTGGAGATTGAAGACAATCATGGAGAACTCCCGGCGCCCAGGGCTATACCATGTCATGCTATTATGAATTGCTTGAGATGTTTATCCCTTTGTTGTTTGCACCCTTTGATTGCGTAGTAGTCAACTATTAGGGTGATCTCTCATAGTAAATATCAAGTTAAAAGGTGCTCTTCCCAATGTTGCAGCCGTCTATGACACATAGCGTTCCGGAGTGCGTCATGTCCACATGAGTACAAAAGGGACACGAGGTGTAAGACGGGGATGGTCAGACCATGTGTGCAGATAGCACTTGGTTGTCTTGAAGTTCTAGCAGAATCGTTCTGAGCTCGGAGGACAAAGCATCGAAAGATGAATGCGAGTCATATGGAGATATGATCGGCAAAAGTTTGCCCATCGGTCAAAATTCTCGTCATCAGTGATGTCTACACCAATGGCTGAGACCTAGACTTGGATCTTGAATCACTCACTATTAATTATGAGAGATATTAATTTGAGTGGGAGCGCACTTTAAATTAAAATTTTGTTTTAATAAACTAGTGCAATGTTAATTATGAATTGTGTCTAAAAGTGAATCCTGTGATTGTTGTTGTAGACCAATGCCTTGCAATAGTTTCAATTTAGCACCACTGTTTGAGAAAGAAAATTTAGCTAAGAATGGTAGAAACTATGAGGATTGGATCCACACTCTGAGATGTGTTCTCAGAAGTGCAAAGAAAGAATATGTGCTGGATCAACCACTTGGTGACTGCCCGTTGCCTGGAGCGTCGCAAGATGTCATCAACATATTTTTATCTCACAAGAATGATTTTAGTGTTGTCCAGAGTATTATGTTAGTTTGCATGGACACTGTGTTACAGAAATGTTTTGAACATGCCAGTACTATCGAAATTGTTGAGACACTGGAAGTTCTATATCACAAAGAACCAGGTGAAGTTCATGAGATGACTGAAGCAATGGTAGAGTGCAAGATAACCGAAGGTGTTAAGCAAGGTGCCAGGCTTGCAGACTATTATCATAGTATAACTGCAGTGGGAATTGATTTTCCCAAGACACCAGAAAATGACTTAGTCCTCACTTTGCTTTATGAAGCAATGCTCAAAACCAATGAGATTGGGTTGCAAAACCAACAAAAGTTATTGGTGAACAAAATAGAAAGTTTCAAGAAGAAACGCAAGACCAAAAGTAACAAGGGTGGGGCATCTCATGAGACTTCGTGTTTTTACTACAAAGAGATAGGACACTAGAAAAGAAATTGCTTGAAGTATCTGACAGATAAGAATAACCCGTCTTCTGGTAAAGGTATAAAAGTTATACAAGTTAATGTTATTGATATTCTACTTGCTGAAAACTCCAAGTCATGGGTATTTGATACCGGATCTGTTGCTCACATTTGCAACATGATGCAGGGACTACAAAAGATTCCCAAGCTGAGTAGAAATGAAGTCGTGATGCGAGTCGGGAAATGTGATGGGATTGCCGCTCTAGCCGCTGGTGTCATGTCTTTGAGTTTACCTTCAGGATTTGTTTTAGAACTAAATAATTTTTATTTTGTTCCAAATTTATGTAAGAACATTATCTCTGGATCATGTTTGATAAGTGACAGGTATTCTTATAAATCAGAAAACAATGGTTGTTCGATATATTATAAGAATATGTTTTATGGATTTTCACCTATTGTAGGTGGTTTATTCATAATGGATCTTGAACGTGAAAAATATGTCTTTAACATTAATGCTAAACATCTTAAGGAGACTGATAATACCACTTACATGTGGCACTGCCGTCTTGGTCATATCGGAAAGAAACACATGCAAAAACTTCATAAAGATGGAGTGTTGACATCATTTGATTTTGAATCATTCGATACATGTGAAGCTTGTCTGATGAGTAAAATGACCAAAATGCCATTCACACGTCATCCTGAACGGGCGCAAGAATTATTGAACATAATACATAGTGATGTATGTGGTCCGATGAGTATTCTGGCGCGCGGTGGACACTTATACTTCGTAACCTTCACTGATGATTTGAGTAGATACGGTTACATCTACTTGATGAAACACAAGTCTAAAACATTTGAAAAGTTCAAAGAATTACAAAACGAAGTTGAGAATCATCGTGGCAAAAAGATAAAATTTCTACGATCAGATCGTGGAGGCGAATATCTAAGTCATGAGTTTAGCAAACATCTAAGTGATTGTGGAATTGTTTCACAACTTACTCCTCCCGGAACTCCACAGAGAAATGGAGTGTCGGAAAGACGTAACCAAACTTTCACTACAAAAAAAAACACTTCCGTGATGATACGTGTTTGTCACAGTAGGTCATGTTTTCTGTCATGCATGTACATCCATGACGATTTTATGACAGAATCAAGATAGTCATACCTGTGCTGTCGTAGAAGTGTTCCATGAAAATACTCAAATTATCATCACGGAAGGGTCCACTTCCATGATGATAAATGGCGCGTCATGGAAGTGCTTTCGTCAAGGGTAACCGACACGTGGCATCCACCGTAACTGGTCGCCGTTATGCTATCGGGTCCGTTTTTGAATCTGAGAACCCGTTAACAGCCAAGACCAATGGAGATTTTCCACGTGTAAATTTCTCATTGGCTGGGTGAACCATGTGTCAGCTACCCATTGGTACAGATGTCAACCGTCCAATGGATAGGACGCGCCTATGATGCATCGACACGTGGCGAGGCCCAACAACAGCCCATTTAAGTTAAAAAGGCCGGCCCAGCCAAAGGCCCGTCTGATTTACTAAGGTACTAGTGGGCTGGCCCACTAATGGCCTGCTTAAACATGGCTCATTTATGACCCACCGCCAGATCTAGCCCATTAATTGTTCGCCGAGTCTTTGGGCCCAATTACGGCCCAGTGAGATTTTGGGCTATTAGAGGCCCGATGTAGACATGGGCCCATTTCAGCCCGGTGTGTCTTTCGGCCTGTGTTGGGGATATGAACCCACGGTGTAACCCGCCCTAGAAGGGCCGGGTTAGGGTATTGGTGACTTAACAATGAAGCCTTAGACAGGCCCAAGAGACCAAGACATGGAGCCAGGGAGGCGACTTACGAGGTGGGCCAGATGGAGGCCCAAGGCCAGAAGACGGTGTGTGACCCGGAACTGTAACCCGCCCGATGGCGACTTGCTAAAGAGGGAAGGTGACTTAGAGCCAGGATCGGTTACGAAGTGTAACCCGGCCTGGACTCTTGTAAGCCCAAGGCCACGACCTGTGTATATAAAGGCGAGTCCCTACGGCGGGTAAACTTAGGTCACAATCAATCGATAGGTAGGTTAAGCGAATCCGCTCCCTTGTAATCGATACTCAAGCAATATAACACAAAGCAGGACGTAGGCTTTTACCTCGATCGTGCGGGGCCGAACCTGGGTAAACTCGTGTCTCTCGTCCCGATCAACCCCATTCAAGCTACCACCTAGTTGCGATGGCCTCATGACTAAGTCATCACACTAGGACATCTGCCGTGACAAAACCATGACAGTTGGCGCCCACCATGGGGCCAGCGCACGGTGGTTTCGAGTTCTTGAAGGGCTCTTTCCAAGGGATCGAGGGATACGCCGTTGGCAGGATGACCAAGAGTTGCCGCGACAAGCTCTATATTGACGATGCTGGCTGGGGTCCCGAGGCCGACCCAATCGAGTACGGGTACCGGGTCCCCTTCGGCGGAATTCACGCCTTCATCAGAAAGATCGGCGGATCTGAGCCCGAGCCGGACAACTGCACCGACCTCGTCGAGCCTGCTCGGCGCGCGCAACCCGCCCGTGTTCAACCCGGCTGGAAGTGCATTTTCGTTGGTTTTATGCAAGGCATGGAGCTTGCGGAAAACTCTGCGTCTGGAGGAGAGACTCTCATCTACTCAGGTGATAAGTCCTCGATCGGAGAGACATAGTCAATTTACCAGCTTCAGGATGGCGGGCTTGGGGGCTATTCCGATGGCAGTAGTATTCCGGACCCCTATGAGCCGCCAAGTCGAGCCACCATCTTTATGGCAGGCATGGTGCCAGCTCTCAACAGCATAGCAGTCGGAGTAGCAGTAGTGACTGACCCTTCAGGATCCGGTTTAGCCAGGCCGCCAGCTCAGGTTCTATTGGAGTTGATGAATGAGTTAACAACTTAGATGGGGACCGAGGTCACAGCTGAAAACCAAACAGAACGCAATGCGGAGATCGCGAGGCTTAAGGAACAAATGACCAAGGCCCAGGAGGATATCAACGGAGAGAATACCAGGATGGCAGTGGTGTGGGCTCAGATTGAGGCTGAGTCGGAGCGCGTGAAGGCAGAAGCTTGGCGTTTAAGTCTGGATCAGAATGCTTCCAATGCGGTTCTTCGTCGAAGGCACCAGACCAGCCTGCCTTAGCATTATGAGCCCATGAATCTATTCAACACGCCGGGGGCAGGTCCAAGTACTCCACCGGTTATACCCCAGGTTGCAGAAGCGCCTGGGAACAGGGCGGCGGCTCAACCTCGACAGTCAGATCCGCCCTGTAGGGGCCAGACCCCGCCTCAGCGTTTTTCAACACCGCCGGGTCATTTTTCTAACCGGATGGATAATATGATAGCAGCGGTTACCCGACTCAGTGCGCTCCCTATCGCTAGGGCACCGCCGGGTCATTTTTCTAACCGGATGGATAATATGGAGGGAAGCACGGAACGCGATCAAACTTCTTCAAACAGCGGTGTTGCAGCAGGAAAAATATTCATAAAGTCATGACCGGGTGCATTCAACTCCCCTCCCAAGCCGTAGTTACAGCCGGCGTATTGAGTCGCCCACAGTCTCAAGCAGTGAGCAGCGACGTAACCCGCCCCGTGATAATAACCCGCCCCTTAACCCAAGGGCTAATGCTGAGGTGATCATGGATGAAGCCAGAGCCCGCCGTGAGGCGGCAGTGCCGGCTCAATAGGGGGCTTTTCAGCAACCTCCGGTGACCCCTTCAGCCTCGGTAGGAGCCGGGACAACTTCCAGGACGGTTGGTGTCATGGGTTTAACACGGCAGATGCCCTAGCAAAAGGACTTAGGTGTGGAGCCATCGCTACGATGATTAGCTTGAAGGGGTTGAGCAGGACGAAAGACACGAGTTTACCCAAGTTCGGCCCCTCACGAACGAGATAAAAGCCTACGTCCTGCTTTGTGTTGTATTGCTTGAGTATCGATTACAAGGGAGCGGATTCGCTTTACCTAGCTATCGATCGATTATAACTTAAGTTTACCCACCATAGGGACTCGCCTTTATATACACAGGTCGAGGCCCTGGGCTTACAAGAGTCTGGGTCGGGTCATACTTCGTGACCGACCCTGGTTCTAAGTCGCCTTGCCTTGCTAGGCAAGTCGCCATCGAGCGGCTTATCCTTCTAGGTTACGCACTGTCTTCTGGCTCTGGGCCTCCGTCCGGCTCACCACGTAAGTCGCCTCCCCGGCTCCAAGTCTTGGTCTTCTTGGGCGTGTCTAAGGCCTTATTATTAAATCACCAACATCCTAACCCGGCCCTTCTAAGGCGGGTTATATCATGGGGTTATATCCCCAACATTAGGCCCCAGATTGATTTGAACTTGTTCATGTTAATCTTCAATTCCTCTGGTTGGCAAGTCTTCTTTGATTCTTCTCAGTACTTGAACCTTGAACAAATCTTCATAACCCGCCATAAGAAAAGATGACATCATGTTAATAAATTCAGAAAAAACCTCCTGACGTCACAATGGATCTTTCGCATTAATCAGCCATTTCGAGAATCGAGGCACCCCCTTTGTCACAGTAGTTATTACGTCTCTTTGATTTTCACACATGCCTGTTACTGTTCCTCCCTTTTTCCTTATAAATAGGCATGGGGGGCTGCCTTTTCACTTTTTACCCCCATCTC
The DNA here is from genome assembly GCA_011799875.1 of Thinopyrum elongatum. Classification (NCBI taxonomy): domain Eukaryota; kingdom Viridiplantae; phylum Streptophyta; class Magnoliopsida; order Poales; family Poaceae; genus Thinopyrum; species Thinopyrum elongatum. The sequence continues at coordinate 657,234,514 of CM022303.1, read as the reverse complement.
CTCCATCTCTTCTTCTTCCTCGTGACATCCGCCGTGACTGGAACTCTGGCGCACCAGCCGAACCGCGCCAGCAGCTCCGTCGAGGCCGCTGCATCAACCTGTCGTGACCAGAATCCAGCGGCACATATCCGCTCTCTCCTAGCATCGTTAGGTATGATTCCTTTCTTTTCTCAGATCTGCATTAGGTCAGCCAAGTTCATAGAGTTCATCGGTGTTCATCCAAGTTCATCCAGCTTCTGTATAGAACTCGTATTTCAATCCAAAAAACACTGTGAGAATAATGCGGTAGCAGTTTGGCCTTCATCTCGTATCTAGAATAGATCCCTTGTTTGTCAGAATTAGCACACAGCCTGTTAGCTCTTCCATTGCTGCGTTCTAGGTTTAACAATTATTCACCTTTTTCTGAACTGCTGTAGATCCAAAAATATAGCTGTAAATTGTGAAATCTATTTGTTCTATACTTAGAAGAATTTCACCTATCTTGAACCTTAGATAGATGATCTGCCCTTCACCTTTCGGGCGGCTTACAAATATAATTGCAGCAGAATCTATTGCTTCATACTTAGTAATATCCTCATCCAATCTCTGCTCATATGACCCGCCATTACACTGCCGGCTCATGCTATCATCATTTAACCCGCCACATCTCAACGACCTGATAATCACCTCACTCCCATGGGTAGGGTGGCTCATAATTTCTCAATGGTTCACCGTAATACATAGTCTTTTAACCATAACTAGCTCATTACTGCTGAAACATCATGTAATTACTTGGGCAGCTTACCATTGCAATTTTGACCCGCCATACCTTTATTCCTTGGTCGCAACTTTTTTAACCCGGCCAATCTTGACTAAGACTCCCCCTTCTTGCGACTGGGTTGCTTCCAGAGTCTCCGAGCTCATGCTAAACGAGTATGTGGACATGGGGGTTTTGCCAGCTAAAGAAGTTATCCACTGGTGGGTTCCCGGTCCTGAAACTACTCCTCAACCCGGAGAGGGTGAAGTTGTCATTTTTTTGGATCACCTCCTCCGTGGCTTTTCACCACCCGGATCAAAATTCTTTCGGGACGCTCTGCATTTTTACAATCTTCATCCTCAAGACATCGGTCCCAACTCCGTCTCCAACCTATGCCACTTTCAAGTATTCTGTGAAGTATATCTTCAAGAAGAGCCCACTGTTGATCTCTTCAAGGATTTCTTTTATATCAACTGCCAAACTGAAATGACAGATGGGCCCAGTCTAGAGCTTGGAGGTGTTTCCATCTAGAGGCGGAGAGATGTAACCTTTCCCTCAGTCGCACTGCCCAGCCACACGAAGGACTGGAACCATACCTGGTTCTATTGTAGGGATACCACTCCAGCTAGAGAAAATCCCTTGCCGGGTTATCACCCCTACCGACTCAGCACCAGCAGCGAGCTTCCGGGTCAATTAACCGCGGCAGAGCATGCCCAGTATGCAAACACGTTTTCAAAGATAAGGGCTTTAATAGCCAATGGCTTAACTGGAGTTGACCTGACCTGCTGCTGGGTCTCATGGAGGATTTTACCGCTGAGCCGGCGCAACGGCTTAATGTGCCAATATATTGGTGATTTGAAGTACCCACAACACTATAACCAAAAATCTTTGACTGCTAAAGAGATCAATGACACAGTCAAGACGCTGCTTGGGGAATCTCTAGAAAACTGCAATAAAATAGGACTGAATCCTTTCTGCACTCTTAACCCGGCTCCGTCTGTAAGTATTTTGAGCAAATCTTCATCTTGTATATCTATCTCTTGTGCTTCACGTCCTTTAAACTATTGCTCATATATATAGGCCGACTCTTCTTTCTAGAAGAAGAAGATAACAGCCGCCCCGCCCACTAAGAAAACTAAAGCAGTGAAGTCTCGTGGCATGGGTTGCCATAAGAAACAAACAGTAGAAGTGCTTCTCGAGCTAGATGAGTCGGAGGTAGAACTTGACTCCCTTGGTCTTCTTTTTATGCAACTTATTGATGCTGATTCCGCTCAGGATGAAGTGGAGGCGAGCTATGCCAATGAAGCAGAGGTAACTACTATCTCCTCCGACTCAAAACCATTGCCAAGAAAGAAAACACGGCGGGTCATCCGAAAAGTAAGATTTTCTCACCCTCTTGCTCATTTGAACCCCAATTTTCTTTTGAAGAAACAACAGCACGAGTCCATGCGTTAGACCTGTAGTGGCGGCACTGAAGATCTCATGGCCGGCTTATCCAACACGCCAGCTCCCTGGAAACGTCGCAATGAGGTGCCTTATAGCCCGACTCTATCCCTTCCACAAGCCGGTCTCATGCGTCCACCTCTTAATTCTTCTGACTCAAACTACCAGGGAATGCCTCCATCATCTGGCGACTCAACTGGAACACAGCTTCCAGCCTTTGTTGTTGCCCAAGGGTAAGTATATTCACTTGTTGATAAAAACTTGCTGTCACATACTCATAAGCTTGTATACTCTTGTCACAGGGCCAAGGCCAAAACTGGCAAAAAGCAAAAGGTGGGCGGCTCTTCCAAGGCTCCCGAAGCTTCTGAGCCAGAGAAGCAGACGCTGGAGACCCCTGAGGTCCCAATCCAAAACCCTAAGGACCCTACCAGCTAGCAAAATGACCCGCCTCCACAAACTAAGGCAGCACCTTTTGAAGCCATGGACACTGACGCTAACTCGGCAGATAGCCATGACCCGCCAAGTCCCAAGCTTTCTTCTCCTGCCAAATCAACTGACAAGAGCCCTGCTGTTGATAACGTTGATGACATTGCTATCACCGAGTCAGCCTTTAAGGTGCCCGAAGTATCCAAAGTGTTAGCCAAGCAAAATACCTTCATTGGAGAAAGGCAAGGCCAAATTAGATCTGGAAAGTTACTCCTCATTCAGCGCAGGAGAATTGCACGCGGGCTACTTAAGCCACCTTCACACAAGCCGGGACATGGAGGCCGGGCTAGTCAATTTGATGAAGCAAAAGCATGAGGTATGAATATATCAAACCCCTCTTTAGTCTTGCATATATATGACCATATTAGCCCCCAAGTCTTAAGTATAGGAATAATATTGAGTATGCTTGAGACTTGTGAAAATTTCCAAAGTGTAGCCCCCAAGGGCCGGCTTATCTTTCAAAGATGAGCCAGGTCTTTGAAAATAGTAACTTTTATAAAGAATCGTGTGTAGCCCCCAAGGTCCGGCTTATCTTGATAAGATGAGCTGGGTCTTGCAATCACTTGTGAGAACAAAATATGTAACCCCCAAGTGCTGGCTTATCTTTGAGCCGGGTCATAATATAAACTGAAATGACCGACATTAGCCCCCAAGTGTGTAGGGGGGATGGACCCCGGGCAGGCAACGGAACCCGGATCCCTTGCAAAAACACCGGGGCTAGCAACGCCCCTCAATCCGGCTTGCCCTTGGCCGGCTTCCCAGTGCAACCCGGCCAAGTTCCGCAACCCGACGAACCCGGCTGGCGCATGCCGGTCGGTTCCCACAAGTTAAACCTTCATCGACAAACCAGCATGGCTATAGTGCGCCCCCTTTATGCCGGCCCCGGCAGGCGCGGATGTCGTGCCGACCAAGCCTCCGCCTGGGACGGGCGGCGTCTTGGAGGCGCGACCCTGTAGCAAGACGGCACGACCGCCCCATGACAACCGCACGGCGTACCTACAGTACCCAGCAGCCGACCGTACCCGCGCCCGACGGGCCCGGTACAGCCCGCACCCAATGGACCCGGCGAGACCCGCACCCGACAGTTATGGCGGGCCCGGCGCTTCGCTACCGGCTCCAAGTCACTGACAACCCGGCCCCACGCCCATGTAATTTTACCATTGTAACCTTGGGGGGTTGGCCTATAAAACCCACAGGAGGCCTCCATGCACGGGGCGATCAGGAGAGAACTACATGCATACACATACATCCACAACACGGAGAATGAGCAGCCTATGCACTGGCCTGCCTTCCTTCCTCCTCAAAACAGCTCTAGGAGCAAGCTTGTACAATCCTCATATAAACCATACTCGGCAGGACTAGGGGTATTATCTCTTCGGAGAGCCCCAAACCTGGGTACGTCTTGTGTCTCGCACTCGCTCGTACCGACCTTGCCTCTGGAGCCCACCGGTTGCCTCTTGCCTATCCCTCTCTTTAGCCACCCTGTGGCATCGGCCGTGCGCCCACCACGACAGTTGGCGCCCACCGTGGGGCAGCTTGAGGTGCCGGCCGGAGACACGTTCCAGACGGGGCCCTTCATCAACTTTGGCGAGCTCAGCATGCACGGCCTAGTCCCTGCGCCCGGTGCGGCGCTGGCCGGCTTTGCTGCTCTGTTCGATGGTCCCTTCGGCGCGCTGTGCGCCCCTGACGAGTACCCTAGCGGGGTGCTCGACGTCACCGACTCGCCCATCCCCCTCGGCGATGACATCTTCGCCGACGTGGCAGATCTCTGCGTCCGGGTAGAGGTGCTCGTCACTGACTCCGGCTCCACTTCGTCCAGCGCCGCGAAGAAGGCCGCTGCCGCCAAGGCCGCAGCGGAGCGCGCTAGCATGGTCGACCCGCTGCGCGCCACGATGTAGAACCTCAGCATTCCCATCGCCACAGACATCAACACCACCAACGCCGCCCAGGCCCGGGCCCAGCTCGAGGAGGAGCGCAAGCGCCTGCTGGACGAGGCCGAGACGCTTGCCGCCACACAGCTCCGGTTGGAGTCCGTTCAGCGGGAGCGCAACGCCGCGTACAGCCTCATGCCGACCACAGCCGAGCCCAGTCGGGTTGCCGAGGTGCAGACCCGTGGCGCTGCCATAGGCCGCGCACTGGGCGCGATTCCGCCCGTCTACGACACCCCCATCAAGAACATGCGCGCCGCGCAAGCGGCCGCTGTCGGCATGGAGCAGCTGCAGGGTGAGGAGCTACAGGAGTGCCTGCAGCGCATGACCGGGCTTCTCGGTGTTGCGAACACGCAGCAGGACCGCCTTGACCGTCCCGCGGGATCCATCTCGCACCGCACCAAAGACCCCGAGCAGCCGAACACGGCATCCTCACCGCCCCCCAGCGAAGCTCATTCTGGCCGAACCCGAACCCGGCGCAATCGCGCCCTGACGGCCGGAGATGACCTGGGTAACGAGCTGGCTCTAGAAGACCGGCGCCGGCAAGACCTTCCCCCATAATCCGGCCGGCGTGGCCGTTTGGCTTCCGCCGACCCGGTTCCCCGAGGCCCGGTCGCAAGCCGGCTAGGCCAGCGCGCCATCGACTACACCGACGCTCGCTACCGCATCGAGTAGCTCGCCCTCTCCCTCGAGCTCGAGGAAGACAACGCCGTCGGGCCGGCTTGTTTCGGTCCGCGCATCCGGGATGAGGCCTTCCAGAAAGGGTTCACGCTGCCCCGAGACACCCCCAAGTACAACGGGACCGTCAAGCCGGAGGACTAGCTCATCGACTACACCACCGCCATCGGCATCGCGGGTGGCAACCGCCGCCTCGCCGTGCGCTACGCCCCGCTTATGATCCAAGGATCGACCCGCACATGTTGACTTCGAGCAAGCCTTCGTGTGCAACTTCACCAGCACCTACAAGCATCCCGGCCATCCCAGTCAGCTCGCCATGTGCGTGCAGGGGCCGACCGAAACCGGCCGCGAGTACCTCGCGCGCTGCACCGAGCTCCAGAACAGCTGCGAGGGGGTCCATGAAGTCCAGGCCATCCAGTACTTTGTGAGTGGTTGCCGGGATGACACCCTCCTCAAGCACAAGCTCTTGTGCTCCGAGCCGACCACCATGGCTGCGCTCATGGTCACGGCGGACTCCGCCATGAAGATCCAAGTGTTGCTGGACGAAGCCGGCAAGGCGTTGCCGGCAACACCCACCAAGCCGGCTGGCGAGAGCTGCCGCCAGCAGAACAACCAGCAGAACAACAAGCACAAGGCCGATCGACAGGCCCCCCGCTATGACAACCGCCTCGTCGCGGCCGCCGAGCAGGCGCCCACGAAGCGGCAAGACGGCATGGCAACCCGCTATGAGCTTCGAGGAGATGCTCGACGCCCCCTGCAAGCACCACAGCGGCGCAAGGCCATCCACGCACAAGCTTCGGTAGTGCGCCATCACCAAGCGCATGTGGCACCCCGATAGAGGGCCGACGTACACCAGCCCCAGGATAAGACCTGGCGCACGTCAAAGACATGATACAGCAATTCCAGGCACAAAATGGCTTTATTAAATAGAATGGAGTATTACAATACTGTTGCTTACAACAATATTACATAGCTCCAAGGCTAACTAAGATGGCAGCGAAGGTCTTGGTTTAGCGGCATCAACATCTCTGGCTGGGCTCCATAACTCACAGGACTGGCTGGGTTACGATCTAGCACGACGAATCTTCTCCTGCAACTGGCCACGTGCAAGGCCAGGTGAGTACTTTGAATGTACTCGCAAGACAACCAAATACATAGCATCCAAACAAGCAGATGACAAAGCAAGCCATATGCTATGCCAGAATTTATTCTAAATATGCCATGGAACTAACAGGAAAATGTGAATCAACATGGCATAGCATACCCTTCTAGCATTATTTATCATCATGTCGTAGCAAGATTATCTGGCATGATTAAACATCTAGCAGCATTGATCATCACGACATAACGGGGTTATCTAGCAAAGTAACTACTGAAGTAAAGTACAGTAAAGTAAAGCATGCATCAAGTAAATAGTCCATATTCCGAATATTCTCATGATCCAATCTGAAACTGATCCAAATCCAAGTCTCTCGGTCATCTGACCATCTCTTCCATAACCATCTTATGGCTAACATACCATACTCCTGACAACATCTAGTGTCCATGCAGGACAGGTCCTTTCACCATCATTATCATCATTACGGTTGATCGCCTAACGAGGTCGGGACGGGCTGTCCAATACCGTGGACACGGCTATTCGAATAGATTTTACACTCTGCAGAGGTTGTACACTTTACCCACACCACGGAACTCATGGCCTCGTACTCCCATTCGGGTGGACCAACGACGTTCCGACGAAACCTGTCTGACCCGTGACTCTTCCATCGTACCACCGGCCATCACACTCCCTCTTGGAGTCAAGCCCTGGGTGGCCCCGTGTCCTCAAGACACCTGCCACCGTCGTGGCCAAACAAAACTGTCCCAAACGGGGACGGGTACCCAAACAACTCAACTGGGCTCACAGGGTTATCGCCGCCTACCGGGCCAGGGCAGCGCGTGCGCATAACCCTCCCTCTTTGGAGGTACCGGTGAAAGAGCACGCGATCAGACCAAGTCAAGGCCGTCCCATACCGGCAAATGTGGTTGCACGGATAAGCCCGGACAGGTGACTCTGATCAACCGACTAGGTTTATCAATATATCTCCATCATCCCACCATTACCTTAACAATTATAAGTGTGAATAGCCACTTAACATCAGCATAGCAGAATCATTACAACGTTGACAAACATGGCAAGATATCAGATCATGGTACTCACATGATAACGGTATCCAAAATATTGTTACTAGCATGGCAGGGCATGGCATGGAAACAAGGCATGATATTAGATGAAATGTAATGCTAACATCTAAAACAGATGACATAACAGGTGTATGCAAGTGCAGGCTAACAGGTGATACAGATGTACTACAATGAACACACAGGGTGCAAGCAAAGTCATCACGCAAGTCCGGAGCTCATGGAAGAGGTTGGCTTGCCTGGGGTAGAGGAATACACCGGGTGGAAGTGCAATAACACTCCGGGAAGATTCGCCAGAAAAGTTTCCCTCTCAAAGGAGGCTGATTAGGGGCAAGGGCAAAATGGTCATTTTCACAGTGTGAAAACATTATGAAAATGACGCCATCAGAACGGGCTCGTCGATCTGAAGACGTGGGCGTTGGTTTTACCTCAATCGGAGTTACGGTCGCAAAGTTAGGGCCGTTCGTTCGTTAAGCGTTAAAACAGACAAAATCTGTCCATTTTAGCTCTTAACTGTAGGAGATATGCCCTAGAGGAAATAATAAATGTTATTGATTATCTCCCTGTTCATAATTAGGTTTATGTTCCATGCTATAACTGCTATGGTTCTCGAGTCTGCAAATAAAACGAGGCTCGGAGGAAGACTCATATGCACGTGTGGAATAATAAACGGTAATATGTATTCCTAGTCTAGCCTCTAAGACTAGCTCAAGTATTGCATGATGGTTCTGTTTTCCTGATCATGGGCATGTCTATGCCAGCAATTTTGAGGGCACAGTGTTAGAAGAACATTTGTGTTGAATCGACCCAAATTGATGTTATGCTATGAGTTACATTCGTCACATATTAATGGTTAATAACACAGAGATGGTTAATGTTTGCAAAATTCCTTAGACCATGAGAGTGTCGAGTTTCTTCATACTTGCTTCATGAACTTTGGGGTTTGTTAAACGTCATCCGTAAATGGGTGGCTATTACGGCGGCTTACGGGTTCATGGAAAAGTGTGTCAAGTAACTTGATAGCTCGAGATTGGGATTTGCTCCTCCGACGATGGAGAGATATCTCTGGGCCCTCTCGGTGTTACGGTATCCATCATCGTCTGGCCAGACACTTTGTGATTTGATCACAGGGATGCCGGAACACGGTAACAAGAAAAGAGAACAATACCGGTAACGAGGTAACTGGCATAGTGGACAAGTTGTTGATCCACGGAAATGCCTACATGTCTAACCTCGGGTATTTGTAACATATCGTGAAGCAACAGGAATAGCACACGGCAACTGGAGGTTCACTCGAATATTCATTCGTGTGGGTATAGGGGTCAATATGGGTGTCCACGGCTCCGATGTTGATCATTGATCGGAAGGTGTTCCGTGTCATGTCTATACTTCACCGAACCTATAGGGTCACACGCTTAAGGGTCATCTATCTGCTGAATACTAGATAGGGAGTCTGAGAGAAAATCACCGAAAAGTTTCGGAGACAACGGAAGAGTTCCGGAGAGAGAACACTGAAAAAGTTTCGGTAAAACCGAAAAGTTGTTTCGGATAAAACCATTGATCCAAAAAGGTTTCGGCAAGCACCGGGAATGTTTTGGAGGTTGCCAGATTGGTCTGGTAATTTCTGGAATTTTTCTGGAGAAAAAACCGAAAAAAAAGTTTCGGAGCTGCCGGAGTTGTTTACCGGGTAAACAAAGATGGTTTTAAATTAAACCACCATACTGGAAATGTTCCAGAGCGCGTCCAGATAATTTTAGAGGGTGCCGGAAATGTTCTGGGACCTTCTGGAATTTTTCAGAAATAATAGTCGCGGAAAACATCTTGTCCCAGCGTGAGGGGACAAGATCCCACGGATCGGAAAGGCTGTTTTTGGGCTGTTTTTGGGGGGGCCCCCTTTGGGAGCAGCCCCCTTGTGGCTGGACAAAATGTTGGGGGGGGCCCCCCATGGTGGGGGGCAGCCCCCACAAATGGTGGAGAGTGTTGGGAGGAAGGTGGGGCCCCATGGGGGAACACCATGGACAAGGGAACATGTTTTTCCCTTGTTTGGTGGGAACATGTTCTCCTTGTTTTGTGGGAACATGTTTTCCCCATGTTTAGTGGGCTGAATTTTCAGCCCCCTCCACCCCTTCCACCACTATATAAGGAGGAGGAGAGGTGCTCTCCAACTCCACTCCAACTCTCTCACACAAGCCATGCATGATCTGGCATTCTCTCTCCCTCCCACGAAATAGTTTCGTAGTGCCGAAAGGCTGTCTGGGTTCCGGTGGGAACTAGTTCTGGACGGCGAAGCCCTGCCGGATAGATGGCATCGTATGTGTGCAACCCCGTAGAGAGGTCGTAGTTTCGTCCTTTTGCCCAAGGGGCTGTTCGAGTGTCCTCCCGAAGGGCTGTCCGAGTGACGGTCCGAGTTCTGTGAGTCCTCCCGAAGGGCTGTCCACGACACCGTCCGGGGGACTGTCCGACCGCCTCCCGGAGGGCTGTCCGAGTGGCGGATGAGGGAGTACATCCTCGCGGTTGGGAGGTTGTAAATCCTAGCTGCGGGGATCTGCACCGACGATCGTCATCGACTCTACTTCCGCTGCGCTACGAGTCGGTAACGAAAATGATCAAACCTTGTATGCAGTCTCCATAGTGGTCCTGGGCTGGTGCGTAGGTCGGAAAATTTTTGTTTTCTACTGCGTTACCCTACAGTGGCATCATGAGCCGTGCTATGCGTAGATGCAGGTTGCGATCTAGAATACATGGAGATGTATGGGTGTTGCACAATATAATTAGGTAGTAGATGAGTTCTATTACTGAAAATTATTTGTGCGGGTAGCAGATGAAATCTGTTACCCGATGTTCTTGTTGCTTCCCTCGAATTTGCGTAGTCCTGATCTTGACAGCATTGCGGAATCTGACAAAGTTCTGGCAATCCGCGATTCTTTCATGCTGCTCCTGAGTATGCTGATTGACAGATCAACGAAGTGCTAACAGTTCTTTGGGTTCCACTTTAGTCAATGAAAGATGGATGTTTCACAGATGAAAGGGCAATGCAGATATGATCTGCACGGGGGTCATGCGTATGACGAAGTTCAGTATGGGGCTCGAGATTTTATTATCTCGTGTTTCATACACCCCGCGTTGTTAATCTAGCGACTTGGATAATCATGCTTGATGATGGACGTTGGTAGCTTCGGTTTGTTTCGAAACCTTAGAAGCCACGTAAAACCAGTTTTTGCTAAACCGATTAGAGGCGTCTAACTTGGTTTTGCAGGAGGGTTTGCATGTGCATATGATGTGGTATAGTAGTGCTCATAATAATTTGATTATGTATGAGATGTCTATATGATGTAAACTGATTAACATGACCTGCGTGTCATGATTCGGCATGATGGCTGGAGCCATATGATTGCACTTTAATGACCTGCGTGTCAACCTTATGTAATGCACTTATTTTATTAGCTATAGAGATAGCAATATTATCTGGTGCATCGACAAGGTGGTGGCAATCTTCGCAAAGGTGAACACCGACGCGAATGCCAAAGACGAAGAAATACAAGACTTCTCCGTCAGAAAGGGCTATACCATATCATGCTATTATGAATTGCCTGAGATGTTTATCCCTTATGATGCACCCTTCTTGATTGCGCGGTAGTCGTTTTTATTAGGGTGATCTCTCACAAAAATATCAAGTAGTTAGTGTTCTCCCAAGTGTAGCACCGTCACGGCACCTAACTTTTCGGGGCATCACAGGATCACCCTGGGTGCGAACGATTAGGGATGTGTGAGGCGGGTGAGTTGAGACCTCGCAGCGAGATCACTTGGTTGTCTTGACGTTCTGGAAGGATCTCCCTGAGCTCGGAACACGCCCATCGAAAGATGAACAAGAGTCACATAGAGATGTGATTGGCAAGTTTGCCTACCGATTGAAGTTCGCGCCATCAGTGTTCATCTCGTTCAATGGCGTTGAATGGAAATGCGGGTCTTGTATCACTCACAATCAATTATGATAGATATTGATTTGAGTGGGAGCGCACTTTGAATTAACTTGTTTAATTCTCAGTGCAATTAATTTTGAACACTGTCTAAGTGTGATTTGCAAAATAGTTGTAGAATAATGGCTCGCGTTTCCACCTTCCCTATTAAAATTGAATAGCTGTTAAATATCTGGTTAAAACTTTACGGTTGGCAACGTAATGTGAGGATTGTCCTCAAGAGTGCCGAGAAGGACTTTGTCCTATCGCATACTTTCGGTATTCTCTCGCTTATGCTATGGATCATGTGACTCTCGTCCTTCGATCCAAAAGCTGGAATTCCATTTCAGTCAAGTGCAATATGTTTGCTTCCATGAGACCCGAACTTCGAAAGTTTGGATAATTATGTGATATTCATGGAATCTGAAAATCATTTTCAGAGACAGACAAAGGCTAAAAGATATGAGATATCCAAAGAAATGTTTGTTTGCAAACTATTAGTAAAGGAGTTTACTATGCATTAGACTGATAAGAGAGGGATCCAGAAGAACGCCTGTCATATGATGAAAGGTGAATAAAACAACAACTTAAAGAGAAAGGAAGTGTCCGAAGGGTGTCAGTGAAACTTTCACGCCTAGGAAGTCCAGGGCTGATGCCACTCTTAAGTTGTGTGCTTCTTCTGAGAGTAGGAGAAATACTAAAAGTTAAACTGTTAGAAGTATAAAGGCAATGAGAAAGAAGACTGGAATATCCAGCTCATGTATGAATGTCATACAAGTTTTTGATGTATAGAAGGCTGGTCAAAGATATAGTTCCTGGGAATTATGATTAAATTGTTAATCACTGATTCTTGGGTATTGTGAGTTAATCACAAAGATACCCGCTCGATTGCATTCTGTTGCAACTCGATGTAAGAACTACTATGGCCTGAAAGACTAGCCAGGAATGAGGTTTAGGTATACACAGGGAACATAGTAAATGTTACTGTACCTTCCATCGGTGTATTACCGTCTGTGTTTATTTTCCTAATTCAATTAGAGTTTTACACACTCTAGCCCATTGCATAAGTTATCTTGCAAGAAGGTTGTTCATAAGAGAACTTTTGATGTTCGGTGTTATGAATAACATAAGGGCCATACTTTCATTATGAATGAGATGTATGTTATGAATATTGATAATAATACATTACCTCAGTATTAACTTTGATAATTCATTTTAGAGTTTTACACACTCTAGCCCATTGCACAATGTTTGTTGCAAAAGGGTTGTTCATAGAAGAACAATTGCTGTTCAGTATTATGAATAACATGAGGGCCATACTTCCATCATCGATGGGACGTATGTTATGAATATTGATGGTAATATGATACATCCATAACACTGACGCTAAATGTCATAAGACTAAAAGAATACCACATAAGTGTGGCACTGCATTTGGTCACATTGGAGAAACCCGCATGGAAAATTCCATTATGATGGATTTTGAAGTCGTTTGATTTTGAATCACCTGACACTTGCAACTTTCCTCCGAAAAGTGAAGTGACTGAAATACCGTTCACAGGCCATAAGGAACGAGCAAAGAACTTATTGGTGATCATACATTTTGATGTATGTAGTCCGATAAATGTTGTTGCAAGTAGTGGATTTATCTATCTTCAGAAATGACTCAAGTAGATATATGGATATTTACTTGATGAGTAGAAGTTATTGTAACAAGAAAATTATGTTTCTACAATTCGATTGCAGAAAGAAATATTTGAGTTACAAGTTTAGCGAATGTCTGATGCGTTGTGAAAGGGGTTTCATAACTTGCACCTCCCGGAACACCACTGCAAGTGGAAAGTCCGTGAAGATGTAATCGAACCATTTATGACATGGTAAGATCAAAGATGACATAAATAAATTTGCCATTATCCCTTTTAAAAGGTGATGCTTTAGAGACTGCGGCTTTTACACTAAAAAGAGCTCCATCAGGTCTGTTGAAATGACACCATGGTATGGTACGCCCAACCATGTTATATCTTTTCTTAACATTTGGAATATGGGGCTTGTGTAAAAGGTTACAAACCTATTCCAAATCAGACAAGTGCTACTTTGTAGGTTATCCCAAGTCATTGGGTATTCCCCCACCACTATACCGAGGCAAAAGTTTTTGCCACAAAACGGTATGCTTTTTGAAGAAAATGGTTCTTTGAAAAAGGTGAGTGGGAGAATAGTGCAACTCGACGAGATAAACAGTATCTTCGCCATCAGATCAAAGGAAAGAGACCTTGGAAGTAATTCCGGAGTTTCCTACTGCGACTGATACGGAAGTCTCTACAATAAAATGTATGGACTTCGGTCGAACTTGCAGCTGAACCACGTAGGCAAGGCTCGTGCAAACCTCTCAGGTGCGCAAACGAGATATTGTTGTTAGACAACAGTATACCTACGATACACAAGGAAGCGTTGATGGGCCCTAACTCCGGAATTGGCTAAATGCCAATACAATCCGAGATAGTTTCCATATAAATGATTCAAGATTAAAACCTTGATACACCTTTCGGAAGACTTAGAGTCTGACGAATATTTATGGAACTATAACTGATATGAATAAAAATGTTTTATCCATAAAGCTCGACTTGTTGCAATATACAAGTTCAAGGAGTTGACTACGATGAGGTTGCTTCATCGTAGCGATGCTTAAATTCGGTTCGGGTTGAACTAGCAATTAATACATATTTCATATCATGAGATATAAAACAATGGATGACAAAAGGATTTCCATCTGATGGAAATGAAACCAAGGACCTGCATGTGTTACAGTCCAAGGTATTTTGTCAATCCGGAGGATGCTAGAAAGGGTGCAAACTTCAGAGTTCCAGCGATGGACAGAAGAGAGCAAAGTGGAGTTGGAATCTTTGTGTTTTGATGAAATGGTCAAAGGAGTTTTGACTTCATCAATGGATAACGAAGATGCTTGTAATTCAAGAAAGTAAGTGGGAGCCTAATAACATTTCTAAAAACCTTGTGTGCTTGACACATTGTTAATTGGAAATAAAATTCTTGACACGAATTAGGACTTCATTTGAAAATAGTTTTTCGATGAAGTGCTTGGGCTAAATAGCCTTAATATTAGGCATGATGATCTATGAAGATAGATTTACCTAATGGGGCTAAGCAATAAATACATATTGACAAGATGCTAAAACTTTTTAGCATTTAAAACGCCAAGGAGTGATTCTTGCCGAAGTCACATGGAAAGAGTTTTTGCAAGACTCGGTGTCCCAAAAACACTGATGAGCAAAATACATGATGGGGATTCCACACACTCTTGTGTTTGGATTAATCATGTATTCCATGGTATGTATAACAACCAGATATGTCCAATACTCCCAAAGTTGTTGCGAGTATAGATATCAAAGTGATCAAAAGTATTGATCAAGGGACAACAGTGAAAAAGGGTCATTGAGTACTATAGTAGCACTGATGACAAGTTTTCTCGCAAGTAGAGATCATGAAGAGTTCGTTGTAAAAGGTTACATCGATACAGTCTTCATCATTTCTCCATGCGATTTTCGATTTAAATTGACGGTTTTGTGTAACACACAATATGGTGGCACAGTTAGTTGGAATTTGTTCAAACAAGTTACTGTGGCGAATTCTATAACAGAGGCAAAGTATGTTGCCGCTTTTAAAGCGACAAAGAAGATGTTGAATCATATAGTTCATTCATGAACTTAGTATGGTTCCAAGATGGCTTTTGTCAATGGGACACTACTGCAAGTAGTTGCTCCATAACTCAGTCTGAGGAATCCAGGTTCGACCTGTGATTCGCATACATATCAAGCCAAGTCCACACAAAATATGACTTTTGTGAAAGCGTGAAAACGCGAGGATATGCAAAGATACACACGGAGCTGAAGTCGTCAGATCCGTTGAACATTCCGGCTATACCACAAGCGAAGCATATTTACACCGGTGTGCCACAGGTGTAAAGTGCATTAGCATTAACTAGATTATTGACTCTAGTGCAAGTGGGAGTCTGTAGGAGATATGCCCTAGAGGCAATAATAAATGTTATTGATTATCTCACTGTTCATAATTAGGTTTATGTTCCATGCTATAACTGCTATGGTTCTCGAGTCTGCAAATAAAACGAGGCTCGGAGGAAGACTCATATGCACGTGTGGAATAATAAACGGTAATATGTATTCCTAGTCTGGCCTCTAAGACTAGCTCAAGTATTGCATGATGGTTCTGTTTTCCTGATCATGGGCATGTCTATGCCAGCAATTTTGAGGGCACAGTGTTAGAAGAACATTTGTGTTGAATCGACCCAAATTGATGTTATGCTATGAGTTACATTCGTCACATATTAATGGTTAATAACACAGAGATGGTTAATGTTTGCAAAATTCCTTAGACCATGAGAGTGTCGAGTTTCTTCATACTTGCTTCATGAACTTTGGGGTTTGTTAAACGTCATCCGTAAATGGGTGGCTATTACGGCGGCTTACAGGTTCATGGAAAAGTGTGTCAAGTAACTTGATAGCTCGAGATTGGGATTTGCTCCTCCGACGATGGAGAGATATCTCTGGGCCCTCTCGGTGTTACGGTATCCATCATCGTCTGGCCAGACACTTTGTGATTTGATCACAGGGATGCCGGAACACGGTAACGAGAAAAGAGAACAATACCGGTAACGAGGTAACTGGCATAGTGGACAAGTTGTTGATCCACGGAAATGCCTACATGTCTAACCTCGGGTATTTGTAACATATCGTGAAGCAACAGGAATAGCACACGGCAACTGGAGGTTCACTCGAATATTCATTCGTGTGGGTATAGGGGTCAATATGGGTGTCCACGGCTCCGATGTTGATCATTGATCGGAAGGTGTTCCGTGTCATGTCTATACTTCACCGAACCTATAGGGTCACACGCTTAAGGGTCATCTATCTCCTGAATACTAGACAGGGAGTCTGAGAGAAAATCACCGAAAAGTTTCGGAGACAACGGAAGAGTTCCGGAGAGAGAACACTGAAAAAGTTTCGGTAAAACCGAAAAGTTGTTTCGGATAAAACCATTGATCCAAAAAGGTTTCGGCAAGCACCGGGAATGTTTTGGAGGTTGCCAGATTGGTCTGGTAATTTCTGGAATTTTTCTGGAGAAAAAACCGAAAAAAAAGTTTCGGAGCTGCCGGAGTTGTTTACCGGGTAAACAAAGATGGTTTTAAATTAAACCACCATACTGGAAATGTTCCAGAGCGCGTCCAGATAATTTTAGAGGGTGCCGGAAATGTTCTGGGACCTTCTGGAATTTTTCAGAAATAATAGTCGCGGAAAACATCTTGTCCCAGCGTGAGGGGACAAGATCCCACGGATCGGAAAGGCTGTTTTTGGGCTGTTTTTGGGGGGGCCCCCTTTGGGAGCAGCCCCCTTGTGGCTGGACAAAATGTTGGGGGGGGGGCCCCCCATGGTGGGGGGCAGCCCCCACAAATGGTGGAGAGTGTTGGGAGGAAGGTGGGGCCCCATGGGGGAACACCATGGACAAGGGAACATGTTTTTCCCTTGTTTGGTGGGAACATGTTCTCCTTGTTTTGTGGGAACATGTTTTCCCCATGTTTAGTGGGCTGAATTTTCAGCCCCCTCCACCCCTTCCACCACTATATAAGGAGGAGGAGAGGTGCTCTCCAACTCCACTCCAACTCTCTCACACAAGCCATGCATGATCTGGCATTCTCTCTCCCTCCCACGAAATAGTTTCGTAGTGCCGAAAGGCTGTCTGGGTTCCGGTGGGAACTAGTTCTGGACGGCGAAGCCCTGCCGGATAGATGGCATCGTATGTGTGCAACCCCGTAGAGAGGTCGTAGTTTCGTCCTTTTGCCCGAGGGGCTGTTCGAGTGTCCTCCCGAAGGGCTGTCCGAGTGACGGTCCGAGTTCTGTGAGTCCTCCCGAAGGGCTGTCCACGACACCGTCCGGGGGACTGTCCGACCGCCTCCCGGAGGGCTGTCCGAGTGGCGGATGAGGGAGTACATCCTCGCGGTTGGGAGGTTGTAAATCCTAGCTGCGGGGATCTGCACCGACGATCGTCATCGACTCTACTTCCGCTGCGCTACGAGTCTGTAACGAAAATGATCAAACCTTGTATGCAGTCTCCATAGTGGTCCTGGGCTGGTGCGTAGGTCGGAAAATTTTTGTTTTCTACTGCGTTACCCTACATTAACCAGCGAACGTTTTCTATATAATAGATTCGGCCGGCAGCTGGAAAAAAGGAAAACGCCTTTGAAAAAATACGCCTTCGGAGTCAGAAGACGTACTCCCTAAAATACGTTTTCACTTTAAACCAGCGGGCCCGGGTTGACTTTCTTTATCTCAATGACGTGTGGGCCCCGCCTTATCTCTTTCTCTCTCTCTTTTCTTCTCTTCCCAGGTATTCCCGACCGAACAGAGGAGAGTGCCATGGTGGCTCGGGCCTCGCCGGCTGCTCGCGTGGCCGTCGCCTCGCCGCTCCTCAGGGCCGGCCGGCGGGCGGAGGGGCTCGGCCACCCAACACCGCGCCCGCAGGTGTCCTCGGGGCCGCTCGGGGCGGACCACAGCGACGGCGCCGCGGCTCGGGCCGAGGTCAAGGCACGGCCGGAGGAGGGGGCACGGCGGCTGGGCTCCTCCGCCTGAGCTCGAGACAGCGGCGACTCGCGGGGAGTCAGGGGAGGCCGGGAACACGGACAAAGGGGGAGGGAAGAGGTCAAGGCGCCGAAATGGCTGAAGGGCAACGGCGGCAGAGCCGCGGCCATGGTGGAGGGAGGAGCTCGAGGGCTCGAGGGAGGAGGCTGGGGGCTTGCTGGTGACGAGGTCGTCTCGGGGGCACGCTATATATATAGCTCGGGGATGAAGCTAGCTGACAATGGGCGGAGCTCCGAGAAGCTCCTCGTTGACGATCGAGGCTTCGAGCGCTCCACCAGCTAGGGGACGAGGGGTAGAGGCCTCTGGATGGGTCACGCACGTGCTAGGGAGCTCTACGACACTACTGGACACGCTGGAGACGAGCTCCCGTCAACTCCAATGCACAGAGCACCAGTTTGGCACGCTCTGCCCGTGGTCACCGCGTGGCCACGGCGTTGCCACGCCTCACATGAAGCCAAACCATGTCTAGGCTATTCACCGTCCTACACTGAGTTGACCTATGCGGCTGAATGACCTGAGGGAGGCTTGAGGTGACTGCACCATGGTCAAACAGGTTCCAACAGCAAAGTGTTTGCCATGTGGTGCGGCTACCACAGTGCACCTATTGACCTGATCTATGGCATGGGTTAGTAATACACTAAGGTAGTGATGCTGGAAAAATTTGGGCACAAATGTACAAGGATAGCTGGTACTTCCTTTGTTACCATGCCCACTGACCAGAAATACAAATGATGATGCTGGGGTCAAATGGCTAAATGGATTTGAATGATTCTTGGTGTAGAGTGATGATATGGTCATAGGAACTGTCTGGAAAAGTTTCAGCTCAAATTGATCATCTATGAGGGTACTTCCTTCACAGAGATGCAATCTGGACCGAAACTTAGATAATATACCGAGGAAGATTGACTTGATGGAATGAGCTCATTTTTGGTATACTGGGGTAATATATCATAATGAATCACCCTGCAAAATTTCAGCCCAAGGAGATCAAGGAATCAAGCACTTCCTTTGCAAACTGAAAATCTGGACAGAATTTGCAAAGTGGTGTTGTGCTCAAAATTTAATGGGTGGAACTTGATATATTGATGGAAATGGTGAATATATGGATAGGAAAAACTCCACAATTTATTTGGGATTTTTCCTAACTACCAAAATGGTAGTTCCTTTGGAAAGGCCCCAAATTGGAATATTGGCTTTAAATAGGAAAATGCAATTTATCCTATTTAATTATGGCTAATATTTTTATGAGAGCTCAATATGGTTACAAAGAATATCTCCACAAGTTTTCATGAACTTTGGAGATGGATAGATATTTTCTTGGATTTAATTCCTCCGAAAGGCAGAGAAAGGAATTAATTCTAGATGAGAAATATTGCATATGACTTGGCAATATTTTAGCACATATAGGGTTTATGAGTGAAGGATGATCTCCGGAAATTTTGGGAGGATCAACTGAGCAAGAAAAATGATAGTTCCTTTGTAAACGCAAAGGCAGGATTTCCAGTTCCGATATTTTGGAACTAGGGTTTGAATGAGGTTCGGGGTTTACTGACGGAAACTTGACTGGCACAAGAGCATGGAAAATTCATGGAGAGGCTGAGGGTTGTCTGAATTCACCTGGTCATTCACCAGATTCTAGAGGAAAAATTCGGGAAAGAAAAGCTAGGAAGGAATAACAGCACAAAAATCGATAACCCGATTTTTGGGGTGTTACAAACCTTCCCCCCTTAAGAGAATCTCGTCCTCGAGATTCCTAGGGTTAGCTCAGAACAAAAATCACGCCTCCTGAAAAAAAAACCTCTGGGTTGAGTGGTAATCCTGGGGTTGAAAACAACCAAGTTAAAAGTACCGAAAATTGGTACACCCAGATCGAGGTACGGATATCGCGGGATTTACTCCATGGTTAGGGGCCGCTGGGTTGCCCTGACATTTTTAGAAAAAGAAGAATTTCCTTCTTCCAAAAATGCTCAGGACACCACAGTGAACTGTGGCCTCTCTCGCGGGCAGGTGGGCCTGGGGCCCACTGGCAGCTTCTTCTTCCTCCGGCCCACGGCTCTCTCTCTCGCTCCCGCGCTGTCCTGAGTGTGGCTAGGCACTGTGCACGCCTAGTTCCTAGGGTACTGAGCACCCTACAACAACAGTGCGCGGCGTGCACGAGGCCAATGCAGAGAGCACTCCCATCGCGGGTCAGCGCCGGTCGGCACTGTTCGCGGATTCGCCTCCTGGACGCCGGTGATCGAGCGACGTGCGGTTCTCCTGGACCTCGCTCACCGTACACCGGACTTGGGCTATAAAAACGACGGCAGTTTCTTCTTCCTCCACCTTGCATCTTACCTCACTTCTTTTCCTCTTCTCCTTTTCCTTCTGGTTGCAGGAGCGTGAGGCGAGGCTTTAATGGCGAACATGGGTTCAGAGCTGATCTTCATCCTCCTGGTGGGTCTGCTGGCGGCATTGGTTGGCTCCTCACTGCTGCTTTGTGCGATGATCCTCGATGATCGTCGAGATGCTGGTAACCGAGCGGTAGCTGGTGATCATCCACGCCGTCTTAGGCCGGCGGAATGAGCGCGGGCTGCGGCGGGGCGAAGGGGGTGGCTGGTCAGCATCGCACAGGACGGTGCCAGAAGCGTCGCTGAGTCTAGGGTTAGTGCAGTGTGGTTAGCGGAGTTGTACCAGTGTGGAAGCCACACTGCGGGTTGCTCCTCGCTGATCGACATCCACAACGAGTGAGGGTTGAGGTAGAATTAGGGTTTAGATCTTGGACTAGAGGGGATGTAATGGTTTGTGCTGCAATAAAATTTCTCAGAATTTCTCCGAGATTGTAGCTGGGTTCGGGGAAAAGATTTTGGGACCGGGGAAAAATATTGGATATAGCTGGTTTTCCAGAACACTGAGTTCAGGAAAACTGACAAATGGAGTATGCATAGATGGGTATGGATAGGTGGCTTTGCATTCTACCCGAGTACTGCGGCGACTGTACTCAGGAGAAAGAACTTGGCGTGCAGACATTGCTCATACGATGCACAAGCAATCTATTCAAATTCATATGCAAGCAAATGCAGAAGGCATACAGTAGCAGAATACAGACAGATGAAAGAAACATATCGAGCATATTACACTAAGGTGTTTTAATGCTACTGGGTGTATGCACTCCTGGTATACATACACCTACACCAGCTCGCATTTTATTAGGGACTCTGGGCGAGTCCAATGTTATTAGGTGTAAGTGCTCTACTGACTAAAGTCTTGTTAAAATCCATTGCCTGCTCTGTTAAACATTTCTGCTTAACAGAGAGACAGATGAACTAAACACACAGAGCAAACAAGCATACATAATATTACACCAGCACACAGGCACAACAATACAAGCATTACAACAAAGCACAACCTTACTAGACAGCTAACAGCAACAACTCACTCCGAACTACAGGATCCTAATCCTAGACGAGGACGAAGAAACAGTCTTCGCAACACACATACTTGCGGCCTCAACTGGCTACACTCACTGCCAGAGCCACAAATGGGCCTACTCTTGCTGGGGCTCTCCTGGGGGACGAAGGCTGAGCCAACTCCCATCTTCATCGTCGGACACCACAATGGGTTGGGGCACAACTGCTTGGGTTGCGGCTGGAACTTGGCGGAACACATCTTGACGACGAAGACGACGAATAGCTCTGGCAACATAACTTGGGTGGATGATGCCAGGTTGCCATGGGTTCACGAGCTGCGAGGGTAGCACTGGCTGAGAGGGTGGCACTAGTTGAGAAGGTGGCACTGGGTTTGGCAGCAGGGGAAGGGTGGTCTGGGATGCAGCTTGACGGGCATCACGGTATGCTTCCGTAACAACCCGGGTGGTGTCACGGTCAATGGATTGGAACTCTCGAATAATGCCGGCAATTAGTAGTCCCTGGGCATCAATGAACTGAGCCAGGCGAGCTACTGCCGGGTCGGCTTCACTAACTGCGCATTGGACGAAGCGGGAAAATAACGAAACTCCCTCATCTCCGCTACTTGTGGAAACTGGAAGCGAAGGCGGGTGATGGCTTCCGCAGCAGCTGCCTGGACGGCCAAAGCAGTGGTGGGCATGGGTTTGCCCTTAAAAACCAAGGGCTCCCCATCCTTTGCTGGACTTGGGCGGAGAAGCACCTTTGCCTCATATCGGCAAAGGTGAGGGACGGGTTCCGATTGGAACACCAAATACACTGGGATAGTATTACAACCAAGGGCTTGGGTGAGCATATTGGAAAGGATAGGTGGAAATCCGTCATACCCTTTGGCCACGGTCTGGCTATGGAACTTGTGCATTTTGGAGGAACTAGCCATGGCTGTTGGTTTGCGGATAATGGCCTGGGTTCTCCTACGGGGATCTGGCTTGCTGAATGGAGAGAGTTGCGACTCACAAGTGGGGGTTTAATAGGCTTTCGGCTGGAACACACCAGCATGCCCTGGATCTTTCTCGTGCCGAGCAGAAGATATGCCGGCACGGCCGACAACTGGGTAGGGTCGCGGTCTAATCCAGGGACGGCTTGGTGGATGGACAGCTGAGAAGGGACACGTCCATTCCGACTGCGCCGCATGTTGATCAACAGTGGCCATGTCGGATGCCAGGGATGGGTCAAATCTATGGGGCTCACTACCGGGTAAAGGATAGGGATGGTTTGGTGCTAGGGTAACCTATAGCCAGCCTGGCTCTGATACCAAGTCTTGTGGCACCCCGATAGAGGGCCGACGTACACCAGCCCCAGGATAAGACCTGGCGCACGTCAAAGACATGATACAGCAATTCCAGGCACAAAATGGCTTTATTAAATAGAATGGAGTATTACAATACTGTTGCTTACAACAATATTACATAGCTCCAAGGCTAACTAAGATGGCAGTGAAGGTCTTGGTTTAGCAGCATCAACGTCTCTGGCTGGGCTCCATAACTCACAGGACTGGCTGGGTTACGATCTAGCACGACGAATCTTCTCCTGCAACTGGCCACGTGCAAGGCCAGGTGAGTACTTTGAATGTACTCGCAAGACAACCAAATACATAGCATCCAAACAAGCAGATGACAAAGCAAGCCATATGCTATGCCAGAATTTATTCTAAATATGGCATGGAATTAACAGGAAAATGTGAATCAACATGGCATAGCATACCCTTCTAGCATTATTTATCATCATGTCGTAGCAAGATTATCTGGCATGATTAAACATCTAGCAGCATTGATCATCACGACATAATGGGGTTATCAAGCAAAGTAACTACTGAAGTAAAGTACAGTAAAGTAAAGCATGCATCAAGTAAATAGTCCATATTCCGAATATTCTCATGATCCAATCTGAAACTGATCCAAATCCAAGTCTCTCGGTCATATGACCATCTCTTCCATAGCCATCTTATGGCTAACATACCATACTCCTGACAACATCTACTGTCCATGCAGGACAGGTCCTTTCACCATCATTATCATCATTACGGTTGATCACCTAACGAGGTCTGGACGGGCTGTCCAATACCGTGGACACGGCTATTCGAATAGATTTTACACTCTGCAGAGGTTGTACACTTTACCCACACCACGGAACTCATGGCCTCGTACTCCCATTCGGGTGGACCAACGACGTTCCGACGAAACCTGTCTGACCCGTGACTCTTCCATCGTACCACCGGCCATCACACTTCCTCTTGGAGTCAAGCCCTGGGTGGCCCCGTGTCCTCAAGACACCTGCCACCGTCGTGGCCAAACAAAACTGTCCCAAACGGGGATGGGTACCCAAACAACTCAACTGGGCTCACAGGGTTATCGCCGCCTACCGGGCCAGGGCAGCGCGCGCGCATAACCCTCCCTCTTTGGAGGTACCGGTGAAAGAGCACGCGATCAGACCAAGTCAAGGCCGTCCCATACCGGCAAATGTGGTTGCACGGACAAGCCCGGATAGGTGACTCTGATCAACCGACTAGGTTTATCAATATATCTCCATCATCCCACCATTACCTTAACAATTATAAGTGTGAACAGCCACTTAACATCAGCATAGCAGAATCATTACAACATTGACAAACATGGCAAGATATCAGATCATGGTACTCACATGATAACGGTATCCAAAATATTGTTACTAGCATGGCAGGGCATGGCATGGAAACAAGGCATGATATTAGATGAAACGTAATGCTAACATCTAAAACAGATGACATAACAGGTGTATGCAAGTGCAGGCTAACAGGTGATACAGATGTACTACAATGAACACACAGGGTGCAAGCAAAGTCATCACGCAAGTTCGGAGCTCATGGAAGAGGTTGGCTTGCCTGGGGTAGAGGAATACACCGGGTGGAAGTGCAATAACACTCCGGGAAGATTTGCCGGAAAAGTTTCCCTCTCGAAGGAGGCTGATTAGGGGCAAGGGCAAAATGGTCATTTTCACAGTGTGAAAACATTATGAAAATGACGCCATCAGAACGGGCTTGTTGATCTGAAGACGTGGGCGTTGGTTTTACCTCAATCGGAGTTACGGTCGCAAAGTTAGGGCCGTTCGTTCGTTAAGCGTTAAAACAGACAAAATCTGTCCATTTTAGCTCTTAACCAGCGAACGTTTTCTATATAATAGATTCGGCCGGCAGCTGGAAAAAAGGAAAACGCCTTTGGAAAAATACGCCTTCGGAGTCAGAAGACGTACTCCCTAAAATACGTTTTCACTTTAAACCTGCGGGCCCGGGTTGACTTTCTTTATCTCAATGACGTGTGGGCCCCGCCTTATCTCTTTCTCTCTCTCTCTTTTCTTCTCTTCCCAGGTCTTCCCGACCGAACAGAGGAGAGTGCCACGGTGGCTCGGGCCTCGCCGGCTGCTCGCGTGGCCGTCGCCTCGCCGCTCCTCAGGGCCGGCCGGCGGGCGGAGGGGCTCGGCCACCCAACACCGTGCCCGCAGGTGTCCTCGGGGCCGCTCGGGGCGGACCATAGCGACGGCGCCGCGGCTCGGGCCGAGGTCAAGGCACGGCCGGAGGTGGGGGCACGGCGGCAGGGCTCCTCCGCCTGAGCTCGAGATAGCGGCGACTCGCGAGGAGTCAGGGGAGGCCGGGAACACGGACAGAGGGGGAGGGAAGAGGTCAAGGCGCCGAAATGGCTGAAGGGCAACGGCGGCAGAGCCGCGGCCATGGTGGAGGGAGGAGCTCGAGGGCTCGAGGGAGGACGCTGGGGGCTTGCTGGTGACGAGGTCGGCTCGGGGGCACGCTATATATATAGCTCGGGGATGAAGCTAGCCGACAATGGACGGAGCTCCGAGAAGCTCCTCGTTGACGACCGAGGCTTCAAGCGCTCCACCAGCTAGGGGACGAGGGGTAGAGGCCTCTGGATGGGTCACGCACGCGCTAGGGAGCTCTACGACACTACTGGACATGCTGGAGCCGGCTGGAGACGAGCTCCCATCAACTCCAATGCACAGAGCACCAGTTTGGCACGCTCTGCCCGTGGTCACCGCGTGGCCACGGCGTTGCCACGCCTCACATGAAGCCAAACCATGTCTAGGCTATTCACCGTCCTACACTGAGTTGACCTATGCGGCTGAATGACCTGAGGGAGGCCTGAGGTGACTGCACCATGGTCAAACAGGTTCCAACAGCAAAGTGTTTGCCATGTGGTGCGGCTACCACAGTGCACCTATTGACCTGATCTATGGCATGGGTTAGTAATACACTAAGGTAGTGATGCTGGAAAAATTTGGGCACAAATGTACAAAGATAGCTGGTACTTCCTTTGTTACCATGCCCACTGACCAGAAATACAAATGATGATGCTGGGGTCAAATGGCTAGATGGATTTGAATGATTCTTGGTGTAGAGTGATGATATGGTCATAGGAACTGTCTGGAAAAGTTTCAGCTCAAATTGATCATCTATGAGGGTACTTCCTTCACAGAGATGCAATCTGGACAGAAACTTAGATAATTTACTGAGGAAGATTGACTTGATGGAATGAGCTCATTTTTGGTATACACGGGTAATATATCATAATGAATCACCCTGCAAAATTTCAGCCCAAGGAGATCAAGGAATCAAGCACTTCCTTTGCAAACTGAAAATCTGGACAGAATTTGCAAAGTGGTGTTGTGCTCAAAATTTAATGGGTGGAACTTGATATATTGATGGAAATGGTGAATATATGGATAGGAAAAACTCCACAATTTATTTGGGATTTTTCCTAACTACCAAAATGGTAGTTCCTTTGGAAAGGCCCCAAATTGGAATATTGGCTTTAAATAGGAAAATGCAATTTATCCTATTTAATTATGGCCAATATTTTTATGAGAGCTCAATATGGTTACAAAGAATATCTCCACAAGTTTTCATGAACTTTGGAGATGGATAGATATTTTCTTGGATTTAATTCCTCCGAAAGGCAGAGAAAGGAATTAATTCTAGATGAGAAATATTGCATATGACTTGGCAATATTTTAGCACATCTAGGGTTTATGAGTGAAGGATGATCTCCGGAAATTTTGGGAGGATCAACTGAGCAAGAAAAATGATAGTTCCTTTGTAAACGCAAAGGCAGGATTTCCAGTTCCGATATTTTGGAACTAGGGTTTGAATGAGGTTCGGGGTTTACTGACGGAAACTTGACTGGCACAAGAGCATGGAAAATTCATGGAGAGGCTGAGGGTTGTCTGAATTCACCTGGTCATTCACCAGATTCCAGAGGAAAAATTCGGGAAAGAAAAGCTAGGAAGGAATAACAGCACAAAAATCGATAACCCGATTTTTGGGGTGTTACAGCGCATCATGAGGGGCGACATCCAGCTCCGGGCGCGGGGCAGCCGCCTCCGCCTCTTCCCCTGCCCTCGGCAAATGGCGCGATGCGCGATGAAGTCTACCCCAACCAGAATGCGAGCTACATTGTCTTCACCAGCCTGGGTGACGACAAGCATAGCGAGCGCCTGCTCCGGCAGGAGGTGAACACCGTCATCCCGGCCGTGCCAGAATATATGCACCGGTCGGAGCACCCGATCAGCTGGACCCGGGAGGACCACCCGGCCGTCATGCCAAACCAGGGTGGCTACGCCCTCGTTCTCGACCCCACCATCGTCATAGCCAAACACACTTGCAAGTTCTTGCGGGTTCTCATTGATGGCGGTAGCAGCATCAACATCCTCTACCATGACACCATGACCAAGCTCGGCATCGAGGCCAAGCACCTGGAGCCATCCCGGACGGTGTTCCACGGCATCATGCCAGGTCTCTCCTGCTCCCCCATCGGTCGGATCCGGCTTGACATCCTCTTCGGCACAAGCAATCATTTCCTGCGCGAGCCTATCTGGTTCGAGGTGGTGGACCTGTCCAGCGCATACCATGCGTTGCTGGGCCGGCCCGCGCTCGCCAAGTTATGGCGGTCCCCCATTACGCCTACCTGAAGATGAAGATGTCAGGTCCCAAGGGCCTCATCACCGTTGCCGGCGACTACAGAAAGTCCCTGGAGTGCGCCCAAGTCGGCGCCAAGTTGGCCGAGTCACTGGTCATAGCTGAGGAGCGGCGCCAGCTTGACCGGATCTTCGCACTAGTCGGCGAGCAGCCGGCTGTGCCGGCTTCGGCCAAGGAATCGGCTGACAAGGCCTCGTTCTAGTCATCCAAGGACACCAAGAAGGTCAAGCTGAACCCGAAAGACCCGTGCTGCAGCAAATACGTTGTCATGGGTACCCGCCTCGACAACAAATAGGAAGGCGAGTTCGTCGACTTCCTCCGTGAGAATCGGGATATCTTTGCATGGTCCCCAAAGGACATGCCAGGAGTTCCGAGGGAGTATGCCGAGCACAAACTACACATCCGCAAGGACGCCAAGCCTACCCGTCAACCTCTACATCGCTTCTCAGAAGAGAAGAGAAGAACCATTGGTGATGAAGTCGCACGGCTGCTCACAGCCGGCTTCATCATGGAAGTGTTTCACCCCGAGTGGCTGGCTAACCCGGTCCTTGTCCTGAAGAAGAACAACACCTGGCGCATGTGCATAGACTACACTAGCCCGAACAAGGCCTGCCCCAAGGATCCTTTTGCTCTCCCGCGGATAGATCAAGTGATCGACTCCATGGCCGGCTGTGAGCTCCTGTGCTTCCTGGATGCTTACTCTGGCTATCATCAGATCAAGCTGGACCCGGCCGATGCCCTGAAGACGTCCTTCATCATGCCCTTCATGTCGTTCGGCTTGAAGAATGCCGGCGCCACCTTTCAGCGCTGCATGTAGAAATGCTTGCCGACGCAACTCGGCCGCAACATCCACGTCTACGTCGATGACATCATGGTGAAGATCAAGCAGCACCTCACGCTCCTTGACGACCTAAAGGAAACTTTTGCCAATCTGCACCAGTACCAGATCAAGCTCAACCCGGAGAAGTGCGTGTTCGGCGTGCCGGCCGGGAAGCTGCTTGGCTTCCTCATCTCGGAATGCGGCATTGAGGCAAACCCAGAGAAGATCAAGGCCATCGAGTGCATGCGCAAGCCAACCCGGCTGCGGGATGTCCAGAAATTCACCAGTTGCTTGGCCTCGGTCAGCCGGTTTTTCAGCCGGCTGGGCGAGAGGGCCTTTCCCCTGTATCAGCTGATGAAGAAGACGTCACCGTTCAAATGGAACGACCAGGCAGATGAAGCGTTCTGGGATCTCAAGCGCATACTCTCCACCGCACCCGTCCTGGCCACGCCGGCTGACAAGGAGCCGCTGTTGCTATACATCGCCGCCACCTCGCGGTCGGTCAGCACGGTGTTGGTGGTCGAGCGACCAGAGAAGAGCAAGATCCAGTCCGTCCAGCGCCCAGTCTACTACCTGAGCGAGGTGCTTTCCGCCTCCAAGCAGAATTACCCGCACTACCAGAAGATGTGCTACGGTGTGTACCTCACCGCCAAGAAGTTGAAGCAATACTTTCAAGAGCATGTCATCACCGTGGTCAGCATGGCCCCCATCGGCGAGATCATGGGCTGCCGGGATGCCTCCGGCTAGGTTGCCAAGTGGGCCATCGAGCTGGCCGGCCATACCATCCTCTACGAGCCCCGCACTACGATCAAGTCACAGTCGCTCGCCGACTTCCTCGTCGACTGGACGGAGACCCAGTACCTGCCGCCGCCGCCGGATTCAATGCATTGGCGCATGCACTTTGATGGCTCCAAGATGCGCTCCGGCTTGGGAGCCGGCATCGTGCTGTCTTCCCCAAAGGGCGACCGGCTGTGGTACGCACTCCAGATCCACTTCGCCGCCTCTAACAATGTTGCCGAGTATGAAGCGCTTGTGCACGGCCTTCGGCTTTCCAAGGAACTCGGCATCAGGCGCATCCTCTGCTATGGCGACTCAGATCTGGTGGTGCAGCAGTGTTCCGGCGAGTGGGATGCCCGGGATGCCAACATGGCCAGCTACCGCTTCCTGGTCCAGAAGCTCTCCGGCACCTTTGATGGCTGCGAGTTCCTCCACGTCCCACGCGCGGAGAACGAAGCCGCCGACACGCTAGCCAAGATTGGCTCCTCCCGGCAAGCCATCCCATCCGGCATCTCCCTCAAGCACTTGAGCAAGCCATCTGTCAAGCTATCTCCGGATTCCGGATCCATCTTCATCCCGGACGACCCGGCAGCCCCCCTCTCCAACCCGGACCCGGGGGCTGCCATCCCCAACCCAATCCCGGGGGCTGCTGATCCCGGCCCGGGGACTGCTGATCCCAGCCCCGGGGCTGCCATCTCGACCCAGGCGACCATCGACCTCGGCCCAGGGGCTGCCGCACTCAACCCGGCCGCTGCCGTCCCTGACCCGGGGGCTGCCACCTCCGGCTCGGGGGCTGCAGCCCCGAAACCCGTCTTGGTGGCCGTCTTCACCGTGGTGATGGCTCCGTCATGGGCCCAGCTAATCCTAGCCTTCCTGGAGAGCGGAGCACTCCCCATGGACGAGACCGAAGCCCGGCAAGTGCAGCGCCGGGCATCCGCCTACGGCATCATCAACAACGAGCTCGTCAAGCGCAGTGCGATGGGCGTGTTCCAGTGCTGCGTCGAGCAAGACAAGGGCATAGAGATCCTCCTCGACATACATCAGGGCGAGTGCGGGCACCACGCCGCCTCCAGGTCCCTGGTGGACAAGGCTTTCTGCCATGGTTTCTACTGGCCCACGGCCCTTAAAGACGCTGAGTCGCTCGTCCTCAAGTGCGAGGGTTGCCAACGCTTCAGCAAGCGCAACCACCAGCCGGTCTTAGCCCTCTAGACCATCCCGATCACCCGACCTTTCGCCGTCTGGGGGCTGGACATGGTGGGGCCCTTCAAGACCGCTCGAGGCGGCATGACACACTTGCTGGTGGCGGTCGACAAGTTCACCAAGTGGATCGAGGCACGGCCGATCAAGAAGCTGGACAGGCCGACAGCCGTCCGGTTCATCAAGGACATCGCGGTTCGCTACGGCGTCCCGCACAGCATCATCACAGACAACAACACCAACTTTGCCAAGGGCGCTCTAGCGCAGTACTGCTCTGTCTCCGGCATCCGGCTTGACTTGGCCTCCGTCGCTCATCCTCAATCCAACGGCCAGGTCGAGCGGGCCAACAGCCTGATCTTGTCCGGCATCAAGCCGCGACTCGTCGAGCCCCTCATCCGCTCACCCGGCAGCTGGCTTGACGAGCTGCCGGCCGTCATTTGGAGTCTCCGGATGATGCCAAACCGGTCGACCGGGTTCACCCCGTTCTTCCTCGTCTACGGAGCCAAAGCCATCATCCCGATCGACATCGACTTCGACTCACCACGAGTCACGATGTACACAGAAGCTCAAGCCAAAGAAGCCCGAGAAGATGGCGTCGACCTACTCGAAGAAGCACACCTACTGGCTCTCAGCAGATCAGCCATCTACCAACAAAGCCTGAGGCACTACCACAGCAAGAAAATCAAGCCCCTCGCATTCCGCGAGGGAGACATTGTCCTCCGGCTTGTCTAGCAGCAAGCCGGCCAGCACAAGTTGGCCTCCCCATGGGAGGGCCCTTTCATCGTCAGCAAGGCCCTATGTGACAGCAACGCCTACTACCTCATCAACGCATGCAAGCCGAACAAGCGCAAGAGAGATACCGCCGACGAAGAGACAAGCCAGCCCTGGAATGCAGAGCTCCTCCGCCCATTTTACAGTTAGCTGTATGCACGTATGTATCACTACCTTTTGAAGTTCAATGAAAGACAATGGGACCCCCGAGCGACACTCGGGGCCACCTTTTCCTATCAAATTATTGTGTCTCGCACATCCTTGTAAATTTTTCTAACCCCCACCGCCGGGTCGGCTTGTTCGACCCGGGGGCTCGGGGGCTAGGCGGCTTAACCGCAACCCGCCGTCCTCCTTGGCACATAGTGGCGTGCCCGAGTTGCCGAGGCCCTCCAGTTCGCCCTAGGCCACAGTCCGTCTTCGGCTGTTGGCCGGCAAGAACTATGGGCCAAAGCACCAGCACGACGAAGAACACTGAGTTGGACTTGCCGGATCGGCCAACCCGGCCTCACCGCACTAAGCTGCCGCACGACCGGCTGCGCGCCAGCTGGCTTCGCCGGCTGCCGCCAGCCGGCCCAGTGGGTGTTTCGCTCGCGCTCAATGTTCGAAAAGCCTAAGTACTGCGCACTCTCTCCCAAGGACGAACTCCTTGTCACAGACCGGAACCCGGCTGTCCGACTCGCGGGGGCGAAGCTCGAAGAAGGAGCAAGCAGGAAAAAAAGCTTAGGAACGAAAAACAAAAGCGCAAACACTTGCAAAAATATTTACATTACAGAAAATAAGGGCCTACGGCCAGAGTTCATTACATTCACCCCTCACCCCAGTGGGTGGGTTGACCTGCCATTTAACAAAATTCAACAAAAGTAAAAGCAGGACGGCTTCAGGCGGCTCCCGCGTCGGGTTGCGCAACCGCCGGCTCCTCCTCGGTAGCCTCCGGGTTCTCTGGTGTCGGCCAACCCGATGTCATCGTCCGCATAAGGGCCTGACTCCTCGGAGCTGCCCAGCGGGTCGTCAAGCGCCAAGCCGAAGTTTTCGGGCGGCACCTCCTCGCCGTCTTCGGTCCGCTCCACCTGGAACTCATCATGTAGAGCGAACAAGGCGAGGTAGCTGGCCCGCGTGGCAATCCGGCCCGCCTCCGCTTCTAGCTGAGGCTCCGCGCTGGCTCGCTGGGCTGCCAGCTGGTTCAGGCTCAAGCCTGGATACCAAGACATGATGAACCGCAGCGCTAAGTCGGCGCCGGCATGATCGGCGGAAACACATCACGTGTGAAGCCGCGCCGGTCCGGCTTCCAACCAGTGCGTCAACCATGTAAAGCTGTTGGGTGCAATGGCGCCAGGCCAGAGGGTAGCCACCATCCCCAACCCGGCCTCGGACAGCCTTGCCTTCTGCACGTCCAGGGCCTTCAGGCCCTCCTCGGTGGCATGCATGATTTCCGGAAAGCTCTAGGCGGCGTGCGGATCGACTTCGACACCCGCGTCCGCCTGGGTCGACCGATGGGCGAGCACGGCCTTGTCCGCCGTGTTCTGTGTCTCCGAGAAGTACTTTGGCAAGCAAACAAAGAAAACAGTCAGCCGTGCAAAGGTTAAGCTGGCTCACAGCCCGGCACGACATGCAAAGACCTCATCCAGGTGCTGCGCCTCGCACAACATACCATGCCACTCCAAGTCTTTGGCGCGGTCGCGCGCCTCAAGCACCTTCTCCAGCTCAGCACGCTTATCGACGGTCGCCCTTAGCTCGGAGCTGGCCGGCATCAGCGATTGCCTGGTCGCGCTGCTGGCCGGCTTCGACCAGCCGGGTTTGCCGGTCCATCACCTCGGCCGCGACGGCAAGATCTTAAGTCAAGACGACGGCAGAAAAGAAAGACACTTTAAGATTCGACCCATCTGGTTCGCAGTTGGCCCGAATCTTGGGGGCTACACCCAGTGGGTGCGCTAGCGCGCCCCCACTAAAGAGAATGCAGGACGTACCTTCGGCAAGGTGGAGCACCTACTCCTTGGCGGCGAGCTATGCCGTGACCTGGCGGTGCTTCTCCAGAAGCCGGTTGTGGATACTGACTCGGAGGCCGTCCAGGTGCTGCGAGCAAGCAAGAATCAACATAAACCGCAAAGACATTTTTTTAAGATTCGACCCAACTACTTCGTAGTTGGCCTGAATCTCGGGGGCTACACCTAGTGGGTGCGCTAGCGCGTCCCGACTGACGAGCCTGAGGACAAGAAAGAAGACTTACGATTACGGAGCGCTCCAGCTCCCGCGCCCGCTCCAGCTCGCCCTGGGCGAAGGCCTGAATCCGGTCCGTGGTCCCACGAAGTTGCTGGCACACGGCGTCCATCGCCGTGTCCTCCTGCGTGCGCGGCCTGAAGACAGCCCCGTTGGACCCGGCCCGGGCTTGCTGCGACCTGGCAGCCGGGCCGCTTCTCAGCACCTGCTCCGGGTTCACGACAACCCTTGGTGGCGGAACCACTAAGGTGCTCTCGCTTCCCGCCGGCTCCTCCGCAGCCGGCGTCTACACTGGCGCTCCGGCCAGCATCATCTCCGGTGCTTCTCCCGGGGCGGCGTGCCCGGTATGCCCCTCCTCCGCCCACTCGGCCACGTCATTCCGGGGTGGAGTGTCCTCGATTATCTCCTCCACCTCCAAATCATAGGTGGCCGGCTCCGGGTCGTGCCCCTCCTCTGCCGGTGGCTCAACGACCGTCTGCACCGGCTATGAGCCCTCCGGCATCTCCGGCTACGCCGGCTCCACGGCGGTCCTCTCCCTCGCCTCCGCAGTCCTGGCCCAAGCCCGGGCCGAGGTCGCCGCCAGCTCCTCCTCGGCCTTGTTTCGGGCGCGCCAAGCCACGCGCTTGGTGTCTGCCGGATCCAGGCCGAGGTCCTCCTCGGACATGTGCTCATCCCGGTCGATGGTGCTACTCCGGGTCCTCCGGAACGAGAAGCCGCCCCCCGATGCGACGTCCGTTGCGGCCAACGCCAAGTCAAGAGGTGTCCTGAGCCATGTGAAGAAAATATAAGAAAGATGCGGCCAAGCAGTTGGCAGAGATCAGCAAAGAGAACTTACCCGGCCACCATCGGGATGGCCTGCCTCGTTGGTGGCGTTGGGACGACCCGGCGCGCCCTCTTGGCGGTCGCCTTCCTGCCTGCGGTCGGTCCCTCCGCCGTGCGCTTTGCGGCCGGCTTTGGCGCCATGTCATCCTTCCCGTGCGGCCGGCGCGCAGGACGACCCGGCATCGGCCGTCTTACTCAGCCGTCTTGGGGGGTTGACGGTGCCGTCCCCTCCCCCCGATGGCGCTGCACCACCGGCGTGCGTTAGAATCTCCACGTCGTCGTCCGACCAGTATCGTAAGAGGTCTGGGTGCGAAGACTTACCCGCGCGGCGCGCCTCGCCGGCATCAGTGTCGGCCTGCGCCGGGTTCTCGGCGAAGGATTCCGCCCCATCCGAGCGGGCCTGCTCGATGGCCAGTACCTGTGCCCTCATCCAGTCGTGTGTCTGTTGGATGGCGTTCATCAGCACCTTCCGCGTCGCATCAGGGCGAAGAAGGAGTTGAGACATTGTGAAAAAGGGGGACCAAGGACTCACCGCTGGCGCCGGGTACTCCGCGTTGTAGGGCGCCTTCCCGAAGCGCCAGTCCGGGGCCAACCCGGCCCTGGAGATGCTGTTCACCTGGTCGGCGACCTGCTCCACCAACAGCCTCCCGGATGACATCCGGGTGGGATCCCGGCGGTCACCCATCTGGCCGATGATATGCGCTCGGCGCTGCAGCGGCAGAGCCCAGCGCGCGACGAAGGCGGTGATGAGATCCGTTCCCTTGAGGCCCTGCCGCACCGTCATCTCCTGAATCCGGTCGCACAGATTCAGCATCCCCTGTGGCGGGTTCTTGGGCATGTAGCCCCAGTTCATCTTGGTGAGCGGCTGCTCATTGGTGAACGGGGGCAAGTTGTTGGCGTCGGCCACCCCGTCGGTGTTGCGAACATAGAAGAAGGTATTCTCCCACTTCTTGGCAGAATCCTCGATGGGCATCTTGGGGAACACCCCATTCGGCTGGACTGAGACGACAGCGGCCCCGCAGTCGGACATGGCCCCGGCCTCCGGCCCCTACTGCTTGAGGAAGAAGAGGCGGCTCCAGAGTTGAACATCTGGCTCCACCCCCAAGTAACCCTCTGATGTTGGCTTGAACTACGTCGGTATTTCCCCAAAGAGGAAGGGATGATGCAGCACAACAACGGTAGGTATTTCCCTCAGTGATGAGACCAAGGTTATCGAACTAGTAGGAGAACCACGCAACACCACGTAATCAGCTCCTGCACACAAAGAACACAGACTTGCAACCCGGCATGTTAAAGGGGTTGTCAATCCCTTTCGGGTAATGGCGCGAGAAATTGGCAAGTGGACGGGAGAAAGTTGTAATAGATTGATAGATGCGAATAAAAGCAAATAAAATTCAGCGAGGTATTTTTGGGTTTTTGATAATATAGATCTGAAAATAAAAGTTGCAAATAAATAAAAAGGTAAATAGCAAAATAGATCTGAAAGTATATGATGAGAAAATAGACCCGGGGGCCGTAGATTTCACTAGTGGCTTCTCTCGAGAAAATTAGCATACGGTGGGTAAACAAATTACTGTTGGGCAATTGATAGCACTTCAAATAATTATGACGATATCCAGGCAATGATCATTATATAGGCATCACGTCCAAGATTAGTAGACCGACTCCTGCCTGCATCTACTACTATTACTCCACACATCGACCGCTATCCAGCATGCATCTAGTGTATTAAGTTCATGGAGAAATGGAGTAATGCAATAAGAACGATGACATGATGTAGGCAAGATCTATTTATGTAGAAATAGACCCCATCTTGTTATCCTTAATGGCAACGATACATACGTGTCGGTTCCCCTTCTGTCACTGGGATCAAGCACCGTACGATCGAACCCATCACAAAGCACCTCTTCCCATGGTGAGAAAAATCGATCTAGTTGGCCTAACTAAACCAATGATTCGAAGAAGAAATACGTGGCTATAAGTAATCATGCATATAAGAGATCAAAAGACAAAAATAACTTTCATGGATAAAAACATAGATCTGATCATAAACTCAAAGTTCATTGGATCCCAACAAACACACCGCAAAAAGAATTACATAAAATAGATCTCCAAGAGACCATTGTATTGAGAATCAAAAGAGAGAGAGAGAGGAAGCCATCTAGCTACTAAATACGGACCCATAGGTCTACAATGAACTACTCACGCATCATCGGAGAAGCACCAATGAGGATGATGAACCCCTCCATGATGGTGTCTAGATTGGATCTGTGGTTTCTGGAACTTGCGGCGGCTGGAATTGATTTTCGTCGACTCCCCTAGGGTTTCTGGAATATTGGGGTATTTATAGAGCAAAGAGGCGGTGCGGGAGGCGGCCGAGGTGGGCACAACCCACCTGGGCGCGCCTGGGCTCCCAGGCGTGCCCTAGTGGGTTGTGCTCCCCTCGGAGCCCCCCTCAGGTACTTTCTTGGCCCAACTTGTGTCTTCTGGTCCAGAAAAAATCACCAAAAAGTTTCACTGCGTTTGGACTCCGTTTGGTATTGATTTCCTGCGAAGTAAATAACAAGCAAAAAATAGCAACTGGCACTGGGCACTATGTCAATAGGTTAGTCCCAAAAAATTATATAAAGTTGCTATAAAATGATTATATAACATCCAAGAATGATAATATAACGACATGGAACAATCAAAAATTATAGATACGTTGGAGACGTATCAGCATCCCCAAGCTTAATTCCTGCTCGTCCTCGAGTAGGTAAATGATAAAAACAGAATTTTTGATGTGGAATGCTGCCTAACATGTTCATCACATAATATTTCCTTTATATCATGGACATTTGGACTTTTATATGATTCAAAGCAATAGTCTAGTTTTGACATGAAGATTTCAATACTCAAGCATATCAACAAGCAACCATGTCTTTCAAAATATCAATATTAAAGCAAGTTATCCCTAGCCCATTATGCTCAATCATTGATCCATTCATGAAACACACTTGCATATTAGCTACACCCAATGCTCAAGTACGATCATAGTGCCCCTTAGTTGGTGCTTTATAAAAGAAGATGGAGACTCGAAATAAAAATAAAAATTGCATAAAGTAAAAGAAAGGCCCTTCGCAGAGGGAAGTAGGGATTTGTAAAGGTGCCAGAGCTCAAAGCGAAAAAAGTAGAGATAAAACATTTTGGGTGGCATGCTTTTCCTGTCAACGAAAACGATCTAGTAGTTCCCAATACTTTCCATGCTAGATATATCATAGGCGGTTCCCAAACAGAAAATAAAGTTTATTCCTTTTTCCACCATACTTTCACATTCCACGGCTAACCGAATCCACAGGTGCGGTCCATACCAACACTTTCCAAGGAATTTATTATTTGACAACATAAAGTAAATTCATTTTTCATTTCAGGACTGGGCATCCCTAATACCTTTGCCATACTCTCGTGCAATGACAAGTGAATAAACACTCATCGTGAGAATAACACATCTAGCATGGAAAAATATCAGCCACCCCCTACCATTTCATGAGCGGTACGAGCACACAAAAGAGAAATTTATTTTGAAATTAGAGATGGCACATACAAATTTGCTTTGAACGGCACAGAAATACCGCATATAGGTAGGTATAGTGGACTCATATGGCAAAACTGGTTTAAGGATTTTGGATGCACAAGTAGTGATCATAGTGCAAATGAAGGCTAGCAAAAGATTGAGAAGCATCCAACCAAGAAACGAAAAATCTCATAAGCGAGCATTAAGCATAACTAACACCGAATAATGCACCACAAGTAGGATGTAATTTCATTGCATAACTATTGACTTTTGTGCTTGCATAGGGAATCACAAACCCTAACACCAACATTATTACTAAAGCATAATTACTCATCAACATGACTCACATCAACTATTACAAGGAATCAAGTTTATTTTGTCCAATGATCTTTATGAAAGTTTTTATTATATCCCTCTTGAATATCTATCACTTTGGGACTAATTTCATTTGTTGCTTTTGATAGCTCAAACAAATCTAAGTGAAGAACATGAGCATAAAATTTTCTTCTCTCAAAATAATTTAAGTGAAGCAAGAGAGAAATTCTAACAAGTCATAGCATAATTTTGGCTCCCTCAAATAGGTGTGTCCAGCAAGGATAGATGACTCAAAATAAAAAGCAAAACAAGCAAAGACTCATATCATACAAGATGCTCCATCAAAACTCATGATATGTGACGAATAAAAATATAACTCCAAGTAAAATACCGATGGTCGTTAGAAGAAAGAAGGGATGCCACTCGGGCATCCCCAAGCTTAGTTGCTTTCTTCTATTTTAGATAATGGCTTGGGATGCGATGGGGCACCCCCAAGCTTAGTCTCTTCTTACTCCTTATTCCTTCATCCATCGTGATCTCACCCAAAACTTGAAAACTTCAATCACACAAAGCTCAACAAAACCTTCGTGAGATCCGTTAGTATAACAAAGCAAATCACTACTATAAGTACTGTTGCAAACCAATTCATATTTTATTTTTGCATTATATCTACTGTATTCCAACTTTGCTATAGCTTCTACCCTCCAATACAAACCATAGACTCATCGAAATAAGCACACAACGCAAAGAAAACAGAATCTGTCAAAAACAGAAGAGTCTGTAGAAATCAGGATACTTCGAATACTTCTGTAACTCCAAAAATTCTGAAAAATTGGGACAGCATAGTACATTTGTATATAAATCTTGTGTAAAAAAATCTGAATTTTTTGTCACTTCTGTGAGTTTCTAAAATTAGTTTACTGGACGCAAAAGTTTCTGTTTTTCAACAAGATCAAATCAACTATCACCCAACATGATCCCAAAGGCTTTGCTTGGCACAAACACTAATTAAAACATAAAAAACACAATCATAACAGTAGCATAATTGTGCAAACACTCAAGAACAGAAAGGAAAAGACAAAAATAAATTTTATTCATTGGGTTGCCTCCCAACAAACGCTATTGTTTTACGCCGCTAGCTAGGCATAATGCGAAGGATGTAAGTATTGTCATCTTTGTTTCTAGATCCATAAGATGCCCTCAGGATTGATTCATATGGTGGCTTAATTCTAGTTCTAGGGAAGTGTTCCATACCCTTCCTTAGTGGAAATTGAAATTTAATATTGCCTTCTTTCATATCAATCATGGCACCGACAGTACGTAAAAACGGTCTACCAAGAATAATTGGACAAGACGGATTGCAATCAATATCAAGAACAATAAAATCTATGGGCACATAATTCCTATTTGCAAGAATAAGAACATCATTAATTCTTCCCATAGGCTTTTTAATTGTAGAATCCGCCAAGTGCAAATTTAAAGAACATTCTTCAATATCGGTAAGACCAAGCACATCACATAAAGATTTTGGAATTGTAGAAACACTAGCACCCAAGTCACATAAAGCAAAACACTCATAATTTTTAAGTTTGACTTTGATAGTAGGTTCCCATTCATCATGTAATTTTCTAGGAATTGAAACTTCTAATTCCAACTTTTCTTCTAAAGCTTTCATCATAGCATCAACAATATGTTTAGTAAAAGCTTTATTTTGTTCATAGGCATGGGGTGAATTTATCATGGATTGCAACAAAGAAATACAATCAATCAAAGAGTAATTATCATAATTAAAGTCTTTGTAATCCAAAAGAGTGGGAACATAACTAGTTAAAGTTTTGACCTCTCCAAACCCACTTTTATCAATTTTCTCAACAAGATTTTCACCCTCCAAATTATCAGGACGCCTTCTAGCTAAAGTTGACTCTTCTTCAGTCCCTTTATCATCAATCTTAATTTTACTAAACAAGGAATCAATAGAAGAAACACCAATCATTTTAAGATCTTCAACATTTTTATCTTCTAACGAGATTGGTTTAGCGTCCATTTGATTACTAGGGTAGCTTGTGCATCGGATATTTTTCCTAGCAAACGTTCAGCAAAAGCATACTTAGATTGGAGATTGCAAACTTCTCTACTAATATCATCAAGTTGTTTAGTTATAGCTTCCAGCACAACAGAGTGTTCCTTAAGTTCTTCGGTAAAATATTTATTGTGCTCAAATTGTGTAGTCATATATTCCTTAGTACTTTTCTCAATTTCAAGCAAAATATTGGGGTAAGGAACATCATAATATTTTCCTTGAGGCATCATGACTACGCAAACAATATTGCACTCAAAAAGAGATCTGATGAGAAAACGGTGAACGAAAAAGAGAGCGAATAAAACAACAAATTTTTGTGAAGTGGGGGAGAAGAAAACGAGAGGCAAATGGCAAATAATGTAAATTGCAAGGAGATGAGATTTATGATTAGGAACCTGGTAGATGTAGATGATGTCTCCCCGGCAACGGCGCCGGAAATTCCTTTTGATGTTGGCTTGAACTACGTCGGTATTTCCCCAAAAAGGAAGGGATGATGCAGCACAGCAACGGTAGGTATTTCCCTCAGTGATGAGACCAAGGTTATCGAACCAGTAGGAGAACCACGCAACACCACGTAATCATCTCCTGCACACAAAGAATAAATACTTGCAACCCGACGTGTTAAAGGGGTTGTCAATCCCTTTCGGGTAACGGCGCGAGAAATTGGCAAGTGGACGGGAGAAAGTTGTAATAGATTGATAGATGCGAATAAAAGCAAATAAAATTCAGCAAGGTATTTTTGGGTTTTTGATAATATATATCTGAAAATAAAAGTTGCAAATAAATAAAAAGGTAAATAGCAAACTAGATCTGAAAGTATATGATGAGAAAATAGACCCGGTGGGTAAACAAATTACTGTTGGGCAATTGATAGAACTTCAAATAATTATGATGATATCCAGGCAATGATCATTATATAGGCATCACGTCCAAGATTAGTTGACTGACTACTGCCTGCATCTACTACTATTACTCCACACATCGACAGCTATCCAGCATGCATCTAGTGTATTCAGTTCATGGAGAAACGGAATAATGCAATAAGAACGATGACATGATGTAGGCAAGATCTATTTATGTCGAAATAGACCCCATCTTGTTATTCTTAATGGCAACGATACATACGTGTCGATTCCCCTTCTGTCACTGGGATCAAGCACCGTAAGATCGAACCCATCACAAAGCATCTCTTCCCATGGTGAGAAAAATCGATCTAGTTGGCCTAACTAAACCAAAGATTCGAAGAAGAAATACGAGGCTATAAGTAATCATGCATATAAGAGATCAAAAGACTCAAATAACTTTCATGGATAAAAACATAGATCTGATCATAAACTCAAAGTTCATCGGATCCCAACAAACACACCGCAAAAAGAGTTACATAAAATAGATCTCCAAGAGACCATTCTATTGAGAATCAAAAGAGAGAGATGAAGCCATCTAGCTACTAAATACGGACCCGTAGGTCTACAATGAACTACTCACGCATCATCGGAGAGGCACCAATGAGGATGATGAACCCCTCCGTGATGGTGTCTAGATTGGATCCGTGGTTTCTGGAACTTGCGGCGGCTGGAATTGATTTTCGTCGACTCCCCTAGGGTTTCTGGAATATTGGGGTATTTATAGAGCAAAGAGGCAGTGCAAGCGCGCCTTGGTGGGTTGTGCTCCCCTCGGAGCCCCCCTCAGGTACTTTCTTAGCCCAACTTGTGTCTTCTGGTCCAGAAAAAATCACCAAAAAGTTTTGCTGCATTTGGTCTCCGTTTGGTATTGATTTCCTGCGAAGTAAAAAACAAGCAAAAAACAGCAACTGGCACTGGGCACTATGTCAATAGGTTAGTCCCAAAAAATGATACAAAGTTGCTATAGAATGACTGTAAAACATCCAAGAATGATAATATAAGAACATGGAACAATAAAAAAATTAGAGATACGTTGGAGACGTATCACCCTCATAGAGGGGGACGAAACCAGAGAGCTGCAGCACGGCGTTCACACCTAGATGGTGCGGCTGCAGCCCAAAGAAGGAGAGGAAGGTGCAAAAGAATGCGCTCACGGGGAGGCCGATCCCGCGCTTGAAGTGGCTGTAGAAGACCACGCGCTCTCCGTCCTGAGGCTGCGGCTCCACCTCCCCTCCGGGCGCGCGTGCGGCCACATCCTCCGCTGACAGCAGCCGTCGAGTCTCGCGAAGATATTGGATATCGGTGTCAGTGACGATGGACCCCTCCAACGAGCCCTTCGGCGCCATCTGTGGTACTCGGCGAGGGTGCGAAGCGCGGTGGCAACAAACAGCTAGCGCGGCCGGTGGGCGAGTCGGGCAGCGCCTGACATTCCGGTGGGCGGCGACCTCGAGAGTGAGGCAGATAGAAGGAAAGCAAGATGAGGGGTGCGTGCGTGAGTGTTTCCGCCACCCCCTCTCTCTGATTTTATAACCACGGTCGAACATGGGGAAGTGGGATCGGCTGCGCCCGCTTTTCCACTTCCCCGCATTATGTGGGCACGTTTCCCCCATGAATTAACTACCCCAAGAAGCGCATCAGTCCGCGGCGGCCACAATAAATCCTTGCACGTGGGCCGAGGGCGCGGTGTGGCGGGCCCTAGCCCGCTGTTATGTCCCGTCGCGCGCGTGGCCTGGCAGGGCCTCTCCAGCTACTGTTCGCCACGTGGCTCTCGCGTCGGGCCGTGGGAGGCGCGTCCCTACCCCTTCAAGATTCAGCGGAACTCCTCGGTTTCCCGCCCATGCCAGGGTGCCGCGATCTATCTTCCGGAAGCCGGCACACAGTGGGTGTTGCCGGACCCGGCGGCCGCAAACTTCATCAACATCAGCTGCCTTCTCAGGGGGTGAAACTGCGAAGGCCCCCCTACTTGAAGCCGGCGAGCCTGCACAGCTTTGGGGACTACTGTCGGGGGGATGGACCCTGGGCAGGCAACAGAACCCGAATCCCTTTCAAAAACACCGGAGCTAGCAATGCCCCTCAATCCAACTTGCCCTTGGCCAGCTTCCCAGCGCAACCCGGCCAAGTTCCGCAACCCGACGAACCCGGCTGGCGCATGCCAGCCGGTTCCCACAAGTCAAACCTTCATCGACAAACTAGCATGTCTACAATGCGCCCCTCTTTACACCGGCCCTGGCGGGCGTGGCTGCCGTGCCGACCAAGCCCCCGCCTGGGGCGGGCAGCGTCTTGGAGGCGCGACAGTATAGCAAGACGACGCGGCCGCCCCATGACGACCGCACGACGTACCTACAGTACCCAGCAGCCGGCCGTACCCACACCCGGCGGGCCCGGTACGGCCCGCACCCGACGGATCCGGCGAGCTCGGCACTTTGCTACCGGCTCCAAGTCACTGACAACCCAGCCCCACACCCATGTAACTTTACCATTGTAACCCTGGGGGGGGGGGTTGGCCTATAAAACCCCCCAGGAGGCCTCCATGCACAGGGCAATCAGGAGAGAACTACACGCATACACATACATCCACCACACGGAGAAGGAGCAGCCTATGCACTGGCCTGCCTTCCTTCCTCCCCAAAATAGCTCTAGGAGCAAGCTTGTACCATCCTCATATAAACCACACTCGACAGGACTAGGGTTATTATCTCTCCGGAGAGCCCCGAACCTGGGTACGTCTTGTGTCTCGCACTCGCTCGTACCGACCTTGCCTCTGGAGCCCACCGGTTGCCTCTTGCCTATCCCTCTCTTTAGCCACCCCGTGGCATCTGCCGTGCACCCACCACGACAAAGTGCCAAGTATATTGCTTGCAATGTGCTTGGGACTTGAATAGTCTTATTATAACAAAGCTGCTCAATACTGATTTTGTACCCACTGTTTCAATTTCTTGCTTTCAGGAGACTTTAAGCCTGAAGGAGTCGCAACTTGGTGACTTAAAGAAAAATGTAGAACTTCAGGAAGCTGAAACCATCAAGGCCGAGTCAAAATTGAAGGCTTCTGTGACACCCTGGTTTTTGGCAACTTTTTCTTTTAGAAATCTTTTTGGCTTTATTTGAATTCTGGATGGTTTTGAACCCTTTCAATTGACTTTGGACTTATTAATCTTTTTCTCAGTGACCTAAAACTCTCACCACCTTGCCAAACCTTTCCCACACATATCTTGAATCCAACTTCAATTTTAATCTTTTCCAATAATTTATTTTCTTCCTTTGGGAAACTATGTCATCACTATGGGTTGTGAAGCAACCTATAATTCTGATGATCAAAAGAATCCCAAACTCATGCCACACCTTCTTATCATCATCTACTCCCACAATCTTCAAAAACATTCCATAGTCCAGTACAAAATTTTGGCCAGAATAATTATTTTCTTTCTGGTCAGGATTGGTCAATTGTGAAGCAACTTCTATTTTCCTAGCTCAGAAAACTCTCAGAAAATTCCCTGAGAT
The DNA here is from genome assembly GCA_011799875.1 of Thinopyrum elongatum. Classification (NCBI taxonomy): domain Eukaryota; kingdom Viridiplantae; phylum Streptophyta; class Magnoliopsida; order Poales; family Poaceae; genus Thinopyrum; species Thinopyrum elongatum. The sequence continues at coordinate 657,190,090 of CM022303.1, read as the reverse complement.
ATTAGGGAACCTATCTAGCCACAATATCCAAAAATATCATTTTGGCCAAAACAAGTTTTTAGCAACAAGGCTCTGCCAAGTTTCTGCTCATTTTGAACCTCTGTGAAGGAAGTACCATCTAGAGGTATCTTTTTGAGCTAAATTTTTTATGGCACCTTCTACACATCAAATGACCCCCACACACCAAAATTTAGCTTCAGCAGATCAACCATGTGAGTGAACCAAGCCTATCTAGTTTCTAGACCAGTAAAGTGGTTTACACATGAACTATATCCAAAACCTTTACAAATTCTTTCAAATTTGGTTAGTTTGTAGTCTTTCCAACCTAATCCACTCCAGACATTTCCACTGGCTTCATCTCCAGCTCACCTCTCCTCTAGATCTCTCTCAAGATTGCTGTCAGAAACTGTAGCTGAAGCTACACTTCATGTCAGGATGAACCTAGCCAAACCAGAGGCATAGGGGGGCTAAATGATCAAAGGAGAAGGCACTGGACGTGATGCGTTGGACTTGGACGGCCTCGAGACATCACTTCCCATGGTGAGAATGGTACTGGCATGCCAGTATGCGTGCTCTGCACCTCGCCGGCGACGGCTGAGGTCATTCTAGAGACCTCATGCTGTCATTTGATGTCTGGAGGTGCCGACTTCATCGATGCCATCCACATACCCCTCTCCCGCAGCTTCTCCTCACCAGAATCGGCCTCGATGGCCACCACGGCACCTGGGCACTGTGCCGCCCGTGGCTGCACTGTGGCCTGCAGCGCGTCTTCTTCCTCCGCTAGCCTCCACCGCCGCATTAACTCTCTCTGCCCTCTCCTATCCCGTCGACCACAACCAGCCAGCCAGCGCGGCGTCCTCGCACCGGCGACGTGGCCCAAGCCCCGCCGCTTCCAGAGAGCTCGCCCGAGCTCGACTCCGCCTATAAAAGGCCATGCCCAGCCCCTCTTAGCTCCTCACCACACTCCTCTTACTCCCAATCGAGCCCCGAGTAACGAGCCAAGGCCGGGAGGACCTCTGGCCTTGCATCTCACCGGCGATCCGCCGCCACCCTAGCTTTGCCCCCTCGCTATTCCGCTCCACCCCAGTGCCAACCGACCTCAACTGCGAGCTTCCCTCGTTCTCCTGACCGTGCTCGAGCTCCTGCCCGCTCGAAACTCTGCCGGAAATGCCGATTCTGGCGACCCCCGCAAGTCACCGCCGCCGGAGAGGAAGGGGATGATGTCGTCCGGCCACCTCTTGTCGATCCATGGGTACGTACATGCTCACCTTCGTGCGCTCGTCCCATCCCCGCAGTCGCCGGACCTCGCTGCCGTCTGTATCGCCGGCGACCATCGCCGGAGCTCCGCAGCTCTCTGTTCTCTCTCTCCCCCTTTTAAATATGACAGTTGGGACCCGCATGTCAGCGACCCAGCCACGCCCGAAGCGGTACGTTAGTGGAGGCGTATTCGGGAAATACGCCTTTCACGTGGCCGCTGGAGGATTTTTTTGATTTTCTGTTTATTTCCAGAGTTGACCAGAAACTTTGACTGCTAATAACTCTTTATTCATAAGTCCAAATCAATTGATTCTTTTTGCATTGGGTTTGTCTTGAGCTCCTCTAATTTCTAGTAAAGTTTGGTATTTATCCCATGCTCACAGAATTTCTGGTGGACAAAACAGTGTTATGTGACATTTCCAATTGCTATTTTAAAATATTTTCAGATGGAAACCTTGGTGATTTTGAAGACCAGGAGTTTGTGGGCAACCCAACAGAGCAAGGCAAGCCAGGACACCCATTTCACGAAGCATTTAAATAGCATTGCATATTTAAATGAATTACTTTCATTTACTTGTTATATAATAATTCATTGTAACTTGATTTAATACCTAGTTGCTGTCATCATAAGTTATTATGATAAACCATTATGCTTGCTATATGAAACTTAGTCGGTTGATCTAGAGTCACCTATCCGGGCTTATCCATGCAACCACATTTGCCGATATGGGACGGCCTTGACTTGGTCTAGCTCCGTGCTCTTTCACCGGTACCTCCAGACAGGGAGGGTTATGCGTGCGTGCTACCCTGATCAGGTAGACGACGATAACCCTGTGAGCCCAGTTGAGTATTGTGCCGGCGTCCCTGTTTGGGACAGTTTAGTTTGGCCACGATGGTGGCAGGTGTCACGAGGTGACACAGGGGCCACCCAGGGCAGGACTCCGGGGGAGGATGATTGCTGGTGGTACGATGGGAGGGTCACGGGTCAGGCGGGTTTCGTTGGAGCAACGCTGGTCCACCCGAATGGGATCACGAGGTCAGGTGCTCCATGGTGTGGGTAAAGTGCACAACCTCTGCAGAGTGTAAAATCTATTCGAATAGCCGCGTCCACGGAATTGGACAGTCCATCCAGGCCTCACTAGGTGGTCAACCGTAACAGTGATAATAATGATGGAAAACTCGTCGTATGATCGGAAGTACTCGATGAGCTATGAGTATTCCGAGGGTTGTGCGACAACCCGAAAGAGAGTAAGTTGATAACCGATGACAGTAAGTGAATCACTTAAGAATTTAACATGTTGATTGCCATGCTATTGTTTGCCGCATTACTTGGTTGTCATGAGCTTGCGAGTACATTCAAAGTACTCACTTGGCGTATCATGCCAGATGCAGGAGAAACCGAGGACGGAGGTTCCGATGGTTCGTGCTACACTAACTAGGCTATGTCCCAGCAGTGTCCCCGTGGATGGAGTTTCCGCTATGTTCTGCTACGCTGTAGAGTTCCCCTAGTAGTTTCGAGGCCCGCTATGTTTCATAAATAATGTAGATATTGTCATAGCACTAGGTGTGCCTTCGGCCTCGCTATCGATGTAAAATATGAGCATGTACCCGAAGTTTATCAATAAAGATCAGTTCAGTTATGTTCCAAGTTGTTGTGTATTTCCAGAAGACAGGATCTCTGGGTTGGAAACACTGGTAATCCGGTTCTTCGATCCGGGGTGCCACAACGCTTGGTATCAGAGCCGTGCTGACTATAGGACACCCTAGTTAACCCGCGCTAGAACCACGATTAGTGTAGGCTCTGAGTGTGCATCTTGCTTGCTGCATTTGATTGTTGCATGTCATGCATCATGATTCATTGTTTTACTAACCGTTGGCATTGTGAGTGTAGATGGCACCAGTTCCGTACCACTACCATCATGAGCCAGCACCGTTCACTTTTCCAGTATTGCTCCGTAATGTCTGGCTTCAGCTGTATCCCAACGGCGAAGACCCAGTATACCAGGTGTTTCGGGAGTAGCTTACCGAGTCAGTGTATGAGTATCACGCGGAGGCTTTTCTGACCGCGAGTTCGAGTATTGGTAGCTACTCTCGCTCTTCCAAGGGCGGAACGGCTTCTACTCCGGAGCTGGCGATCCAGCTTGCTGCGATGGAGGCTCTCACTGACTTGCGCTTCCACGAGGTCGAGATGCAGACTCATCCAGGTTTCTTTCACTACCCCACCCTGTTGCCTACGACAGGGCGAGTCATTTTCGCGCTAGTTGACCCGGCGAGTGATCGTGTGACTGGTGTTCTATCTCGTTATCTGAATGCCAGTTATCGTATGATCATCTCCTTTGCTGAGGAGCTGTCTCATGTCTAGGAGGCACTTGCAGCCGTGACTACAGTACCATCTCCACCTCAGCCTATATTTCCACCCATGTACCCATCGCCAGTTCCACCTCCACGTAGGCTTGATACTCCTTCTAGTTCCACTACACCACCAGGCTTTTCGTCTGGTAGCCGACATGAGACCCCGGTAGAATGGGCCTCACTCCTAGACACTCCAGCTGCTCCGATGCTGAGGCGTCGTGCTCCTTCTTCCTCGGAAGGGGAACCGTCTCAGCAGCGTCACCGTGTTTCCTTGATCCGGAGGATGTGATCCACATCATCAGTTCCCATTCTGACTCAGGATCAGATGACGAAGAGTTTTCAGTCTGGCAGTGTTCGTGCCACCTGCGCCACTAGAGTGGAGGCTTGAGTTGTAGTGCATGCATCTTTGCATATGTCAACTACCGTATGAGAAGTTTAGCCATGACATCCCCTACTAGCTTGCCATGTATGATGTTGGGTTATCTTGTATAATTATGTTGCTCTCTTTATTCGCCCTTTTTCGTGAATTTTCTTTTGGTGCCATATTACTGGGTTTCCCTTATGGATGTTGCTCATCGATTCGGTGTTTTAAAATGGGAACAAATTTAGGATGAAGAGAGGTAGTAGCCAAGGCGGCGATGGAACCCCTGTTCGTCGATCTGCCAGACAGGCAGGACAGCCACCAGAAGATCTACCACATCCACCACCTCATGCACCGACCACTGATCAGATCATGAGGATGTTTGAGGAGAAAAGAATTCAGGATCTCATGGAGTTTCTGAAAAGCATGCAGACTATGGTGGGCCAGAATAACAACAATAGGACACACTCTAAGTTGTCTGACTTTCAGCGCACCAAGCCACCCAGTTTTGGTCAAGCTGTGGACCCTATGGAAGATGATGATTGGCTGAGAACCATGGAAAAGAAGCTGGAAATAGCTCGCTGTGAGGAGTCAGATAAGGTTCCTTTTGTCACTCACTACCTAGAAGGGCCAGCAGCCATATGGTGGGACAATACAAAGATAATGTGGCCTTCCGGGGAAGATATTTCCTGGGAGAAGTTCAAGGAGTTATTTCGCAAATATCATATTCCTACCGGCATAATGAAGGTGAAGCAAAGGGAATTTCTTGCTCTTACGCAAGGAAATATGTCCGTGGGGGAGTATCTGAACAAGTTTAACAATCTGGCACGGTACTCTACCCATGACGTATCCACCGAAGAAAGGAAGATAGATCGATTCCTAGGAGGACTGAATCATGCCCACCGTTGTCAGCTCTGTATGCTGGAATTTCCTGACTTCCAGACTTTGGTGAACAAGGTCTTCATAGCCGAATGAGAGCATAAGTCCGGGTACGATGACCGCAAGTGAAAGTTTGAACCCAAGAAGGACAACCGTGAGCTGTTTGTGCAGAAGCCACGTATTTGGCAGTCAGGTCCATCTGAATACAAGGCCGCATGGAACAATGGCAACAACAACAATAAGACAGTCAGTCAGAACAAGACCTTCGGCAAACAGCCAGTGATCGAGGAATGCCGCCGCAATAACACTTGCTTTAGTTGCAGCCAAAGCGGACACTACTCGAAACAGTGCCCTGCCAACAACGGGAAGCCATCATCCGACTTCAAGTCACAAGTCAACACTATTGGACGCAGCCCCAACCCTAACTTCTGTCACGGACGCGTCCATCATATCTCCGCTAAGGAAGCTTGCGAAGCACTAGATGTGGTCCTTGGTATGTTTTCTGTTAATGACATACCTGCAGTAATTTTATTTGATTCTGGGGCTTCCCATTCGTTTATTTCAATGAGTTTTGCCACCTTGCACAAATTTTCCCGTTCACTTTTGGATAAAATCATGGTTGTACAATCCCCTGGCTCCCTGGTCAGAACAAATCTGGTATATAAAGGTCTGGAAATATCGATACATGGAGTTAAATTTCTAGCTACACTCGTTGCCATTGAATCCCCTGGATTGGATATAATACTGGGGATGGACTGGTTGACACCACAGCAAATGTGCATCAACTGCGCCACCAGAACAGTAACCCTGGTTAACCCAGCAGGACAAACCGTTCAATTCCTTGCCAGCAAAATGATGTCAAGAAAGGGAATGGCATACCCAACTACCGGTACAGATATGAACTTGATTCCGGTAGTCCGCGAATTCCCAGATGTATTTCCCGAGGAACTACCGGGGATGCCACCAGACCGGGAATTAGAGTTTGCAATTGAGGTGATTCCCGGTACTGCCCCGATTTACAAGAAATACTATCGTATGCCGAGTCCAGAGCTGGTGGAATTAAAGAAGCAGTTGGATGAATTGTTACAGAAAGGGTATATTCGCCCAAGCATCTCGCCATGGGGATCACCCATACTGTTTGTCAAGAAGAAGGATGGAAGTCTACGAATGTGTGTGGACTATCGCCAGTTGAATGAGGTCACCATTAAAAATAAGTACCCGCTCCCTCGCATTGACGATCTGTTCGATCAGCGGAACGGAGCACGAGTATTCTCCAAGATTGACCTCTGAATAGGGTATCATCAACTAAAAATCAGAAAAGAGGATATCCCTAAGACAGCTTTCACCACTCGGTATGGCCTGTATGAATTTACGGTCATGTCGTTTGGATTGACAAACGCCCCAGCTTATTTCATGAGCCTGATGAACAATGTCTTAATGTATTTCCTAGACAAATTCGTGGTGGTGTTCATCGATGACATCCTGATATACTCCAAGAATGAAGAAGAGCACAAACAGCACCTCCGTGCTGTCCTGGAAAGATTAAGGACCCATCGCCTGTATGCCAAGTTCAGCAAGTGTGAATTTTGGCTAAAAGAGGTGGGATTTCTGGGACACATTTTGTCAGAGCAAGGAGTAGCTGTCGACCCCAGGAAAGTAACTAAAGTTTTGAACTGGAAGACACCAGCTTCGGTGATCGAAGTCCGTAGCTTTCTGGGATTGGCAGGCTATTACCGTCGTTTCATAGAAGGCTTCTCTAAGATAGCCAAGCCACTGACAGAATTGCTGAAGAAAAATCAGAGGTTTGTCTGGACAGCAGAGTGCGACAGCAGGTTTATAGAGCTAAAGACAAGGCTAACTACGGCCCCTATCTTAGTCCTTCCAGACATCCACAAGAGTTTTGACATATATTGCAATGCTTCCAGGCGTCGAATCGACTGCGTATTGATGCAAGAAGGGAAGGTGGTAGCATATGCATCCAGACAGCTACGACCTCATGAAGAGAACTATCCCACGCATGATTTGGAATTAGCAGCCGTAGTTCATGCCTTAAAGATTTGGAGGCATTACCTCATTGGGCCACGATGTGAAATATACACTGACCATAAGAGTCTCAAATATATTTTCACTCAGCCTGACCTGAATCTCAGACAGCAAAGATGGCTAGAACTGGTCAAGGATTATGACCTTGGAATAAATTATCACCCGGCAAAGGCTAATGTGGTCGCTGATGCTCTTAGCAGAAAACAAGGCACCGTGAATACACTAACCGCGGGTATCCAGCCACGGTTACGAGAAGAGTTTGCCAAACTTAATATGGTGCTATGCGGCCCACTTAACCCGGATACCTTGGAAATTACTCCAACACTTATGGAAGAAATTTACAAGGCTCAAGAACCAGATGAAGGAATAAAAGAGATTAAGGAATTGATTCAGCAGGGGAAGGCCAAGTCTTTCCGTGTGGATGACCAAGGCATCTTATGGTTTGAGAAACGGATATGCGTGCCCTATCAGAACAATCTGAGACAACAAATACTCAGAGAAGCTCATGGGTCCGCGCACTCTATCCACCTGGGAGGCACAAAGATGTATCAGGACCTGAGAGAAACCTTTTGGTGGCCAGGAATGCGAAGGGATATAGCATACTATGTTGCCTGTTGTGACATCTGCAACAAAGTTAAGGCTGAGCACCAGAAACCCGCTGGGCTACTGCAACCGTTACCAGTTCCCCAGTGGAAGTGGGACGACATATGCATGGACTTCATTGTTGGACTACCCAAGTCAACAAGAGGCCATGATGCTATTTGGGTCGTCGTGGATATACTCACAAAAGTGGCTCACTTTATTCCGGTAAAGACCACTTTCAACGCACATCAGCTTGCACAACTTTACATGTCCCGGATAGTCAGCCTTCATGGAGTACCCAAGTCTATCACCTCAGATAGGGGCTCCTTATTCACCTCAGCATTCTGGTTGCGATTGCACCAAGCCTTGGGAACCATGCTGAAGCATAGTATGGCGTACCATCCGCAGACAGATGGACAAACCGAACAAGTAAACCAGATACTAGAGGATATGCTTCGGTCATGTGCTCTCATGTATGGACCCAAATTGGAGGATAGCCTACCCTATGCGGAATTTTCCTATAACAACAGTTATCAGTTAAGTCTTAAAATGTCACCATTTGAAGCACTGTATGGACGGAAGTGTCGCACCCCATTAAATTTGTCCCAGACAGGAGATAGCCGTATCTTTGGCACGGACTTGATGCTCAAGGCTGAGAGACAAGTCAAGGATATTCAGGAGCATCTTCGAGCAGCCAAGTCCCGTCAAAAGAGTTACTACGACCCAAAGCACCGAGAAGTGACTTTTGAGGCCGGAGAATATGCTTACCTTCGAGTAACTCCCATGAAGGGAGTAAAAATGTTTCATACCCAGGGAAAGCTTGCACCAAGATACATCGGTCCCTTTCCAGTAGTTGCTAGGAAAGGCAGGGTAGCAGATCAGTTGGAACTACCACCAGAGTTGTCTGACGTTCACGATGTTTTCCACATATCACAGTTAAGAAAGTGCATTGCACCACCGATCAAGCAAGCAGATATGAGTGAGCTAGAACTGGCTAAAGATCTGACCTACGAATAGAAACCTGCCAGAATCTTGGATGAAATGGAAAGAACTACGAGGAGTAAGGTGATCAAGTTTTACAAGGTACTGTGGAATCACCACACTAAGGAAGAGGCTACCTGGGAAAGAGAGGATTTTCTAAGATCCGCATACCCGTCCTTGTTCCCTGAGCAACCGAATCTCAAGGACGAGATTCATCCTAAGGGGGGTAGGTTTGTGACACCCTGGTTTTTGGCAACTTTTCTTTTCGAAATCTTTTTGGTTTTATTTGAATTCTGGATGGTTTTGAACCTTTTCAATTGACTTTGGACTTATTAATCTTTTTCTCAGTGACCTAAAATCCTCACCACCTTGCCAAAACTTTGCCACACATATCTTGAATCCAACTTCAATTTTAATCTTTTTCAATAATTTATTTTCTTCCTTTGGGAAACTATGTCATCACTATGGGTTGTGAAGCAACCTATAATTCTGATGATCAGAAGAATCCCAAACTCATGCCACACCTTCTTATCATCATCTGCTCCCATAATCTTCAAAAACATTCCATAGTACAGTACAAAATTTTGGCCAGAATAATTATTTTCTTTCTGGTCAGGATTGGTCAATTGTGAAGCAACTTCTATTTTCCTAGCTCCGAAAACTCTTAGAAAATTCCCTGAGATATTAGGGAACCTATCTAGCCACAATATCCAAAAATATCACTTTGGCCAAAACAAGTTTTTAGCAACAAGGCTCTGCCAAGTTTCTGCTCATTTTGAACCTCTGTGAAGGAAGTACCATCTAGAGGTATCTTTTTGAGCTGAAATTTTTATGGCACCTTCTACACATCAAATGACCCCCACACACCAAAATTTAGCTTCAGCAGATCAACCATGTGAGTGAACCAAGCCTATCTAGTTTCTGGACCAGTAAAGTGGTTTACACATGAACTATATCCAAAACCTTTACAAATTCTTTCAAATTTGGTCAGTTTGTAGTCCTTCCAACCTAAACCACTCCAGACATTTCCACTGGCTTCATCTCCAGCTCATCTCTCCTCTAGATCTCTCTCAAGATTGCTGTAAAAAACTGTAGCTGAAGCTACACTTCATGTCAGGATGAACCTAGCAAAACCAGAGGCACAGGGGGGCTAGATGATCAAAGGAGAAGGTACTGGACGTGATGCGCTGGACTTGGACGGCCTCGAGACATCACTTCCCGTGGTGAGCACGGTACTGGCATGCCAGTATGCATGCTCTACACCTCGCCGGCGACGACCAAGGTCATTCTAGAGACCTCGTGCTGTCATTTGATGTCTGGAGGTGCCGACTTCGTCGATGCCATCCACATACCCCTCTCCCGCAGCTTCTCCTAGCCGGAATCGGCCTCGATGGCCGCCACGGCACCCGGGCACTATGCCGCACGTGGCTGCACTATGGCCTGCGGCGCGTCTTCTTCCTCCGCTAGCCTCCATCGCCGCATTAACTCTCTCTGCCCTCTCCTATCCTGTCGACCACAGCCAGCCAGCCAGCGCGACGTGCTCGCACCGGCAATGTGGCCTGAGCCCCGCCGCTTCTAGAGAGCTCGCCCGAGCTCGACTCCGCCTATAAAAGGCCATGCCCAGCCCCTCTTAGCTCCTCACCACACTCCTCTTACTCCCAATCGAGCCCCGAGTAACGAGCCAAGGCCGGGAGGCCCTTTGGGCTCGCATCTCGCCGGCGATCCGCCGCCACCCTAGCTTTGCCCCCTCGCTATTCCACTCCACCCCAGCGCCAACCGACCTCAACCGTGAGCTTCCCTCGTTCTCCTGACCATGCTCGAGCTCCTGCCCGCTCGAAACTCCGCCGAAAATGCCGACTCCAGCAACCCCCACAAGTCACCGCCGCCGGAGAGGAAGGGGACGACGTCGTCCGACCTCCTCTTGTCGATCCACGGGTACGTACATGATCACCTTCGTGCGCTCGTCCCATCCCAGCAGTCGCCGGACCTCACCGCCGTCTGTATAGCCAGCGACCATCGCCGGTGCTCCGTAGCTCTCTGTTCTCTCTCTCCCCCTTTTAAATATGACAGCTGGGCCCCGCACGTCAGCGACCCAGTCGTGCCCGAAGTGGTACGTAAGTGGAGGCGTATTCGGGAAATACGCCTCCGACGTGGCCGCTGGAGGATTATTTGATTTTCTGTTTATTTCTAGAGTTGACCAGAAACTTTGACTGTTAATAACTTTTTATCAATAACTCCAAATCAATTGATTCTTTTTGCATTGGGTTTGTCTTGAGCTCCTCTAATTTCTAGTAAATTTTGGTATTTTTCCCATGCTCACAGAATTTCTGGTGGACAAAATAGTGTTATGTGACATTTCTAATTGCCATTTTAAAATATTTTCAGAGGGAAACCTTGGTGATTTTGAAGACCAGGAGTTTGTGGGCAACCCAACAGAGCAAGGCAAGCCAGGACACCCATTTCATGAAGCATTTCAATAGCATTGCATATTTAAATGAATTACTTCCATTTACTTGTTATACAATAATTCATAGTAACTTAATTTAATACCTAGTTGTTGTCATCATAAGTTATTATGATAAACCATTATGCTTGCTAAATGAAACTTAGTCGGTTGATCTAGAGTCACCTGTCTGGGCTTATCCGTGCAACCACATTTGCCGGTATGGGACGACCTTGACTTGGTCTGGCTCCGTGCTCTTTCATCGGTACCTCCAGACAGGGAGGGTTATGCGTGCGTGCTACCCTGATCATGTAGACGGCGATAACCCTGTGAGCCCAGTTGAGTATTGTGCCGGCGTCCCCATTTGGGATAGTTTAGTTTGGCCACGACAGTGGCAGGTGTCACGAGGTGACACAGGGGCCACCCAGGGCAGGACTCCAGGGGAGGATGATCGCCGGTGGTACGATGGGAGGGTCACGGGTCAGGCGGGTTTCGTTGGAGCAACGCTGGTCCACCCGAATGGGATCACGAGGTCAGGTGCTCCATGGTGTGGGTAAAGTGCGCAACCTCTGTAGAGTGTAAAATCTATTCAAATAGCCGCATCCATGGTATTGGACAGTCTGTCCAGGCCTCACTAGGTGGTCAACCCTTACAATGATAATAATGATGGAAGAACTCGTCGCATGATCGGAAGTACTCGATGAGCTATGAGTATTCTGAGGGTTGTGGGACAACCCGGAAGAGAGTAAGTTGATAACCGATGACAATAAGTGAATCACTTAAGAATTTAACATGTTGATTGCCATGCTATTGTTTGCTGCATTACTTGGTTGTCGTGAGCTTGCGAGTACATTCAAAGTACTCACCAGGCGTATCATGCCAGATGCAGGAGAAGCCGAGGATGGAGGTCCCGATGGTTCGTGCTACGCTAACTAGGCTGTGTCCCAGCAGTGTCCCTATGGATGGAGTTTCCGCTATGTTCCGCTACGCCGTAGAGTTCCCCTAGTAGTTTCGAGGCCCGCTATGTTTCATAAATAATGTAGATATTGTCATAGCACCAGGTGTGCCTTTGGCCTCGCTATCGATGTAAAAGATGAGCATGTACCCGAAGTTTATCAATAAAGATTAGTTCAGTTCTGTTCTAAGTTGTTGTGTGTTTCTAGAAGACAGGATCTCTGGGTTGGAAACACTGGTAATCCGGTTCTTTGAGCTGGGGTGCCACAGATTCATTGGAGCAAATTGAAAAGATAAAGGCAGGGTTTGATGCCGAAAGAGCCGCCTGGGATACTGAAAAAACTGCGCTATTGAGGAGAGCAGAAGATGCTGAAAAAGAGCTAAAACCAGTTACTGAGGAACTTGCCGGCTTAAAATAGCACATATCTCAAATGACAGCCGCCATCTTTATTAAGTCTAAGTTTGTACTCAATTGAAGCAACTTGTAAACCGGTTAATGCATTGTAACTCACCCGGTGACTCAAAATACTTGACTTCTAACCCGCCTGATGACTCATGTGCAAAATCCTTTAACAGCTACCAGAAGCGCTAGCCTTGGTCAAAATATGCTGTTGAAGCTAAAAGCTGTTTACTCATTGATGGAAAAGCTATACGTTGGAAGCCTGCGAGTACTCGTGGCCATATAAAATGGCAAGAAGCCTCCAACACTTATGAAAACTGTGCTGGATCACCTATCCACGGTGCAGGGGCAGATTGAGGAGGTGAAGCTGTCAGTCGCCCGCATAGGAGCCATCACTGCTTTAAGCCTGGTGAAGGCGTGGCAATCAGAGTTAGACCCGGCAGAGATGGCTAGCGGGTATCCGGAATTTACCGACGACGGATCTGTTTTTGAAGAAGCCGACTTTGCCAGATGTGTTAAAGAGATGAGGCCTTTTGCATGTCGAAGCCGCCGACGCACGAGATTGTGGACTTAACCCCTCAAAGGTGTAAGCATATCTTCGCTCCTGATATTGACCCTTCTCTTATTCTTAATGATGAGGCAACCTTTGAAGCGTTAACTGGCATCGACTGGACGTCGGGCGATCTCCAGAAGGTAGATGATGAAGAGCCAGCACGGGATGACCCGGAGGCCTCTACCTCAAGGCGCCATGATGACAGTAACCCGCCTGGTCAGAACTTGGACGGTGCTGAGGCCGGCTCAAGGGAGTGAAGTAACTCCAAAAACACTTAAGCGAAAAAACTTTTGGGCTCAACTGTAGCCTTTGTAATAGTGTAGCTTAAAACAGTTATCTTCCCTGTCATGCCTTCGTGCATGTTTTTATCAATCTGTCCTTCAGCAGCTGAACTTCTGTGATCTTATCATATATATGCATAGCTGTTCTTGCAACATTGCCAAAAAAATCTAAGGCCTTGTTATATAATCTTTCAAAGATCCATCAATCCGTGAACTGGCAACTTAAAGTTAGGATCGAAGGCGAGTTAAATAACCCAATGCCTCATGGTTTTAAAGTTGTAAACCATCCCCTTGGCGGGTCATGGATGTAATGAACTCAAGCTATGAGCAATTTTTAACCCGGATGTTCTCTGATCCAAGGGTTTATAGCCTTCATATGAGAAAAATTCATGTAAAAACAAGAAACTGAGAATATATATATATATATATATATATGTATATCTCAAATATTTATAAGTCGGCTTTGAAGGCACGACCAAAAGAGACCAGCTCTTGTTTTGTTTTTGAAAAAACTCAAGTTGTGCTTCAAAGAAGCTTGGCGTGAAAGCCTTTCATCCCGTAAGCCGGCTCTCACGTGACATAAATCCGTCATTTTAACCTCAACTAGTTCAGGGTCTTATTGAAAAGATTGACTGTTAAGAGTATGAACGGGCCACATAGCGGAGAGACTACAGTAGACAGGTGAGTTTATCCTAGCTCTCTGTAAGCCGGCTCTCACATGACATAAGCCGCTGTTTTAACCTTGACAAGTTCATGGTCTTATTTAAAAGAGTGACTGTCAAGAGTACGGCGGGTCACCTGGCAGAGTAGCAAGTTGCAAACAGGCAGGTTTAACTCAGATATGGCATGGAAGCCGATCAAGAGGGTATGAAAGCTAAACTCATTGAGTTGGAAGCCACGTAGTGACCTTTAGGCAATGTTAGCCCATAATATGGCATGGAAGCTGATCAAGAGGGTAAGATAGCTATACTCATTGAGTAGGAAGCCCCCAAGTGACCTTATGACATATCATGCAAGCCGATCAAGAGGGTAAGATAGCTATACTCATTGAGTAGGAAGCCCCCAAGTGACCTTATGATCAACCAGTAAAGACTCATGTGAGATGAAACGACAGAGGCCCCGAATTTGGGGATGCCGGCTTTATTATATTGATCATAAAAAGATATATACATTGACAGAAGTATGTACAATGATGAGAGTCAATGACTCAAGTGTAGTAAGGCCGAAGATGAGCAATGTTCCACGGCCCGTTGGTCTCCTCCTCAGAAGTTCGTGATTTTTTGCGCTCACATATATCAATGAGATAATATGACCCATTATTGAGATTCTTGTTGACCACAAAAGGTCCTTCCCAAGAAGGTGATAGCTTATGCATGCCTGTTTGATCTTGAATCAGTCGGAGCAATAAATCACCTTCTTGGAACGTCCGAGTTTTAACTCTGCGGCTATGATAACGACGCAGGTCTTGTTGATAAATCGCTGACAGAGCTGCTGCAAGATCTTGTTCTTCATCGAAAGCATCAAGTGTGTTCTGACGCGCCGTCTCGTTATCAACTTCAATGTAAGTTGCCACTCTGGGCGAGTCATGATGGATATCGCTTGGGAGAACCGCCTCTGCGCCATAAACCATGAAGAAAGGCGTATAGCCTGTTGATCTGTTGGGGGTGGTTCTGATACTCCAAAGGACTGAAGGAAGCTCTTCAACCCAACAACCCGGCGTTCGTTCCAAAGGAACCATAAGCCGGGGCTTGATACCTCTCAAAGTTTCTTGGATAGCCCGTTCTGCTTGACCATTAGATTGTGGATGAGCCACTGAGGAAACATCAAGGCGGATATGCTCTCTTTGATAGAACTCCTTCATAGCTCCCTTAGACAGATTGGTGCCATTATCAGTGATAATACTATGAGGATAACCAAAGTAGAAGATCAACTTTTTAACAAACTGAACAACAGTCGCCGCCTCACAATTGCTAACAGGCTCTGCCTCAATCCACTTGGTAAACTTGTCAACTGCCACCAAAAGGTGGGTCTTCTTGTCTTTAGACCTCTTGAACGGTCCAACCATATCAAGCCCCCAGACCGCAAACGGCCAAGTGATTGGGATCATGTGCAATTCCTGAGCTGGCACATGAGCTTGTCTTGTGAACTTTTGACACCCATCACACTTGCTAACAATATCCTCTGCATCAGCATGAGCCGTCAACCAGTAAAACCCATGACAAAAAGCTTTAGCCACCAATGATTTTGACCCGACATGATGACCGCAATCACCTGTGTGAATCTCTTGTAAAATTTCACGATCCTCCTTAGGAGAGACACAATGTTGGAACACGCCTGTCACACTGCATCGATGCAACTCGCCATTGACAATAGTCATAGACTTAGATCACCTTGTGATCTGCCGCGCCAAAGTTTCATCCTCGGGTAACTCGCCATGAGTCATATAAGCCAGATAAGGCAGTGTCCAGTCAGGAATAGCGTGAAGAGCCGCCACCAACTGTGCCTCTGGGTCAGGGATAGCAAGATCCTCCTCCGATGGTAACTTGACCGAAGGATTATGTAAAACATCAAGGAATGTATTAGGGGGCACCGGCTTACGTTGAGATCCAAGCCGGGACAGTGCATCAGCCGCCTCGTTCTTCTGTCGATCAAGATGATCCACCTGATAGCCTTTAAAGTGACTAGCAATATTATCAACCGCCCGACGATAAGCCGCCATGAGCGGGTCTTTAGAATCCCACTTGCCTGAGACCTGCTGTGCCACTAAGTCTGAGTCGCCCAGACATTTGACCCTGCTTAAATTCATCTCTTTGGCCATACGAAGCCCATGGAGCAAAGCTTCATACTCAGCTACATTGTTAGTACAAGGAAACATTAGCCTTAAAACATAACAGAACTTTTCACCTCGTGGGAAGTCAAAATAACTCCAGCCCCCGAGCCCTCCAACTGCTTGGACCCATCAAAGTGGATTGTCCAATATGTGTTGTCAGGCTTCTCCTCAGGTGTCTGCAACTCTCTCCAATCATTTTTGAAATCCACCAAAGCTTGAGACTTGATGGTTGTTCTTGGCACATACTTCAGATTATGAGGTCCAAGTTCGATTGCCCACTTAGCAACCCGGCATGTAGCTTCTCTGTTTTGAATAATATCTCCTAAGGGAGGAGAGCTGACCACAGTAATAGGATGTCCAAGAAAATAATGTTTCAACTTGCGACTCGCCATGAACACCCCAAACACCAGTTTCGGCCAATGTGGATATCGTTGTTTAAACTCAGTCAATACCTCACTGACATAATAAGCCGGCCACTGAACTAGGTACTCTTTACCCGCCTCCTTGTGCTCCACAACAACTGCCACACTGACTGCCTTGTTATTAGCCGCCACATATAGGAGCAAAGGCTCTTTGTCTATGGGAGCAGCCAAGATGGGCGGCTCAGCCAGCTGCTTCTTGAGTGCCTCAAATGCCTCATTAGCAGAATCACTCCAGACAAAGTGGTCTGTCTTCTTCATCATCTGATGTAAAGGAATTGCCTTCTCTCCCAGGAAACTTATGAATTGGCTTAAGGCCGCAATACGACCCACCAAACATTGGATGTCATTGACACACGGCAGCTTAGAAAGCGAAGTGATGGCCTTTACCTTCTCCGGGTTAGCTTCAATGCCCCATTCTGAGACCAGAAACACCAATAGTTTACCTACAGGCACACCAAAGACACACTTGGCTGAGTTAAGCATCATTTTGTAGACCTGGAGATTGTCAAAAGTTTCCTTCAAATCATCAAGGAGAGTCTCTTTCTTCCTTGACTTGACCACAATATCATCTACATAAGCATGAACATTGCGCCCAATCTGACTATGAAAACAATTTTGAACACATCGCTGATAAGTCGCCTGAGCACTCTTGAGTCCAAAAGGCATAGAAACATAGCAGAAAGCCCCAAAAGGTGTGATAAAAGAATAAGCATCCAGGAAACATAAGCTCTCACAACCCTCCGTTGCATCAATGATCTGGTCGATACGGGGGAGAGCAAACGGATCAGCTGGACAAGCCTTGTTAAGATCTGTGTAGTCAACACACATACGCCATGTGCCATTTTTCTTAAGTACAAGCACATGGTTAGCCAACCAATCAGGGTGAAAAACTTCCATAATAAACCCAGCTGCCAAGAGCAGGGCTACCTCTTCACCAATAGCTTTACATCGTTCTTCATTGAAACAACGAAGGAACAGTTTGACCGGCTTAAAATTGGGATCCACATTAAGGTCGTGCTCAGCGAATTCTCTTGGTACACCTGGCATGTCAGAAGGTTTCCATGCGAAGATGTCCTGATTCTCACGGATGAACTCGATGAGCGCGCTTTCCTATTTGGGATCCATATTAGCCCACACAGTGAACTGCTGAGATGAGTCGCCAGGCACAAAATCCACCAGCTTGGTATCGTCAGCCGACTTAAACTTCAAAAGAGGGTCTTGTTCCATAGTTGTCTTTTTAAGAGGGGTCATATCAGCTGGGTCAACATTCTCCTTATAAAACTTGAGCTCTGCATCAGCATAACTCGCTTCTGCATAAGCAGCATCACCTTCCTCACACTCCAGGGTAACTTTCCGGTCCCCATGTACCGTAATTGTCCCCTTTGGCCCTGGCATCTTGAGCTGCAGATAAACATAACAAGGGTGAGCCATAAACCGAGCATAAGCCGGCCGTCCAAATAGAGCATGATATGGACTCTTGATTTTGGCCACCTCAAACCACAACTTCTCTGTTCTATAATTGTACTCATCACCGAAAGCTACTTCAAGTGATATCTTCCCAACAGGATAAGCTGACTTGCCGGGCACCACGCCATGAAACACTGTGGATGACGGCTTGAGATCCTTGTTAGTCAAATTCATCCGGTGAAAAGTATCATAGTACAGGATGTTGATGCTGCTGCCACCATCCATGAGTACCTTAGTGAATTTATAGCCACCAACCTGAGGGGCCACCACAAGGGCTAAGTGACCTGGGTTATCAACCCGCGGAGGGTGACCCGCCCTGCTCCATGATATCGTGTGATCACACCATCTCAAATACTGCGGAACAGCCGGCTCTACTGCATGAACCGCCCGTTTATGAACCTTCTGATCTTGTTTGCAAATACTTGTAGTGAAAACATGGTATTGGCCACCATTAAGCTGCTTCGGGTTACTCTGATACCCTGATTGATTATTTTGCTGCTGGTTACCCTGACCAGACTATTGATTATGACCACCATGGTTACCTTGACCTTGATAGCCAGAATTTGAGCCGCCACCACCAAAGCCGGACACCTGCGAACCGGATCCTGACCTGCCGGGCGGCCCATTATTATTGCCTTGATGCTGACTGAGGCTGTAATTCCCGAACTCTCGCATAACATAACAATCCTTCCAGGCATGAGTGGACGGCCTGTTGGGAAGACTATGCTTTCGGCAAGGTTCATTAAGCATTGCCTCAAGATTGAAAGGCTTTGCCCTACCAAACGGCGGCTTACCATTACCATTACAACGCTAGTTTTTATATCCAGTGTTGGTTGTAGCTACTAGATCTGACTCGCCATCGGGGTGCCTCCTCTTACCACCATTACCCTGGTTGTTGCCATTATTCCCTGCTACATTCTGATGATGACCGTTACCATTACCATTCTTCTTACCCTTGTTGGATTTATCCTCATCATCAGAACCAGGGTCCTTTGTACTATCAGAGTCTGCATATTTAGTCAGATCCGCCATGAGCTCACCCATGTCCTGGCAAGTGCATTTGAGCTGCCCGAGCTTCTGCTTGAGAGGCAAAAAACGACAGTTCTTCTCCAAGATTAGGACTGCCTGAGCCGCCGCGATGTTATCAGAGGAATGAATAATGGTCGAGACCCACCGGACCCAATGGTGGGCCGACTCATCTTCACGCTATACGCAGTGATCCAAATCAACAGTCGTCAGAGGCTGCTTGCATGTCCCTTGGAAATTTTTGATGAAACACGCCTTCAACTCTGCCCATGAACTGATAGAATTGGGAGGCAAGCCCTTTAACCACGTACGAGCCGACCCCTCCAACATCATAGTGAAATACTTGGCACAGACAGCATCGTTGACGTCCAACATCTCCATGGCTAGCTCATAACTCTCAATCCAAGCCTCAGGAGGAGGATCAGCTGTATAGTTGGGCACCTTGCGAGGACCCTTAAAATCCTTGGGCAGACATTCATTATGTAAAGCCGGTACTAAACACGACACTCCAACCGCCCTGGAAATTGTCCTAGCTCCCACCGAGGTTGAAGGGGTCACCGGAGGCTGCTGATAAGCCCCCCAGTTGAGCTGCCGCCGCCACCTCACGGTGGGCTCTGGCATCATCCACGATCGCCGGAGCATCAGTCCTTGGATTGAGGGGCGGGTTATTATCACGGGGCGGGTTACGGTGCTGCTCACTGCTAGAGACAGCGGGTAACTTCGACTTGGGCGAGGGGTCGAGTGAAGACGATCACGGCTGTATGAGTAAGCCACTGATGACCCACAAGTATAGGGGATCAATCGTAGTCCTTTCGATAAGTCAGAGTGTCGAACCCAACGAGGAGCAGAAGGAACTGACAAGTGGTTCTCAGCAAGGTATTTTCTACAAGCACTGAAATAGTCGGTAACAGGTAGTTTGATAGCAAGATAATTTGTAACGAGCAAGTAATGGTAACGGTAAATAATGTGCAGCAAGGTAGCCAATCCATTTGTGGCAAAGGATAGGCCAAAGCGGTCTCTTATGATAAGCAAAGTGTTCTTGAGGGTACATGGGAATTTCATCATATCACTTTCATCATGTTGGTTTGATTCGTGTTCGCTACTTTGATAATTTGATATGTGGGTGGACCAGTGCTTAGGTGCTGTTCGTACTTGAACAAACCTCCTACTTATGATTAACCCTCTCGCAAGCATCCACAACTATGAGAAAAGTATTAAGATAAAATCTAACCATAGCATCAAAGTTTTGGATCTAAATCAGTCCCTTACGAAGTAGCGCATAAACTAGGGTTTAAGCTTCTGTCACTCTAGCAACCCATCATCTAATAACTACTCCACAATGCATTCCCTTAGGCCCAAATATGGTGAAGTGCCATGTAGTCGACATTCACATGACACCACTAAGGGAATCACAACATACATATCATCAAAATATCGAACACATATCAAGTTCACATGATTACTTGCAACATGACTTCTACCGTGACCTCAAGAACAAAAGTAACTACTCACAAATGATAATCATGCTCAAGATCAGAGGGGTATTAAATAGCATAATGGATCTGAACATATAATCTTCCACCAAATAAACTATATAGTAATCAACTACAAGATGTAATCAACACTACTAGTCACCCACAAGTACCAATCTAAAGTTTCGGTACAAAGATTAAACACTAGAGATGAACTAGGGTTTGAGAGGAGATGGTGTTGTTGAAGATGTTGATGGAGATGGCCCTCCCAAAGATGGGAGAGTTGTTGGTAATGATGATGACGATGATTTCCCTCTCCGGGAGGGAAGTTCCCTCGGCGGTATCGCTCTGCCGGAGGGCAAAAGTGCTCCTGCCCAAGTTCTGCCTCGAGACGGTGGCGCTTCATCTCGAAAGTCCTCTCCTTATTTATTCTAGGTCAAAATGACTTATATACCAGAAGATGGGCACCGGAGGTGGGCCGAGGAGGGCACAACCCACCAGGGCGCGCCTGGGCTCCTTGGCGTGCCCAGGTGGGTTGTGCCCACCTGGTGGGCCCCCTCTGGTAGTTATTTGCTCCAATATTATTCATATATTCCAAAACAATTCTTCGTACATTTTCAGCTCATTTGGAGATGTGCAGAATAGGTAACTCTGACATAGTTTTTCCAGGTCCAGAATTCCAGCTGCCGGCATTCTCCCTCTTTGTGTAAACCTTGCATAATATGAGAGAAAAGGCATTAGAAATACTCCAAAAAGCATTATCATGCATAAAAACATTATAAATAATAGTAGGAAAACATGATGCAAAATGGACGTATCAGCCGCCTGCTACGCAACGGCCGTCTGAAGGAGCTCAACTACGTTCCGGGTCTCCACCACAACCGGTGACTTGCCATCGATCGGAATGGCCACTAACCAGGTTACTGCTGCTAACATGTTTTCCACCGGGTTAGGAAAGTGCCCTAGTGGTGGCGTCAGAAAACACTGTGGTGGTGTCTGATTGGGGGGCGGGTTGGGGCCCGGCTCCTCCCTCCATGCCATCTTAGGTTGACGAGGTTGAGCCGCCGCCCAACTTCCAGGCACGTCTGGGTTTAATTGGGGATTCACCCGGGCGTCCGGAGTACTTGGCCCTGCTCCAGGTGTGTCAAAAAAATGCCTTGGGTCAAACATCGATGGCATACGACTCTGGTACCTCCTCTGGAATACTGCATTGGAAGCATCCTGATTCAGACTCAAACGCCAGGCATCAGCCTTCACACGCTCCGCTTCTGCGTCAATCTGAGCCTTCAATGCAGCTGCTTGGATGTTCTCAGCTGCGATATCCTCTTGGGCCTTTGTGATCTCTTCCCAAATCTTTGCGATCTCCGCATTGCGCTCTACCTGATTTGCCATAGTAACCTTTCTTGGTAATTGTTAAAGTGCCCAAGAGTTCTGATAAAACCTGAGCCGGTGGCCTAACTGAGTCACCAGCACTAGCTGCCACAGCAGTGGTCGAGCCAGATGTCATAGCTGCAGTTGTTGACGAATTGAGCGCCGGCCCTGTGCTAGCCAGAAAGACAGCAGCTCTGCACGACGGCTCATAGGGGTCCAGAATACTGTTACCACCGGAATAGCCCCCAAGCCCGCCGTCTTGAAGCTGGTAAATTGACTCTATCTCTCCGGTCGAGGACTCATCACCTGAGTAGATGAGAGTCTCTCCCCCAGATACAGAATCCTCCCCAAGATACATGCCATGTGCGAAATCGACGAAAACACGCTTCCAGTCGGGTTGAATCTGGGCAGGTTGCATGCGCCGAGCCGACTCGATGATGTCGGTGGAGGTGTCCGGCTCAGGCTCAGATCCGCCGATCTTTCCGATGAAGACATGAATTCCGCCGAAGGGGACCCGGTACCCGTACTTGATTGAGTTGGCCTCGGGGCTCTAGCCAGCGTCGTCGATGTAGAACTTGCCGCGGCGACTCTTGGTCATCCTGCCAACGGCGTGTCCCTCGATCCCTAGGAAAGAGCCCTTCAAGAACTCGAAACCACCATGCACTGGCCCCACGGTGGGCACCAACTGTCATGGGTTTAACACGGCAGATGCCGTAGCAAAAGGACTTAGGTGTGGAGCCATCGCTATGATGATTAGCTTGAAGGGGTTGAGCGGGACGAAAGACACGAGTTTACCCAGGTTCGGCCCCTCACGAACGAGGTAAAAGCCTACGTCCTGCTTTGTGTTGTATTGCTTGAGTATCGATTACAAGGGAGCGGATTCGCTTAACCTAGCTATCGATCGATTGTAACTTAAGTTTACACACCGCAGGGACTCGCCTTTATATACATAGGTCGAGGCCCTGGGCTTACAAGAGTCCGGGTCGGGTCATACTTCATGACCGACCCTGGTTCTAAGTCGCCTTGCCTTGCTAGGCAAGTCGCCATCGGGCGGCTTATCCTTCCGGGTTACGCATCGTCTTCTGGCTCTGGGCCTTCGTCCGGCTCACCACGTAAGTCGCCTCCCTGGCTCCAAGTCTTGGTCTTCTTGGGCCTGTCTAAGGCCTTATTATTAAATCACCAAAATCCAAACCCGGCCCTTATAAGGTGGGTTATATCACGAGGTTATATCCCCAACACTTGGAGTGTCGTGTTTAGTACCGGCTTTGTGTAACGAGCGTCTGCCCAAAGATTTTAAGGGTTCTCGCAAGGTGCCCAATTATACCGCTGATCTCCTGCCTGAGGCTTGGATTGAGAGTTATGAGTTAGCCATGGAGATGTTGGATGTCAATGATGCTGTTTGTGCCAAATACTTTACTATGATGTTGGAAGGGCCAACTCATACATGGTTAAAAGGTTTACCTCCTAATTCTATCAGTTCATGGGTGGAGCTGAAGGCGCATTTCATTAAAAAAATCAAGGGACATGCAAGCAGCCTCTAACGATGGTTGATCTGGATCACTGCGTGCAGCGTGAGGATGAGTCGGTCCACCATTGGGTTCGGCGGGTCTCCACTATTATTCACTCATCTGATAGTATTGCGGCGGGTCAGGCGGTTCTGATCTTAGAGAAGAACTGTCACTTTGTCCCCCTTAAGTAGAAGCACGGGCAACTCAAGCGCACTTGCCAGGACATGGGGGAACTCATGGCGGCTCTCACTAAATATGCGAACTCTGATAACACAAAGGACCTTGGTTCTGATGATGATAAATCCAACAAGGGCAAGAAGAACGGCAATGGTAAGGGTCAGCTGCAGAATGTAGCAGGGAATAATGGCAACAACCAGGGTAATGGTGGTAAGTGGAGACACCCCGATGGCGGGTCAGATCTAGTGGCTAACACCAACACTGGGTACGAAAACCAGCGCCGCAACGGTAATGGTAAGCCGCCTTTTGGTGGAGCAAAGCCTTTCAATCTTGAGGCAATGCTTAATGACCCTTGCTCGAAGCATAGTTTTCCCAACAAGCCGTCTACTCATGCCTGGAAGGATTGTTACATTATGCGGGAGTTCAGGAATCACAGCCTTAACAAGCATCATGGTAACGGCAATGGGCCACCTGGCGGGTCAGGATATGGTTCTCAGGGGTCCGGCTTTGGTGGTGGCGGATCAAATTCTGGTTATCAGGGCCAAGGTAGCCATGGTAGTCCTAGTCAGCAGTCTGGTCAGGGTAACCAGCAGCAAAATAATCATTCAGGGTATCAGAGTAATCCAAAGCAGCTTAATGGGGGCCAGTACCATGTTTTCACTACAAGTCTTTGCAAACGAGACCAGAAGGTTCATAAGCGGGCGGTTCATGCAATAGAGCCGGCTGTTCCGCAATATTTGAGATGGTCTGAGCACACAATATCATGGAGCAGGGCGGATCACCCACCACGGGTTGATAACCCGGGTCACTTAGACCTTGTGGTGGCCCCTCAGGTAGGTGGCTATAAATTCACTAAGGTACTTACGGACGGTGGTACCAGCATCAACATCCTGTACTATGATATTTTCGCCGGATGAATCTGACTGACAAGAATCTCAAGCCGTCCTCCATAGTTTTCCATGGCGTGGTGGCTGGTAAGTCGGCTTACCCTGTTGGAAAGATATCACTAGAAGTGGCTTTCGGTGACGAGTATAATTACAGAGCAGAGACGTTGTGGTTTGAGGTGGTCAAGATCAAGAGTCCATATCATGCTCTATTTGGACGGCCGACTTATGCTCGGTTTATGGCCCGCCCTTGTTATATTTACCTGCAGCTTAAGATGCCAGGGCTAAACGGGACAATTACGGTACATGGTGATCGGAAAGTCGCCCTGGAGTGTGAGGAAGGCGATGCAGCTTATGCAGAATCGGCTTGTGCTACTGAGGAGCTCAAGTTTTATAAGGACAATGTTGACCCGGCTGATATGACCCCTCTGAAAAAGCCTACTACTGAACAGGACCCTCTGCTGAAATTTAAGTCGATTGATGATACCAAGCAAGTAGATTTTGTCCCTGGCAACTCATCTCAGTAGTTCACAGTGGGGGCTAATATGGATCCCAAATAGGAAAGCGCGCTCATCAAGTTCATCCGTGAGAATCGGGACATCTTTGCATGGAAACCCTCTGACATGCTGGGTGTACCGAGAGAATTCGCTGAGCACCACCTTAATGTGGATCCCAAAGTTAAGCTGGTCAAACAGTTCCTCCATCATTTCAATGAAGAGCGGTGTAAGGCTATTGGAGAAGAGGTAGCCCGGCTCTTGGCGGCTGGGTTTATCATGGAAGTTTTTCACCCTGAGTGGTTGGCTAACCCTGTGCTTGTACTTAAGAAAAATGGCACATGGCGTATGTGTGTTGATTACAAAGATCTCAACAAGTCTTGTCCGGCTAATCCATTTGCTCTCCCCCATATCGACCAAATCATTGATGCAACGGCGGGTTGTGAGAGTTTATGCTTCCTGGATGTTTATTCTAGTTATCATCAGATCAAGATGGCAGTCAAAGACCAAGAGAAGACATCTTTTATCAGACCTCTCGTGACATAAGCCGCCGTTTTAACCTTGACAAGTTCAGGGTCATAAAGATTGATTGTCAAGAGTACGGCGGGTCACCTGGCGGAGTAGCAAGTTGCAAACAGGCAGGTTTAACCCCTTATATGGCATATAAAGCTGGTCAAGAGGGTATGAAAGCTAAACTCAGTGAGTTGGAAGCCCCCAAGTGAATTTATGATCAACCAATAAAGACTCATGCATAGAAAATATGAGATGAAATGACAGAGGCACCGAAATTTGGGGATGCCAGCTTTATTATGTTGATCATAAAAATATATGTACATTGATGAAGGTATATACAATGATGAGAGCCAGTGGCGCAAGTGTAGTAAGGCCGAAGATGAGCAATGTTCTAGGGCCTGTTGGTCTCCTCCTCAGATGTGCATGAATCTTTGTTCTCACATATTTCGACGAGGTAGTATGACCCGTTGTTGAGGTTTTTGCTGACCACAAAAGGTCCTTCCCAAGGAGGTGAAAGATTATGCATCCCTGTCTGATCTTGAATCAAACGGAGCACTAAGTTGCCCTCCTGAAAGGTCCGACTTCGAACCCTACGGCTGTGATAGCGGCGTAGGTCTTGCTGATAGATTGCTGAATGAGCCGCCGCAAGATCACGCTCCTCCTCGAGAGCATCCAAAGCATTCTGACGCGTCGTATCATTGTCAGTCTCAACCCACTTAGTAAACTTGTCAACCACCACCAGATGGTGGGTCTTCTTGGCCTTAGATCTCTTGAGGCAGAGGCAGTCAGTTTGTTAAAGCACAATTGCTGACTGCCTCTGCCTCAACCCACTTAGTAAACTTGTCAACCACCACCAGATGGTGGGTCTTCTTGGCCTTAGATCTCTTGAAAGGTCCAACCATATCAAGCCCCCAAAACGCAAACGGCCAAGTGATTGGGATCATCTGCAACTCCTGAGCTGGCACATAAGCTTGCCTTGCAAATTTCTGACACCCATCGCACTTACTAACAATATCCTCTGTGTCTGCATGAGCTGTCAACCAGAAAAATCCATGACGAAACACCTTAGCCACCAACGATCGTGAGCCGGCATGATGACCACAGTCGCCTGCATGTATCTCTTGTAAAATCTCGCGGCCCTCCTCAGGAGAGACACAACGTTGGAAAACACCAGTCACACTGCATCGATGTAATTCGCCATTGATAATAGTCATATACTTAGAACACCGTGTGATCTGTCGTGCCGAATTTTCATCCTCGGGTAACTCGCCACGAGTGAGATAAGCCAGATAAGGTAGCGTCTAGTCAGGAATAGCATGAAGAGCCGCCACCAACTGTATCATGACTCAAATAAAAGCAGAGATATTGACAAGCAAAACATGCATCCACAGTTTCATCAAGCATACAAAGAGGTTCAGCTGCTCGAGCACAAGTTGATAAGAACATGCACGAAGGCATGGCAGGGCAGATAACTATTTTTAACTAAGCTATTACAAGGCTACAACTGAACCCAAAAGTTTTTCAACTAAGTTTTTCAGGAGTTGCATCACTCCTTTGAACCGGCATCAGAGCCGCATGGGTTATGACCAGCCGGGTTAATATCTTCATGGCGCCTTGCAGTTGAGGTTTTCGGGTCATCCCGTGCTGGCTCTTCATCGCTTGCAATATGGAGACTGTCCGACATCCAGTCGATGCCCGTTAACGCCTCAAAGGTTGCTTCATCATTAAGGATAAGAGAAGGGTTAATGTCAGGGGCAAAAACGTGCTTACACCTTTGAGGAGTTAAGTCCACAATTTCATGTGAAGGCGGCTTGATATGAGCATTATTGCTGTCGTATGCCGGCTGATACTTTGTGAGGTCCAGCTCTTGCGCAAGTTGACATGCTAGAGGCCTCATCTCTTTGACACATCTGGTAAAGTCTGCTTCATCGAAAACAGATCCATCATTGTTAAATTTTGGACACCCGCCAGCCATCTCTGTTGGGTCCAGCTCTGATTGCCAAGCTTTTGCTCGGCTTAGTGCAGTAATGGCTCCTGAGCAGGCGACTGATTGTTTTACTTCGTCAATCTGCTCTGGCACCGTTGATAGATGATCCAGCACAGTCTTGATGAGTGTTGGAGGTTTCTTGCCATTTGATATGGCTACAAGTGTTTACAGGCTTCCAGCGTATAGCTTCTCCATTAATGAATAGACAACTTTAAGCTTCAGCAGCATATTTTGGCCAAGATTGGCACTCCTGGTACCTGTCATACAGTCAAGGAACAAGTCAGGCGAGTTAGAAATCATTAATTTTTTAGTCGCCAGGAGAGTTAAAGCACCTTAAATAGTTTGTGAGTTGCTTCAATTGAATGCATGTTTAAACTTACCAAAGATGGCGGCTGTCATTTGGGATATGTGTTGTCTTAAGCCGGCAAGCTCTTCAGTTACTGGCTTAAGCTGCTTTTCGACGTCTTCCGCACGCTTCAGTAAGGCAGCCTTCTTAGATTCTAGAGTGGCTCTATTAGCGTCAAAGTTGGATTTCAGTTTTTCTAAGTCCTCTAGAGCAGACTTCCGTTTTGAATCAGCCTTGGCCTATTCAGCACGTGCTGTTTCCAAATCTTTCTTTAAGCCGGCCATGTTTGACTCGCCCAGGCTTAAAGCTTCCTGCCAAGGATTATATAGAATAATGTCAGTTAAATGATTACTATGTTGATTGAATCAATATTGAAAGTATTTAAGTCCCAAGCACATTCCAAGCAATATCCTTGGCACTTGGGGGATAATGTAGGATGATTTTTAAAGTCTATTCTCCAAAGAAGAACCAGTTCATCTTCTTCAAGATAAGCCGACCCTTGGGGGCTAAAGGCGATTCTTTACAAAGTTGTTATTTAAAAGACCCAGCTCATTATATCAAGATAAGGTGGCCCTTGGGGGCTACATGAGTATGTATGTGTAAGATGGAGAGGGGTTAAGTTCATACCTCATACTTTTTCTTCATCATGTTTACTAAGCCGGCTTCCATGTCACGACTTGTATGAACGTGACTTAGATAGCCCGTGTGCAACTCGCCCGCACTAAATTCTGCATAGCTTTGCAGATCCAGCTTTGTCTTGCCTTTCTCCAATAAAGGCGCTTCTTCTTTAGCAGTGTGCTTAGCTAGCACAGTGGAGGCTCCTGGCGGCTTATAACCCATACCAGTGATAGTAACATCATCAGTGTTTTTCTCAGAAGGGATTTCTTCAACTGGTTTGGTAAGAGTGGGACTTGGCGGGTCATGGCCATCTACCGGGTTAGCGTTAGTGTCCATGGCCTCAGAAGGTGCTGCATGAGTTTGTGGAGGCAGATCATTTTGTGGGTTGACAGGTTCTTCAAGAGCCTGGATTGGGACCTCGAAAGTTTTAAACACCTCTTTCTCTGGCTCAGAGACCTCGGGAGCCTTGGAAGAGCCGCCCACATTTTGCTTTTTACCAATTTTCACCTTGGCCCTATGACAAGAATATAAAAGCTTATGAGTATATGACAACAAGTTTTTGTCAACAAATGAAAAGACTTACCCTAGGTTAACAACGAAGGCAAGAAACTGTGTTCCAGTTGAGTCGCCAGATGACGGAGGCGTTCCCTGATAGTTGGAGTCAGAAGGGTTAAGAGGTTGCCGCACGAGACCGGCTCGTGGAAAGGATAGAGTCGGGCTATGAGGCACCTCATTGCAACGTTTCCGAGGAGCCGTCATGTTGGATAAACCAGCCACGAGATGTTCAGAGCTGCCACTCCGGGTCTGATGCCTCGACTGATGCTGCTGTTTCTTCAAAAGAAAGTTGGGGTCCAAATAAGCATGAGGGTGAGAAAATCTTACTTTTCGGATGCCCCGCCATGTTTTCTTTCTTGGCAACGGTTCTGAGTCGGAGGAGACAGGAATTACCTCTGCTTCATTGGCCTGGCTTGTCTCCACTTCGTCCTGAGAGGAATCAGCATCAATAAGTTGCATGAAAAGAAGACCAAGGGAGTCAAGTTCTACCTCCGACTCATCTAGCTGGAGTAGCTCTTCTGCTGTGTGTTTCTTACGGCGACCCGGAGCACGAGGCTTCACTGCTTTACTCTTCTTAGCTGGCGTGGCTGCTATTATTTTCTTCTTCTAGAAAGTAGAACTGGCCTATATACATACATATATTGGCAGTAATTTAAAAGGATATGAAGCACAAAAGATAGATAAGCAAGATGAAGATTTACTCAAAGTACTTACTGCAGGAGCCGGATTAGAAATGCAGAAAGGACTCAGCCCCGTTTTATTGCAGGCTTCTTGAGGCTCCCTGAGCAGTGACTTAACCATTTCATTAATCTCCTTATCAGTCAGAGGTTTTTGATTATAGCGTTGTGGGTCCTTCACATCACCAGTATATTGGCATATTAAGCCGCTACACTGGCTCAGCGGTAAAATCCTCCATGAGACCTATTAAAGCCCTTGGAAAATATGCGGTCAAGTCGACTCTGATTAAGCTGTTGGCTATTAAAGCCCTTTGAAAATATGTGCCTGTACTGAGCACGTTCTGTGGCAGTTAATCGACCAGGAAGCTCACTGGTGGTACTGAGCCGGTAGGGGCGATAACTCGGCAAGGGGTTTTCTTCAGTCGGAGCAGTGTTTCTGCAATAGAACCAAGTGCAATTCCGGCCCTTGGGATGGCTGGGCAGTACGGCTGACAGAAAGGTCACATCTCTCCGCCTCTGGATGGAAACACCTCCAAGCTCTAGACTTGGTCTGTCTGTCATTTCAGTCTGGCGGTTGATATAAAAGAAATCTTTGAAGAGGTCAACAGTGGGCTCTTCTTGCAGATACACTTCACAGAAC
The DNA here is from genome assembly GCA_011799875.1 of Thinopyrum elongatum. Taxonomy (NCBI): domain Eukaryota; kingdom Viridiplantae; phylum Streptophyta; class Magnoliopsida; order Poales; family Poaceae; genus Thinopyrum; species Thinopyrum elongatum. Next base: position 657,160,017 of record CM022303.1, on the reverse strand, counting down.
ACTTGAAATTTGCACAGATTGGAGACGGAGTTGGGACTGATATCTTGAGGATGAAGCTTGTAAAAATGCAGAGCGTCACGGATTTTTTTTGACCCGGGTGGTGAAAAGCCATGAAGGAGGTGATCCATAAAAATTACAGCTTCACCCACTCCGGGTTCACGAATAGTTTCAGTACCGGGAACCCGCCAGTGGATAACTTCCTTAGCCGGTAAAACACCCATATCCACATACTCATTAAGCATGAGCTCTGAGACTTGGGAGGCTACCCAGCCACAAGAAGTGGGAGCTTTAGACATGATTGGCCAGGTTAAAAAGTTGCGGACAAGGAATAAGAGTATGGCGGGTTAAGACTGCAATGATAAGCCGCCTAAGTGATTACATGATGTCTCAGCAATAATAGGCCAGTTATGACTATAAGACGGCAAACGTGTTACGGTGAGCCATTGAGAAATTATGAGCCACCCTAACTATGGGAGTGAGGTGACTATCAAGCCGTTGGAATACGGCGGGTTAAATTATGAAAGTATGAGCCGGCAGCATGCTGGCGGGTCATCTAAGCAGAGACTTATTGAAGCTGTTGCTAAGTATGGCACAATAGATTTCGTTACAAGTGTAAGAAATTTCATATCTACAGGTTGTTCAAAAAAGAAAAAATAATTGCTAAACCTAAAAGGCAGCGAGGAAAGAACTAGCAGGCTATGTACTGATTCTGAAAAAGAAGCGATTTGTTCAAGATACAAGATGAATACTAAGCTAGCTACCACAGTATTTCTATGGCGTTCTTGGATTGGATACAGGTTCTGCTCAATGGTATGAAGAACTACGATGAAAACTGGTGAACTCTTAAGAATACAGGTGACCTAATGCAGATCTAATAAAGGAGGAAAGTGGAACCTGATGGCGGTAGAGGAAAGCGGAGGTGTGCCGCTGAGGCTTGATGGAGACGGGATGATGCAGCGACCTCGGCTGGGACTAGCTGGTGCAGCTCGACGGGGACGATGGAGCTCCAGTCGTGGTGGGCGTCGCGAGGAAGAAGAAGTGTAGGCGACGGGGTGAAAAGTGAAAAAGGCAGCCCCCATGCCTATTTATAAGGAAAAAGAGGGCACAGTAACATGCGTATGCGAAAATTGGGGAGGCGTAATAACTTCTACAACAAAAAGGGCGCCTCGATTTTCGGAATGGTTGATTAATGCAAATGATCCGCTGTGATGTCATGAGGATTTTCTGCATTTATGAAGATGACATCATCCTTTCATATGGCGGGTTATGAAGGTTTGTTCAAGGTTAAAAATTTAGAAGAACCAAAGAAGACTCGCCAACCGGAGGCATTGAAGATTGACAAAAACAAGTTCAAATCAATATGGGGCCTAATGTTGGGGATATGACCCCACGGTGTAACCCGCCCTAGAAGGGCCGGGTTAGGCTATTGGCGACTTAACAATGAAGCCTTAGAAGGCCCAAGAGACCAAGACATGGAGCCAAGGAGGCGACTTACGATGTGGGCCGGATGGAGGCCCAAGGCCGGAAGACGGTGTGTGACCCGGAAGTGTAAGCCGCCTGATGGTGACTTGCTAAAGAGGGCAAGGCAACTTAGAGCCAGGATCGGTTACGAAGTGTAACCCGGCCCGGACTCTTGTAAGCCCAAGGCCTCGACCTGTGCATATAAAGGCGAGTCCCCACGGCAGGTAAACTTAAGTTACAATCAATCGATAGTTAGGTTAAGCGAATCCGCTCCCTTGTAATCAATACTCAAGCAATATAACACAAAGCAGGACGTAGGCTTTTACATTGATCATGAGGGGCCGAACTTGGGTAAACTCGTGTCTCTCGTCCCGATCAACCCCATTCAAGCTACCACCTAGTTGCGATGGCCTCACGACTAAGTCCTCACACTAGGACATCTGCCGTGACAAAACCACGACAACCTGCTAATGGCCCGTGCTGCCCATGGGCCATATATGGTCCGACGCGACATCCGACCCACTAACGGCCCGTGATAAAGGTGGCAATAGTTCAGCCCAACGTGACTTTGGGCCTGTTAAAGGCCTATCGTATAATTCGGCTCGTTGATGCCTCTACTAAGCTTTCGGCCTCTTAAAGGCCCATGATATCAGTGGGCCAACCAAGGCCCCAGATATGTTTCAACCTGGTAATGGCCCGTCATATAACTGGGCCAATAATGGCTCGGTGTCCATTTCAGCCTGTTAAAAGCCCATGGACGACTATTGAAAATTGAGGCCCAACATCCATTTCGGCCTGCTAAAGGCCCATGGTATCTTCTGGGCCGTAACAGGCCAGCAGAATATTATTCAGCCTATTAATGGCCCGAAACTACATGGGCCCAACTTAGTGTTGGGTCCACTAAAGGCCCAACTAAACGTTTGGCCCAATGGAGGCCCATGTAAGATATGGGCCTGGCGCACAGTGTCAACGGAGGGCCCAATTCGCCGGTCAGCGCATGCTACTTCTTGAGCTTGCGTTGAGTTTTCCCTTGAAGAGGAAAGGGTGATGTAGCAAAGTAGAGATAAGTATTTCCCTCAGTTAAGAACCAATGCATCAATCAAGTAGGAGGACACCCAAGTCTCCAATAGTTGCACCTGCACAAACTAACAAACAGTTGCACACAACGCGAATAAGGGGTTGTCAATCCCTTCACGGTCACTAGCAAAAGTGAGATCTGACAGAGATAGGTATAAAAGATAAGTAAAAGTGCAAAATAAAGTAAATATAAATAAAGTGCAACAAGGTATTTTTGTATTTTTAGTTTTATAGATATGAAAATATATATATGGGAAATATACCCGGGGGCCATAGTTTTCACTAGAGGCTTCTCCCTTGAAAGAACACATACGGTGGGTAAACAAATTACTATTGAGCAATTGACAGAAAAGCGCAAAGTTATGACAATATCCAAGGCAATGATCATTAATATAGGCATCGCGTCCATGACAAGTAGACCAACTCCTGCCTGCATCTACTACTATTACTCCACACATCGACCGCTATCCAGCATGCATCTAGTGTATTAAGTTAACAAGAATGGAGTAACGCCTTAAGCAAGATGACATGATGTAGAGGGATAAACTCAAGCAATATGATATAAACCTCATCTTTTTATCCTTACTGGCAACAATACAAATACATGCCTCGCTACCCCTACTGTCACTGGGTGAGGACACAGCAAGATTGAACCCATCACAAAGCACCTCTCCCATTGCAAGATAGATCAATCTAGTTGGCCAAACCAAATCAATAGATCGGAGAGAAATACAAAGCTATCTTAATCATGCATAAAAGAGTTCAGAAAAGACTCAAATAATATTCATAGATAATCTGATCATAAATCCACAATTCATTGGATCTCAACAAACGCAGCACAAAAGAAGATTACATCGGATAGAACTCCAAGAACATCGAGGAGAACATTGTATTGACAATCAAAGAGAGAGAAGAAGCCATCTAGCTACTAGCTATGGACCCGTAGGTCTGTGGTAAACTACCCACACATCATCGGAAGGGCAGCAAGGTTGATGTAGAAGCCCTCCGTGATTAAATCCCCCTCCAGAAGAGTATCGAAAAAGGCCCCAAGATGGGATCTCACGAGAACAAAAGCTTGCGGCGGCGGAAAAGTATTTTTTGTGTGTCCTCTGGTGTAGGGGGGATATTTGGGTATTTATGGAGCCAAGATTAGGGTTAGGGGAGTCCTGAGGGGCCCACAAGCCATGGAGGCGCCCCCAGGGCGTGGCCTCCAGGCTTGTGGCCACCTCGTGGCTCTTTTGGCCTCTTCCCGAAGCTTCGTGGGTGTCTTCTGGTCCAAGAAAAATCATCGTAAAGTTTTATTCCATTTGGACTCCGTTTGTATTGATTTTCTGTAAAGAGAAAAACAAGGAAAAAACAGCAAGTGGCCCTAGGCACTAGGTTAATAGGTTAGTCCCAAAAAATGATATAAAATAGCATAATAATTCATATAAAACATCCAAGATTGATAATATAATAGCATGTAACAATAAAAAAATTATAGATATGTAGGGGACGTATCAAGCATCCCCAAGCTTAATTCCTGCTCGTCCTCGAGTAGGTAAATGATAAAAAAAATTGGTGTCGAATGCTACCTAACATGTTTATCAATGCATTCTTTCTTATTGTGGCATGAATATTCAGATTCATTAGATTCAAAAAAAAGTTTAATATTGACATAAAAAATAATAATACTTCAAGCATACTAAATAAAGCAATCATGTCTTCTCAAAATATCATGGCTAAAGAAAGTTATCCCTACAAAATCATATAGTCTTGTGATGCTCTATCTTCATCACACAAAGTATTTATCATGCACAACCCTGATGACAAGCCAAGCAATTGTTTCATACTTTTAATGTTCTCAAGCTTTTTCAACTTTCACGCAATACATGAGCGTGAGCCATGGATATAACACTATAGGTGGAATAGAATATGGTGGAGGTTGTGAGGAGAATACAAAAAGGAGAAAGTCTCACATCAACTAGGCAAATTAATAGGCTATGGAGAGATGCCCATCAATTGATATCGATGCAAGTGAGTAGGGATTGCCATGCAACGGATGCACTAGAGCTATAAGTGTATGAAAGCTCAAAAGAAAACTAAGTGGGTGTGCATCCAACTCGCTTGCTCACGAAGACCTAGGGCAATTTGAGGAAGCCAATCATTGGAATATACAAGCCAAGTTCTATAACGAAAAATTCCCACTAGTATATATGAAAGTGACAAAATAGGAGACTCTCTATTATGAAGAACAAGGTGCTACTTTGAAGCACAAGTGTGGAAAAGGATCGTAACATTGTCCCTTCTCTCTTTTCCTCTCATTTTTTTATTTTTTTATTTTCTCTTTTTTTGGGGCTCTTTGGCCTTTTTTGATTATTTTGGGCTCTTTGGCCTCTTTTTATTTTTAATTCTGGAGTCTCATCTCTACTTATGGGACAATCATATCCTCCATCATCCTTTCCTCACATGGGACAATGCTCTAATAATGATGATCATCACACTTTTATTTACTTACAACTCAAGAATTACAACTCGATACTAGAACAAATATATGACTCTATATGAATGCCTCATGCATATGAGAACAATATGACAATGATGGTGTGTGTCATAATAAAACAGAGTGGTGGAAGTCGCATGGCAATATATGTCAGAATGGCTACGGAAATGACATAATAGGTAGGTATGGTGGCTGTTTTGAGGAAGGTATATGGTGGGTTTAATGCACCGGTGAAAGTTGTGTGGTACTAGAGAGGCTAGCAAAGGTGGAAGGGTCAGAGTGCGTATAATCCATGGACTCAACATTAGTCATAAAGAACTCACATACTTATTGCAAGAGTTCATTAGCCATCGAAGCAAAGTACTAATACGCATGCTCCTAGGGGGATAGATTGGTAAGAAAAGACCATCGCTCATCCCCGACCGCCACTCATAAGGAAGACAATAAAAAATAAAGCATGCTCTAACTTCATCGCATAACGGTAGACCATACGTGCATGCTTCGAGAATCACAAACCTTAACACAAATATTCTTGCTAATCCATAATTACTCATTATCATGACTCTAATATTACCATATTTATATCTCAAAACAAATGCAAGGAATCAAACTTCTCATATATTCAATGATATTCATGAAAGTTTTTATTATATCCCTCTTGGATACCCATCATATTAGGACTAAATTCATAACCTAAGAAAATTGCCACACTATTTTTAAGACTCTCAAAATAATATAAGTGAAGCATGAGAGTTCATCAATTTCTACAAAATAAAACCACCGCCGTGCTCTAAAAAGATATAAGTACTAGAGCAACTGCCTAGCTCAAAAGATATAAGTGAAGCACATAGATTATTCTAATAAATTCACGGTTAATGTGTGTCCCTCTCAAAAGGTGTGTACATCAAGGATGATTGTGGAAAACTAAAAATCAAGGACTCATATAATAACACATCTCATGTGGTGAATAAAAATATAGCCTCAAGTAATTTTACCGATGGATTGAAGACGAAAGAGGGGATGCCATCTGGGGCATCCCCAAGCTTAGATGCTTGGTTGTCCTTGAATATTACCTTGGGGTTCCTTGGGCATCCCCAAGCTTAGGCTCTTGCCACTCTTATTCCATAGTCCATCAAAACTTTACCCAAAACTTGAAAACTTCACAACACAAAACTCAACTAAAAACTCGTAAGCTCTGTTAGTAGAATAAAGCAAATCACCACTTTTGGTACTGTTGTGAACTCATTATAAATTTATAATGGTGTTATATATACTGTATTCCAACTTCTCCATGGTTCATACCCCCCGATACTACCCATAGATTCATCAAAATAAGCAAATAACACATAGAAACCAGAATCTGTCAAAAACATAACAGTCTGTAGCAATCTAGAAATTTCGTATACTTATGTAACTCTAAAAATTCTGAACAACTAGGAAAACCTGTTAAATTTGTATAGCAATCTTGTGTAAAAAATTCAGATCAAAATCACGCTTCTGTGAATTTACAAAATTCCAGCAATGAGCATAAAAGTTTCTGTTTTTCAGCAAAATCAAATCAACTGTCACCATAGACCATCCTAAAGGCTCCACTTGGCTCAAACACTAATTATAACACTTAAACACAATTAATACAGAAGTAATATTGTGTATTTATTGAAAAACATAAGTAAAAACAAAAAACACAAAATAAAATTGGGTTGGCTCCCAACAAGCGTTATTGTTTAACGCCCTTAGCTAGGCATAAAGTAAAGATATAGGTATTGTCATCTTTGGTATTCAACCCATAAGTATCCCTCATAATAGTTTCATATGACAACTTAATTTTCTTTCTTGGGAAGTGTTCCATGCCCTTCCTTAATGGAAATTGAAATCTAATATTTCCTTCTTTCATATCAATAATTGCACCAATCGTTCTAATGAAAGTTCTACCAAGAATAATAGGGCATGTAGGATTGCAATCTATATCAGGCACAGTAAAATCTACGGGCACATAATTCCTATTTGCAACAATAAGAACATCATTAATCCTTCCCATAGGTTTCTTAATAGTGGAATCCGCTAAGTGCAAATTTAAGGAGCAATCATCAAGTTTATGGAAACCTAGCACATCACATAGAGTTTTGGGAATAGTGGAAACGCTAGCACCAGAATAACATAAAGCATTACACTCATAATATTTAATCTTAATATTAATAGTAGGTTCCCATTCATCATAAAGCTTTCTAGGGATTGAAACTTCTAACTCAAGTTTTTCTTCAAAAGATTTCATCATAGCATCAAGAATATGTTTAGTAAAAGCCTTATTTTGATTATAAGCATGAGGTTAATTAAGCATGGATTGCAACAAGTAAATACAATCAATCAAAGAACAATTATCATAATTAAAGTCCTTGAAATCCAAAAGAGTGGGCTCATCACTAGCTAAAGTTTTGACCTCTCCAATCCCACTTTTATCAAATGTTCCATTGAGATCATCACTTTCCAAATTATTGGGACGCCTTCTAGCTAAAGTTGACTCATCTCCAGTCCCATCTTGATCAATTTTTATATTAGAAAACAAAGATTCAATAGGAGTTACACCTATTACTTTAAGATCTTCATCATAATTATCGCAAAAAATGAAGAACATGCTTTTTTTAACCAATCTCTCTTAGCACGCATCCTAGCAGTTCTCTCCTTACTTTCATCAATAGAGATTTAGATAGCTTTCAAAGATTCATTAATATCAAGCTTGGGTGACATAGATCTAATCTTAAAAGAATCAATTTCATGAGAAATTCTATCAACGTTCCTAGCCAAATCATCAATCTTGAGCAATTTCTCTTCCACCATAGTATTGAAAATCTTTTGTGAATTTATAAAATATTTAATATTATTCTCAAGATCAGAAGGTATCTTATTATAATTTACATAAGAATTGTTGTAGGAATTACCATAATTATTAGAGGAATTACTAGGAAACGGCTTAGGATTAAAATTTCCTCTATACGCGTTATTACCAAAATTGTTCCTACGAACAAAATTCACATCCATAGATTCATTATTATTCTCAATCAAAGTAAACAAAGGAATATCATTAGTATCAATAGGAGCACCCTTGCTAGCAGTTAATTTCATAAGTTCATCCATCTTTCCACTCAAAGTATAAATCTCTTCAATAGCATGCACTTTTTTTACTAGTAGAGGATCTTTCGGTATGCCATTGAGAGTAATTTGCCATAATATTATCTAGGAGTTTAGTAGCTTCTCCTAATGTGATTTCCATGAAAGTACCTCCCGCGGCAGAATCTAAAAGATTTCTAGATGCAAAATTCAATTCGGCATAAAAATTTTGTATGATCATCCATAAACTTAAACCATGAGTAGGGCAATTTCTTATCATCAATTTCATCCTCTCCCAAGATTGTGCAACATGTTCATGATCAAGTTGCTTAAAATTCATTATATCATTACTAAGGGAGATGATCTTAGCGGGAGGAAAATACTTGGAAATAAAAGCATCTTTACACCTATCCCAAGAATCAATACTATTTTTAGGAAAAGATGAAAACCAAGTTTTAGCACGATCTCATAGTGAGAATGGAAATAGCTTCAGTTTAACAATATCATTATCCACATATTTTTTATTTTAAATATCACATAACTCAACAAAAGTATTTAGATGGGATGCAGCATCTTCATTAGGGCTACCAGAAAATTGTTCTTTCATAACAAGATTCAACAAAGCGGCATTAATTTCATAAGATTCCGCACTAGTGGCGGGAGCAATCGGAGTACTAATAAAATCATTATTATTACTGTTGTAAAAGTCACACAACTTAGTATTTTCTTGAGACATCTTGACCAAGCAAGCAATCTAGCACACAACCAAACAAAAGCAAACAAAAGACGAACAGAAAGAAGGCGAACAAAAATTCAAATATTTTTTATGTTTTTCTGAAAACGGTTTAGAAGTGGGGGAGATGAAAAGGAGAGGCAAATGGCAAATAATATAAGTGCAACATATGAGAGTTTATGATAGGTACTTGGTGGGCTTGATTTAGAACCTCCCCGGCAACGGTGCCAGAAATTCTTCCTGCTACTTCTTGAGCTTGCGTTGATTTTTTTCCTTGAAGAGGAAATGGTGATGCAGCAAAGCAGAGATAAGTATTTTCCCCAGTTAAGAACCAACGTATCAATCCAATAGGAGGACACCCAAGTCTCCAATAGTTGCACTTGCACAAACTAACAAACACTTGCACACAACACGAAAAAGGGGTTGTCAATCCCTTCACGGTCACTAGCAAAAGTGAGATCTGATAGAGATAGGTATAAAAGATAAGTAAAAGTGCAAAATAAAGTAAATATAAATAAAGTGTAGCAAGGTATTTTTGTATTTTTAGTTTTATCGATCTGAAAATATATGACGGGAAATAGACCCGGGGGCCATAATTTTCACTAGAGGCTTCTCTCTTGAAAGAACACATACGGTGGGTAAACAAATCACGTTTGGGCAGTGATGGATTTGGAGATAGGGGACACGGGGAGGCACGTACGCGTGCTCGTTGGAATCGCACGAGCTCCAAGAACTCGATGCTGGGCTCGGACAAGCACGACGGCGACTGTGGCCATGGCGGCAAAGTGCTCAGCGGCGGCCAGAGCTCGGGCTTGACGGTGAGCTAGCTACGGCGCGCAAGGTGATTAACAGGGAGGAGCGGGAGGTGGAGGAGCTCACCGAGCGGCTCACACGTAGGCCCTTGGTGGTTTAGGAGCAGCAGATGTCGCCGGAGTCGAAGAAGATCACCGGTGACCCGAGGTTGAAGGCGAGGTCGATGTGCTCGGTGTAGGGGATTCCGGCTTCAACGGACGGCGCCAGGCGACATGGTCGAACACGGCGCTCCTTCCAGGCACCTTGGTGGCTCGCGGGGACGCCCGTGGCCGCGGAGACGACGGAGGAGCGGCGATGGTGGAGCTCGGGTTTGAAAGATCCGAGCGAGGAGGAGCGAAGAGGAAGGGGGAAAATGGCGGAGGAGGCCAGAGGGGATGGACGGGCCTCAGCCTTATCCCCTCGTCGAGCTGCGGCGTCGGTGGACGTCGCGCTGTCGACGCCGCACTGGCGCGCGCGCGCTTGACCACAGCGGCGGCGACACGCAGGGGAGAAAAGGAGGGAGATGGGCTGGTGGGCTGGCTACGGGGCACTGTGCACTTAGGCCCAGTGCACAGTGCCTCTTTTCTTTTTATTTTCTGTTTTCTTTTATTCTTTTCTATTACATTTTCTTTTAACTAGCAATTGTATTTTGTAAAACAGGCAATGGCTGGTACTGCCACAAAAAGTTTGGGCATTTTTGGAATTCTTTTGGGATTTTCTAAAAATGGAAATAGCATTTTCAGTGTTGTTTTGGCTCTGCTAAAATACTTTAGCCCATTTAGGATTGATGATGATGTTGTGTTCCTTAACAGTAAATAGTTTTAAATTATTTGCTAAAAGGTGAACATTTTTCCCACAAGTATTGAGCAACTTTATTTTGCACTTTTGAATTTGAGTTGATTTTCAGAGAAGTTTTTGAATTGTTTTGAATAACCACTATGACTAGGCACTGCAAATGAATGATGACTTGGCATTATTAGCAGTTGATCATAGTGGCTAATACACAGGGGTGTTACAAATTCTCCTCCTCTAAAAGAAATTCTCATGCCGAGAATTTAGGAGGTAGAAGGAAAGAGGTCGGGATATTCTTCCCGAAGATGATCCTCGCGTTCCCAAGTGGCTTCATCTTCAGTATGATTCGACCACTGCACTTTAAGGAACTTGGTCGTCTTCTGACGAGTTCGACGCTCAGCTTCATCAAGAATGCAGATTGGGTGCTCCTTATAAGAAAGATCGTCTTGCAATTCGAGCAACTCGTGATCCACTGCGCGGTGCGGAGATTCCTTAAAGCATTTATGAAGTTGCGACACATGGAAAACGTCATGGATATGAGAGAATTGCGGCGGCAACTCCAATTTATATGCCACCTGTCCATGTCTGGCAACGATGCGAAAGGGGCCGATGTAGCATGGAGCTAGCTTGCCCTTGATTCCGAAACGATGAGTGCCCTTCATAGGAGTGACACGAAGATAAGCTTGATCACCTGGTTGATAGGTCAAGCCCCATCATTTGCGATCATAGTTGCTCTTCTGGCGGTCCTGAGCCGCCTTGAGATTTTCTCGGACAATGCGGACTTGTTCTTCGGCGTGTTGAATAATGTCCGGTCCCACAAGTGGTCGTTCCCCAGTTTCTGACCAATTCAGAGGGGTTCGACACTTACGTCCGTAAAGCACTTCGAAAGGGGCCATTTTCAAGCTGGCTTGATAGCTGTTGTTATAAGAGAATTCGGCAAACGGAAGAGATTCTTCCCACTTCTTACCGAACGATATAACACAAGCTCGAAGCATGTCTTCAAGTACTTGGTTAACTCACTCAACTTGGCCTTGGGATTGGGGATAATAAGCTGAACTCCATGTAATGTGAGTCCCCATAGCTTCTTGGAAACTTTCCCAGAACTTGGAGGCGAAAAGACCACCACGGTCCGAACTGATCTCCTTCGGAATGCCGTGGAGTGATACAATTCTGGAGATGTATAACTCTGCTAACTGACTAGCAGTGATAGTCTCCTTGACAAGCAGAAAATGTGCAACTTTAGAGAGTTGGTCAACGATGACAAGAATAGCATCGTGATCCTTCTGAGACTTGGGAAGGCCAGTAATGAAGTCCATTTGAACCTTATCCCATTTCCATAAAGGAATAGGGAGTGGTTGTAGAATTCCAGCAGGCTTCTGATGTTCTGCTTTCACGTGACGGCAAACGTCACATTCAGCAACATATCGAGCGATATCCTGCTTCATTCTAGACCACCAGTACCTTTGATGAAGATCACGATACATCTTGGTGCTACCCGGATGGATAGACAGCGGTGTATCATGTGCCTCCTTCATGTCTTTGTCAGTCATAAGTTCGAATCGAGGTACCACAATGCGGTCTCTGTAATACAATGTTCCGTCTTCAGCAATTGAGAAATCCCTGTACTTCTCGAGGTGAAGCTCTTTCTTCATTAGATCTACTTCGGCATCTTTGGCTTGCGCAATCTTTATAGCTTTCTCAAGATCTGGCTATACCACAAGGTTATTAAGAGAACCCTGCGGAACGATACGAAGGTTCAACTTGCGCAGTTCTTCATAAAGATGGGGTTGAGCTTGCTTAACCATGAGGTTGTTGCAATAGGACTTGCGGCTTAAGGCATCAGCCATCACATTAGCCTTGCCAGGGGTATAAGAAATACCACAGTCATAGTCCGTGATTGTTTCCAACCATCGCTGTTGACGGAGATTAAGATCCGGTTGAGTGAACAAATACTTCAGAGTCTGATGATCGGTATAGATCTCACACCGGTTACCAAGAAGGTAATGTTGCCACTGCTTCAAAGCATAGATTACAGCAGCAAGTTCGAGATCATGCACTGGATAGTTTTCTTCATGCGGACGCAATTGTCGCGAGGCATATACAATTACCTTTCATTCTTGCATTAGGACACAGCCTAATCCTTGACGAGAAGCGTCACAATATATCACAAAGTCTTTGCGAGAATCGGGAGGAGCAAGCACTGGAGCAGAAGTTAGCTTGTCCTTGAGGGTCTGGAAACTCTCCTGACATTTGTCTGTCCACTCAAACTTAACGCCTTTGTGGAGCAGATTAGTCAGGGGCTTGTCAATCTTGGAAAAGTTCTTGACGAATCGGCGGCAATAACTTGCAAGGCGAGAAAACTTCTCACCTGCTTGGCATTCTTTGGAGGAGTCCGGTCAAGGATAGCCTGAACACGCTCCGGGTTAACGGAAATACCGTCCTTGGAAATCGCATGTCCAAGGTAGGTTACTTCAGAAAGCCAGAATTCAGATTTGGAGTACTTGGCATACAACTTGTGCTCTCGAAGCCTTTCCAGAACAAGGCGAAGGTGTTCAGCGTGATCTTCCTTATTCTTCGATTATACCAGAATATCATCCAGATATACCACGACGAACTTGTCGAGGTAATCCATGAATATATAATTCATCAGGCGGGAGAACGTAGCTGGAGCATTTGTTAAACCAAACGACATAACGGTGTACTCGTAGGAACCATAACCAGTAACAAAGGCGGTCTTCGGAATATCCTCTTCACGGACACGGATCTGGTGATAACCCAACCTCAAGTCGAGTTTAGAGAACACCGATGATCCAGCAAGTTGGTCATATAAATCATTGATCCGAGGAAGCGGATATTTATTCTGAATGGTTGCCTGGTTGATAGGACGGTAATCTTGAACCAACCTATTCGTACCTTCTTTCTTCTTGACAAAGAGAGACGGTGCTCCCCAGGCAGAGGAACTGGGATGGATGAAGCCCTTCTTAAGAGACTTATCGATTTCTTCCTTAAGCTCGAGAAGGTGGTGCGGAGGCATCTTGTAAGGATGCTTCGCAATAGGAGTGGTGCCAGGCTTCAAGTCGATAACAAACTCGACAGCTCTAGCAGGGGGTATTCCTGGAAGTTCTTCTGGAAAAACATCCTGGAATTCACAGACGACTGGAATGTTTTCGATCCCCTCAAGCGGAGAGGCGTTCAACGCATTCAAGGCATAAATCTGAGCCTCGGCGTTCTGAGTGATATGAGCATGGTAATTCACTAACTCATCTGATGGATGTAGGAGGTGTACAACTTTAGTGGCACAATTGATTGAGGCATAGTGAGCCTTCAACCAATCCATTCCCAGAATAAGATCAATTTTGGAAGAATGCAGGATAATTGGGAATGACTAAAACTTCAACCCCTCAATTTCAATAGTGACTTCGGGGCTGAACAAGGAAGTTTGGCATTGACCCGCGGGAGTGTTAACCATTAAAGATTGGTGTAGCATTTCGCATTTAACGTCATGCATAAGTGCAAAATGTTTTGACATGAAAGAATGCGATGCTCCTGAATCAAACAAAACCGATGCGGGTACTGAATTAACAAGAAGTGTACCCATCACAGTTGCCGGTTGGTCTGGGTCTTCACTCATGTTGACATGAAAAGCCTGCCCACAACCATAAGAAGGTCTGGCATTATTGTTACGCTGTTGAGGAATTCCATGACCATTACCACGGCCAGCAGGAGGAAGAGCTAGCTGATTCTGACTCTGAGAACAGTCTCTAGCACGGTGACCTGGCTGCCCACATTTGAAGCAGAGTCCACTGTCTAGACGTGGTGCGGGAGCTCGAGGTGGTGCAGCTTGAAGAGGCTGCCTCGATGGTGGAGGAGGCAGACGAGGTGCAGCATAAGCAGGTCTGTACACTGGAGCTGTTGGATGGTACATGCTTTGTGGAATCCAGATGTGGCGCTTCTGCGAAGACGAGCCCGAAGATGAGCTCGCTTCACGGGTGCGTCTGGTCGCTTCCTTATGCTTGTTCAGACCAGTCTTGACCATAATAGCCTTGTTCACCAAGGTGGCAAAGTCAGGAAAGTCTTGGACGAGCAGGGCTAGCTGAATGTCATGGTGTAGCCCATCACGGAACTTCTCCTGTCTATGAGCATCAGTGGGAATGTCTTCTTCAGCGTAGTGAGACAAGTCAAGGAACTCTCACTGATAGACTTCTACAGTCTTGTTGCCTTGAACGAGGCTACGGAACTCAGCCTTCTTCCGATCTATAACCCCTTGAGGAATATACCGGGCACGAAAAGCAGCCTTGAATTCCACCCAGGTGACGATAGTTCCAGGAGGTAAGGTCTGTCTGTGAGTGGCCCACCATTGTGCTGCGGGTCCCTTCAGGAAGTATGTCGCGAAAGTGACATAACTGACAGGAGGAACATCAGCTGACTCCATCTCATAGAAGATGTCACGCAGCCAGTCATCGGCATCCAGCGGATTAACTGTGTTGCGGAATACCGATGGGTTGAGACGCACAAACTCTGGCAGCGTGATTGAAGCTGGCTGCTGGTTGGCATTGGGACGGGGAAATTGATCCATAATCCCCGTCATGAACTGACGGTTGAGTTCAAATTGTTGCATCATAGCGGCCATATAGTCAGGCGGTGGCGGCGGTGGTGGATTATTATCACCCATCCTGCTAAATTCAACAGGGGTAGTTTAGCAGAAGCCATTGCGAGTGTTTAGCTACAAACATGATGTAACACGATGGAATTTAAGTAGTGTAACAGATGCTTAACAGTAGTCATTTAAGACATACAGATCCATACAGATTCGGTTACAATCGGACAGCATAACGGCACAAATTCAAAAGCTAGACATGCTAGGCAGCACGCAAGCACGCGGTAAGGAAGTACACAACGAGACATAGCAAAGGCTACATCAACGTCGGACAAACCCACTGAAACGGGGTAGCTGCAAGTGCGGACGATGAATGTTCGTCGCGGAAGGATCCTGCGCTCCATGTGCACTCTGATGCAGAACCCGGTCTCGAACTGAAAGAAGAGGTCCACGTGCAGGTGTGTGACCTCCCAGAGCAGGCCAATCGATCCCTGGTGGCATCTCGGTCCTGCGCGAGTAAAGGATGTGCTCCAGATGTATCCCTGCACGAACAGCTGGTAGCAACTACGTCATAGCATCGTAGAGTCGTGCTCGAGTGGCAAACAACTCGACGGCAAGATCCCGAACAGTGCGATCCAGAGCCTGAGTGCATTGAATCAGAAACTGCGGGTCGTAGCGACGAGGCTCGGACGGGGCACAGATAGCTGTGTAGTATCCAGTAGCATCTCCAGCAGGGGCATACAGAATGTATCAAAACTCACAGGCATCCAAGCTAACGCTGAGCTCTCCTCAGAGACGTGTGACAGCAGAGTATGCGGCATCATGGACTGCCATCTCAATCGTCACGTCGATACCGTGAAAAAGGCACAGCTCAGTGTCTGAGTCATCCTACTGATCATAGATATGAACATCAGCATAGTACTGCTCCTGGTTGAACTCGTGGTAAACCTCGTAGACCATGTACTCAGGGTACGAGCGGTAACCCATTCTGGTCGGGAGGGCGATCAGGACAGCTGGAAAACCAGGGGCATCTCGAGCCCAAGTGCGAAGCACAAGCTGCGTCGTAGGATGTGGTGGAACAGACGATCCATCTGAAATAAAGGAAATTCAGGTTTGTCACTTGACGATGAGAAGTATAACAGATCTTGAAGAGAAAGGTTAAACAAAACAATGGAAAGGAAAATTATTATCAGACTAATCAGATCAATGATAGGGAAATCGCATAGATATCCAGCTCTCCGGGTGGACGGAATTTTTGGAATAAAAGATCCTAATACCACCAAGTTGGCGACGTGGGCCCGTAAGCTACACAGCCAAGTTAGTTAAACAGTTTTCGGTTACTAGACTCAACTTTGGCCAAGGAGTTGGAAAGGGGGATTCCTAAAGGCAGTCGGCTCTGATACCAACCTGTGACGACCCCGGCTTAATCGTGCACTAACCATACACGCAAATGCACACGATCAAGCCTAAGGACTCACTTGAAGTTATCACAACACAACTCTAAAACATAAATAAAGTCATACAAGCTTTATATTACAAGCCAGGGCCTCGAGGGCTCGAATACATAGCTCGATGGCATACAAGTGTCAGCGGAAGCATCAGATATCTTGGTACAGATATAACAGAGTTACAGATAGGCCTTTAAGAAGGCGGGGTATAATAAAACACTACGAACGAAAGGCGTAGGCCTCCTGCCTAGGACCCTCCGAACCTACTCCTGGTCGTCGGACAGCTCCTCGTAGTAGTACTCGCCAGGAGGGTAGTAGTAGTAGTAGCCGTCGGCGGGGGCAGCTAGCTTAGGGGCTCCGTCATTTGGTTGCGACAAATGGATATGGGGAGAAAAAGAAAGCAAAGCAAACGTGAGTACTCATCCGAAGTACTTAGCAAGCAAGGATCTACACTACCTATGCAACATTATCAAAGGAGGCTGTATATGTGGACTGGGCTGCAGAAATGCCAGAATAGAGGGGAAAGCCTAGTCCTATCGAAGACTAGCATCATCATCATCTTCAGCGGTCTTGCAGCAGTAGAAGAGTGTAGATTAGCATTATGTAAAGTAGTAGTAATGTCATCAACCTCGCCCAGAGATTCTTTCTCGACTCCCTGCGAGAAAGCAATCCCAGAGCCATACTATCCAGTTATCATCTCAAGTGTCTAGTTCTAGTTGTACCGATCGGGATACAACTCCGAGTGTCCGTTACCATAGGATAGGCTATCGATAGATTAGTTCTTCCCTGCAGGGGTGCACCAACTTACCCACCACGCTCGATTAACTCCGGCCGGACACACTTTCCTGGTTCATGCCTGGCCTCGGCCCAACAATACGCCGCAACCCGACCTAGGCTTAATAGAGAGGTCAGCACGCCGGACTAAACCTATGCCCCCAGGGGTCTTGGGCCGTCGCCCCGGGAACTACTGCACGTTACGTTCACGGCCGAGAGCAGACCTAGCAACCCCTTAATACAAGCGCGGTTGCGTAACCAGTCCAACTCGGCGCGCGCCGCTCAGACACAGATGTCCATTAAGCTTCGGCTGATGTATACGACGCAGAACGCCCATACAATGCCCACGTGATGGTTAGTGCTATCGGGCCAGAGGCCCCTTGGATCTAATATCCAAACCGTTAGTGTGTTGGTACTGCGGTAACGAACAGAGTCTCACGAAAGATGTGACCCCATCGCCCCGTCTTGAGGACTTGCGGCAAGGGCTAAGAATGCCCGACCATGCCTCGTATTCAACTCTCGGGCACCCTCCAGGTCAACCCGTCTCCACATCACTTCGCATTTATGCTCGCGCGGGTACCCCTCAGGGCCGACCCGTCTTTAGTAACATGGTTCAGTGTAAAGTCATAGTAATCATAGTAACCGTGCATCTAACACCAAGGGGAACCCTGAGGAATCACCCACGATGGAATTCCACTTGAGGTTATCGTCAAGGTGAACGAAGGAGGAATCACCCTCGAGGTCCACACTTGAGAAGTTGCATGACGACGTCGTTATCGGGGGTGGTGTAGGAGGAATCACCCTCGCTGACCACGACCGATTAACTAACCTACAAGGTTATCATCAGAAGTGCTGACGAGGTATCATCCTCGGCACTCGATAGTAACCCAGTAGTGTCGAGCAACTAAGGGGGGAAAGTGATGTGCGGTGCCGGGGCCTGGTCTTCGATCCCGATGATTGGGTCTTCTGATAATCCAGCGGGGCAATCAGGATAAGTGGGGTCTCTGATGGGTCTCTACCCAACCTATACTATACAGTTTAGGATAAGCAGGTAGGTAACAATAGCAGGTTACAATAAACAGGCTATGCAGCAGAAATAGGATAACAGCAGCAGCAGTAACTTCTAATGCAAGCATAAGAGAGAAGAGGGTAGGCGATATCGGAATGCTCAAAAGGGGGGTGCTTGCCTGGAAGCTCTGCGGCAAGGGTCTGGTCGTCAGGGGCGTAGTCGATCTCCGGAGCTGCGTCTGCCTCGGGGACTACGTCGGGTCGGGGTCTAACGAGAGGGAAGAGGGGGAGGAAACAAATAAATACACAGCAATAATGCAACACAAAGCATGCTATGCCTAGGATGCAGTGCAGGGTTGCCTAAAGATTTGTCTAAGTCATTTTAGTTATTTTAGGATTAAGCTGGGATTTATTAACCGGTGAATATGCACTATTCATATACCGGAATCGTACTAAAAGTTATGGGTTCTCCTACGTAGGAGGTTCCGGCATCGAAACAGACGACATGATCAGATTTGTCTAGTCGTTCTGAGCAACTTTCATGTAGAAAGTTTTTCGATCCGAGCTACGGATTATTTTCTATGATTTTTCAAAGATTAACTCATTTTTTGGATTTAATTAAATTAGCAGAAATCAATTATGACGTCAACATGATGCAATGATGAAATCAGCAGTCAACTGGTCGGTTGACCAGGGTCAAACCTGACATGTGGGTCCAGTCCAGTGGGACCCACATGTCAGCCTCTGTTCCTTGACAGAGTTTATTTTAAACTAAGCAGAGCTAATTAGGCAGTAGGCCCCACCTGCCAGTGTCTGATTAAATAACCTAATTACTTCTAATTATAAAACATTTTAATTATTTTAATTAGGCGGTGGGGCCCGCGTGTCAGTGGAACATGTCAGCCTCTGTTCCTTGACAGAGTTTATTTTAAACTAAGCAGAGCTAATTAGGCAGTAGGCCCCACCTGTCAGTGTCTGATTAAATAACCTAATTACTTCTAATTATAAAACATTTTAATTATTTTAATTAGGCGGTGGGGCCCGTGTGTCAGTGGCACAGCGGACGCCCAGTCAGCATGTTGACTAGTCAAACCAGTCAACGGGGGCCCCTGGGCCCACGGGCAGTGTCACTGGGGGTGGCCCCAGGTCTGCCAGCGTGGCGGCGGCCGGCGGCTCGATGCCAGCGACCTCCAGATGCAGCGGAGGGCTCGAACGCGCGTCGGGATTCGTCTACGGCCGGCCTTTTGGCGCGCGCGATAGTGCGTTTGATCGAGCGGAGCAAGCCGCGTCGGTTGGCGGTGGTTGCACGGCCGGAAACGACCGGAGATGACGGCGGAGCGGGTGCCGAAGTTCGGGCAGTGATGGATTCGGAGCTAGGGGACATGGGAAGGCACGTACACGTGCTCGTTGGACTCGCACGAGCTCCAAGAACTCGATGCTGGGCTCGGACAAGCACGACGGTGACTGTGGCCATGGCGGCAAAGTGCTCAGCGGTGGCCAGAGCTCAGGCTCGACGGTGAGCTAGCTACGGCGCGCAAGGGGGTTAACGGGGAGGAGTGGGAGGCGGAGGAGCTCACCGAGCGGCTCACACGTAGGCCCTTGGTGGTTTAGGAGCAGCAAATGTCGCCGGAGTTCAAGAAGATCACCGGCGACCCGAGGTTGAAGGGGAGGTCGATGTGCTCGGTGTAGGGGATCCCGGCTTCAACGGAAGGCGCCAGGCGACGTGGTCGAACACGGCGCTCCTTCTAGGCACGTTGGTGGCTCGCGGGGACGCCCGTGGCCGCGGAGACGACGGAGGAGCGGTGACGGTGGAGCTCGGGTTCGCCAGATCCGAGCGAGGAGGAGCGAAGAGGAAGGGGGAAAATGGCGGAGGAGGCCAGAGGGAATGGACGGGCCTCGGCCTTATCCCCTCGTCGAGCTGCGGCGTCGGTGGACGTCGCGCTGTTGACGCCGCACCGGCGCGCGCGTGCTCGACCAAAGCGGCGGCGACACGCAGGGGAGAGAAGGAGGGAGATGGGCTGGTGGCCTGGCTACGGGGCACTGTGCACTTAGGCCCAGTGCACAGTGCCTCTTTTCTTTTTATTTTCTGTTTTCTTTTATTCTTTTCTGTTATATTTTCTTTTAACTAGCAATTGTATTTTGTAAAACATGGGACTTGCCAAATCAATTACTAGGCAATGGCTGGTACTGCAACAAAAAGTTTGGGCATTTTTGGAATTCTTTTGGGATTTTCTAAAAATGGAAATAGCATTTTCAGTGATGTTTTGGCTCTGCTAAAATACTTTAGCCCATTTAGGATTGATGATGATGTTGTGTTCCTTAACAGCAAATAGTTTTAAATTATTTGCTAAAGGGTGAACATTTTTCCCACAAGTTTTGAGCAACTTTATTTTGCACTTTTGAATTTGAGTTGATTTTCAGAGAAGTTTTTGAATTGTTTTGAATAATCACTATGACTAGGCACTGCAAATGAATGATGACTTGGCATTATTAGCAGTTGATCGCAATGGCTAATACACAAGGGTGTTACAGACTCTCGTGGGGCCCACAAGCTAGGTGGCGCCCCCCTAGGGCGCGCCAAAAGGGCTTGTAGAGCCCTCGGGACTCTTCTGCCTTCCTCTCCAAGTCCTACGTGTGTCTTCTGGTCCAAGGAAAATCATCGCGGAAGTTTTATTTTGTTTGGACTCCGTTTGGTATTCCTTTTCTGTAAAACTCAAAAACAAGGAAAAAAACAGAAACTGGCACTGAGCTCTAGGTTAATAAGTTAGTCCCAAAAATAATATAAAATAGCATATTAACGCATATAAAACATCCAAAACAGATAATATAATAGCATGGAACAATCAAAAATTATAGATACGTTGGAGACGTATCAAGCATCCCAAGCTTAATTCCTACTCGTCCTCGAGTGGGTAAATGATAAAAACAGAATTTTTGATGTGGAATGCTACCTAACATATTTATTCATGTAATTTTCTTTATTGTGGCATGAATATTCAGATCCATAAGATTCAAAGCAAAAGTTTAATATTGACATAAAAACAATAATACTTCAAGCATACTAATAAAGCAATCATGTCTTCTCAAAATAACATGGCCAAAGAAAGTTATCCCTATAAAATCATATAGTCTGGTTATGTTCCATCTTCATCACACAAAGTATTAAATCATGCACAATCCCGATGACAAGCCAAGCAATTGTTTCATACTTTTGATGTTCTCAAACTTTTTCAACTTTCACGCAATACATGAGTGTAAGCCATGGATATAGCACTATAGGTGGAATAGAATATGATGGTTGTGGAGAAGACAAAAAGAAGGAGATAGTCTCACATCAACTAGGCGTATCAACAGGCTATGGAGATGCCCATCAATAGATATCAATGTGAGTGAGTAGGGATTGCCATGCAACAGATGCACTAGAGCTATAAGTTTATGAAAGCTCAAAAAGAAGCTAAGTGGGTGTGTATCCAACTCGCTTGCTCACGAAGACCTAGGGCAATTTGAGGAAGCCCATCATTGGAATATACAAGCCAAGTTTTTTAATGAAAAATTCCCACTAGTATATGAAAGTGACAACATAGGAGACTCTCTATCATGAAGATCATGGTGCTACTTTGAAGCACAAGTGTGGTAAAAAGATAGTAGCTTTCCCCTTCTCTCTTTTCTCTCATTTTTTTTCTTTTCTCTTTTTTTTGTTTGGGATTCTTTTGGCCTCTTTTATTTTTTTGTAAAGTCCGGAGACTCATCCCAACTTGTGAGGGAATCATAGCTTCCATCATCCTTTCCTCACATGGGACAATGCTCTAATAATGATGATCATCACACTTTTATTTACTTACAACTCAAGAATTACAACTCGATACTAGAACAAAAATATGACTCTATATGAATGCCTCTAGCGGTGTACCGGGATGTGCAATGATCAAGAGAGACATGTATAAAAAATATGAACGGTGGCCTTGCCACAAATACTATGTCAACCACATGATCATGCAAAGCAATATGACAATGATGGAGCTTGTCATAATAAACGAAATGGTGGAAGTTGCATGGCATTATATCTCGGAATGACTATGGAAATGCCATAATAGGTAGGTATGGTGGCTGTTTTGAGAAAGGGTATATGGTGGGTGTAGTGCACCGGCGAAAATTGCGCGGTACTAGAGAGGCTAGCAATGGTGGAAGGGTGGGAGTGCGTATAATCCATGGACTCAACATTAGTCAAAAAGAACTCACATACTTATTGCAAAATTCTATTAGCTATCGAAACAAAGTACTACACGCATGCTCCTAGGGGGATAGATTGGTAGGAAAAGACAATCGCTCGTCCCCGACCGCCACTCATAAGGAAGACAATCAATAAATAAATCATGCTCCGACTTCATCATATAACGGTTCACCATACATGCATGCTACGGGAATTACAAACTTTAACAAAAGTATTTCTACCAATCCACAATTACTCACTAGAATGAATATAATATCACCATCTTTATATCTCAAAACAATCATAAGGAATCAAACTTCTCATAGTATTCAATGCTCTTTATATGAAAGTTTTTATTATATCCCTCTTGGATGCTCGTCATATTAGGACTAAATTCATAACCAAAGAAAATTACCATGCTGTTTAGAGAGACTCTCAAAATAATATAAGTGAAGCATGAGAGTTCAACAATTTCTATAAACTAAATCCACCGCCGTGCTCTAAAAAGATATAAGTGAAGCACTAAAGCAAAATTGCCTAGCTCAAAAGATATAAGTGAAGCACATAGAGTATTCTAATAAATTCACAATTCATGTGTGTCCCTCTCAAAAGGTGTGTACAGCAAGGATGATTGTGGCAAACTAAAAAGCAAAGACTCATATCATACAAGACGCTCCAAGCAAAACACATATCATGTGGTGAATAAAAATATAGCCTCAAGTAAATTTACCGATAGACGAAGACAAAAGTGGGGATGCCATCCGGGGCATCCCCAAGCTTAGATGCTTGGTTGTACTTGAATATTACCTTGGGGTGCCTTGGGCATCCCAAAGCTTAGGCTCTTGCCACTCCTTTTTCCATAGTCCATCAAATCTTTACTCAAAACTTGAAAACTTCACAACACAAAACTCAACAGAAAACTCATGAGATCCGTTAGTATAAGAAAATAAATCACCACTTTTTGGTACTGTTGTGAACTCATTTTTATTTATAATGGTGTAATATCTACTGTATTCCAACTTCTCCATGGTTCATACCCCCCCCCCCCCCCCCCCCCCGATACTACCCATAGATTCATCAAAATAAGCAAACAACACATAGAAAACAGAATCTGTCAAAAACAAAACAGTTTGCGAAGATCTGAATTGTTCTCATACTTCTGTAACTCCAAAACTTCTGAAAAATTAGGACAACAGAAGCAATTTGTATATCAATCTTGTGTAAACAATTCAGGGTTTTTACATGCTCCAGTGAATTTAAACAATTCTGTTACTGGACGCAAAAGTTTCTGTTTTTCAGCAAGATCAAATCAACTATCACCGTAAGCCATCCGAAAGGTCTTACTTGGCTCAAACACTAATTAAAACACCAAAACACAATTACTACAGAGGTAATAATGTGTATTTATTGAAAAACATAACCAAAAACAAAAAACATAAAAATAAAATTGGGTTGCCTCCCAACAAGCCATATTGTTTAATGCCCTTAGCTAGGCATAAAACATAGATCTAGGTATTGTCATGCAACTCCTCAATTGCACACTTATAACCATTAGGAGACCTTTTGGTTTTATCAATAATCACACTCCTAGGTAAGAAATCAAGAAATTAACTCGTGGCAATTGGTTCCTTAATAATATTGATAAAGTTAGGGTGAACACTTATCATCTTAAGATCTTCGTTTCCTTTACTAGAAGATTCACCCTTATTCTTAGGAACATAAATAAACTTAGTAGTTTTAGTAGGAGGAAAAATTGGAGTAGTTTTAATAGAGGCAAAAGCGGAACCCAAGTTGGTAATAATATCTTCTAGCTTGCCAATTCTAGTAGAATCTTGATCTATCTTTTCATTAACTATAGGTTCTTTTTCCTTTAGATTCTTCAAAGTGATTCCTACCTTAGATCCATATTGAGTAATTTGATTATGAATCTTCTTATCCAAGTTTTCAATAAGCTCTACGGTAGCAATTTTATTCTCAATAATATCAAGCCTTTGCATCACATGTTCCAAAGTTAACTCTATTTCATTAACCATGATTGGTGGTGAGCCTACCAAATCTATCATAGCATTATAAGCATCCAAAGTATGGCTCCCCAAGAAATTACCTCCGGTAATGGTATCTAGCACGTATCTATACCAAGTAGTAACATCCACATAAAAATTGCGAAGGAGAACGGTAGTAGATTGCTTACGAGTAGATCTGTTTTGAGCATTGCAAATTCTATACCAAGCATCTTTTAAATTTTCTCCCACCTTTGCATAAAGTTGAGAACCTCACTTTCGGGGGTACTAACAAGGGTAGGAGGACTAGCCATGATGGCGAGACAAGCGATCTAGCACACGAGCAAACGAAAAGCAGACGAAAAGACGAACGGAAAAAGGGCGAATAAAAAGGCAGATCTTTTTGTGTTTTTCTGAAATCATTTTAGAAGTGGGGGAGAGGAAAACGAGAGGCAAATGGCAAATAATGTAATGCAATAGATGAGAGTTTATGATGGGTACTTTGTAGGCTTGATGTAGATCTCCGCGGCAACGGTGACAGAAATTCTTCCTGCTACTTCTTGAGCTTGCGTTGGTTTTTCCCTTGAAGAGGAAAGGGTGATGCATCAAAGTAGAGATAAGTATTTCCCTCAGTTAAGAACCAAGGTATCAATCCAGTAGGAGATACACGCAAGTCTCCAATCTATGCACCTGCACAAACAATCAAACACTTGCACCCAATGCGATAAAGGGGTTGTCAGTCCCTTCACGGTCACTTGCAAAGGTGAGATCTAATAGAGATAGATGTAAAAGCTTACTAAAAGGTAAAACAAAATAAAAGTAAATAAATTGCAACAAGGTATTTTTGGTTTTTTTTGTTTATAGATCTGAAAATATATGATGGAAAATAGACCCAGCGGCCATAGGTTTCACTAGAAGCTTCTCTCTTGAAAGCAAATAATACGGTGGGTGAACAAATTACTGTCGAGCAATTAATAGAAAAACGCAAAGTTATGACGATATCCAAGGCAATGATTATGAATATAGGCATCACGTCCGTATCAAGTAGACCAAAATGATTCTGCATCTACTACTATTACTCCACACATCGACCGCTATCCAGCATGCATCTAGAGTATTAAGTTCATAAGAACGGAGTAAAGCTTTAAGTAAGATGACATGATGTAGAGGGATAAACTCAAGCAATATGATGAAAACCCCATCTTTTTACCCTTGATGGCAACAATACAATACGTGCCTCGCTACCCCTACTTTGTCACTGGGTGAGGACACCGCAAGATTGAACCCAAAACTAAGCACCTCTCCCTTTGCAAGAAGAACCAATCTAGTTGGCCAAGCCAAACCAATAATTCGAAGAGAAATACAAAGATATCAAATCATTCATATAAGAATTCAGAGAAGATTCAAATAATATTCATAGATAAACTGATCATAAATCCACAATTCATCGGATCTCGACAAACACACCGCAAAAGAATATTACATCGGATAGATCTCCAAGAACAATGAGGAGAACATGGTATTGAGGATCAAAGAGAGATAAGAAGCCATCTAGCTACTAGCTATGGACCCGTAGGTCTGTGGTAAACTACCCATGCTTCATCGGAAGGGCAATAGAGTTGATATAGAAGCCCTCCGTGATCGAATCCCCCTTCGGCAGGATGCCGGAAAAGGCACCAAGATGGGATCTCACGGGTACAGAAGGTTACGGTGGCGGAAAAGTTTTTTGGTGGATGCTTCTGGTGGTTTGGGAATATTTCTGAATTTATAGGCCAAAGATTAGGGTTGGAGGACTCTCATGAGGCCCACAAGCCAGGGGCGCCCCCCCTAGGGCGCGCCCTGAGGGCTTGTGGAGCCCTCGGGACTCTTCTGCCTTCCTCTCCAAGTCCTACGTGTGTCTTCTGGTCCAAGAAAAATCATCGCGAAAGTTTTATTCCGTTTGGGCTCCGTTTGGTATTCCTTTTCTGTAAAACTCAAAAACTAGGAAAAAAACAGAAACTGGCACTAGGCTCTAGGTTAATAAGTTAGTCCCAAAAATAATATAAAATAACATATTAATGCATAAATAACATACAAAACAGGTAATATAATAGCATGGAACAATCAAAAATTATAGATACATTGGAGACGTATCAGGTCCATAAGGAAACTAAGGAATATTAAGGCCTCCTTTTAATAGAGAATCGGAACAAAGCATTAACACAGAGTGAATACATGAACTCCTCAAACTACGGTCATCACCGGAAAGTATCCCGATTACTGTCGCACCGGGGTTTACGGATCATAACACTTAATAGGTTAATATGACTTGCAAGATCGGATCTAGAACATAGATATAATGGTGATAACATAAACGGTTCAGATTTGAAATCATGGCACCCGGGCCCAAAGTGACAAGCATTAAGCATGGCAAAGTCATAACAACATCACTCTCAGAACATAATGGATACTAGATGACGGTGTCCTGGACTAGGGGGTACTCCCCACGTCGTCTCCCAACCAGGTGGATCGGGCCGAGGACCCCAATGGTGGTTCTCTCATGGGCCACTTCGGGCAACCCATGCCGCATACAAGGGAGATTTCACAAGACTTGGCGCCCAAGACGAGGACTCTTCTAAACCCTAGGCCTCTGGTGCATTACATAAACTGAGGCCAGGCTAGTCAATAGATCATCTAATATTCATTAGAACAATCTCGTGGTAGATACATGTACCCTGTACTACACCCATATCAATACAATCAAAAGCAGGACGTAGGGTATTATCTCTTCGAGAGAGCCCGAACCTGGGTAAAATCACGTGTCCATGTTACCATCGCTCCAAGACGCGTAGCTTAGGACCCCTACTATGAGATATGCCGGGTATAGAACCAACATTGGTGCTTTCATTGAGAGCCTGCTGGGTGATCGTCACGGATCGATGGGATGATCAGGTGATGTTTTTCCGATTAGATCTATCCATCATCACTTAATTTCTTTAAGGGTTACCTTTTCTGATTTTACGTTGTCATGTTCATGGATTTATGCACGGATGCGGATGATCTATATGATCTGCACTCCTCGGTGGGCGATGGCTAGGTTCCGCGCGCAGGTGCTGAGCGAGACAGCGGCTGGGCTAAAGCACCCTAGGTTCGCGCCCCAAGGTGATCAGCACCGCAAGAATCCAGCCCCGACTACTCGGCCAGAGAGCGGCCTGCCACTGTAGATCAACTACATAGAGCTGCCCGGCCACGTGCTGGCTACAAAAAAAATACGCTGCCTCCATTATCTTAAGAAACAAATTGGATGTCCAATCCCGATGCATCCCCAAGATCTAATTGAGCGGACTAGTTTCTCAAATAAAGACCTAGCCAAAGTACTACCCCAATTAGTACTAGACGCAACACAAATCCCGAGGTGATATGTTTCCTAGTACTAATGTTAGACGTATGGTTTATTTTTAAAATTTGTTACTTTGGCCATCTGTCTTTTTCATATAGGTTGATCAATATGGCGTACGATTTGGGCACGCCACTACTGTCCGGCGCCTACGTTGTCTGCCCACGGCTTCAAGTCTCACGACCACCTGGGTAACGGCACTGTCATGGCAGGTCGACACCATCATCGAGCGAATTTTGGACCTACATCGACATCTCCGTACCGCGACAACATCCGGACCATATCTATCAGACTATTCCCTTGGCATACATTAATTATGCATTTTTTCCTTTCAACTATTTTTTTCCTTGCACTATTTTGTGTGCGCAGGCAATCGATTTTGACTGCGTCACGCAATTACCTTTGCACGCCAACCTACGTCGGCATCGCCGTTGATCGATGGGATGATCAGAACTAAAATTAGGTCGGAACTCTCCGGACGGCGGTTCTTGGCGAGACATCGGATCGCTGTGTCATAAAGACAAATCACCTCGGCTGGCGGACATAGACGCCTATGCAGATCCGTGTTCTATTGAAATCCCAAGAGCAGCGATAGACCAAACCAATATGGTGTCCAAACCGATCCGGCCGACTACAAATTGGTTGCAGTGTTGGAAGCTGACACGTGGCCGATTCGGCTGCAACACTGGCCGACCAAGCCACCTTTTGAGGCACTCAAGCATATGGGAAGCAGGATCGCATGCACCAGGAGGCTCTTTTCTCTCTCTCCTTTTTTTTAGTCACTAGTATTACTTCTTGCTGATAAGTGCGTGGACTAAAAAGTACTACTAACCTTGAGTACTAGTGTTGCAGAACGGTACACGAGGTCTAGTCAATGAATTCTAGTAATTCAACCTCTAGTACTACTAACTCAACCTGGTTACCAGTTCAGATCGATTTTTTTTATTTACTTCGGTCCGCTGCAGTTATCGCCATCAAGCAGGTTCTATTTATCTTAGCTATTGTTTAGCACATAAATTATTATACCCAGAATATTTTCTTTTTGTTTGTACTGCATTATTTTTGCAGAGATACTCTACCAACGTTCGTGTGTGATGTCGATCTGGCAAGCCTCTTGTGGATTACGTACCAACCCATGTCGACATCGACCTCAACTACGCCACACCACTACCTTAGCGAGCCGACATCGTTGCCCTGCTTCTACCCAACAAGTTGTCGGGTCGCCTCGGCGTGCGCCCTTGTGCCGGCATCTCCGCACCGCCACTCCGTCGGGCCGACCTCGGCGCTCAGGCTATATTTCTTTAATAACTTCACTTAAATGAATTAAGTAGAAGAATTTTTCTTATTTTTTGTTATTACTTCAGGCTCGCACTATTTTAAGTGTGCAGGTAATCGACTTTGACTGTGTCACGCGGTCACCTCGGCATGTCGTCATCCCGCCTCCGCCGACCAAATTGTGTCATCACCTTGGCGCGCTGCCCTGCGTCGGCGTTGCCCGTCGTCGCCTCTTCAATCCGATGTCCGACTGGCCGACCTGCTTCGACACATTGGCTGGCGTGGGGATTCCGACTTCACCTCAGCTGGACTGGGGGCTTCGTCATCTCTTCATCAAACCTACTCCGATGACTTCGGCGTCACCAGCTGACCAGCTTCATCAGCTCGGCTGGACCGGGGGCATCACCTCAACACGTCGGCCGCGCTACGTCGCCACTTCGTCAAGCCGAGCTCTTTGTTCGGGCATCTCAGGACCGGCTTGTGGGGTGGGACCTCGACCCGCCGAAAGTTCGTCTCACATCATCAACACCGAGCACATTAACCAGCTAAGTCGCTTTCATGCTCAAATTTCCTAAAAATTCTTTAAAAAATTTGGTTTGACCAAGCATTATATTTATGTTAAAATCTGTTTGTTAAAAACGAGGTTCGTTAAAAACCACTTTTCCTTACCCATGTTAACTGGGGGGCTCTTAAATTTGCATGAGCCGTTTTATAATGAATGTTTTTCTTCTCAGTCATTGCAAAGTCTTTCTCTACCACTCCTTTTTCGACTCGAGTGTATGGTCAATAGCCGGATAGTCTGGCTTCTCTCTAAAGCCGCTCGAGTTCAGTTTGCTAAACTAGCCTCCGAGAAGCACTCCGCCTTTGGGATAAGGAGATTGAAGCCGAAGGCTGACCTACTCGAAGTTTTGAGATTAGATGTGTCATGTTAAAGCATGACAGAAGCACAAAAAAATTCAAGACAAATTCGGATTGGCACCAAAAACTTGATTTAGTTCGGACGTAAAGTTTTTACTGAAGCTTTTGGTTTTCCAAGCTTATGACACTTTTAACCTATTTGTGTGTTTCCAACATAAGTCTCGTAGTACAACGCCGGACACCTTTAAAGCTTCAGCAATATCAACGCGGGGCTGTGACTAGAGCCGAACCCACCAAAAGACAAGGTACTCCGTGGACTCCTTGGTAAAACGTTCTCGGATATTGCTTTATATACATCAGCTTCGAATTGTGTTTTCGGTCAATAGTTGGGTTGCCCGGCTCTTGTGCTTGCCTCCTACGTTCCGCTTTGTTCGGCTAGGTGTGCAAAGGGAGAACCACTGCGATTGTGCTTCCAGCTCGAATGGTTACGCGCCTCAGTGGAGAAAGCCGAAAACTGACTGTCACAGTGAGCATAAACTGGTCAGCGATCCGATGACTGTGTCAAACTATAGATCGGTAGATGTCATCCAGTGTTAAACGATGGGCCTTTCATAAAATTGGCCGAAGTGTTGCTGGCTTGTCCGCGGCTGACGTCGAACACTAACCGGAGGCTCGTAACTTCCCCCCAACTTTAAACTCCTATGACTAAGTGAAAGTTATAAAGCCTGCATATCTGATTGCCTCGTTTCCGCTAACACAACCGCCTTCGGGCACCGAGACGTCGGCTAAGGGTTGTCTTGTTATTGCGGAAACACCCTGCGTAGCATCTACAAAGGGGTAGAAGCCAACGATGGGCCACTTTTAAATGATAAACGGTCGCAACGGAGTCAAAATAAACATATATCATCAGCGTTTGTATTCAATATACAAGCGTTGCCTTCCGTAATTATTGTTATAAACACAAAAATATGCATCAATTTGACTTAAGATTTTGGCCAAGCTGGGTTGCCTGGCTCCTGTGTTTACACCCTACGTTCCCGATTGTTCGGCTAGGGGGTAAAGGGAGCACCTCTATGATTGTTACTATCGGGTCATCCGGGTTAGTACCTCAGACTGGGTGAAGCCGAAAGCTAGCTATCTTAAGAATATAATTGGTCGGCAACGACGGAAGTGAAAATTTCGGTTCACTAAAAACCACAGAGTTCGGGAACTTTCCCCAAACTAAATCCTCAATATTTTTCTCCCACATTGATCGGAGGTGAGGTTTCATTATCATGATCAGCATGACAACCCAAAGAAAGGAACCATAGCGGGACTATTTTCTTTGGAAGATGTTTCTTACGTTAAATAGTAATATAACATATCTCTCTGCTTACCTTTGTTTATAAAACCGTATGGTCGGATTGCCTTGTTTTCCATAAATCTTTGCCCTTATAACGGCTTTATAAAGTAGGAAAACACTCCTCGGCTACTGGCCGAGGAGGTTGAAGCCGATGGTCGGTCAACAAAGCTTGTACAATGCGGATCCGAGCATTAATGATGTAAAGTACTTTGGTACATAGAATCATTATACATACTAGACAAAGTTCATTTACTTCAAGTCGTCTATTAAAAAGTCGAAGGCACAGTCTTGTTGAGACAGCCGAGCAGCCGGAATTTAATTTTCTGTCAAATGGATATCGATCCTTAATACGGCCACCCGTGCCCACATTAAGGCTCGGGGGCTACTGGGCTTTACGCTTATCATTTACAAATATTAAAGGGGCACATTGATCCCCTGATCTGGTGCTGCTGCCCGACCAGTGGCTCGGGGGCTACTCCATTGCCTATTCAATGCAAAAAATTCAAAAGTGCTCAGTGTTCGGCTTGACCGAGCTATGGGCAAACGCGTCTTCGGACACCAATATGTACGGTCTGGGGCTTATCCAGCATCAAGCTAATATACTACGGTGACTTCTCAAAACCCTCTCTCAAGGGCCCGTCCGCCGATCACTATCTCCTCTAAATGTCCGGCGTTGGAGCTCGCATATAGTCCAGCATTGGAGCTCGGATACAGTCCGGCGTTGGAGCTCAGATACAGTCCGGAGTTAGAGCTCGGATACAGTCCGGCGCTGGAGCTTGGATGCAGACCGGCGTTGGAGCTCGGCTGCAAAAAGACACCTTGGATGCAGTCTCGCGTTGGAGCTCAGACGCCAGAGGACACTGTCGTACGGGAAACACTTCAAACCTGAGGTGTGGCGTAGAAATAACAAGGCATTGATAAAGGCCGAAGACTTAAAGGGCTCCTCGGATGCCCGACGTGTAAACACTTTGGATTTAGCTCGGCAATCCTCAAGATTGAAGATGGGAAGATTTGTTGAACCAGTTTTCAAGACCGACGACCAAAGATGAAGAACAGTTCGAAAGAGTCGAGGAGCGTACTCAACTAGAAGACCGGTTCAGGGGGCTACTGACGGTGGCCTGGACTAGGGGGTACTCCCCACGTCGTCTCCCAACCAGGTGGATCGGGCCGAGGACCCCCATGGCAGTTCTCTCATGGGCCACTTCGGGTAGCCCATGCCACATACAAGGGAGATTTCACAAGACTTGGCGCCCAAGAGGAGGACTCTTCTAAACCCTAGGCCTCTGGTGCATTATATAAACCGAGGCCAGGCTAGTCAATAGATCATCTAATATTCATTAGAACAATCTCGTGGTAGATACATGTACCCTGTACTACACCCATATCAATTGAATCAAAAGTGGGACGTAGGGTATTATCTCTTTGAGAGAGCCCGAACCTGGGTAAAATCATGTGTCCATGTTACCATCGCTCCAAGACGCCTAGCTTAGGACCCTACTACGAGATATGCTGGGTATAGAACCGACACTAGGGATCAAGCCCTAACAAAACTAACTCGACTACATGATGAATCTCATACAACTCCTCACCGACCAGCGAGCCTACGAAGGAATTACTCACTCCCGTTGGGGAGCATCATGGAATTGGCGATGGAGAAGGGTTGGTGATGACGAAGATCGAAGATCCCCCTCTCCGGAGCCCCAAACGGGCTCCAGATCTGGCCTCTCGACGAAGAACAGGAGGTGGCGGCGGCTCCGTATCGTGAAACGTGATAATTCTTTCTCCCTGATTTTTTTCTCCACAAAAAGGATTTTCTAGAGTCGGCATCAGGGTTTGCGGGGCCACCAGGTGGGCACAACTCACCTGGGCACGCGTGGAGGGGGGGGGCGCACCCTGGTGGGTTGTTCTCACCCAGGGGCCCCCCTCCGGTGGTTCTTGGCTCCAGTATTTTTCTTTTATTCCATAAAATTTCTCCAAAAAGTTTCGTTCCATTCCGAGAACTTTTATTTCTACACAAAAACAACACCATGGTAGTTCTGCTGAAAATAGCGTTAGTCCGGGTTAGTTTCATTCAAAACATGCAAATTAGAGTCCAAAACAAGAGCAAAAGCGTTATGAAAAGTAGATACGCCGGAGACGTATCAGTTAGTACCATCCTGTAGTGAACTGATGTCTTCTTCATTGTGCAGACAAAGATCTTTTTGTTTTTTGTCGCTAATTTCTTTATCCTAAAAATCTTTCTGAGTTTCTTGACTTGATTGATATTCATAGACAACTCATTTTCCCATATGCAAAAAGGGTCGAACAGTGGGTCAAAACCTGTGACAGCAGGACCTACATGTGCAAGACCAAATTGTTAAAAACCTAAATATTAGAATGGTTCCTGCAATTGCGCAATAATGTGCTATTAGACAAAGGGTCATGCATGTGCAAACCTCGATTGTAAACCTCGGTGCTTTCCATTGTTTCCCTGCAACACATATAAGGTAGTTAGTGATCAGGTTAAGTGAGGGTTGGCATGCTATCAGTAATAGGTTGATGAAAAATAAGCACATTGCAGATTCATCAGATTAATTCAAGCCACATGGAAAACCCATTTATCCAAACCAAGCATGATTAAGAACTAGGAAATATAGCAATTCTATATGTTTCTCATGTATTAAGTGCAGCCGCATTCGATTTATTTCTCATATGCACAACATTACAAAATTCTACTCACGACAATTGGACATCGCATTGCAGAATTGAACCAAGCAGTTGACTAAACACCACAACAAATGAACCAAACATTAACTGCGCACCACATTGCACAATATAACATACTCCTAATAGAAGATCAGACAGTTAACCAAACCAAGCATGCTTAACAACTTGGAAATATAGCAATTTTATTTGTTTCTCATGTATTTAGTACAGCCAAATTTGATTTATTTCTCATATGGTATACAATAACAAAATGCACCCACAATAATTGAACATCCCATTGCAGAATTAAACCAAATAGTTAACTAAACACCACAACAAATGAACCAAATGTTAACTGAGCACCACATTGCACAATATATAACATACTAGAAGATCAGACAGTTAACCAATCCAAGCATGCCTGACAACTTGGAAATATAGAAATTGTATTTGTTTCTCATGTATTTTGTATAGATAAATTCGATTTATTTCTCACATGGAAGACAATACAAAATTGCACCCTGAAGAATTGAACATCACATTGCAGAATTGAACCAAACAGTTAAATGAACACGACAACTAATTAACCAAACAGTTAATAAGTGAGCACCACATTGCACAACATATAGAACATATACACTAGAGCAACAGATTGCATGGTAAAAGTAGATAGGACAATTCACTAGAATTTGTTAAGGAAAGGCAGGAGCAGCACATGCAATGGGTAAACCAAGCATGCTTAACCGGCGTAGCTAGCAAACTGAACATAGGTCCTTATAGTGAGCTAATAAGACAAGCTACTCCTCATCGTCGGAGATATCGATGATGATTGGCTCCTTGGACATGGAAGAGGGTGAGGTCTCCACATCGTGGGTTCCCTCCTCGTAGTGGTGAGTTTCCTGAGCTGCTCCGGGCACCAACCTGCTGGCTCTCGAGTTGAGGTAAGCACAGGCACGCTGAGAAAACACCTCGTAGTCTTCATCGAAGGCACCGACGGTGGCCTCGAGAAAGCGCCACAAACTGTCATTTAAAGCATCCAACCGCGTCGCGGTGTCGGTGCGTGAGGCGTCGACGATGGCCTCGACGGTGAGATGCTCCTCCAAGATATGGGGGTCGGCATGAATGGCAGCCATCGTGACCTCATCTACGCATGCGACCGCGATTTGCTTCTCCGCTGCCAAATGCTCCTTGAGCTCCTGGCTATACTGCGTGCACCATGGCTTAGGGCGACGCTTATTTGGGGGAGGGGTCGGTGATTTGGGTGGAAGGTGTCGCGCCGGTGGTCGGGGCATGTGAGATGTGGAAGGAGGAGGAGGATGGGGGTCGGGTGTTGACTACCTGCCTGGATCGATGAGGCCGAGCAGCGTGAAGGAGGGTCGCCGACGAGGAGGCGACGCTGCAAGCAAGAAGTGAAGGTTTCAACTTGGAAAGGAAGGCGGAAACAGGGGAAATTTGGCTTTTGGTAAGGGGGAGGTGGCGGGGAGGTAGATATTTCCGCGGAACCAAAAATTTTGGATCGGTGCAGCGAAAAATCTGGCGCGCAAAGTGTCAACAGACACGGTCCCTTATTCAGCACTGTGTATGATATGTGAACATCATAAATGATTCATATATCTTACCCCATGTGTGATGAGTTTGAACGTGAAAATTTTGGTCTGAATTTCCCTGGTTACAGTGGTCATCCACGTCATAGCATAATTTGGGTACACAAAGGAGACTACAACACACCCACACTTCTTAATCGAGCAAGTTCAACAATTAAACAGAGCCAGCTGACCTAAACATTACTTTAACAAATTAAAGACCGGCGCTCTTAATTAAACAAAACAAAGAGTACTACTCTGGCTGGCACTCGTCGATCTCCGCCGCCTCCTTCATGTCCAACTCGCGCCTAACGATGTCCTGGGGAAGGGGCTCCATGGCATCCATCGCACCATACTCGGCAAGCATCTCGCCATCCGCCTCCGCCATCTCTTTGGAAAAGGCCGCCACGAGCTGGGCGTGGGCGGCCGCGATCTGGGCTTGGACGGGCTCCGTTGTGGCAAGGTATGCCGCCGAGGAACGGACGGCTGCTTGAACGCATTGCCAACTCTTCGGCCATGGGTTACCGACCGTTGTTGGAGAAGCTTCGTTCAATTTGTGCGGTGGCAGCCAGGAGCTGGGCGTGGGCGGCCTTGACATGGTCGTGGGCGGGCTCCATCAGGGCTAAGGCCACCGCTGTGGAACGGACAGCTGCTGTGCCGCTCTCGTCAGTTGCTATTCTCGAGGCAGATGTTGCTGCCGCCACCTGAGAAGCCACAATGGCTGTTTGGGCTGCCTTGGCCGCCCGGTCGCAGATTGCGGCCGCGCTCATGCAGCTTGTTAGCACGCGCATGGCGGCTGCGGCCGCGCTCTCGCTGGAGTGGGCCGCCGAATTTTCCCTCACGACGCGGGTCCACGTCCCCATCTTTCACCGGCGACGATTGAACAGTGAAATGATATTTGGGGAGCGAGCTAGTGTGCTTGACACACTGGCTGTGGACTGTAGCCGACGCACCTTCTCACGTAAGCCATATGCGTACTATACTCTGACGGTGCTCCAAGATATTTTGTACTGCATCTCACACGGTTGGTGATAATAAACTGTGTGCGATCTACTTGATTTTTCGTCTTGATTTGAAATACATAATGGAGTCACAACGGCAAAGGAGGGTGTTTGAATTGCTAGAACTTTTATCTGCAGTGAACATGCAACTATAGGTGTGTCGTCAAAAAAATTGGAATTATTCAAGGTTCGTTTGGACATTTTTATACATTAACTTGGTTTTCTAGGCATTTCAGGTGCACAATTCAAAATTAAACTACATGCACATGCTCCGGCTTGGGGCAGGTTTTGGTATAAACTTCTCACAAGAAGCCTCATGGTTCTGGTAGGGAAATGTGTCACCTTTATGGACAAAATGATATTCGTCGCCTCTTCTTGCTTTCAATTTTTTTTCTGGTGTCAACATAGAACAATAGGAGTGTCGTGTTAAATTTTGGAATTTTTCGGGGTTCGTTTGGACATTTTTATATGTTAACTGAGTTTTCAAGGCATTTATGTGCATAATTCAAATTTGAACTACAAGCACATGCTCGAGTGCATAAAAATGAGTTGAAAAATCAAATGTGTGTCCTTGGTTGCATGCTTAGGTCACATGCAAGAAATGAGAATGAATGTCAAACACCTTGACACCGTCGCTCGGCCGCTAACATTGAGATACATGGTTTTAAAATTCTAGTAAATCAAAAACTTGTCTGAAATTCATGAAACTTGACATGATATCATGGAACGGCATCAACATGCCATGGTAAAAATATTGTCCCATTTGGGGTTGGTTTGGGTATAAGCTTCTCACAAACCAGAGCTTCTCACAACAAGCCTCATGGTTTCGGTAGGGAATGCGCCACCTTTGTGGACGAAACGACATTCGTTACCTTTTCTTGCTTTCAACATTTTTCTAGTGTCAACATAGAACAACATGAGTGTTGTATCAAATTTTGGGATTTTTCGGAGTTCGTTTGGACATTTTTATACATTAACTGAGTTTTCTATGCATTTATGTGCATAATTCAAATTTGAACTACAGGCACATGCTCTAGTGCATATAAATGGGTTTAAAATGCAAATGTGTGTCCTTGTTTGCATGCTTAGTCCCATTCAAGAAATGGGAATGAATGTCAAACACCTTGCCACCGTCGCTCGGCCGTTAACATTGAGATACATGGTTTTCAAATTCTAGTAAATCGAAAATTTGTCTGAAATTTATGAAACTTGGCATGCTATCATGGAACGGCATCAACATGTCATGGTAAAAATAGTGTCCCATTTGGGGCAGGTTGGGGTATAAGCTTCTCACAACATGCCTCATGGATACGGTAGGGAACGTTTCGCCTTTGTGGACGAAACGATATCCGTTGCCTCTTCTTGCTTTCAATTTTTTTTCTAGTGTCAACATAGAACAACAGGAGTGTTGTGTTAAATTTTGGAATTTTTCGGGGTTTGCTTGGACATTTCTATGCATTAACTGAGTTTTCTATACATTTATGTGCATAATTCAAATTTGAACTACAGGCACATGCTCCAGTGCATATAAATTGGTTGAAAAATCAAATGTGTGTCCTTGGTTGCATGCTTAATTAGGTCCCATGCAAGAAATTGGAATGAATGTCAAACACCTTGCCACCGTCGCTCGGCCCCGAACATTGAGATACATGGTTTTTAAATTCTAGTAAATCCAAAACTCATCTGAAATTCATGAAACTTGGCATGCTATCATTGAACGACATCAACATGCTATGGTAAAAAAAATTGTCCCATTTGGGGCAGGTTTGGGTATAAGCTTCTCACACACCAGAGCTTCTGACAACAAGCCTCATGGTTCCGGTAGGGAATGTGCCTCCTTGGTGGATGAAACAATATTTGTTGCCTCTTCTTATTTTCAATTTTTTTTCCTAGTGGCAACATAGAGCAACAGGAGTGTCGTGTTAAAATTTTCCATTTAAGGGTTCGTTTGGACATTTCTATACATTAACTGAGTTTTCTAGGCATTTTATGTGCATAATTCAAATTTGAACTACATGCACATGCTCCAGTGCAGAAAAATGGGTTGACAAATCAAATGTGTGTCCTTGGGTGCATGCTTAGGTCCCATGCAAGAAATGGGTATGAATTTCAAACACCAGGGCACTGTTGCTTGCCGATAGAACATTGAGATACTTTGTTTTTAAATTCTAGTAAATCCAAAACTCGTCTGAAATTCATGAAACTTGGCATGCTATCATGGAATGGCACCCGACATGTTGTGGTATTTTTGTCTCCATTTTGAGAGAAGGCACACTCGAATAACAACCAACAAAGGCATTTTGAAACAAATAGCTGCCACTTTAACATCTCAAATGTTTGTATAATTTATATCTTGTGTGTTCTGTTAACCAATCATGTGACACCACGCGTCACACTTTTAATGGCTAGGAGGTGTCGTGCGGACAGCTGCTTGAGTAGACGGGAGGCGTGCGAGCGCAGTCCCCTGCGCAGGCTGACCGGGAGGCGTGCAAGCTGTCCTCCAATGCGCAGGCTCACCAGGAAGCATGCGAGTTGTACGCCGCGTGATGACCCACAAGTATAGAGGATCAATCGTAGTCCTTTCGATAAGTAAGAGTGTCGAACCCAACGAGGAGCAGAAGGAAATGACAAGTGGTTCTCAGCAAGGTATTTCTGCAAGCACTGAAATAGTCGGTAACAAGTAGTTTGATAGTAAGATAATTTGGAATGAGCAAGTAATGGTAATGGTAAATAATGTGCAGCAAGGTCGCCCAATCCTTTTGTGGCAAAGGACAGGCCAAAATGGTCTCTTATGATAAGCAAAGTGTTCTTGAGGGTACACGGAAATTTCATCATATCACTTCCACCATGTTGGTTTGATTCGTGTTCGCTACTTTGATAATTTGATATGTGGGTGGACCGGTGCTTAGGTGCTGTTCTGACTTGAACAAACCTCCTACTTATGATTAACCCCCTCGCAAGCATCCGCAACTACGAGAAAAGTATTAAGATAAAATCTAACAATAGCATTAAACTTTTAGATCCAAATCAGTCCCTTACAAAGTAGCGCGTAAACTAGGGTTTAAGCTTCTGTCACTCTAGCAACTCGTCATCTAATAACTACTCCACAATGCATTCCCTTAGGCCCAAATATGGTGAAGTGCCATGTAGTCGACGTTCACATGACACCACTAAGGGAATCACAACATACATATCATCAAAATATCGAACACATATCAAGTTCACATGATTATTTGCAACATGACTTCTCCCGTGACCTCAAGAACAAAAGTAACTACTCACAAATGATAATCATGCTCAAGATCAGAGGGGTATTAAATAGCATAATGGATCTGAACATATAATCTTCCACCAAATAAACCATATAGTAATCAACTACAAGATGTAATCAACACTACTAGTCATCCACAAGTACCAATTTAAAGTTCTGGTACAAAGATTGAACACAAGAGATGATCTAGGGTTTGAGAGGAGATGGTGCTACTGAAAATGTTGATGGAGATGGCCCTCCCAAAGATGGGAGAGTTGTTGGTGATGATGATGACAATGATTTCCCCCTCCGGGAGGGAAGTTCCCCCGGCAGAATCGCTCCGTCGGAGGGCAAAAGTGCTCCTGCCCAAGTTCCGCCTCGAGACTGTGGCGCTTCAACCCGAAAGTCCTCTCCTTATTTTTTTCTCTAGGTCAAAATGACTAATATACCAGAAGAGGGGCATCGGAGGTGGGCCGAGGAGGGCACAACCCACCAGGGTGCGCTTGGGCTCCCTGGCGCACCCAGGTGGGTTGTGCCCACCTGGTGGGCACCCTCTGGTAGTTATTTGCTCCAATATTCTTCATATATTCCAAAACAATTCTCCGTAAATTTTCAGCTCATTTGGAGATGTGCAGAATAGGTAACTCTGACGTAGTTTTTTCAGGTCCAGAATTCCAGTTGCCAGCATTCTCCCTCTTTGTGTAAACCTTGCATAATATGATAGAAAAGGCATTAGAAATACTCCAAAAAGCATTATTATGCATAAAAACATTATAAATAACAATAGGATAACATGATGCAAAATGGACGTGTCAACTCCCCCAAGCTTAGACCTTGCTTGTCCTCAAGCGAAAACCTAAATCGAAAAACATGCCCACATGCTTAAGATAGAGGTGTCGATAAAAACAAAATACGGACATAGAAGCATCATGCATATTATTATAACAACAAAGAACTTTAACATAAAACTTTATCAGATAACTTTTGTCATATAACTTCTCATGAACAAGTAACAATTCATCACAACATTGAAGTATAAAGCATAAACCTTATTGAAAACCAACAACCTATGTTCGCAGTCAACTTTGCAACTACAATTCATCATATTTTCAGGAAGGGTCACGTATCGGAGCCTTTAGGCAAGTCCACATACTCAACCATCATTTAATCTTCTATGATTGCTAACACTCACGGCATGACCATGAACAAAAAGTTTCAACCGGACACATAGAAAGATAGGGGCTTATAGTATCGCCTCCCAACGCATTCACCTCAAGGGTGTTGTCAACAATAATAACTCATACCTACTCATATCCAACTGGATATATGTGCCTAGATCTTTCCTCACCACAGGATGCTTGCAAAAAGAGAAAATAAAAAGGAATAGGGAAGAAAACTTTGACTCATCATGAAAGTAAATGCATAAAAGTAAAAGGTAGGCCCTTCGCAGAGGGAAGCAGAGGTTGTCATGCGCTTATTTATTTGTATGTCAAATCCCTTAATGCAAAAGAACGTCATGTTATATTGCCCCTTATGATAGCAACCTTTATTATGCAGTCCGTCGCTTTTATTACTTTGCCATCACAAGTTCGTACAACGCTCAATTTTCTCTTACACTATATGATCCAACACATTTAGAAGCAATTTTTATTGCCTTATTACACCGATGACAGCTTACTTGAAGAATCTTACTCAATCCATAGGTAGGTATGGTGGACTCTCAAAATAAGATTTGGGTTAAGGGTTTTTGGATGCACAAGTAGTATCTCTACTTAATGCGGAATTTTTGGCTAGAGAAGATATTGAGCAAGCACCACATGTTAAACGATCTATGACAATATAACTTCTATGTGAATATGAACAAACATAAATCATTACGTTGTCTTCCTTGTCCAATGTCAACTACTTTGACACAAAATATTTAATGGGGACTCACAATCATAAAAGATGTCCAAGATAGTGTATTTGCATGTGAATCTTCTCTTCCCTTATTAATTCTTTCATGAGTTGCATCATTGAACAATGCTATGTTTGTCATTCTCCAAATTTTTTTACCACTTATACTTTTCCTTACGTGATGTCATTACTTACCATAAGATTAGCATATGATCTTTTTCATTTATTTTCCTTTCCTTTATTGAAACATAAAAGTAAAGAAACAAAACTAAAACTACTCTTTATTATATCTCGCACAAGATTACATCGATAGATAGATCACTAAGCAAACACTCGAAAAGAAAGGATCGAACTAAACTTTATTCAACTATATCATAGAAAAACTAAAGATCGAACTAAAATAGATGAAAGCAAAGATAGTGGTGGTGATACGATACCGGGACACCTCCCACAAGCTTGGCACAAGCCAAGGTGAGTGTCCATACCATGAACTCAAGTCTCCTTTGGTGATGAAGAAGGCGGTGGTGGTGATGAGGTGGTAGCGCCACACTTCAGGCTCAGGAGGTACTCCAATCTACGAATGATGCTCCGGAGGGCGATGACATGCTCTTGTAACAGAATATTTTCACGAGTGAGATGTTTATTTTGCACATGAACCGTTTCAATGATCCTAAAAGCCTCAATTTCAGTAGGGGTAAGATGATCATAGTAAGGCTGAAGGATGTCTTCTTCTGCTGCTGGAACAG
Organism: Thinopyrum elongatum; assembly: GCA_011799875.1. Lineage (NCBI taxonomy): Eukaryota > Viridiplantae > Streptophyta > Magnoliopsida > Poales > Poaceae > Thinopyrum > Thinopyrum elongatum. The sequence goes on along the minus strand of CM022303.1, from coordinate 657,117,526 downwards.
CTTGACCCTCTGCCGGAACTTGATCTCCCGTGACTTCCTTGACCTTGTCACCCTTGATGGTCTTCTCTGGTTCCTATCTTTTTAGCTCTATCTTCATTAACCAAGCATCTCTTCCTACTTTGTCAGAGGGGGGAGAAGACATGATGCCTGGCTTGACAGATCTGACAGAAAATAGCAAGAAAGAAGAATAGAAGATTTCTCCGCGATACGGTGTTCAATACGTTCGGGTCGTATATAAAGATTTTTTATCTTGGGAAACAAGCAAACGGGAGGAAAACGGAGTCGGGAAGGTTCCCTAGGTGGGCACAACCCACCTGGGTGCGCCAGGGGGTCCAGGCGCGCCCTGGTGTCTTATGCCCTCCTCGGGTGCCTTCCTGGTTGTTTTTTATTTCCTAATTTTTAAAATATTCCAAAACTGACAGAAAATATTTTTGCGGATTTTTCGGAGTCCATTTAGTTACCGTATCACGTACCTCCTCCTTTTTTATTTATTCTAGAGTGTTCCGGAAGGTCTCTTTTATGTGTTCGTCAGGTGTCATAGTTTGAATAATATTGCTTTCAACATTAATGGGCATACCTGAGATATAGTGTTTAATTATTTCCCCATTGACCACCTTCGGGTTAGTACCTTCGGCATTATTTATGTTGATAGCTCCAAAGCGATAAACCTCCTCGATGATATATGGTCCTTCCCATTTAGAGAGAAGTTTTCCAGCAAAGAATCTAAAATGAGAGTTGTACAAAAGAACATATTCTCCAACTTTGAAACTTTTTCTTTAAATAATTTGGCATTTTCATAGGCTTGTGTTCTCCATTCATCAAGTGAGCTAATATCAAATAACCTCTTTTCACTAGCAAGTTTGAAATCATAGTTGAGTTCTTTAATTGCCCAATATGCTTTGTGTTCTAACTCTAGAGGCAAATGACAAGCTTTTCCATAAACCATTTTATAGGGAGACATACCCATAGGATTTTTATATGCTGTTCGGTAGGCCCAAAGTGCATCATCCAATTTCTTAGACCAATTCTTTCGGGACCTATTAACAGTTTTGTGTAATATTAATTTTATTTCTCTATTGCTAAGTTCAACTTGACCACTAGATTGAGGATAATAGGGTGATGCATGATGTCTACTACGCAACCTTCTTCTTGTAGACGTTGTTGGGCCTCCAAGTGCACAGGTTTGTAGGACAGTAGCAAATTTCCCTCAAGTGGATGACCTAAGGTTTATCAATCCGTGGGAGGCGTAGGATGAAGATGGTCTCTCTCAAACAACCCTGCAACCAAATAACAAAGAGTCTCTTGTGTCCCCAACACACCCAATACAATGGTAAATTGTATAGGTGCACTAGTTCGGCGAAGAGATGGTGATACAAGTGCAATATGGATAGTAGATATAGGTTTTTGTAATCTGAAAATATAAAAACAGCCAGGTAGCAAGCGATAAAAGTGAGCGAAAACGGTATTTCAATGCTTCGAAACAAGGCCTAGGGTTCATACTTTCACTAGTGCAAGTTCTCTCAACAATGATAACATAATTAGATCATATAAAAATCCCTCAACATGCAACAAAGAGTCACTCCAAAGTCACTAATAGCGGAGAACAAACGAAGAGATTATTGTAGGGTACAAAACCACCTCAAAGTTATTCTTTCTGATCAATCTATTGGGCTATTCCTATAAGTGCCACAAACAGCCCTAGAGTTCATACTAAAATAACACCTTAAGATACACATCAACCAAAACCCTAATGTCACCTAGATACTCCAATGTCACCACAAGTATCCGCGGGTTTGATTATACGATATGCATCACACAATCTCAGATTCATCTATTCAAACCAACACAAAGAACTTCAAAGAGCGCCCCAAAGTTTCTACCGGAGAGTCAAGACAAAAACGTGTGCCAACCCCTATGCATAAGTTCACAAGGTCACTGAACCCGCAAGTTGATCACCAAAACATACATCAAGTGGATCACGTGAATATCCCATTGTCACCATAGATAAGCACATGCAAGACATACATCAAGTGTTCTCAAATCCCTAAAGACTCAATCCGATAAGATAACTTCAAAGGGAAAACTCAATCCATTACAAGAAGGTAGAGGGGGAAAAACATCATAAGATCCAACTATAATAGCAAAGCTCGCGGTACATCAAGATCGTGCCAAATCAAGAACACGAGAGAGAGAGATCAAACACATAGCTACTGGTACATACCCTCGGCCCCGAGGGTGAACTACTCCCTCCTCGTCATGGAGAGCGTCGGGATGATGAAGATGGCCACCGGTGATGATTCCCCCCTCCGGCAGGGTGCCGAAACAGGGTCCGGATTGGTTTTTGGTGGCTACAGAGGCTTGCAGCGGCGGAACTCCTGATCTAGGTTTTGTTCTGGAAGTTTGGGGATATATAAGAGGTGTTGGCGTCGGGAACAAGTTAGGGGGGTCCCCGAGGCAGCCACGAGGTAGGGGGCGCGCCCAGGGGGTAGGGCACGCCCTCCACCCTCGTGGTGGCCTCGGGACTCTTCTGGTCCATCTCCGATGCTCCGTGGGCTTCTTCTGGTCCAAAAATAATCTCCGTAAATTTTCATGTCAATTGGACTCCGTTTGATATTCCTTTTCTGCGATACTCAAAAACAAGGAAAAAACAGAAACTGGCACTGGGCTCTAGGTTAATAGGTTAGTCGCAAAAATCATATAAAATAGCATATAAAACATCCAAGATAGATAATATAATAGCATGGAACAATAAAAAATTATAGATACGTTGGAGACGTATCAAGCATCCCCAAGCTTAATTCCTGCTCGTCCTCGAGTAGGTAAATGATAAAAACAGAATTTTTGATGTGGAATGCTATCAAGTGCACAAGTTTGATCAATGATGATTTCAATCACTTTTTCTAGCATCATAAAGCATCATAACAGTAGCTCATATCATAAAGCTTCTCATGATCAAGTAGCAAGCTATTCACATGTTAAAGCATAGATCATAAACTTTCTTGAAAACTAACAAACTATGTTCTCAGTCATCAAACAATTGCAATTCATCTTATTTTCAGGAAGGGTCTATGTAAGAGCTTTGATTTAGCAAATCCCACATACTCAACTATCATATAATCTTCCATGATTGCTAGCACTCAAAGCATATTTTTAGAACAAATAGCATCCATCGAACACAGAGAAAGATAGGGGCTTAATGTTTCGCCTCCCAACTTATTTATCATATAGATAATTGTCAACAATAATAATCCATGATCAAATATATTTGAATGGCCATATATGCTTAGATCTTTCCCCATCACATGATGCTTGCCAACTAAAGAGTAGGTTGGAATGAGAAGGAATACTACTGACTCTTGCATAAAAGTAAAAGATAGGCCCTTCGCAGAGGGAAGCAGGGATTTGCAGAGGTGCCAGAGCTCGAAGCTTTTAAAACAGAGATTAAAATAATTTTGAGAGGTATGCTTTCATTGTCAACATAACAACCAAGAGTTCCCAATATCTTCCATACTAGATACATTATAGGCAGTTCCCAAACAGAAAGGTAAAGTTTTTACTCCCCCTCCACAAACAATCACACTCCACGGCTTGTCCGAAACAACGGGTACCGTCCAACTTTCAACAATCCTGGGGGAGTTTTGTTTGCACTTATTTGCGATTTTGTTTTTGATCTTTTGATCATAGGACTGGGCATCCCAATTACCAGCCACTCTCTCATGAATGATGAGCGGAGTCCACTCATCGTGAGAATAACCCACCTAGCATGGAAGATACTGACAGCCCCTAGTCGCTACATGAGCGATTCGGGCATACAAAACAGATTATTATTTGAAGGTTTAGAGTTTGGCACATGCAAATTTACTTGGAACGGCAGGTAAATACCACATATAGGTAGATATGGTGGACACTCATGGAAGAAACTTGGTTCAAGGAGTTTGGATGCACAAGCAGTATTCCCGCTTAGTACAGAAATTTTGGATAGCAAAAGATTCTAAATAGCAAGCACCACATGTTGGAGGATTCATAACAATATAACTTCTATACAAATATACCCAAGCATAAATCATTACGTTGTCTTCCTTGTCCAACTTCAACTAATTTTCTCAAGTTTGAAAATAATTAATGGGGCTCACAATCATAGAAGATGTCCAAGATAGTATATTTATATGTGAAATCTCTCTTCCTTCAATATTCTTTCATGAATTGTTCAAGTGACCAATACAATGTTTGCTAATTGTCAATAAATTTATCACCTCTACTTCTTATATGTGAAGTCATTACTCCCCATGGTATAAGCATATGAAGCATAAATAATTTCATATTTATGATATTCAATTCATTCAACCATTTACTCATAGGATATAAGTGAAGCACGTGAGTAAATGACAAACTACTCCATAAAGATATAAGTGAAGATCAATGAGTAGTCAAATAATTAAGTAGCTATGTGAAGACTCTCTCTCATAAAGAAAATTTAGATCTTAAGTACTTTATTCAAACAGCAAGCAAAACAAAATAAAATGACATTCTAAAAATAGCACACATCGTGTGAAGAAGCAAAAACTTAGGCTCAACCGATACTAACCGATAATTCTTGACGAAGAAAGGTGGGATGCCAACCGGGGCATCCCCAAGCTTAGATGCTTGAGACTTCTTGAGATATTAATTAGGGATGCCTTTGGCATCCCCAAGCTTGAGCTTTTGTGTCTCCTTAATTCCTCTCATATCACAGTTTCTCGGAATCTTAAAAACTTCATGCACACAAAACTCAACAAGAACTCGTGAGAAAAGTTAGTATAAATCAAATGCAAAACCTTATCATTCTCTACTGTAGTAAATCACTAAAATTATTATTTAACATTGCATACTAAATGCCTCTACATATTTAATACTCCTATCCTCAAATAGAATCATTAAACAAGCAAACATATGCAAACAATGCAAATATAACAGCAATCTGTCTAAACAGGACAGTCTGTAAAGAGTGCAATTGTACTGATACTTTCCTAACTCAAAAAATTCTGAAAAATTACCACACGGTATAAAATTTGTATTTACTCATTTTGTAAAAATTTCAAGGTTTTACCACGTTCTGACTTTCCAGAATAATTCAGACAATGATAGAAAACTTTCTGTTTTCAAAACAGCAACATATAGACATGCAAAATAAGCATGGTAAAGGCTATACTTCACCTTTTTATTGAACTAAAAGATGAAAAACATTACCCTAAGTAAAAGAAAGCAAATAATAATAAAATAAAATGACACTCCAAGCAAAACTCATATCATGTGACGAATAAAAATATAGCTCCAAGTAAGATTACTGATAATGTTGGAGACGAATGAGGGGATGCCATCCGGGGCATCCCCAAGCTTAGGATCTTGGTTGTCCTTGAATATTACCTTGGGGTGCCTTGGGCATCCCCAAGCTTAGGGTCTTGTCACTCCTTATTCTCCTCATATCGATATCTCACCCAAAACTTGAAAACTTCAATCACACAAAACTTAACAAAACCTTCGTGAGATCTGTTAGTATAATAAAACAAATCATTCACTTTGGTACTGTCAAGACAAGATTCATAATTTTTATCACATGATGCCTACTGTACCCTATCATTTCTACAATTTATATTAAGCAATATAAGCCATAGAAACTAGAAAACAAGCAAACTATGCTTCGAAAACAGAATCTGTAAAAAACAGAACAGTCTGCGAAGATCTGAATTGAAATCATACTTGTGTAATTTTAAAAATCCTCAAAAATTAGGAAAACGTAGAAAATTTGTATATAAATCTTGTGTAAAAAAATTCAGAGTTTTTACATGCACCAGTGAATTTAAACAATCCTGGGACTGGGCGCAAAAGTTTCTGTTTTTTGCACAGAATCAAGTCAACTATCAACCACACTATCTCAAAGGCTTTACTTGGCACTTTCTTGAAACAAAAGCTATAAAACATGATTACTACAGTAGCTTAATCATGTTAACACACAAAAACAGTAGGGGTAAATATTGGGTTGTCTCCCAACAAGCGCTTTTCTTTTATGCCTTTTTAAGCTAGGCATGATGATTTCAATGATGCTCACATAAAAGATAAGATTGAAACATAAAGGGAGCATCATGAAGCATATAACTAGCACATTTAAATCTAACCCACTTCCGATGCATAGGGATTTTGTGAGAAAACAATTTATGGGAACAAGAATCAACTAGCATAGGAAGGTAAAGCAAGCATAACTTCAAAACTTTAAGCACATAGAGAGGAAACTTGATATTATTGCAATACCTACAAGCATATATTCCTCCCTCATAATAATTTTCAGTAGCATCATAAATGAATTCAACAATATAACTATCACACAAAGCATTCTTTTCATGATCCACAAGCACGCAAATTTTACTAATCTCCACATAAGCAAATTTATTCTCATGAATAGTAGTGGGAGCAAACTCAACAAAATAACTATCATGTGAGGCATAATCCAATTGAAAATTAAAATCATGATGACAAGTTTCATGATTATCATTATTCTTTATAGCATACATGTCATCACAATAATCATCATAGATAGCAACTTTGTTCTCATAATCAATTGAAACCTCTTCCAAAATAGTGGATTCATCACTAAATAAAGTCATGACCTCTCCAAATCCACTTTTATCAATATTGTGAAAAGATTCAACACCCTCCAAAATAGTGGGATCATTAGTACCTAGAGTTGACACTCTTCCAAACCCACTTTCATCAATATAATCATCATAAATAGGAGGCATGCTATCATCATAATAAATATTCTCATCAAAACTTGGGGGACTAAAAATATCATCTTCATCAAACATAGCATCCCCAAGCTTGTAGCTTTGCATATCATTAGCATCATGGATATTCAAGGAATTCATACTAACAACATTGCAATCATGCTCATCATTCAAAAATTTAGTGCCAAACATTTTATAGACTTCTTCTTCTAACACTTGAGCACAATTTTCCTTTCCATCATTTTCACAAAAGACATTAAAAAGATGAAGCATATGAGGCAACCTCAATTCCATTTTTTTATAGTTTTCTTTTATAGACTAAACTAGTGATAAAACAAGAAACTAAAAGATTCATTTGCAAGATCTAAAGATATACCTTCAAGCACTCACCTCCCCGGCAACGGCGCCAGAAAAGAGCTTCGTTGACGGGATGTGAGTGCCGCTTACCTAACCTCCCCGACAACGGCGCCAGAAAAGAGTTTGATGTCTACTACGCAACCTTCGTCTTGTAGACGTTGTTGGGCCTCCAAGTGCAGAGGTTTGTAGGATAGTAGCAAATTTCCCTCAAGTGGATGACCTAAGGTTTATCAATCCGTGGGAGGCGTAGGATGAAGATGGTCTCTCTCAAACAACCCTGCAACCAAATAATAAAGAGTCTCTTGTGTCCCCAACACACCCAATACAATGGTAAACTATATAGGTGCACTAGTTCGGTGAAGAGATAGTGATACAAGTGCAATATGGATGGTAGATATAGGTTTTTGTAATCTGAAAATATAAAAACAGCAAGGTAGCAAGCGATAAAAGTGAGCGAAAACGGTATTGCAATGCTTCGAAACAAGGCCTAGGGTTCATACTTTCACTAGTGCAAGTTCTCTCAACAATGATAACATAATTAGATCATATAAAAATCCCTCAACATGCAACAAAGAGTCACTCCAAAGTCACTAATAGCGGAGAACAAACGAAGAGATTATTGTAGGGTACAAAACCACCTCAAAGTTATTCTTTCTGATCGATCTATTGGGCTATTCCTATAAGTGCCACAAACAACCCTAGAGTTCATACTAAAATAACACCTTAAGATACACATCAACCAAAACCCTAATGTCACCTAGATACTCCAATGTCACCACAAGTATCCACGGGTTTGATTATACGATATGCATCACACAATCTCAGATTCATCTATTCAAACCAACACAAAGAACTTCAAAGAGCGCCCCAAAGTTTCTACCGGAGAGTCAAGACGAAAACGTGTGCCAACCCCTATGCATAAGTTCACAAGGTCACTGAACCCGCAAGTTGATCACCAAAACATACATCAAGTGGATCACGTGAATATAACATTGTCACCACAGATAAGCACATGCAAGACATACATCAAGTGTTCTCAAATCCCTAAAGACTCAATCCGATAAGATAACTTCAAAGGGAAAACACAATCCATTACAAGAAGGTAGAGGGGGAAAAACATCATAAGATCCAACTATAATAGCAAAGCTCGTGGTACATCAAGATCGTGCCAAATCAAGAACACGAGAGAGAGATCAAACACATAGCTTTGGTACATACCCTCAGCCCCGAGGGTGAACTACTCCCTCCTCGTCATGGAGAGCGCCGGGATGATGAAGATGGCCACCGGTGATGATTCCCCCCTCCGGCAGGGTGCCGGAACAGGGTCCCAATTGGTTTTTGGTGGCTACAGAGGCTTGCGGCGGCGGAACTCCCGATCTAGGTTTTGTTCTGGAAGTTTGGGGATATATAAGAGGTGTTGGCGTCGGGAACAAGTCAGGGGTCCCCGAGGTAACCACAAGGTAGGGGGGCGCGCCCAGGGGGGTAGGGCGCGCCCTCCACCCTCGTGGTGGCCTCGGGACTCTTCTGGTCTATCTCCGATGCTCCGTGGGCTTCTTCTGGTCCAAAAATAATCTCCGTAAATTTTCACGTCAATTGGACTCCATTTGATATTCCTTTTCTGCGATACCCAAAAACAAGGAAAAAACTAAAACTGGCACTGGGCTCTAGGTTAATAGGTTAGTCCCAAAAATCATATAAAATAGCATATAAATGCATATAAAACTTCCAAGATAGATAATATAATAGCATGGAACAATAAAAAATTATAGATATGTTGGAGACGTATCAATGCAATTCTATGGTTAACATCATATTTAGCAAGCATTTTACGGAAAGCACCATGAATAAAGTGTGAACCACCATCAGTCATTAAATATCTAGGGACTCCAAACTTCGGGAAAATAATTTCTTTAAGCATTTTAATGGAAGTGTTATGATCAGCACTACTAGTTGGAATAGCTTCTACCCACTTAGTAACATAATCAACAGCAACCAAAATATGTGTATACCCATTAGAGGAAGGAAAAGGTCCCATATAATCAAAACCCCAAACATCAAACGGTTCAGCAGCAAGTGAATAATTCATAGGCATTTCTTGACGCTTACCAATATTACCAATTCATTGACATTCATCACAAGATAAAACAAACTTACGGGCATCCTTGAAGAGAGTAGGCCAATAAAAACCAGATTGCAATACCTTGTGAGCAGTTCTATCTCCCGCATGATGCCCTCCATAAGCTTCGGAGTGACATTTCCGTAGGATTTGTTCCTGTTCATGCTCAGGTACACAACATCTAATAATACCATCTACTCCTTCTTTATAAAGATGTGGGTCATCCCAAAAGTAATGTCTTAAATCATAGAAGAACTTTTTGTTTTGTTGGTATGTGAAACTAGGTGGTATGTATTTAGCAACAATATAATTAGCATAGTCAGCATGCCAAGGAGTATTATGAGAAACATTTATTGCAGCTAATTGTTCATCAGGAAAGCTATCATCAATAGGTAGTGGGTCATCAAGGATATTTTCTAACCTAGATAAGTTATCAGCTACGGGGTTCTCAGCTCCTTTTCTATCAGTGTGATGTAAATCAAATTCTTGTAGCAAGAGAACCCACCTAATAAGTCTAGGTTTAGCATCTTTCTTTTCCATAAGATATTTAATAGCAGCATGATCGGTGTGAACAGTAACTTTAGAATTAACAATGTAAGATCTGAATTTGTCACAAGCAAACACAACGGCTAAAAATCCTTTTTCAGTAGTAGCATAATTTCTTTGGGCACTGTCTAGAGTTTTGCTAGCATAATGGATAACATTTAACTTTTTATCAACTCTTTGTCCTAGAATAGCACCAACATCATAATCACTAGCATCACACATAATTTCAAAGGGCAAGTTCCAATCAGGTGGTTGAACAATAGGTCCAGAAGTTAAGGCTTTCTTAAGTGTTTCAAAGGCTTCTACACAATCATCATAAAAAACAAATGGAACATCTTTTTGTAAAAGATTTGTAGAGGCCTAGAAATTTTAGAGAAGTCTTTAATAAACCTCCTATAGAAACGAGCATAACCGAGAAAACTACGAATACCTTTAATATCTTTAGGACATGGCATTTTCTCAATTGCATCAACTTTAGTTTTATCCATCTCAATACCTCGTTCAGAAATTTTATGCCCCAAGACAATACCTTCATTAACCATAAAGTGGCACTTCTCCCAATTCAAGACAAGATTAGTTTGCTCACATCTCTGCAAAACTCGATCAAGGTTGCCCAAGCAATCATCAAAACAAGTTCCATAAACAGAAAAATCATCCATGAAAACCTCAACAATCTTTTCACAAAAATCGGAGAATATAGCAGTCATACATCTTTGAAAGGTAGCAAGTGCATTGCATAAACCAAAAGGCATACGTTTATAAGCATAAGTTCTGAAAGGGCAAGTAAAGGTGGTTTTCTCTTGATCAGGTTGTGAAACAGGTATTTGAGAAAAACCAGAATATCCATCTAGGAAGCAAAAGTGTGTGCGCTTTGATAATCTTTCTAGCATTTGATCAATAAAAGGCAAGGGGTAGTGATCTTTTCTAGTTGCTTTATTTAATTTTCTAAAATCAATAACCATTCTATAGCCAGTAACAATTCTTTGTGAAATGAGTTCATTTTTATCATTGGGAACAGCGGTAATACCTCCCTTCTTAGGGACACAATGAACAGGACTCACCCATCTACTATCAGCTATGGGATAGATTATACCTGCTTCCAGAAGCTTTAATATTTCAGTTCTTACCACTTCTTTCATCTTAGGATTCAAACATCGTTGATGATCAACAACGGGTTTAGCATCAGGTTCCATATTGATCTTGTGCTGACAGAGAGTGGGACTAATGCCCTTAAGATCATCAAGAGTATATCCAATAGCAGCACAGTGCTTCTTTAGAATTTTCAATAATCTTTCTTCTTCATGTTCTGAAAGGTTAGCACTAATAATAACAGGATATATCTTTTTCTCATCGAGATAAGCATATTTCAAAGTGTCAAGCAATTGTTTTAATTCAAACACAGGATCACCTTTAGGTGGAGGAGGACCTCCTAGAGTTTCAATAGGAAAATTATGTTTGAGTAGAGGTCGTTGTTCAAAGAAAATTTTATCTATCTAAGTTCTTTCATGCATATGCATATCATTTTCATGGTCTAGCAAATATTGTTCTAGTGGATCAGTAGGAAGCAGGCAATAGAAGCAAGACCAATTATTTCATCCTTACTAGGTAATTCTTTCTTGTGAGGTTGTCTATTAAACTTGGAAAAATTAAACTCATGAGACTCATCACCAAAGCTAACACTGACAGTTTGCTTATGACAATCTATAGTAGCATTGACAGTGTTCAAGAAAGGTCTACCAAAGATAATGGGACATAAGTCATCTTGTGGGGAACCAAGAACTAGAAAATTAGTGGGGTATTTTATTTTCCCACACAAAACTTCAACATCTCTAACAATCCCAAGTGGTGTGATGGTGTCTCTATTAGCAAGTTTAATAGTAACATCTATGTCTTCTATTTCAGTGGGTGCTATGTCATTCATAATTTCTTGGTATAGAGTAAAAGGAATAGCACTCACGCTAGCACCTAAATCACATAAACCATAATAACAATGATCTCCTATTTTAACTGACTCAACAGGCATGCCAACAACAGGTCTATGTTTATCTTTTTCATCGGGTTTGGCAATTCTAGCAGCTTCATCACAGAAGTAAATAACATGCCCATCAATATTTTCTACCAAGAGATCTTTAACCATAGCAACACTAGGATCTACTTTAATTTGTTCATAAGGTTTAGGTGCTCTAATATTACTTTTGCGAACCACAGTTGAAACCTTAGCATGTTCCTTTATCCCAACAGGGAAAGGTGGTTTTTTAATATAAGAAGTAGGCACAACTGGATCAACATTATAAATAATAGTTTCATCTTTAGCTATGTCGGGTTCATTAATTTCTTCTTTGATAGGGGGATGATATTTAAACCATTTCTTCTTAGGGAGATCAACATGAGTAGCAAATGATTCACAAAAGGAGGCTACTATCTCAGAGTCAAGTCCATATTTAGTGCTAAACTTGTGAAAAGCATCAATATTCATAAAAGATTTAATACAATCAAATTCAAGCTTAATACATGACTCTTTACCTTCATCGAGTTCCCAATCTTCAGAGTTGCGTTTAACTCTTTCTAAAAGATCCCACTTGAATTCAATAGTCTTCTTCATAAAAGAACCAGTACAAGAGGTATCGAGCATGGATCGATCATCATGAGAAAGCCGAGCATAAAAATTCTGAATAATAATTTCTCTTGAAAACTCATGATTGGGGCATGAATATAACATTGAATTAAGCCTCCCCCAAGCTAGAGCGATACGTTCTCCTTCACGAGGCCAAAAATTATATATATAATTCCGATCACGATGAACTAGATGCATAGGATAAATTTTTTGGTGAAATTCTAATTTCAATCAATTCCAGTTCCAAGATCCAATATCATCGCATAGACTATACCATGCCAATGCTTTTCCCTTCAAAGATAAAGGGAAAACCTTCTTCTAAGCTTCATCTCTGGGCAAACCTGCAAGCTTAAATAATCCACAAATTTCATCCACATATATCAAGTTCATATCAGGATGTTCAGTTCCATCTCCTGCATAAGGATTAGCTAGCAGTTGTTCTATCATACCCGAAGGAATTTCATAACCAATATTTTCAGTAGGTGCAATAGGTTGAGGGGTAGCTAATTGTGGTTCCGGTCAAGGTGAAGATTCCCCGAACAAACCCCTCAAAGGATGATTCTCCATAGTAACAAGTGATAATAAATTTCAGCACGTAGTAATAATTTTCCCTTACCAATTTCCACTTACCAAGAGCGCTTCACTCCCCGGCAACGGCGCCAGAAAAGAGCCTTGATGACCCACAAGTATAAGGGATCAATCATAGTCCTTTCGATAAGTAAGAGTGTCAAACCCAACGAGGAGCAGAAGGAAATGACAAGTGGTTCTCAGCAAGGTATTTTCTGCAAGCACTAAAATAGTCGGTAACAAGTAGTTTGATAGCAAGATAATTTGGAACAAGCAACTAACGGTAATGGTAAGTAATGTGCAGCAAGGTAGCCCAATCCTTTTGTGGCAAAGGACAGGCCAAAATGGTCTCTTATGATAAGCAAAGTGTTCTTGAGGGTACACGGGAATTTCATCATATCACTTTCATCATGTTGGTTTGATTCATGTTCGCTACTTTGATAATTTGATATGTGGGTGGACCGGTGCTTAGGTGTTCTTCTTACTTGAACAAACCTCCTACTTATGATTAACCCCCTCGCAAGCATCCGCAACTACGAGAAAAGTATTAAGATAAAATCTAACCATAACATTAAACTTTTGGATCCAAATCAGTACCTTACGAAGTAGCGCATAAACTAGGGTTTAAGCTTCTGTCACTCTAGCAACCCATCATCTAATAACTACTCCACAATTCATTGCCTTAGGCCCAAATATGGTGAAGTGCCATGTAGTCGACGTTCACATGACACCACTAAGGGAATCACAACATACATATCATCAAAATATCGAACACATATCAAGTTCACATGATTACTTGCAACATGACTTCTCCCGTGACCTCAAGAACAAAAGTAACTACTCACAAATGATAATCATGCTCAAGATCAGAGGGGTATTAAATAGCATAATGGATCTGAACATATAATCTTCCACCAAATAAACCATATAGTAATCAACTACAAGATGTAATCAACACTACTAGTCACCCACAAGTACCAATCTAAAGTTCCGGTACAAAGATTGAACACAAGAGATGAACTAGGGTTTGAGAGGAGATGGTGCTGTTGAAGATGATGATGGAGATGGCCCTCCCAAAGATGGGAGAGTTGTTGGTGATGATGATGACGATGACGATGATTTCCCCCTCCGGGAGGGAAGTTCCCCCGGCGGAATCGCTCCGCCGGAGGGCAAAAGTGCTCCTGCCCAAGTTCCGCCTCGAGACGGTGGCACTTCGTCCCGAAAGTCCTCTCCTTATTTTTTTCTTGGTTAAAATGACTTATATACTAGAAGAGGGGCACCGAAGGTGGGCCGAGTAGGGCACAACCCACCAGGGCACGCCTGGGCTCCCTGGCACGCCCAAGTGGGTTGTGCCCAACTGGTGGGCACCCTCTGGTAGTTATTTGCTCCAATATTCTTCATATATTCCAAAACAATTCTCCGTAAATTTTCAGCTCATTTGGAGATGTGCAGAATAGGTAACTCTGACGTAGTTTTTCCAGGTCCAGAATTCCAGCTGCCGGCATTCTCCCTCTTTGTGTAAACCTTGCATAATATGAGGGAAAAGGCATTAGAAATACTCCAAAAAGCATTATTATGCATAAAAACATTATAAATAACAATAGGAAAACATTATGCAAAATGGACGTATCACTGCGCAGGCTCACTGGGAAGCGAGCCCTTTTACTTCCATGGCCGCCCGCCTTGCTCGCATCCTCTCCATTAATGGCGCCCAAGCCGCTGTTTAATAGGGCGTCAGTGAGGTCTCCGCGGAGCCGCTCGAGCTCATGTACATGCCAGCGCCAGTGCCCGTGCCCGTGCCCGTGCGCGCCCATGCACCCGCCGCGGCGCCGGTCCCCGTGTGTTTGCCTGCACCCGCCGCGCCCGTGCCCGTACGCGTGCCCCCTCAGCAGCATGGGCCGCCACCGTCGACCGCTACCTCACAACGCTGAGAGTTGCCGTCCTCCCGCGCCCCGCCCGTTGATCGCGCGACGACAGGATGTTTGATTTCCAAGTGAAGAACATTCTGTGCTGCCTTGAAGACTTCAACAACGGCATCCCGGAGGACGACAACGACAACGCCGGCGCGCCACGCCGCCATTGGAATTAGTTTTTTGGGTTTAATACTGTATCTCGATCGTATGAATATAAATTCGCAGTGTGACTGAATGAAAAATATGGTTTGAACGAACTTGCGTTTTTCTCTCTGAATGTACATACTTATCAAACAATTTTCTTTAAAAAAATCATTAATGGATTTTAAATATAAAACGCTCATCGCAAATGTTTTTATAGAACACCCGTATGCAAACCGACAGCTTCCACAGGAAGCCAAGGGAAAATATACAGAGCTGGATTTGTGCAGCTCTTGATCGCAAATGTTTTAGATAGAAAACCCGTATGCGAACCGACAACTTCCCCAGTAAGCCAAGGGAAAATGTGCCGAGTAGGATTTGTGCAGCTCTTCATCGCAAACGTTTTAGATAGAACACCCGTATGCAAAGTGAGAGCTATGGTCTTCCCCAGTAAGCCAAGGGAAAATTCGCCGCGCAAGATTTGTGCATCTCTTCAACGCAAACGGTTCAGATTGAATACGGTATGCATAGTAAGACTTCGCCGCTAAGCCAAGAGAAAATATGGCACACAGGATTTGTACATCCCTTCAATGCAAACGGTTTTTTCGGACTATCCATGTGCAACCACGTACAGACAATTTGACAGATTTGCATCTGTCATATGGGGGATATGGCCATTTGTCAAACTGGAAAGATTGACATTTGTTGATCTAGTAACATTGCCCTTTGTCAACCTTTTAACCCTGACATTTGTCAAAATTTGCAGCTAAAAATCACTAGCACTATCTAATTTTTCAACTGAAATTCAGAAAGCATGGATTTCATTCATAGATTAAGCAGTCATTCTTTGTACAAACAGTTCAACTTGACAGCTAAACCGACCAAACTTTTCCCCAATTGTTGCTAACCACATACTGAAATAGCTAGTTCAACTATATATACTAGCTAATTTTAAGTACGTACTACAGTTCAACCACATCTATAGTCAGATGAACTGAACAAAATAGCCCCTAAATACTACTATGGAGGGGCTTTGTACTACTTCCAGCAGCCCCTCCTCTGCCGAGCGTGCTCAATAAGAGGCAGAGGAGGAGGAGCCTACCAACGAGCTGGACAACTGCAATCCGGTGGCTGCCGTTGCTGCACCTTTAGCGATGCTCACCTCGAACGCCCTCTGCCGCTCCAGACGACCCCTCTCGAAGTGGCGCGACTCCTCGTAGATCTCCTCATTCCTTGCCTCTGCGGTGGCATGTGCTGCAGCCACGACAGCGGTAAGACTCTTTGCATGCTCGATGAGGCGCTCCTCCTCCTCCTGCAGGAACTCGATGTAGCGCGCAAGGTCGCTGACGAATGTGCGGGGCTCCACCTCCACCTCCCGCCTTCGGGCGACGGTGGCGGAGCGGGTGATGACCCCGGTGGTCGACGATGGGCTGGCAGCCACGACGGCCGACGATGGGGTGGCGGCCACGACCGCCATCTCCCGTCTTCGGGGCGCGGTGGCGGAGCGGGTGATGGCCACGGTGGTCGACAGTGGGGTGGCGGCCACGACGGCCACCTCCCACCTTTGGGCCATGGCGGCGGAGCCGGCGATGGCCCTGGCTTTCAACGGTGGTGTGCCACGGTGGCAGACGGTGGGGTGGTGGCAACGGCGACCGGCAACAGTTGCCGACGGGAAGCGGTGGCGGAGTATGTGGTGGGTGTTGCGTGCACACCCAACAGGGATGCCATGCACACTACACTATGTCGGGGACTGCGCCGCCGCCGTGGTGTAGCCTCCCAGCTGGAGCTGTCCTCTGATGACGGCGGAGTGGCTGAGCGATGACCACGGACCGGTGCCATTAGCGATTGTGGGAGAAGTAAACTAGATAAGCTACAGGGAGGGAGGGGAAAATGCGACGCAGGACTCGCCGGCCATGAGGGCTTATATAGCAGGCTGGTAAGCGTTGGGATTTTGGGGGATTTTGCTGAGTCGGGCGGGAAGCTTGCGTGGCTATGCGCGGTTGCACGGGAATGGGCTCACTGATGATTCATTGGCGCCACTTCGAGCCACCGTTTGACCAAAAGAACACCCTCGCGCGCTGCTCAAGCTTGTGCCCGAAGCTGTCTGCGCCAGCGGGGTGACAAGACGTGCGGGAGGAGGACGAAACGACACGTACACATACGGTTAATAAAAAACAAACATTTGCGATTTAATTACCTACTACACCATCCTGGTTTATAAGTCCTCTTTGTATTTTTGTGCCAAATTTTGACTAGAGATTTAACTAATAAAATACGAATGCATGTCGCCAAAGATTATATCATTGGATTCGTATTTGCACATAGTTTCCAATTATATTTTTTTTTAATATGCATTAACATTTTTCTAGTTAAATTTAAGGTGAAAATATGGCACAGAATATAAAGGGGACTAATAGACCAAGATGGAGGTAGTAGCACACGGCCGCTCTCTACACAGCGTCGCAATTGCTGGCCGGCTTGTAGACGACCATTCCCTGCGTGTTCAACTGCTCTCTGCGTGTGCTTGCTCGCGGTTGAGGCGGCCGCGGCGCGCTCTGCTCGCGTCCCGCTGCACATGTGCTTTGCTCTCGCGTCCCTCCACGTGCTCTGCCCACGTCCCTCCACGCGTGCTGCCAGTGTTTGGGGCCGATGCACGATCACGTATGTTCGTGTTGCCATTATGCATGCGGTTGCGCCTGGCGCGGAGCCACGATGTAGTTACCCGCTGCAAAAACTGCCATGCGGACGTGCTGAGAATCCAGACCGCCCGACCCCCATTTATTCCTGCGGCCATTTACCTTCATCTCTCGCACCACATGACACAATAAGCATGCCCACGACGACACTTACAGAGAGGACATCCAGCGGTTCCAATGGCACTTCCCGTGGCTCCAATGGCGCTCCTAGCGGCCGACGATGACAACGGGGGGCAGTTCACCATGCATCACGTAGTGGACACCCACGTGAGGGGGAAGGGCCTCTCGGTGGTGTACACGAACGAGCCGGTCTCGGTGGAGATCTCCATCCAAACCATGGAGCGGTTGCTTGCTGAGGACAGGTACCAAGTGGTCGGCTTCGACCTCGAGTTCACCAGCGGTCATGGCGGACAAGATAAGAAGGTTGTCGTCGCCCAGTTGTGCGTGCGACATGACGTCCTCGTCTACCACTACCACCTGGCCACAAGGCCTTGCGAGCGTTTCTCCAGGTTTATCAACAGCTCCGACTACAGTTTCGCTACGGTGGACACCACCAATGATCTAAAAGCGCTCAAGGTTTCGGGCTTGACCTGCTAGAATCTTGTCGACATCCGTGACCACTACTAGGTCTGGGGCAGCACCAACAACAAACTGAACTCACTGGTTGACCTCGCCTCGGCCATCATCGACCCCTACTACATGAAGATGAAGGATGAGAG
Organism: Thinopyrum elongatum; assembly: GCA_011799875.1. NCBI lineage: Eukaryota > Viridiplantae > Streptophyta > Magnoliopsida > Poales > Poaceae > Thinopyrum > Thinopyrum elongatum. The sequence goes on along the minus strand of CM022303.1, from coordinate 657,099,099 downwards.
CAAGAAGGACAAGAACGCCTGGCACAGTGCCTGGCATGAGAGACTGGATGAAGAACACGTCAAGTACGCGGCCATGGATGCGTACACAAGCTACGAGATGTACAGGCGGATCGTTGACATGAGGAAGTGTCTTCATCCTGCCCCAGATGAGGGATCGAGCCACAGAGCAGTGGCGGGAGCGTCACAAGAAGTAGACGAATAGATGATCGTTTCTCCTTGTTTAGAAAGCATGCAATTGTTTATTAAGTTGTGTGCGAATGATCTGTATAGTCACTTATGTAACTAGATGTTTATTTCAGTTATATATATGTTGTTCTTCTGTAGACAGAGCAAAGCACGCGGCTTATTAGCAGCAATCGTTTGTGTTATTATTGCTCTTCGCACACATTTCTGATTACGGACCTGTTTGCCATGTATCACACACATCTTGTTCAGTTCAACCATTTATGTTGTCTTGGCTCATCGCAAACGGTTCATCCGAGTGAACTGTATGCCCTACATCGCACAAACCTTGATCTAGCAGACCGTTTCTATTGTGTTGCCTAATCACACACAGTTCATCCTAGTGAACTGTATGCCATTTATCGCACACACCCTCATCTAGCTGCCCGTTTCTGTTGTTCTGCCTCATCGCAAATAGTTCTGCTGGATTAACCGTATGCCACGCATCGCACACACCCTCATCTGGCTGCCCATTTCTATTGTTCTGCCTCATCGCAAACAGTTTTGCTGAATTAACCGTATGCCACGCATCGCACACGTAACTCTAATCTGAATTGTGTTTGATGTCTCCGCCATTGCAAACATTTTGTATCTTTTTTTACGGTTTTATTACATCACCGTTTGTGATTAATGCATCGCACACAGTTTTGTTGAAGGGTCTCTGATTGGACTGTCGCGTTTGGACCAACCTGTAGTAGTGATAGCTCCTTGAATGAAAAGCATGATTGCAATGGTGTTACTATAAATTCTATTAATGTCAATTGTGCTAATAATATGCAAAACCCCAAGCTTGGGGATGCTAATTTTGATATGTCCACTATTTATTGCAATGATCATGATTGGTGTGATTCTTCTATGATCTTGAAAATTTCTTTAAGCCTCATGATGAATATGATATTGATAATAATGTTTGCAATAATATTGAAAGTGGGTTTGGAAGAGCGTCAACTTTAGGTAAAAATAATCCCACATATTTGGAGAGTGTTTAATCTTATGAAATTTTTGATGAAAGTGGGTTTGGAGAGGTCATGACTTTAGTTGATGTTAATCCCATTATCTTGGAAGATTATAAGACTTTTATGCATGTGGATCATGAGGAGAAAATTTTATATGATAGCTATATTGTTGAATTTGAATATAATCCCACATGTAATTATTATGAGAGAGGGAAATATGGTTGTAGAAATTTTCATGTTACTAAATTACCTCTCTTCATGTTGAGATTGTCTATGTTTTATTCTTCTTCCTTGCATATGCTAGTTTTTGCTTGCCTTGATAATTTGTTTGCTGATAAAATTCCTATGCATAGGAAGTATGTTAGACTTAAATTTGATTTTCACATGCTATATGATGCTCTCTTTGTGCTTCCATTCTTGTCTTTTATGTGAGCATCATTAAAATTATCAATGCCTAGCTAAAAGGCTTTAAAGAAAAGCGCTTGTTGGGAGGCAACCCAATGAATAAAATTTTATTTTGCCTTTTTCTTTCTGTTTTTGTGTGTTTACATAATTATTCTACTGTTATGATTGTGTTTTTTATGTTTTAATTAGTGTTTGTGCCAAGTAAAGCCTTTGGGATCATGTTGGGTGATAGTTGATTTGATCTTGTTGAAAAACAGAAACATATGCGTCCAGTAGCAGAATTTTGAAAAATCACATAAGTGACAAAAGTTTTTGAAGTTTTTACACAAGACTGATATACAAATTGTCTACGTCATCCTAATTTGTCAGAATTTTTCGAGTTACAGAAGTATGGTCAAAGTGCAGATTACTACAGATTGTTCTGTTTTTGACAGATTCTGTTTTCGTTGCATTGTGTGCTTATTTCTATGAATCTATGGATTGTATCGGGGGGTATAAGCCATGGTAAAGTTGGAATACAGTAGATATAATGCAATAATAAAATATGAATGGGTTTTCAACAGTACTTAAAGTGGTGATTTGCTTTATTATATTAACGGATCTCACGAAGGTTTTGTTAAGTTTTGTGTGATTGAAGTTTTCAAGTTTTGGGTGAGATCACGATGGATGAAGGAATAAGGAGTGTCAAGAGCTTAAGCTTGGGGATGCCCCATGGCACCCCAAGATAATATTCAAGGAGAACCAAGCAACTAGGCTTGCGGATGCCCCGGAAGGCATCCCCTCTTTCTTCTAATGACCATCGGTATTTTACTTGGAGCTATATTTTTATTCGTCACATATCATGAGTTTTGCTTGGAGCGTCTTGTATTATACAAGTCTTTGCTTATTTTTCTTTTTATTTTGTCACAAGTATGCTTGCTGGACACACCTATTTGAGAGAGCCAAAATTATGCTATGATTTGTTAGAATTCTCTATGTGCTTCACTTAAATTTTTTGAGCCATGGAATTGCTCTCATGCTTCACTTATATCTTTTTGAGCACGGTGGTGCTTTAATTTTAAAGAAATGCTCTCATGCTTCACTTAGATTTATTTGAGAGTTAGTAAATTTTTGAAGAAATTCTCTCATGCTTCACTTATATTATTTTGTGAGATGAAAAATTTTATGCTCATGTTCTTCACTTAAATTTGTTTGAGCTTGTTAAAAGCAATAGCAATATATGAAACTAGTCCCAAGAGATAGATATTCAAGAGGGATATAAAAAAAACTTTCATGAAGATCATTGGACAAAATAAACTTGATTCTTTGTAATAGTTTTGATATATGAAGATAGTAATATGTGAGTTATATTGGTGAGTAATTATGCTTTAGTAAGAATATTGGTGTTAAGGTTTGTGATTCCCTTTGCAAGCACGAAAGTCAATAGTTATGCAATGAAATTACATCCTACTTGTGGTGCATTATTTGGTGTTAGTTATGCTTAATGCTCGTTTATGAGAATTTTCGTTTCTTGGTTAGTTGTTTCTCTATTTGCTAGCCTCCATTTGTACTAAGTGGGAATACTACTTGTGCATCCAAAATCCTTAAACCAAGTTATGCCATATGAGTCCACCATACCTACCTATATGCGGTATTTCCGTGCCGTTCCAAGTAAATTTGTATGTGCCAACTCTAATTTTCAAAATGAATTTCCTTTTTGTGTGCCCATACCGCTCATGAAGCGGTAGGGGGTGGCCAATATTTTTCCATGCTAGATGTGTTATTCTCAAGATGAGTGTTTATTCACTTGTCATTGCACAAGAGTGTGGCAGTAATAGGGATGCCCAGTCCCAAAATGAAAAGGGAAATTACTTTATGTTGTCAAATAATAAATTCCTTGGAAAGTGATTGTATGGAAGGCACGCGTGGATACGGCTAGCCATGGATTGTGAAAGAATGGTGGAAAAAGGAATAAACTTTATTTTATGTTTGGGAACTGCCTATGATGTATCTAGCATGGAAAGTATTGGGAATTACTTGGTCATTTTCGTTGACGGGAAAAGTATGCCTCCCAAAATATTTTTATCTCTCAATTTAAGCTTTGAGCTCTGGCACCTCTATAAAGATCTACTTCCCTCTGCGAAGGGCCTATCTATTTACTTTATGCAATTTTTATTTTTATTTGAGTCTCCATCTTCCCTTATAAAGCACCAACTAGGGGGCACTATGATCATACTTGTGCATTGGATGTAGCTAATATTCGAGTGTGTTTCATGAATGGATCAATGATTGAGCATGATGGGCTAGGGATAACTTTCTTTAGTGTTGATATTTTGAAAAACATGGTTGCTTGTTGATATGCTTGAGTATTGAGGTCTTCATGTCAAATATAGACTATTGCTTTGAACCATCTAAAATTCCAAATGTCCATGCTACAAAAGAAAAGAATATGTGATGAACATGTTAGGCATCATTCCACATCAAAAATTCTGTTTTTATCATTTACCTACTCGAGGACGAGCAGGAATTAAGCTTGGGGATGCTGATACGTCTCCAACATATCTATAAATTTTTATTGTTCCATGCTGTTATATTATCATTCTTGGATGTTTTACAGTCATTTTATAGCAACTTTATATCATTTTTGGGACTAACCTATTGACATAGTGCCCAGTGCGAGTTGTTGTTTTTTGCTTGTTTTTTACTTCACAGAATATCAGTACCAAACGGAGTCCAAATGCCACGAAACTTTTTGGAGATTTTTTTTGTACCAAAAGACAACTTGGGAGCCAAGAAAGCACCTGGGGGGAGGCCCATGGGGCCCACCACCGACCTTGGCGTGCCCTGATGGGTGGTGGGGCCCACGGAGGTCTCCTCCAAAGCCTCTTCGCTCTAAAAATACCCAAATATTCCAGAAACCCTAGGGGACCTGATGAAACACAAATCCAGCCACCGCAAGTTCCAGAACCATGAGATCCAATCTAGAGACCTATTCCGGCACTCCGCCGGAGGGGAACGCGATCATGGAGGGGTTCATCATCCTCATTGGTGCTCCTCCGATGATGTGTGAGTAGTTCACCATAGACCTACGGGTCCATAGGCAGTAGCTAGATGGCTTCTTCTCTCTTTGATCTTCAATACAATGGTCTCCTCGATGAGATCTATTTGATGTAACTCTTTTGCGGTCTGTTTGTTGGGATCCGATGAATTTTGAGCTTATGATCAGTTCTATCCATGAATATTATTTGAGTTTCTTTGATCTCTTATATGCATGATTGTTATAGCCTCGTATTTCTTCTTCGAATATTTGGTTTAGTTAGGCCAACTAGATTTATTTTTCTTGCAATGGGAAGAGGTGCTTTGTGATGGGTTCGATCTTGCGGTGTCCTCACCCAGTGACAAAAGGGGTAGCGAGGCACGCATGTATCATTGCTATTAAGGATAACAAGATGGGGTCTATTCCTACATGAATAGATCTTGTCTACATGATGTTATCGTTCTTATTGCATTACTCCGTTTCTCCATGAACTTAATACACTAGATGCATGCTGGATAGCGGTCGATGTGTGGAGTAATAGTAGTAGATGCAGAATCGTTTCGGTCTACTAATCTTGGATGTGATGCCTATATACATGATCATTGCCTTGGATATCGTCATATATTTGATCTTCTATCAATTACCCAAAAGTAATTTTTTTCACCCACCGTATGCTATTTTCTCGAGAGAAGCCACTAGTGAAATCTACGGCCCCAGGGTCTATCTTTTAACATATTGTTTTCAGATCTATTATTCCAAAAACCCAAAAATACCTTGCCGCACTTTTCTTTACTTATTTTATTTTGTGTTTTATTCAGATCTATTTATCCAAACTCATACAATTTAATATATCTTTTTATCGAGGAGGGATTGACAGCCCCTCTTACGCGTTGGGTTGCAAGGATTTGTTCTTTGTGTGCAGGTACCATTACATAGTGTTGCTTGGTTCTCCTACTGGATTGATAACCTTGGTTTCATAACTGAGGGAAATACTTGTCTTAGCTGTGCTGCATCATCCCTTCCTCTTTGGGGAAATACCATCGCAGATTGAAGCCACGTCAAAGGAATTTCTGGCGCCGTTGCCGGGGAGACATCATCAACATCTATCAGGTTCCTAATCACAAATCTCATCTCCTTGCAATTTACTTTATTTGCCAATTGCCTCTTGTTTTCATGTCCCCCACATCTAAAATGTTTTTGTGAAAAGCATAAAAATATTTGCGTTTTTATTTGCCTTATTTTTCGTTTGCCTTTTTATTTGTTTGATATCTTTGCTTGTGTGCCATGTCTCTTCTATTTGCTTGCATCTTCGCTTGCTAAAATTCTATTGATATGGATCCTCATCCACTTGCTAATCTTTTCAAAAGATCCAATTATGATGAACCAATTGCTAGTGAGTTGAGTGCACTTGATTATCTCTACGAAGTTTTGCTTGAAATTCGTGAATCTGAAAATTGTGATGAAGTGCTAAAACAAGAAATTTATGAAGTGATTCACATTAGCTCCTTGAATGAAAAGCATGATTGCAATGGTGTTACTATAAATTCTATTAATGTCAATTGTGCTAATAATATGCAAAATCCCAAGCTTGGGGATGCTAATTTTGATATGTCCACTACTTATTACAATGATCATGATTGGGGTGATTCTTCTTATGATCTTGAAAATTTGTTTCAGCCTCATGATGAATGTGATATTGATAATAATGTTTGCAATAATATTGGAAGTGGGTTTGGAAGAGCGTCAACTTTAGGTAAAAATAATCCCACATATTTGGAGAGTGTTCAATCTTATGAATTTTTTTATGAAAGTGGGTTTGGAGAGGTCATGACTTTAGTTGATGTTAATCCCACTATCTTGGAAGATTATAAGACTTTTATGCATGTGGATCATTAAGAGAAAATTTTATATGATAGCTATATTGTTGAATTTGAATATGATCCCACATGTAATTATTATGAGAGAGGGAAATATGATTGTACAAATTTTCATGTTACTAAATTACCTCTCTTCATGTTGAGATTGTCTATGTTTTATTCTTCTTCCTTGCATATGCTAGTTTTTGCTTGCCTTGATAATTTGTTTGCTTATAAAATTTCAAAACAAAGATGACAGGTTTTGCACGTATATAAAAAAATATGGTAACTGTACTGTCAATTCCATCCAATTTCAAATTAGAAAATAAAGAGACGATTCAAAATGTCAATTGCATAATTTGGCATTGTTCATAATGCGGGGAGATTCACCACACTACTAGATTACCATATCAACAAAACAAGCATAGATGAAGGAAAAAAGACAATCATTGTATCTATTTTGGTTATTGTGCATGGCATATTGTTCATATCACCAGCCACATTAGTAAGATAAAGCAGGAAATGACAAGGTGCAAATGTGGGCTACTTCACCACACACTGGATTATAGATCAACAAAAACGAGCACAGGGCTAAAGAAAATCATTGGATCTGTATTGAGTAATGTGCATGGTATGAATAAGGAAGTTGGTTTTACAACTAAAACTTGGAACTTACAGTTGTTGCGAGCATGCATTTTGATAGAAACAGCAAACTAAACAACATTTGACGATAGTGAGTATGAGCAAATTAAACAGCAGATGAGGATAAAGGCTTTAGAAGGACTGACTTACATTAACAGTTAACACCAGCTCTATAATGACCTTCTCTATGTCAAGGGAAGGATAACTCAAGAATTTCAGCACATAATCTTCTTCATAAGCATTTCCTGTACTCTACATTTTGTAGAGAGTAATTATAGATATGATAATACTGGAGGGATAAAGGATAATGAAGATAAGTTGTAGATTGATGCTACCTAATCAACTACCTATCCCTGTAAGTACGAGTGTTACAGGACAAAATGTACTGGCAAGTGCAATGGGCTACACTTCTGCACTGGCATTGTCTGTGTATTCAACTTTTTGGTAAGATTAGATATAGATCTATATTTTTAAGTAAATGGTGGGCGAGGGAGATAAGATGCAGAGTAATGCTACACAATGAACCAATCCCTCCTTCCCATAATATAAGAGTGTTTTGTACACTAGTGTACCGTACAAAACGCTCTTATATTATGGGATGCAGGGAGTAGTTGTATGTAAGTACAGTGATAGAAGACGTTCGGTCCTCACAAGAGGACTGCAGAGATAAACCTCTTCAAAAGCATTGGGTTGATTCTAAATTTATGTAAGAGTCAATACGAATCTTATAATGTCCACCAAATGGAGGATAAAGAGGCTAACATGTGAAGTGATGCTACATAATCAACCAGCTATGAAAGTAAGTATGGTCATACAGGGCAAGAGGTACTCACAAGAGCAATGCAATGTGCAGTATAGTTGCGAGATTTTGTGGTCCCTTGAGAACAAATATTCTTCTACAAACAGTTTTCGTACAAGTGAGAAGGGAAGGCACATGCATAAATGTAGTTCAAATTGTGATGTGATATCATATACAGTACCTAACGCTGCAGATGTGACCAATGTGTAACAAGATTATTCCAGTCACTGTCTACTAAATGTAGCACCCGAGACTTTATAGAAATTTCGTTTAGAGGCTTGCCATCGAAGTGCGCTTGCTTCAGGTAGGAACGATACTTCATCAACGAGTGCTTGGAAAGCGCAACCAAGCCTTGCTCGTCTTGACTATCCAGTTTGGTCCTCACCTATTTAAAAAAATGAAATCTTGTGTCTTCTATCAGCAGAAACATATGCACTAATTACCATGAAGAACATTAGTACATTACTTACACGTAAGTTGCAGAGGAAGATTGGAAATTGTTCTTTGTCTGTGGTATAATCTTTCCATGAAGGAAAGATGCGCACAAAGTTCCTAACAACAATATAAGCTTCGTCTTCTACACTGGTAAGAAGTGGAACAGGGGTCCTATTTGCTGCAATTGGGGCTCTCTCGTTCGAATAGGGATTTGACAACTGGATTTGGTGTACTCTTTGCTGGAATGGGGGTTTTGTGTCGTAGAGCTGGTGCTATGTCAACTGGCATCATCATACAGTTTACTGTAGTTGGGGTCTGCTGAGTTGCGGTATCAGAGATTGCCAGTGTAGTAGGTCTAGAGTCTGCTAGAGTTGCGGCCGTGTTTTGTGGGTCTGGTGATATTGCCACTACACCTAATGGGCTATTTGATTTATCAGGTGTCACTACCTTTTCCAAATACTTTGTTCGTGCTCCTTCACGATCAGCAATCACCCTCTTCCTTTTGAACGTCTGATACACAAGAACAACATTTGAATGTATAAATATGGTATGATGACAGATGGAATATGTACTGAAAATGGATAGGCAGAGCGTATTCACATAGATGATGTGTAAGCTAAGCAAATGGCAGTGCAAAGAAGTAGAAGCAATGCAAAGCATCATTTGCAAGATATGTGCGACCAATATAACCTTGCAAAGTTAGAGCAAGCACCTTGATGGGTGAATAAGATAGGGCATCTGCCACTGACTCCTCCACTAGGGAGCTATATTGACTTAGGTCTCCCTCTAGCTCAGAATCATTGTTAGGGTCATATTCTGAACACGAATCTGTAGGTGGAGAGCGTTTGCATTGCATTGCATTGCATCCAGACTGGGTCTCGGTCCCTTAATGGCAAGTTTGACAGCCATGGCATTGTTCTACTTTATTCTCTTCATGCGCGCAAGCTCATAATCATTATGATGTTGTTCAGTATCTGAGATTCATGAAAACATAAAAAGTAGTAAGATTATCTATGGAATGCATTGCAGATTCTACTCAAATAGTGTCTCCCTACAAACCCCTGCGTATACAAAGTTCATCCCCCAACCGTGCTGACCAGACCACACATAGAAATACAAACCTCTTATGTCTCTATAAGGGGCGGACACACATTTCAAAACTGAAGTAGGAACATTAGAATCATATCAAATTCGTATTTGAACAAATAAACTAAGGAATTATGAGTGGCATACTATTTAGCTTCAACGGTGGAGTGCTTGTAGTGCAACACAAAGCAAGTGTGCAGATTGTATTCCATGTAAAAGATCGTAGTCTATTTAAAAGGTGGATATGACACTTTTCTTTCTATACAATGCAGTGTTCGTTGCCCACACATGATGGAAGAGATCACACAGAGAAATACAATTCACTCATGTTTGCGGTTCCAGTATTTTGAAACAAGGCGGTCGACCATAAAAGGATATTGACAACAAATATGACAAGGCAAGTATAGAGGTAGTGAATCAATCATTACTTGTGAGATTACTATGACAAGTATGTAGAATTGTAACTGCAGTAAGAGACCGTCCAAAATCTGAATCAAGAAGTTGGTCTAGCACTTATTGTTTGCAACTAATTGAAGTGAATAATTGGATATCATATCGAATGAGTAAGAAAGACAAGTAAAATTGTCACCAAACCTGGCCTGTAGTAGTAATCTGGGTCAATGTCACTATGACCAACAATCCAACATGACTAGTATCTGTTCCTAGGGCCGGAATTTTCAAACCCTGTGAACTTTACAGGTACTAAAGATTACTGAAATATTTGACCCATTAAGTGTAGGTAGCACTCAGTACACAACAAACCCTAATGATAGTCCTGCATAAGGATTAATGAATCAATTAGAAAATGGTTGATGGGGAGTGGCTGCTGAGTGTTGAGGACGTATCTCAGGATAAATCAGGTTGGCTTAGTGGGTGCTGCACGCCTGAGCCCTGAACGGACTGGGAAGGTAGGCATAGCGGCGAGCCCGGGCAGCGGTGATGCTGTTGGGCGAGCGGCTCCTAACCTCCTGTTAGTCCGGCGTCTCCTCCTAAAGTCATGTTGTCCAAGGATGACAAGTCGCCAGTGAGGCAGGCGGCTGGGAGCGAGTAGAGATCGGAAGCGCAGCAGAACAGAGGGGGGAAGCGGGGTCTGGGCCGACCTAAAATCCCAGGGTGGGCCGCGGCCCACCGTGGCCACCCTGTATATCCACCGCAGCGGCGTACATGAATTTTGAAACTAAATTAGGAACATTTAGCTGACCAATTAAACGACTCTATTTTAATAATATCATATTCGTATTTGAACAACTAAGCTTGTTTAGCTTGATCGGTGGAGCAGTGCTATTATGACAAGAAGCATGTAGGCTGATCGTATAGTGATCATAAAAGGGGGGAAACCCTAAGCATGGTCAATTAAACCCTATTATGACTGCGCCATGGCAGATTTGAAGCTGCAAACCGCAGAAATGCTACTTAGCAACCATTGTTTGCTTCGAATTAAGAACTAAGTTTCTAAGAGCTGAAAAGAAAGTACAGTAACCAAGTTACGATCTATTTTCTGGTTGAGATCAAAAAGTTTAGCAGATATGAAGTAGTACCACCTCTCTTGCGGCGTCGTGTAGGCATCAGGGGTGAGATGGCTGTCGGTGGCGTGGAAACAGATCTGCGACCGTAAACGGATGCATCGGGGGATAAGTCCCGTTGTGGTGGATGAGAAGGTCGTCGGTGCGGCACCGACGAGGAGGACGATGCCGCCGATGAAGCGAGAGGACGCGATGCAAGGATCCTGGTCCATCGCCGTGGATGAGAAACGTCCATCTCTAGCAGTGGACGACGGGGTCTTGGTAGGCGCTCCGGCATGGCGGAAGACGACAATGATGGATGGGGTGGCGAACGGAGGAGGCTGGTGTGGGGATGGTGTTCTAGCGCGGATGGTGTGTATGAATGGGAAAATGGAGGGAGAGGTATGGGCAACCATGTCTTTGGGACGCGCCTGTCTGAAATATGGGAAAGTTACGAACTTAGCCCCCGTTTAAAATTTGGATGTCTCGTCGGTTGGGGATAGGACGGTAATCTCACATCTCCCCAATATTTGCCAAGAGCGATTTTGGGCGAGGAGAGGGTGTTTTGGCGCCCACGGTGTATGAACGGGGCTGACAGGTAGGGCGGTTGTGTCATGTATGAGTGAAGTTACAAACCCGCCCCTATTAAAAATATTTACCAACATCGATTTCGGCGGAGTTGAGTTTGTTTTAACGCGCACCGTGTATGAATGGGGAAATGGAGGGAGAGATAGAGGTCTTTCGGACGAGCTTGAATCAAATGTGTTTTGCCGCCCACGTTTGCCACCCATCGTGTCTGAATGGGCTCAGAGGCGGTCGTGTCATCTCTGATTGAAGTTACTAACCTACCCCTATTGAGAGCAGTGGAAATCAGGCCGATGGGCTGTCCGTGTAAGGGGTAGACAGTAATTTCCATCTCGCAAACACTGGCTTTGGGTAGTCCACGTGGGAGTGGATGTTTTGCCACTTCTTTCAAATTTTGGGACAATGAGCATTCACGTTTACCCTGGTAACTAAATTCGAATCCATTTTGTATTCTTATACAAATCTTTATAGATCATTCTATGTTTTCTTATATATCTTCAAAAGCACAACAAAGATGTATTCCACTATCATATATGAATATGATCTACAAATGCCGATACTCGAATTCAGAAGGTAGAATCCAGTTTAAGATGAATTCAAATATTTGAAACCACTTTATGTCCAACTCAAGTGTAACATGTATGACACACGCAGCATATAGTGTACTCCCAATTAGATATGTACACAAGCGATGTCTCAAGATTCAAAATACTGAGTCAATCAACCAATAATGTACAAAACTAACAGACATATAAACACTTATAAAGTATATGGATCAATAATATCAACTAACATACATAAGCCAGGCCACTGTACTTTTTTTGCTAGAAGAGCATCATTTTTTTAGCAAAGCTAGTACGGCATCTTGGCCCTTTCAGATGCGTGCCACTTAAGGACCATCTATACAACTATTATTGTTGAATGCACATTCAGCCCGATTCACATATTTGTAGGTCTAGCATAGCAAACAAAATGAAATATCTTTGCCTCAACAAAAAAATGAAATGTCTCATAGTCTTATCAATTAATACAGACTCGTGCTAAAAAAATTACAGACCAAAAAACAATTATTACATTATCTCTAAAACAAATGGTTTGATCGATTACATGAACAAACAACACAAAAGTTATTCAACGATGGAAAAAACATTTCACCTGTGCTTTATCAAGTGGGAATTTAATTTCCTTTTTTCCTTCAGGACCTTAACAATGCGATCAGCCTCAGCTTGCTTCGTTTTGAAATCAACCAAATATTTAATGGTTGTGTTGAGTACTGCTTGTGATTGTGCTATTTGTTTCCTCAACATGTTGATGTCTACTACACAACTTATTCTTGTAGACTCGTGTTGGGCCTCCAAGCACAGAGTTTTGTAGGACAGTACCAATTTTTCCTCAAGTGGATGACCTAAGGTTTATCAATCTGTGGGAGGCGTAGGATGAAGATGGTCTCTCTCAAACAACCCTGCAACCAAATAATAAAAAGTCTCTTGTGTCCCCAACACACCAAATACAATGGTAATTTGTATAGGTGCACTAGTTCAGCGAAGAGATGGTAATAAAAGCGTAGTAGTGATAGTAGATATTGATTTTTGTAATAGGAACAATAAAAAACAGCAAGGTAGCAATTGATAAAACAGAGCACAAACGGTATTGCAGTGCTTGAAAATGAGGCCTAGGGTCCATACTTTCGCTAGTGCAGTCTCTCAACAATGCTAATATAATTGGATCATATAACCATCCATCAACGTGTGATGAAGAATCACTCCAAATTTCTTATCTAGCGGAGAACCTAAGAAGAAATTGTTTGTAGGGTACGAAACCACCTTAAAGTTATTCTTTCCGTTCGATCTATTCAAGAGTTCATACTAAAATAACGCAAAGTTATTCTTTCCGTTCTATCTATCCAAGAGTTCATACTAAAATAACACCATATGATACGCATCAACCAACTCTAATGTCACCTAGATACTCGAATGTCACCACAAGTATCCATGAGTTAATTATACGATACGCATCAAACAATTTCATATTCATAATACTCGATCCAACACAAAGAACCTCAAAGAGTGCCCCAAGATTTCTACCAGAGAAACAAGGACGAAAATGTGCATCAACCCCTATGCATAGATTACCCCAATGTCCCCTCGGGAATCCGTGAGTTGAGTGCCAAACCATATATCAAGTGAATCAATATAATACCCCATTGTCACCATAGGTATTCATATGCAAGACAGATATCAAGTGCTCTCAAATCCATAAAAATATTCAATCCGATAAAACGAAATCTCAAAGGGAAAACTCAATTCACAACAAGATAGAGAGGGGAAAACACAATATAATCCAACTATACTAACAAAGCCCGTGATACATCAATATCGTGACATCTCAAGAACACGAGAGAGAGAGAGAGAGATTAAACACATAGCTACTGGTACAAACCCTCAGCCCCGGGGGTGGACTACTCCCTCCTCATCATGGTGGCCGTCGGGATGATGAAGATGGCCACCGGTGATGATTTCCCCCTCCGGTGGAGTGTCGGAATGGGGTCTAGATTGGTTTTTCATGGCTACAGAGGCTTGCGACGGCGGAACTTCTGATCTAGGGTTATTTCTGATGGTTTCTCTATTTATAGGATTTTTCAGCGTTGGAATCACGCGAAGATGGGCCTCGAGGTGAGCACAACCGACCGGGGCAAGCCAGGCCCCTCTGGCGTGCCCTGGTGGGTTGTGCCCTCCTCGTGGCTCTTCTGGCCCTCCCACGAATCTTCTAGTGCCTCTTTTGTTCCAAAAAAAATTGTCAAAAAGTTTCGTTGCATTTGGAGAACTTTTATTTCTGCACAAAAAACAACACCACTGTAGTTCTGCTGAAAATAGCGTTAGTCCAGGTTAGTTCCATCCAAATCATACCAAAACCATATAAAATTATTGTAAACATGGCATGAATACTTCATAAATTATATATACGTTGGAGACGTATCCCATGTCAACTTCATCTCTAAGTGCAGAAGCAGAATCTCTTTCTACCAATAGTTTAGCCTCTAGAGCATCAGCAGTTGGCAATCATGATGCACGATTGGACCGGTGCCACTGATCTGGGATGATACAACGTCCATGGGGACCTTGCTCTCTGATCTTGGGTTAACCTGTTTTGCCATTAAAGTTCCGATTGGATTCAGAAAAGTTGAAGTTAGCAAAACAACTCAACTGGGAGTTAGAACAGCAACCCAGTTAAACAAATAAGGAATTAAAGAGTTTTGATTGCATGCTAAAAAGTAGTTATTAACATCATTGCAACCGGTTGCAGCAGCAAAGCAGTTAAACAAACAAGTTTTGCAAAAGATACATGTTGTGGCATTGGAGTTTCTCTTGGATCCTGAAAAGTTGAGTAGCCAGTAACTTGATTAGAGCAACCGGTTGCAGCAGCAAAGCAATTAAACAAACAAGTTTTGCAAAAGGCACTTGTTGTGGCATTGGAGTTTCTCTTGGATCCTGAAAAGTTGAGAAGTCAGTAACTTGATTAGAGCAACAAGTTACAGCAGCAAACCTGTTACACAAATAAATTTTTTTAAATGTACCTGCTATGCAATTGGACTTCCAATTGGATCCTGAAAAGTTAAAGTTGGTAACATGATTATAGCAACAAGTTATAACAGCAAACCAGGTAAACAAGGAAGTTTTTGTAAACATACCTGTTGTGCCATCAGAGTTTCAGTTGGATCCTACAAACTTGAATGTTAGCAATTACAAATAAAGTGTTGCAAGAGCCATAAGAAACTAACATCAACCTAGTAAAACTAATCAGTTTTGGCAACGTATTTAATTACACATGAACTAATAAAACTAACAAGTTCTTGGCAACGTATTAAAGTAATCAGTCAGTACCATTTACCAGCAACACAGACATCTGTAAATTTCTTTGATGTAATCAAAAAGATTCTGACACATATATATAAGTTAAAAAGACGTTGTCCCTTATATAAACCTGATAGTTGCCTATCGATGAACATGCAAACATTAATAGTGCTACAAGTCATAACATCAAACCATTTAAACAAACAGGGTATCAGAAGGTAAATTACACATGAATTTTGCTGCACCCTAGAAGTAGATATGACCAGATATCTACGTGCTTAAGTAGCTATTTAAGTTCAGGCAAACAAGTAATTCTATAAGCAGTAAGTATCAAACACATAGATAGGCACATTCTATAATAGGATTAACAGGCTATGGCATTATGGCCCAGTTCTTTTCACACAGGATTCTGCAGAATCAAGATTTTGGAAAATTCTCCCAGAATCTGCTTCTCCCAAAATCTGTTGCCGAGTTCTTTTCTGGGATTGTAGGTTGAGATTCTGCAAAGAGTTGTGTGTTGAAATGTCTGTAATACCCTTAGAAAAAAAATTCTTTGATGAATTTATTAACACCTTGTTGTTTCTAATAGTATCTAGTCGAATATGAGTACGAAAGTGATTTACGAATATCATAAAAAGTGCTAAATATTACATTTAGAATGGATTTAAAGATTTTTTTTTCATTACAAAAGTGGATGAACTAAAAAAATGGATAATCTCAAGGTACGAGACTAGCAGCAATCGCCTCGCGTATTGCGCTCATGGTACCATCATCTTCTGGTGGTAGAGCGTTGGCACCTGTAAACGGTAATGGAGGTTGCACATATGCATCATTATCGAACTTGTCAAAATGCTCATCACGTAACTTGCTATCACGAATCCAATTGTGGAGACACATGCATGCAGTGACAATCATCTTTTGGGTCTCCGGTTTGTACCGAGGTATGCCTCCAACTCCAAGAATTCGCCATTTCATCTTGAGGACACCAAATGTTCTTTCGATGACATTTCGCAAAGAAGAATGTCGATGGTTGAATGTCTCATATCTCCCAACTGGTGGGTGTTGTTGAAAATCTGGTACATGGTATCGTTGCCCTTTGTATGGAGATAGATATCCAACCCTGTTTGGATATCCGGAGTCGACAAGATAATATTTATCTACAGTACGACATCAACAAAAGAAATTAGAAATTTACAACATACCATCCTGTATATAACAATATGGATACATGCGAGATGTTACCTGTGGGGGGTTGTGGAAAGTGATCATAACGAACTATGGCGTCGCTCCATACACGTGTGTCATGAACAGATCCGGGCCATCCGGAAACAACAAACGTGAACCTCATATCAAAATCACACACTGCCATAACATTTTCACTTGTGTAACCTTTCCTATTCATGTGTTGGGGCTCCAACTCCTTAGGCACAATCACCTTAATGTGTGTTCCATCAATGGCTCCAATAGCATGTTGAAAATGAGGCCAAAACTTTGTTTTTCTATGTACTGGGTGTGGTTCAGAGAAAGTTGGATTAATTGGTCTTATGTAATCACCGGCCATGCGGTCTACACACTCCAAAACCTCGTGGAATTTTTTATTAATGACAGAACGACTATGTGCAAACCGATCTGCGACATTATCAGTTGTCTGACATGTACCCAGAGTCCATAAAAATTGTGCCAATGCTTCTTTGGATGAAATGTTGGAAGTTGACTCAAGCCCATACTCTTGAACTAACAGATCATGCAATGTGCGAAACACTGACCTCCTCATTCTGAACATAGCATAGAAAGCTTTTGCATCTTTCTCCTTCTATTCTACCCATTGGAGGCCTGTAACAAGATGTAACTTTCTTGGTGCGTATGGCAGTGTCACACTTGACGACGCCACATCCATAGCAAATGCAACCATGGCCGCCTCAAATTCCTTTTCTTCTTGTTTCTTTCTGGATTTATCCATCTGCCACAACAACATGCACATAGTGTAATATTAGATACAACACAGTTCAGATAACAGTACATCTACAAAGCAAATAGCTTAGTTCACAAAAGTACACCTCCAAAGCAACTAGCTTAGCTCACAACATTACAAGTAAATAGTCTGGTAGAAAGCAATTAAAACATAGATGTTCTACTTATTATTGAGCTCCCACATCCTCTTTATCCATCCAAGCCTTGAAAAAGGTTCATGAGCCGTGAAAGTGGAGAAAACATCATGATATTTCTTTTCCATGAAAAGAAATGTAGCATAGAAATGCTCATCACTTCCTGGTTTTGCACCATCCGCTTCCACCATGGCCATCATTTGTTTAATCTCTTGTCTTGTTGGATCCACACTCTCCTCTACATCCCTCTTCTCTGCATCCCTCCTCTCCCTTGCCCTTTCCTCTTCATCCCTCTTCTCCCTTGCCCTCTCCTCTGCATCCCTCTTCTCCCTTGCAATCTCCTCTGCATCCCTCTTGTCTCTTGCACCAAAGATGTCCACCATTCGTACAAAAGCCTCATTTTTAGCATTCTCACTTGACCACTTGTCATTCATCTTTGGACTTGGCAAATAAGGACACACCCTCTTCTTCCCACCCTTGGCTCGATTTTGAACAGGGGTAACATGGCCTTCATGACTATCACACCCTGAGTCATCCTCCAAACTGATTCGAGAGGGATCACCTTGATACGAGGGAGTTGGCACCCTCGCATGCTCATTTGTGACACAAGTAGTATCGAAAACCTCTGACATTTTTTCCTCCTCCGCTAGTGGAGCATAGTGAAACTTGGCAGCTTCTGGATGTGCCTGTAATCATATAGCACCACAGGTTAATATCAAAACTGAAGCAACATGACTCGTTATTTAAGAAATTACATGACAACAACAATACCTTTATCTCCAATGCCCACCACTCATGTGTAGCTGCAATAGTGTGTGTATGCTCATCTCTTCCTAAGCCAGATGCTTGCTGGATCAATGTCTTCCATGTGTTGTACTCGCTTCTACATACACCCCACCTATTTTTTATTTGCCGGGTCGAATAGTTTCTTCCAGAGCGTTCATTGAACTTTTTATGCAAATTAGCTTGTCCTATGTCCGACAAATAACCACCGTTGCGGTTATTTGCTCGAACCTCCTCTATGCACGCATTCATAAAAATTGTATGAGCAGCACTGTCCCAATTTGCTTTGGGTTCTTTGACTTTCTCCATCTACCATTACCATTCACCATTATCACATTACCATTCTACCATAAAAATCAATGTAACAACATCTTCAGTAGCAATAGCAAATACCATAGTAGCATTGACAGTAGCACACAAAAAAAAATTAGCACCATCCATCCATCTACCAGCATCAGCAATCAATCCATCCATCTATCTAACAAATCCAAGCATCAATCCATCTACCTATGCAACATAAATCAGTCTAGCTATCCAATTTAGCATAAGAAAAAAGAAGAACAGAGAGATAGGGAAAGAGGATGCCTCACCGTGGGTGTGGTCTGCTCCTCGCGTGGGCTGCTTGTGACCGTCGAGGTGCAGCGCCGGTGGCCGTCGGTAGCCGTCGTTGTTGGCGGAGACAGGGCGGAGGGGAGGACGAGCAACGAAGGAAGAGGGGCGGCGGAGGGAGCTAAGGCGGGCGGCGGCGGGAACCTGGCCGGCGGCGGCAAGGGCCTGGCCGGCGAGGTGGGTCCGGCGGCGGCGCGGGAACCCTAGCCCTTGCGCTGCGGCTGGGAGTTCTTTCCCCTGATGCGAATAGGGGCGGCCGAGCGAAGCGCGTGAGCGTTTTCTCTCTAGCGCGTGGATGGGCTAGTGGCATTCCGGGCGTAATTTCTCCATGGGATAGGGGTACACTTATATTTTTGAAACGTTTTCACTGGTGGGACTTGCCAAAATCTCTGGATTCTGGGAAAATCAAGCTTTTTGGGTGCTTTTGGATTGCACTAGGATTCTAGAGAATCCTCTCCAGATTTTGGAAGTCAAAACGAGTTCTTTTGGCTCCAGATTTTCCAGACCAAAATTCTCCACAATCTGCTCAAAAGAACTGGGCCTATGTAATTAGTAACAAACTAAATTAAGCCAAGCAAGGCAATCAGTGGCTAACTAAAATTTCGAGAAGCAGGTAACTGAACTTACGCTAACTCTTTGTACAGGCACACTGCAACTTCTTTTGCGCTTACAAGGTTCTACGAAGGAGTCCATGACATCAATTGCTTGGATACGCAGTCCCAATACTTCTTTCTTCCCACACTACATTGGTAAGTCGAATGGTTAACCTGATAAGATGGTGTCTCCTTGATATTTTATATGAGGACGAGTTGTCAGACTAGTTGTAGCAACACAAATCACACTGGCTTTTACTGTATATTTCATACGATTACATTGGCATATCGAGATCTAAGCAATCTACAATAAGATGAAAAGACTGGCATTCTTCTCATTATTGGCGAACTCAGTTCATAGAAACAAGCAATCACTACTACAGGATGCTGCTAACGCGACACTACGATCAGAGACCCTTTTGACGAAACTGTGTGCAATGCATTAATCGCAAACGGTGATGTAAAAAAAACGTCAAAAAGGATGAAAACGTTTGCGATGGCGGAGCCATCAAACACGGTTCCTATTTTAGTTACGTGTGCGATGCAGGGCACACGGTTGATCCATCCGAACTATTTACGATGAGACAGAACAACAGAAACGGGCAGCCATATCAATGTGTGTGTGATATATGGCATACAGTTCGCTCCGATGAACTGTTTGCTATTAGGGGGTGCAACAGAAACGGTTAGCTAGATCAACGTGTGTGTGATATACGGCATACGGTTCACTCGGACGAACTGTTTTCGATTAGGGAACACAACAGAAACGGTTCAACTTAATAAGATGTGTGTGATATGCGGCATACAGTTCACATAGATGAACTGTTTGCGATGAGCCAAAAGAACACAAATGAGTCATGTAAACAAGATGTGTGTGATATGCGGCAAACAGCCCACTCGAATGAACTGTTTGCGAAGAGAAATTACAACACAGACGGTTACTACAGTTAGTTCGTGTGCGATTCTGTGTGTACAAAAAACTTTGAAAAATGCAAACTAGTTGCTTGCGGTGGGTAGGAGTATCGCACACAATGCGTCTGCGAGTACTCGTGTGCGATGATTAGTAAGTTACACATACGTTTCCTTATGTTAACACTTATGTGAATTTGCAATATGGACAGTTAATATGCATATGCCTTCTGGACATCGGGCACACACTTAAACTCAATTAACTGTGTACGATACTAATACTTATCATGAAAATTTAAGAACTTGGCTAACAGCATTTGAGTAACATATATATAGTGGTTACACTATTCGACAAAAAGAGGATCTTCGTAACACGATTTTGACAACCATATGGTCCATATCTACATACTTAACATAGTAACAACTATCACATTTTAAGAGGCTGAGGGCCAACAACCATATGGTCCATATCTACATACTTAACATAGTAACAGATAGCACATTTTAAGAGGCTGAGGGCCAACAACCACAACTTTCCACTGGAAGCAGCTTGATCACGGCAACTCGGCATCTCGTTAATGAAAAGGAAGAGCCCTCCTGTGTCTTGGTAGAGCATGAGTAGAACAGTGTCTCCAATTTTCCAATATGGATGCATTGCCACGACAAGCGAGAACTTGTTAATTTGAATGGTTCCATTTCTGCGGGAAATGCAGTACCTTGCAATCACTTTGGCGTTATTAGCAGGCACAAGTGTAATTCGACCACGCCAGGAAATCGATCCAGGAACTGCTAGAGCGGGCAATTTCTGTTGAAATGTAGAATAAAAATCAATTGTAACATATCGTTGAAGATATATATAGTTTATGAGCATCAACATTAAAATAAGACTTTTTACCAGCGTTTTGTGCACACAATTAATCTTGTTCAATATGTGCACCATAGGTATAATTAATCCCATCCAAAATCCAGCATTCATACACTGTGCTATCTCTGTCAAATTATCAACAAAGTTTATGACATGCTTCAAGTCCTTGCAGTGA
Organism: Thinopyrum elongatum; assembly: GCA_011799875.1. Taxonomy (NCBI): domain Eukaryota; kingdom Viridiplantae; phylum Streptophyta; class Magnoliopsida; order Poales; family Poaceae; genus Thinopyrum; species Thinopyrum elongatum. Next base: position 657,077,705 of record CM022303.1, on the reverse strand, counting down.
AATTTGGTACGTTTAGTAACATATAGATCATTCACTATGCATCCAACATATCCTGCTTAAAAGGTGAAAATGTATTATTTATTCAGAACATGGCAGAAGAATATATAGTGCGCATAAATTGGTAAATAGAATTTGTTACTGCCTAGGAACAGAGTCAGAAAATGAAATCACAATTGGTTGCTTAAATAGTGATCAATTAGTCAGAACAAATACCCCGATTTTGCTCAGTAATATGCCAGCATGGAGAAAGTTGAAAGGACACTAACCTCGATCAGACTTTGATCGGCTGATGACATTGGGGAAGTAAACATCCATGTTAATTAGACCAGGCTGTGGTGCATGCACTAGAATTTTATTGCCAGCTTTCAGTTCATAACACTTAGACATTTTTCTCCAAAGGTCCGCATCAAAATAGGAGTGACCATCTTTATCAAGTTTTACGCTAACCGTCATTGTAAATCCATGCTGCGTTGTCAATATGACATCCATGGAGTCATCAACAAAGTAAAGCCCAAGATTTCCTTCTACTCCTGTTCTTGCAAAGCAAGGGATGTACTGCTTGAAATGAAAATTAAGATCGTAAATTAGATATATTGAAATAACAGAGCAAGATGCAAATATGGGAGTAACTGATAGAATAGATCAATATATAGATGAATGCAAAGTACAAAAATATATAATTAAAAATAGATAATGTAACAAAGATTTGATGCAAATATGAGAGTAACTAAATGAACAATACATCATATATTTGCCTAATATAGGGGGGGGGGATTGGCTTCGACATCTAGGCTGCACGTGGCACTGTACCTTTTATCCAAATGTAGCAACAGACGGTATATGTTCAAAAATTTAGGCCATCCCGACCGTGGTAGGTTGAGATTGAACATACCGAGCGCTCCCTGAATTCATCCGGAATGGTGAGACAGAACTTCGTTTCCGACTGGCCGCGACCACACTTGCCCGATTTGTGCTCGCATTGTGGACACATGAATGAACACCCACGAATCAGCTAGAACAAAAATGAATCCACGGCGATTTCGCCGGTTGATTAACAGCGACGAACGGACTGCGATAAGAGATGAGTGAATATTTCGCTAAGTTGATTACCTTCTCCATGAGAAAAATCCCCGGCCCAATCCCGCAGAAAACTCCAATCGACCAGAGTCTAGAATGTCGGTGCAGAACTGCAGATAGGCGGCGGAAAGCGGTAGGGGCAAAATCCCGTGTCGTTTGGAGCGCGACCTCCGCCCGCCGACAACAGCCGTCGAGCTTAGGGTGGCCGCCGCGATAGAAGTTGATGAGGTGCAGAGTTGTGGAGGAGTCCGCGGCGAGTGGGTGGGGACGAAGTGGGCGAGGATTTTCTTTTCCCTTTTGCATGTGTGGGTGAACACACACACGGTTCGCAGAGGCGACGAAGATGAATCGTGTGCGATAGTAAATCACCGAGATTGAAGGGGAATCCAAATTTCCTTTGTCCTTTGTCTATGAGTTTTTTTCAACGATGAACATAAACCCTGCAAATCACCGTGTTCAAATTTGGCACTTTTTCGGGTTCATTTACAATATTTAGGTGATTATGTGCATTTTCTAGGCATTAATGCACATAATTCAAATTCAAACAATCAGTGCATGAAAACATGCACGAGAACGGTCTGGAAAACCATGATCGTACTATTTAGTAAATTCTCATGCCTTTTACAAGGAATGGGCAGATATTTCAAGGAAATGTGTCGCAATAGTCAACCATAAACGCGTCGTTTACTGGGTTAACAACTATACAAAAATGAAATACATGCTTGGAAAACATGACGCCTGGCATGGTGCGATGGTATGGCCTCACCATGCCCTGGTAAAAATTTGAGAATGTTTGCCTTATGTCGTCATACACACCATTCATAAATCGAACCATCACCGAGGAAATTTCATGGTTTCGAGGGGGAAATCAGCAAGATTGAATGGGCCGGGAATCCAAATTTCCTTCCTAACTTGTCATTCAGTTTTTTCTACAATCAACATACCCCCTCGAATGCAACGTGTTCAAATTTGGCATTTTTCCGGGCTCATTTACCATATTAGGGGATTATGTGCATTTTCTAGGCATTAATCCACATAATTCAAATTCGAACAATCGGTGCACGAAAAGGTGCACAAGAACGGTCTAGAAAAACCATACTCGTGGTATTTAGTAAATTCTCAAGCCTTTTACAAGGAATGGGCAGAGATTTCAAGGGAATGCGTGGCAATAGTCAACCACAAACGCGTCATTTACTGGGTTATCAACTATAGAAAAATGAAATACGTGCTTGAAAAACATGACGCCTGGCATGGTGCCATGGTATGGCCTCACCGTGCCCTGGTAAAAAGCTGAGAAGGTTTGATTTATGTCGTCATGCACGCCCTTCATAAATCGAACCATCACCGAGGAAGTTCCATGCTTTCGAGAGGGAAATCACCAAGATTGAAGGGGAATCCAAATTTTCGTCCTAGTTTGTCATTCAGTTTTTTTCCAACGATCAACATACCGCCTCCAATGCAACGTGTTCAAAATTGACATTTTTTCGGGCTCATTTACCATATTTAGGGGATTATGTGTATTTTCTAGGCATTAATGCACATAATTCAAATTCAAACAATCGTTGCATGAAAAGGTGCACAAGAACGGTCTGGAAAACCATGCTCGTGCTATTTAGTACATTCTCATGCCTTTTACAAGGAATGGGCAGATATTTCAAGAAAATGTGTCGCAATAGTCAACCATAAATGCGTCGTTTACTGGGTTAACAACTATACAAAAAATAAATATGCTTGGAAAAATTAATGCCTGGCGTGGTGCCATGGTATGGCCTCACCGTGCCCTGGTAAAAATTTGAGAATGTTTGCCTTATGTCGTCATGCACGCCTTTCATAAATTGAACCATCACCGAGGAAGTTTCATGGTTTCGAGAGGGAAATCACCAAGATTGAAGGGGGGATCATTTCCTTTGTCCTTTGTCCATGAGTTTTTTCTACGATGAACATACACCCTGCAAATCACCGTGTTCAAATTTGGCACTTTTCCGGGTTCATTTACCATATTTAGGGGATTATGTGCATTTTCTAGGCATTAATGCACATAATTCAAGTTCAAACAATCGGTGCATGAAAGGGTGCACAAGAATGGCCTGGAAAACCATGCTCGTGCTATTTAGTAAATTCTCATGCCTTTTACAAAGAATGGGCAGATATTTCGATGAAATGTGTGGCAATACTCAACCACAAACGTTTGTTTATTGGGTTTTTAACTATAGAAAAAATGAAATAAATGCTTGAAAAATATGACGCCTGGCATGGTGCCATGGTATGGCCTCACCATGCCCTGGTAAAAATTTGAGAAGGTTTGGCTTATGTCGCCATGCACGCCCTTCATAAATCAAACGATCACCGAGGAAGTTCTATGCTTTCGAGAGGAAAATCACAAAGATTGAAGGGGAATTCAAATTTTCTTCGTTCTTTGCCCTGGAGTTTTTTTCTACGACAAACATACACCCTGCAAATCACTGTGTTCAAATTTGGCATTTTTTGGGGATCATTTACCATATTTAGGGGGATTATGTGCATTTTCTAGGCATTTAGCGCATATAAATCCAATCCAACTACAGCTGCATGGGTGTGATGTGAGGGACGTGGATTGCCGTTCGATCGCGGCGCATCCTACGGTGCACACGCGCGATCCGCGTGGCTGGGGTTCCGGCCAATCATAACGCAACACACAATAGGCTCAGCGCACACTGTTTCCGGAGGCGACGGAGATGAACCGTGTGCGATAATGAACGAGCAAAATTGTAAGGGAAGCCAAATTTCCTTTGTCGATTGTCGTTGAGCTCTTAAAAACCACCGCACTGTATGGCTGCCCGGCCCCTCCCAGAGCTCTCTCCAAGCGTCGTTCATGGCACCGCGGCGCACAGTAACTGGTAAGGAAGCGATGGCATCCCGCCGCGCCGCGTTCCTCGCCGCCCGCGACCGCACACATGGTAAGGACGCGATGGCATCTCGCCGCGCCGAGTTCATCGCCGCCAGCGGCCACATAGTTACGTGGGCGGACTTTGAGGCTGCCATGGCCGAATGGGCGGTGGATCTAGAGGCGGCCAAAGCCGCACAGAAGGAGTGGAAAAGGTAGAAAGCAGTCAAGAAAAGAGAGTCCCGCCGCCTCAAGAAAGAAGAGGCCGCACGCCGTGCTGAGGAGAGCTTGGCGGAGATTGAAGCACGGTGGGCTGCCGCCTACAAGGCCGGGAAGGAGAACGCCGGGGTCTGGCCAACATGCCCCGATGGCAGCATGTGAGAAGTAGTTAATGCGTGTGTCGCCCGTAGTCTTAGAGCAAATTACCAGTAGTACTTTAAGTTTGTACTATCTATTATTAACGTACAATGTTGGTAAGCGCATCCTTTGAGGGCTTTGAGCGTTGATTAGCATGTGTTCACTGAAGTTTTGTAGCCGTACCCTGGCCCCAAATACTACCGAAATGTCCGCCCGCAACCACCGAAGGAGACTAGACCTGGCCATAGCTGGTTTTTAGTCCCACCTCGCCGCGCGAGTTGGCCGCACACCGACTTAAATTACCGCGCCGGCGGATGGCAGCAATCTTCTCTCTTGTTGCATAGGATCAAATCTAGCTACGCGAGCGAGGCAGGTTGACACTTGATTGCATTTCATAAACCGATGATTGGTCATCGGGTGTCACCTTGCCTCGTTCATGTACATTTAATAATCCTGATACAATGAAAGAGATTTTTGAAAATAGGTGCGGTTGGAGATGCTGATAGATATAAGAATTATTAGAAGATCACAAAACACACGGTTTCTATGGCGTACCCGTGTGCGTTTTTTTGCGCTAATGATCCATAGGTCAGTTACCTGTGCGATGTTTCCTAATAAACCAGGCGTACCATTGACCGAAAAAAATCAACTACACGTGTACATTTTTTTGGAGACGGGATCTGTCAATTTTCTCTTTTCTCGCACACGAGTATTTTACGCGCTTCGTCTGCGTTGTGTGTTTCCCCCGCGCAAGTGTCAAGTTTCGCAGCGAAATTTTCATTAGGCGCGCGATTTCAGAATTTATTCCTCCAACCACATCCCCACCCATCAAATTTCCTCATTATCTCCCCCCTCCCCCTACCGGCAGCTCAAACCACCGCCGCCGCAACCACAGCTTCAACCACATCTACGTTCTGCTCGGATCCAGTCAGCTAACCCACCGATCTCTATCACGGCCCCGACCTGATTGCTTAAATGGCGCCTGCGAAACATCCTCATGCCTCCAAATCCCCACCGCCCCTACCTCCAGAGCATCGCCGCACAAGCCCAACCACATATCACGTGGAGGTCGAGGAGCTGATGGCGGTCCATGGCGCGATGGCCGCTGTGCGTGTTGACCCGGAGGAACACCTCGCCTCCGCCACTGCCGACATGGTGCAGGCTATGGCCCAGATGAAGTGCCCCAGCGACTACCCCCCAGGACTTAACAGGTATGATCTGACCAGCTAATTCTTACCAATACCACTTGCAATGGCTATGTTTTGTACGGTTGATGTATTAAGCATGTTCGTGCCTTGTTTATTTCAGTACTGCATATTGTGTGATGTTCAAGTATTAACTATCCAGCTCAATTTCACCAATACCAGCAACAAACTTACAATACATGACTCAGGATATCACTAGAAATGCTGCCCATTTGCTATTTTTGGTGGATGCTAACTCTGTTGTATTTAAAATGCCTGCCCATGTATTTACGCAGGGTCATAACGGCTGATGCTGTTATTTGCCGTCGAGGTTAGTTGCATCCCATGTCTTACAGTATTTCACATCATTTGTGCAATTGCAGTTTAACTTCTACCATTTACTGGTTACCTGTAGGTACACATGTCAGTGGCACTGATCCACGCTTCTGCCGCCGCTGACTTTGGGCGGGCTCTGGCCAAGATGAAGTGCCCCAGCAACTACCTCTCAGGACTTACCAAGTATGTACTCACCAGTTCAATCTTACCAATACCAGTTGCCATTAATGGCTATGTTTTGTACGGTCGATGTATTAAGCATGTTGTAGTAAACATGCCTAACACGTTTTAGCTACTTTCCCTACCTTTTTATAAACAACTGGGCCATTCTCTGCTCTGGCAGCACCTGCCTTGTGATGTTTAACTTTGCCAATTGCATTTTTATCAGTACCGGTTTCAATGGCTATTAAGCCTGTTGCAATTAAGAGTTGTATCCATTTTTAAACAGTTGTATTTCAATGGCTACAAACTTACAAAACATGACTTAGGATGCTGTTAAGTCTGTTGCAATTAACAGTTGTATCCATTTTTTAATCTGTCCCTTTGCTACCATGCTACTCTCCGCAATGAAGATATACTAGAGATGCTGCCCATTTGCTATTTTTTGTGGATGCTAACCCTGTTGTACTAAACATGCCTTTCCATGTACTTACGCAGGGCCATAACGGGCGATGCTGTTGTTTGCCGTCGAGGTTAGCTGCATCCCATGTCTTACGGTATTTTACATCATTTGTGCAATTGTAGTTTGGCTTCTAACATTTACTTGCTTCTTGTAGGTACACATGTCGGCGGCACTGATCCACGCTTCGACCCGGAGGAAGAGCTCGCCTCCGCCGCTACTGACTTTGGGCGGGCTCTGGCCAAGATGAAGTGCCCCAACAACTACCTCTCAGGACTTACCAAGTATGAACTCACCAGTTCAATCTTATCAATACCAGTTGCAATTAATGGCTATGTTTTGTACGGTCGATGTATTAAGCATGTTGTTCTAAACATGCCTAACACATTTTAGTTATTTTCCCTACCTTTTTATAGACAACTGGGTCATTCTCTGCTCTGGCAGCACCTGCCTTGTGATGTTTAACTCTGCCAACTGCATTTTTATCAGTACCGGTTTCAATGGCTATTAAGCCTGCTGCAATTAACAGTTGTATCAATTTTTAAACAGTTGTATTTCAATGACTACAAACTTACAAAACATGACTTAGGATGCTGTTAAGCCTGTTGCAATTAACAGTTGTATCCATTTTTTAATCCGTCCCTTTGCTACCGTGCTACTCTTTCGCAATGAAGATATCACTACAGATGCTGCTATTTGCTATTTTTGGTGGATGTTAACCCTGTTGTAGTTAACATTGGCTTTTCATGTACTTACACAGGGCTACAATGGGCGATGTTGTTGTTTGCCGTCGAGTTTAGCTGCATCACATGGCTTATACACCATCTGTCATAAATATAAGTATTTTTAGAGATTCCAATATAGACTACATAAGGAGCAAAATGAGTGAATCTAGATTCTAATCTAAACTATATCTATAATCCTATATACATCCGTATGTAGTTTATATTGAAATCTCTAAAAAATACTTGTACTTAGAAACGTAGGTAGTTGTATTTTACATCATTTGTGCAATCTCAGTTTAGCTTCTAACATTTACTGGTTGCTTGTAGGTACATATATGAGCGGTACTGATCCACGTTTCGATCCTTTTTACGTATGGGGCAATGAGATATTCATGAACAAGCATCAAGTGAGGAAACTAATAAAGATTGTTAGGCGAAAAAATGGGTGATGGGAATTAAGCTCTTTATTTACACTTTGTCCAAGACAACAGTGAACTTTAGGATGGTAAGTAATGTGTTGACTTTTCCCCCTGCCCACAACAAGTTACTCTATTAGACCTCAGTACCTGATATTTTTCTCTTTTCAGTGGTTTCCGAAGCTATTTACTGATGATTACCATGCAAACTACATGACCGGAGTGGAGGCAACTAAGGTTAAAGTATATAATTCACGCTACCATGATAATGCTCTAGAAGTCTTCCCGAAGGCGGTGAAGGATGGCGGGCGATCGTCACAAGGGGTTGGACAAAAGTTGTTTGTGCCTATGGCATGCAGGAAGGCACATTATGGGCATTCCGCTTCTTCAACACCATCGGCAGTCAAAATGATTTATACTTGTCTCTTCACCTTTACCGCCTCTAAATATTGTGGTTCATCATAGTTAATTGTTGTCTAATCCTGTAATTACTGAACATATTGTACTGACAATTTTATTTATGGATTCGTTGTTCAACCATTGTGCTGAGAATTTGAATTGCACGTTTCTTATTTCAAAATTTCCAATTCGAATAATAAATTACAGAGAAAAATAAAATTATACAGGAGCGAATAAAATAATGTGCACACGGTTAGAAAGAAAACAGCGTGTGCGATAAAAAATAGAGAACATACAGTTCTTTGACGTGAAACATTTGCGATGCCCGACGGACGCACACACGGTTTCAAACCAGTGTGTGTGTGTGATAGGAATACCAATCACACACAGTTATGAAAATGGACACGTTGGCGTTAGTAGAGGCACCACACACATTTTACATTCTTGAACCGTGTGCGATAACATATCTATCACAAACATATCGGTAGATTAAATGTTGATGTCCACCTTTTTCATATGACTATAGCGGCGTAATCGTTTGGGATGTCTCTCTGATCAGAAACGTAACGTCGAGATGTAACGTGTGGGACTGGGGCGGCTTCTCATACATTTATTCTATGGCGATTGTCAGTAGCCGCTCGCCTATCCCCGACAGTTTCTGGGTCATGTGGGAAGGACCCCCCTATCGCAGTCACTCACTAGGCGACGGTTCCAAATGCTGTCGCGGAAAGGGGTTAAATACCGTTTGTATAGCACGATACGGTACCAGTGAATTCAACCATTTTATGGGTAAATCAAAAGCGCCATTGAAATATTTTTCATTACCCCAATCATACACGCAAAAAGGGGCGGCGCCACCATAGGGGCTGGTATGGGCGGCCGCTTCGGGTGGCTGGAAAGTGCGCACCTAGTTTGAGTCGTCGAGGTTGGCCCAGGCTAGTTTTGTTCGTCCCAGCGCACAAGCAGGCAATGGAAAAAATAAAGAAAAATGTTTCAACTTGGATGGGCCAATAACATAAGTGTAAGGCGGGCCCTATAGCAGGCTCGCGGCCCAAACGAGCGCCTCCTATAACGATCGACAGCAAGAAAAATCCCCAATTCGTTCGCTCCAGCCTTCAGTCTGGTTCGCTCCTAACCTAGCCGCCACTGGACAGACCGACAAAGCTCTTCCTCGCGCCTTCGTTGGACGCCGGTCGCCGGGCTTCAAGCGAATGGAAGGACAAGAAGAAGAAGGTCCAACCCTGGGTGTAGCCTGTGTAGGAGGCAGCGACGGCAGCACGGGCATGGCATCGAGCTTGCGCAAACGGACAGTCGCAGCTTACAAGAGCAGCATGCGCAACGAGCAGGTACATCACATCCTTGATTATATCTAATTCAATTGTTCAATTTCTGGCCAATAGTTAAACCTGATGGTGTTGTAAAACTGCTTGTATGTAGGGAATCTATAAGAAAATGAAATCAATTTCTGCTTATTTTATAGCTCCCCCAATCAATACCAAACTAACTGAACCTGATGCGTCTAATCAAGTTTCCGGTGTAAACATACAAGCTCATGTTGTTCTTGAGCCTGAAGTGTCTAATGAACAGACTGCTAATGAAGGATCTGATGCAAACATTTTACATGCTCCTGATGATGAACATATAGTGTCTAATGAGGGATCTAATGCAAGCATTTTTCAAGCTCCCATTGAAGGATTTAGTGTCTATTGATGATATGCTATGTTTAGAGAGAGAGAGAGAGAGAGAGAGAGAGAATTGCAGGAATTGATGACAAGCAAATTATAGTACATTTTCATGGCTTGAGGAAACGTCGAGGCCATCTACCACAACATCCCCGTATCATGACAACCTAGCATAAATACATTTCTTATCTGTTGTTTCAAACTATTGGCATACATGTGCAAGATAGATATATTGATATGCAGTTTGCGCGCTGGTTATAGGTGCAGTTAGACTTGGATATTTTTGGCCAGAGAACGAATAATTCAAGCAGGTACAGTCCGTGTTAGTAGTCCTTGTCCACCATGTTGTATTTTGTGTTTATTGGTGCTTACATCATCTAGTTGTTTATAATCTGGAACTACTTTGGATCATTAGCTGGTTTTCAAAGTGCATGTAGCTTCACATTTCTGAAGTTATGTTGATTTCCGGAGTGCAAGTGCCTTCGTATTTTTTTAAAGTTAATCGCCCCTGGTAACTTGAATTCGTGGATCCGCCACTGCACACAAATCATACACGCAGGCCAGTAGGAATTAAATGAAATGCAGGGACTTACGCTAGCACGTTGTACAGGCTCACTGCAGCTCTGCTTGCGCTTGGGATGTTCCATGTACAAGTCCATGTTACCACTTGCTTGGATGTGCAGGCCTGTGCTCCTTCCATCCCCCTCTGCATTTTTGGCACGGCAAATGGTTGATCAAACGAGAGGAATCGACCTTGCTGTTGTAGCGGAGGACAGGTACTTACAAGGTTATACCGGCGTGCAGGATGTGTACTAGATCCCGTAGCGCCGTCATGCTTCACTAAAAAATGGTTTTGCTTGTTTCAGATGATATCTCCAGAAGAAATAAGAGTTAAAGTCAGAGTTGCATAGGCGTGTAAGCTAAGAGAGCAGTAAAAGGATATCCAAGCATCGTCGGAACAATGCACATGGGAGTGATATGTGGATACCTAATTTGGGCCGGCGTTTGGGCATGCTCGCCTAGAGTGCGGGTCACTTCAGAGCCGTTGAGGGTGATGCGCTGGCGTTGGCTTGCCACGTACGGATGCAAATCTTGAGCGGTAGCGGAGCACTACGATGCGGTGGACGAGGCCGTTGATGAAGCACCAACGGCCTCGGGGGGTGGAGGTGCGACGATGTGCTCGGTGAAGTACCCCGGTGAGGTGGGAGACGGCGTCGGTGAAGCACACCTGATGCCGTGGAAGTCGGCGTCTGTGAGGCATGTCGGCTGCGGCGGCCGACGTTGTTGGTAGACCACCCGGTGCGGTGGACGAGGGCGTAGATGAGGTAGCTCCAATGCGGTGGTGAAGCGCGACCGTCGTCTTCGTCGTCGTCGTCCGGTACAGAGGTGGGGAAAGAGACGAGACGAGGGACGATTCGAATTTTGCTTGGGTTGGCGGCGAATTAGGGATTTGAGCGCTCTGGGCGCGGAAGGGGACGGGGGAGAAGGAAAATTTTGCAAGGCTAGAATTGGGGCCGCCAGATATTTCAATCCGAAACGTGGAAGCACGAAGTTTTTTGTCTTTGTTCTTTTTTTTTGGAGGGGGGAGGGGGTGGGTGCTAGCATCCGTACGACAGACACGACCACCACGACACGACCCTGGTCTGCCTGGTGCGCCTACATTTGAGAATACAAACGAATCTTCTTTCGTTGGCAAACAAATCTTTATGTATTACCATGCCCGTGTTTTTGTTGCAAATAATTAGTCCTTCGAAACGAGATACTATGAATTAATTAATGAGGAGTTCTTTGAATTAGAGTGTGTTTGTCACATAGCAATCTCCAATTATAACGTGGATTTCGCATTTCACGGTATCCACACTACTTTTTAATACAAATTCATATGTATAACATGAACACCATGTAGTGAGAAAACTTTGGATGGATTCAAGTATATGACCACACACATACAAAATACCACAACAATCGAGTCAATATTAGTGCATCAACTTTTCCAAACCTAGTATGGCACGAATTCGAAATAATTATGTAAGCCAAAAATAGACCCGGAGGGGCGTAGATTTCACTTGTGGCTTCTCTCGAGAAAATAGCATACGATGGGTAAACAAATTACTGTTGGGCAATTGATAGAAGATCAAATAATTATGACGGTATCCAAGGCAATGATCATGTATATAGGCATTATGTCCAAGATTAGTAGACTGAAACGATTCTGCATCTACTACTATTACTCCACACATCGACCGCTATCCAGCATGCATCTAGTGTATTAAGTTCATGGAGAAATGGAGTAATGCAATAAGAACGATGACATGATGTAGACAAGATCTATTCATGTAGGAATAGACCCCATCTTCTTATCCTTAATAGCAACGATACATGCGTGCCTCGCTACCCCTTCTATCACTGGGTGAGGACACCACAAGATCGAACCCATCACAAAGCACCTCTTCCCATTGCAAGAAAAATCAATCAGTTGGCCAAACCAAACCAAAGTTTCGAAAAAGAAATACGAGACTATAACAATCATGCATATAAGAGATTAAAGAAGACTCAAATAATATTCATGAATAGAACTGATCATAAACTCACAATTCATCGGATCCCAACAAACACACCGCAAAAGAGTTACATCAAATAGATCTCATAGAGGAGAACATTGTATTGAAGATCAAAGAGAGAAGAAGCCATCTAGCTACTGCCTACAGACCAGTAGATCTATGGTGAACTACTCACGCATCATCGGAGGAGCACCAGTGAGGATGATGAACCCCTCCGTGATCGTGCTCCCCTCCGGCAAGGTGCCGGAATAGGGCTCTAGATTGGATCTCGTGGTTCTGGAACTTGCGGCGGCTGGAATTGTGTTTCGTCGACTCCCCTAGGGTTTCTGGAATATTTTGGTATTTATAGAGCTGAGAGGCGGTGGAGAGGACCTCCATGGGCCCCACAACCCATCAGGACGTGTCAGGGGCCTTTGGCGCGCCCTGGTGTCTTGTGGGCCCCACGGGCCTCCCCTAGTGCACTTCCTTGGCTCCCAAGTTGTCTTCTGGGCAGAAAAAAATCTCCAAAAAGTTTCGTGGCATTTGGACTTCGTTTGGTACTGATATTCTGCGAAGTAAAAAACAAGCAAAAAATAGCAACTGGCACTAGGCACTATGTCAATAGGTTAGTTCCAAAAAAATGATATAAAGTTGCTATAAAATGAATATAAAATATCCAAGAATGATAATATAACAGCATGGAACAATCAAAAATTATAGATACATTAGAGACGTATCACCACCCTAGTCGCGGCACAAAGCCCCCAGCCCGAGGTGCCCTAGCCGCCTTGAGGGGTTTCCGCCGCCTCCTCCTCCCTCGGCGCCTTGGCACCGGGCACCGACGCCACCGCGGCCAATGCCGCCGGCAGCAGCGGCAGGATCTGCTATGGGGTGTGGGGCTGGCGGCGCCGGGATCTGACCCCCTGGCGCCTCCCTGGGGTGGCGGCGCGAGGGGGTCGGGAGGACTTGATCCTCCTATGTGGGTCATTTTCTTAGTCTCTCCTTTCAATCACGTGCTAGCTGTCGGTGCTTGCAGCGATGCCAGTCAAGAGGGACTTGCATTGTGGCTCCCGACACAAGGCAGGGTATTATCTATAAAAATATGATCTTTAAAATATATACAAGAGACATTTTCCTTTGGTTCAATGGAAGCTTCTTTGGTACAACTTTTGGTTGCACCAGACAATTTTCAAACTTTGACTATCTTGATAGGAACAGCTTTGGATGGAATATTTAAAATATATAACTAAGTGTTTGTTTTCCAACAATGGGTGGATTTTATTTATTCAAAATGAAGCATCAAGTGGGTACAAACACAATGAGCACACACACCCGGCCTCTGTGTAGGTAGGATGCACACACACAGAAAAATGTCGAGAAATAATAAAGTAGTATAACACCAAAGTTATGTCTAAGCGAGAGGAAAAAATGAAGCGATCAAATGCGTAATTGGCAAGCTACAACAATAACACCACAAGGACAACGAGATTCTTTAATAACAACGCCTTCAGGAAAAGATGGTCGCTCGAGCGTCACCGCTACCGGATCCAACCATCAAAGGCCGGAATCTAGATTTTCACCCTAAAAAACTGGCATGAGCATATCCAGGTAATGCCTTTAACAAGGTAACGATGCAAAAAACATGGCCATTGTCAGGTATAACAAACTCGGGCCAAGCCTAGGTTTTCACCATGGAGCTTGAGACTGGGTACTTGGGAAGCACCACCATCAAAGTCAATCATGTGTTCTTGCCACCTCTTTTGATACGATCCTAACAGTTGCATGTGTTCTTGCCATCACTTTTCTACGACTTGACGCAGAGTATATGATTATGCGTACGTCCTCACCGCCACCGTCCGCCGCGGGGCTTTACCAGACGGCCTCCGACGACGACGACGGGGGAGGGAGTAGCGGAGGCGAAGGCTAGGCCTCCGGAGTGGCTAAGTGTTTGTAAACATGGGTGAAATAATTTTTGATACCTTTCGGTATTTATCACATCACCGACTGCCAGCTCGCTTATCGACTGCCTCCTTTTTTTCTATAAGAAAAACAACGCAGCAACGCAAACGGGCTTCATGATGGGCGCGGTGTGCCGCCCCGCCTCCGCCTGCTAGTATGCTGTGTGGTTGCTCAAAGTAGGGACGCATATTGCTCGGATTTTATCCAAGAAAAGCACAGCATGCATACGTTGGCTTGGTTTCCATTTTGTCTGAATTCACATCTGTTTGCTCGGTTTTAGGGCGCTGGCTGTAGCCATGTTTGGTTAATTAGTGTATCCAGCAAACATTGTTTGTTCTCGGTTTGTTGACGTTTTGTGATGCGAAGTACATGTTGTGTGCGCTGTATCAGTCACATATGCTCTAGTATTTCCCTTGCTCACGATTCCGTCGTAGTTTAGATGGTTAGGATACTCGGCTCTCACCGTTTTTTGTTCTTTTTGTCCCGGCGACGGAAGTTCAATGTTCTTTTTGTGCTTAACCGTTTTTTTTATGATCTGGATTTCTTTTCTTTTGGATGCATGTTGAAGATGCAAACGCGCACGAAAGAAAGCGAAGGAAGTTGATGCGCGACGGGCGACGGCTACCGGATCGTGAAAAATGCATTCCTGCTCGGTGCCACGAACCAGCAAACTTGCCAGTACGACGGAGAAGACGAATAATGGGAGCCCGGCATTATTATTTCTTCCGTTCATCGAGCAAAGCGTGGGCCAAGCTAGTCATGGTTGAATGACCGCGTACGTGATCTCGTACGTTTCCCATGCGAATCGTTTGTGACGGTACCATTATTATTTCTTCCAGAATTTCGAGCGACGGTGCGTAGCTACTTTTCAACTTCCATAGCAGCGGTATAAAGCGCGAGACTTGCCATTCTTCGTGGTAAGCCATGGCCTACACGTTCCGGATCCACTGCCGCGCCTCCGACGACCACAGCCTCGCGCTCGTCGACGGCCAAGTCGTCCTCGCCGCCGCCGACCCCTGCGACGAGCGCCAGGCAAGCCCACCGTACCTTCCGTCATCTGCTTCCACACGTCGATCCGTTTTCTCCTCCTTCCGGTCTACTACACTACAGTCTTGTGATCCGTGCATTCCCTGTACGTTCGATGCAGCGGTGGTACAAGGACGTGATGTACGCCGGCGGCCTCAAGGACGAGGCCGGCAACCCGGCGTTCGCTCTGGTGAACAAGGCCACCGGCGACGCGCTGAAGCACTCCCTCGGCCACCATCTGCCAGTAAGCCAACAACTCTGGCTGGTCATTGTTTTTACAGGTGCAGTGGTAGCAAACTTTTAAACAGCGCGAGATATCGGCGCTATAGCGGCCAAGAAAGGGACTGCGCTACGCTATGCTGGAATGCTGCTCGAGTGCCTTCGCGCGCTAAAAGCGACGCTACAAGCCGTATAGCGCTAAATATTGCCTGGCATATAGCGTTAGCGTCTCCCGCATGAACCCAAAAAAATTTCTGGACGAAATGGAAAACGCTGAGCGGGCCAAGCCCAAAAGCTCCTACCAACACGCCCACTCTGATCCAGATCGAACCCTACTCCATTCCCCTCCTCTCACGCGACTGGCGGCGGCGACTGGCGATGGCGACGGGCGGCGGCGACTGGCTACGGGCGGCGACTGGCGATGGCGACGGGCGGCGACGGCAAGCTGAGCAGCTCCCGGCCTCCCCTTCTCCCGGCCACCCCTTCCTCAGGTCGCGCGCAACCCCTTCCCCGGGTCGCCGGCCTTCCCTTCCCCAGGTCGCCGGCATCCGCGCCTCAGGTTGCCGGCGTCCTCGCCTCATCTCGCGGCCTCTCCTTCCCCAGGTCATCGTCCTCTCCCAGGTCGCCGCAGTCCTCGCCCCAGGTGAGTGATTTTTGTATTCCCATGGTCTTCTGCATAGATTTTCCTTTCAGCTTATATTTCCTCTGATATTGTACTCTATTGTTTAAACATAAATCCCAAATTATTAGTGCATACAATCTAGAGCACTGTAAGTTGTTTCCTGTCATCTCCAAACAGAACTAGTTCTTTTTCATATGGTCAGCTTGTTTCTTAAGCTCAACATTACCAATTGGCCTACCTCCTCTTGTTTATTTTTTTATAAATTGAAGCACCCCCTTTGTTGCCAGACTTTACAGGAAGTTGGAATTTCTCAATTGTCAAGTATATGTTAAATTGATGTCTGGTTGTATTTTTATTTTCTTATTTTTTATTGATTTATGTTGAAAGACTAAATAGGGCTTAGCACGCTATAGCTGCGCTATAGCGTTCATAGCTTTTGGCCGAGCCTGCCGCTAAGAGGCTTAGCGCACTATTTAAAACTTTGAGTGGTAGTACCATTTTGTTTTTAACTGTGGTTGGTTTCTCTTTCCCTACAGGTGAGAGCGATACGGTTCAACCCGGGGTACCTGGACGAGTCGGTGCTGTGGGCGGAGAGCAGGGACGTGGCTGGGGGCTTCAGCCGCGTCCACATGGTGAACAACATGGAGTATATCTTCGACGCCGAGCGGGGCAGCCCCCAGTACGGCGGCCCGCGCGACGGCACGCGGCTCATCCTCTTCCGCTGGATCCGCGGCGACAACCAGCTCTGGAGGATCTCCGACGCGCCGGCAGGGCGCGGGCCGCCCACGCGGGTCTCGTGCCAGAGCAGCCACGAGCTCAGCCTCACCGTCCGCGACGGCGCCGCCGTGCTCGCGCGCACCGACCTAGAGGACGACGCACAAGTTCGTTCCGGCCTTGCTGGTTCCATCATGCATGCTTCCACGAGTCATCTGCATTTAGCATCGCATGTCACAATTGCTTTTTCGTTGTATGTAGGCTTGGATCCAGAGCTTCCGGAACACCGGGCGCGTGACGGACTCGGAGGGGCGCAGCTCGTTCGCGCTGGTCAACAAGGCCACCGGGAAGGCGCTGCGGCGCTCCCACGGCGACCAGAAGCTTCAGGTGATCGGCTACAGCCCGGACTCGGTGGACGTGGCGCTGCTGTGGACGCGGGGCGGCGATCTTGGCGAAGGGTACCACTGCATCCGCAGCGTCAGCGACCTCGGGTACGTCCTCGACGCGGCGGAGGGTGTGCCCGAAACCGGCGGGGCGCACGACGGGACGCCCATCATCTTGTTCCCGGCCAACGGCGGCCCGAACCAGAAGTGGAAGATGATGCCCTTTCATTGACAGTGACGACAGAGTTTGTTACAGAGATATGCTCCTGCATTAGCTCGGGGACTATGTTGCCTTGTTGGCAGCTCGTTTGTTTGATGAGAGTGCCTGCTATGAACTTTTGCTTATGTTTATGCTTACCTTAGTTCCTTGATTTGGCCTGATTAATTATGTGCATCTGACAAAGCTTTGCTTGATGACCGCTTGAACATTCAACTACTCTAAAGATCTCCCTACCTTTCAGTTTATAGGCATCCTCATATTTTGGTTCAAATTCTGGTTGTGAATCTGAGTATTGAGTTATGTGGCAAAAATTGTAATTTTAGAGCTAAAACTACTGAATTGTGAAATGTCTACAATGGGATCAAGGGGCCATCATCTGCAAAATCATTACTGGGTTTTTTTTTTAACTTTTAAAATTGATGTTTTCTGCAAACTCGACCTCAAATTTGATGATTTTTGGCTATTAACTCGAAACAGGGAGATAGGTAGTGCGAGAAAATCAATGATAGTGTAGAGCACTACCAATTTTTGACAAAGAAGTCTGAAATGTTGACAATGGCTAATTAGTAATATCAAATTAATTCGAACGTAGAATTTTAATGGAGAGGATTAACTCCCATCTCAATATCTCATTGCAAAACAGGGAAATAGGAGAACTGTGAGAAAACCATGATAGTTTACGAACCATGCAAGATGCAACAATTGTTTCTTCTTTATAGAGAATTACTTACAGTGTTCTTGCAAAAGAAAAAAACTTTCGGTGGTTTCATGAAGAATTGAAGATAATGTACAAGTAATTTGAATTAGAAAGGTACAAGTGTAAATCAACCTCATATTCTAGGATAATTTTACAAGTAATTTGAACTAGTCTTTTTTGCAAGTTCATCCATGACTAGCGTCTAATACGAGCCTCATATCCTAAGCTAAAAAAATGACAAAGATACTCAGTGCCAAATCAAAACTGGAATTTAGCCCTCATCATAATTACCGTGATTGGACACAAAGATCAGCCACTAGGATGGTTACCTGAAGAAATTGTGAATCATCACACAAGTCATTATCTGCAAACATGCAACTTCACATTTGTAACAAGAGAATATCAGGCTACGAAAAGAATTATCATCATCGACATGTCTAAAACAATAAGTAGTTCACATCGAATAGGAAGGCCATTTTTCTGGAAGCATTTTACGGTGGAGGAAATTAATATACCACTATATATTCGTTGCTGAAGCCATCTGGTTTCTTGGAGTACTCTTTCTTCCTCTTGATTCCATCCAAGTTGTAAAGTGTTTCTTCATCAAATTTGCTCCTCTCCTCCAGAGAAATTTTATCGAAATGCCCCTCCCAAGAATCAGCTCCAACTTTGACATCAGCCTAACGTAAACGAAACATAACAAAATTACAAGATCAAGGGCTAAAATACAGCGGACTTCATGCAAGATCCTAGTCATAGCGGAGAAGATCCATCGAGCCCCATAGACATTATTTATCAGCAAGAGGTATACAATATGTTTCTTACTGATAAGCTTGAAGAGACGCAGCAATCATTGTGACGGTTCAAGGCACATATGGTCTCTGCATAATGAGTCACATGAACAGGATAAACAAGGTAGTACTGATGAACAACTGATATCAGCGTAGATCTCTAAATGATGTATTATTTGCAGTAAAAACGTCTCACAGTGATCACTATACCGGTAAATGAACAATATTGTGCATATAATCGGCAATGTATATATCTTATTTTTTTTAGATCTAACAACAAACTGAAGCTATTGCACAAGGAGGCATGGAAGTCAATGCATTGCAGAGGAGTCATATACTCATATTCATATACACTTAAGTACAGCTAGAGACTGAAAACTTAGAAAGCACATTTATCACCTGTTAATATGAACTTATACCAACGCTGGTTGGAAGCCTCCACCTTCTCAGCAATCTCGTTCAGTTCCTTCTGAAACGGCTTTGCCAAGCCCAGCAATGCAACCTGAAATCATCATGAACCCCATCGATCGACTAGCATCATGATTTTGTAAGCAGAGGCAAAAAGGTACTCCTCGATTGCTTATGAATGGGAAAATATCAGGTGAACCTACCTGGAGCTTGACCACGGTTCTCCTCGGCCGGGTGTAGTGCCACACGGCGACGGCCAGGAGAACGAGGCCGATGAGCATCAGCGACGCTTGCACGATTACGGCGGGGTCGACGTCCGCAGCAGCCAGCGGTGGTGCGGCCGCCGTCCCGACCGACTCGTGAGTCGTCGAAGAATCGTACCAAGATGGTCCTGAGGAGGACGAGCTGAAGGATGTTGAGGAGGACCACGAGGAGGAGCTGGTCGATGTTGAAGAAGAGGAGCTAGAGGACGAAGACGATGAGGAGGAGCGCCCGCCCATGGAGCCGCCGGACGCGGCGATCGCGGTGGGCGGGATGGCCGCGTTCGCGGCCGCGGCGGCGAGTAGCAGGGCGACAGCAACCGGGATCTCACGGGCCGCCGCGACCGCGTCGTCATGGCTAGTCGGCGGCAACTTCGAGGCTGCACGACTGGGCGGGGGCGTGACGGGGAAACGGAGATTGGGCGCCCGTGCCGGCGCCGCCGAGTGGCGTCGCGCTTCCGAGATGGGAATCGAACCGTCGGAACAGCCGGCGGTGACCACCATCAGAAGCGGAGGTCCAGGGTTTGGCGAAAGGTTTAGTCCCAGTTTTCAACGCGAAAATTCTTTTTTCTAGCCCCGTTTGCCAGCCGTGTAGATATACGAATTCCCCGCTAAGAAATCAAATTGAAATAATGTTGTTTATTTATGTGCAAAATAAATTTGATCAAGCAAAAAACTTAGTTTTACTAACCCACACTACAGTATACCGCACTATAAAGATAATATATACTAAGTAATAGTCCTTTAATTCACTAAGCTTCCTAGGGATTGAAGCCCTCACAATCAATTGAGATGTACAATGACATAGAAATACGAGTTCCCTGTTAAAAAATCATTTAAATAACGGTAATTATGACTGGCGAACGTACGCTGGGAGGGAGCCTTTAGCAAACACCCGCACAAACACAGAATCCAGATCGCATGGATGGCGATTTTTTAGAAAAATTGGCCCGAAACAAACGAAGTGTCATGCAGTAACAATAAAAATGTGACCCCGCTAAAACTAAAACGACCAGCAGGGCGTCATCGAGTGCGTGGGCAGTACAGATGGAGAGGGTTGTGCGGGAGAACAGGGACCTAGAGAGGGGGCGAGGAGCGCGCTGAGTATCCCCACGAGTAGTGGTGCCTCCTGCCCCAGGACACGAGTGGCGCAGAGAGCGCGGAGGTGGTCGCGGAGTCGGTGGGGAAGGTGAGGAGTGCCTTGAAGTGGGAGGTGAGCAGTGCTCCGTGAAAGCAAAAGCCTTGCAAGATAAACATAATCCATGATGAGCTGATGACTAGTTTGCGATGGTATTTGAATTTTTGATCAGTTGCGTGCCGTGTGTATGGTTTTCTGATGACAAGAATATGGCCTGCATGCACTAGTGGATGTTGTGTGTGCTGTAGATATGAATGATAAGAGACAGGGTAAAATGGCAGGAATCGTTCTTCTCTTTATTGATTGAAGCCTGCTATTTATACAACGCCAAAGGGCATGATCGAACATGCATCTGTTCACATAAGACACGATGTTTGACAACAGCAACCACCATCGTCGGTTGGTGATTAGGCAGGGATTAAAGCCATAATTAATCAATATAATTAATTCTCAACACTCCTCCTAATCACTGTCTATTCTTGTTATCATACTTTTTGTTAAAGTCTCCTCCAAAAACCCTGCGGGAAAAATATGAGGAGATACATGTAATATGCCATCAAAAACTCCTTCCAAAAACCCAGTGGGAAAATAAGGAGAAAATGACGTATCACAATGTTTGTATTACTATTGCCTCATTAAAAACCTTCTATGAGAAACCATATAGGGAAAAACTCATAGAGTGCAATATCAAGGATCCAAGGATCTCGAACAAGTTATCGTTCAGAAGTGCACTCCCCCTGAACCTTGCAAAAGTCATCTTGTACCACATGATTAACATCTTTCAGGAATGAAGAAGTTGGTAAAGATTTTGTGAACATATCACAAAGATCGCATATGACTTTGCTTCCCAAATATTTATCTTCCCACGTTTCAACTCACGAGGAAGAAAATACTTTCAGAGTAATATACTTCGTAATATTGCTCTTTATAACCTGTCTGCATCTATGTAATACAAACAACATTATCTTCATAGATAATGGTGGGTGATTCCTATCAATCAAACCCGCCCGAACTTTCAACAAAGTTCATCATTCTGTGAAGCCAAACAGATTCAAATTTTGCTTCATACATTCAGAATGATTAGTGGATGCAGCCATTAAAAAATTTTCTTCTCGACTTCCAAGAGAAGGTCATACCTCCATTTGAAAAGACAAAACCAGTCTTGTGATCTGGGATTATGGGGATATGATATATGCCCAGCATCACGATATCCAACCATGGTCATATATTGATTTTTTTTTCATAAAACAAACCAAGATTTTGGTGTCTAGAAGAAATCCAAAAAATATTCTTCACACCAACCCAATGCCTTTCATTGGAGATGTATTGTATCTAGCTGATAAATTTACTGCAAATGATATACCAGGCCTGGTGCAGTTCTCTAGATACATTCGTGCTTCAATTGCACCGTGATATGGAGACTCAGTTCCAATATCTCTTCATCACCGTCATCAAGTACAAATGGGTATTTATCTCTATTACTCAAGAGATCTCACACACCATAGTTCTTTGATGGATATGACTTATCCATGTTGAACTTTTCAACAATCTTTTGGATAAATACAGACTGATGAACAAGTATTCACAAGGAGTACGCTCAAGTCTCAAACTCGAGCAAAGTTTGGTCTCAACCAAATGTTTCATCTCACACTCCGTCTTAAGATGATTTGCTTTTCTCGTGTATTTCTTGTGTAGTTCCAGTGATATTCAAAACATCAACAAATACATAAATGATGCTAAATCCATGTTTAGTTTTCTTGATGAACATACATGAGCAACTATCAGTGTTTGAGTAACCCTTTTAATAAAGGAACTCACTCAGTCGGTTGTACCACATCATTACCGACTACTTCAAGCCATAAATGACTTCTGAAGCTTTACGCAACAAATGTTGTGATTAAACTTGGAATCTTCATTCCCTCAGGAACTATCATAGAGATATCCGAATTAAGTGACTCATACAACTATGCAGTCACAACATCCATCAGTTGGATATAAAAATTCATTATGCATTGCCAGTGATATTAAATATCGGAATGTTATTCCACTCATAACAGGAGATTATGTGTCATCTTAAACGATGACGGGTCTCTGCGTGAACCCCTGTGCTACAAGCCTCGCTTCATGTCTCACCACCTCATAGTTTTCATTCCTCACATGAACAAAAACCCATTTGCTCCCCTAGGGAACAAATTCAGAGGAGTGGGTATTACTGATCAGGTCAATACCCCCTCTTCTTGAGAGCGAGCGCATCCTCATTTGCTGCCTTCCTTTGGATCAACTAGAGCGTTTTAGACACTCAGCCATGCAAGGACTTAGGTTCTAGATCCAATCCAAGGTCTTTTGCAATTCATGAGGATAAATAAATGTCGACATAATGTAGTCTTTATTATATGATTCTCCCGAATCCATATCCATAGTGGAGATTTCATCATTACCTTTTGACTCTTTGTGATTTCCCACAATAGTTGAGTCAAGGTCTTCCGATGTCCCAGCACAAAAATTTATGTGCACACTTGTGTTGGGTCCTGGATGTCCAACATCCTTCAGGTGTCCTTCAACCCTTGGTTGAATAGCAACATGAAGTTGACCTGCATTTGCTGTTTGAGGATTCCTCATTCCCCTTGGACACTTCCATGAAGCCTTGTCCTCTTGTGTCCAGATTCCTCCCCCTCTTCGGTGGCCTAGTGGACCTATGGATCACATCCACTCTCTCTGACACATTCACTATGGGAACATTTTACTTTGTGACACCTATATACTTAGTAAATGTAACTGGCAGATTATTTGCGATACTTTACAAATTGATAATCTTCTGAACCTCCAGTTCAGACTCATTCGTACGTGGACCTAAGGACTAGATGTCTATTCACATCTCATTCTATTTCCCGGCATTCAATGTGGTTATTATCTCCCCCTAATGCCGGAAAAATGTCCTCATCAAAATACAACCAATGTACCGGGCCATAAACAAGTCCTCTTCTAAGGACTTCAGGTACTTTATGATTGACGGAGAATTGTACCTCACATAGATCCCCATTTCTCTATGAGGGCCCATATATGTACGCTGCGGTGGTGAAATCGGTATGTATCGAACACAACCGAATTATCGCAGATGGGAAATACTTACTCATTTTCACGTACTAACTGCAACGGGAAGACCATATAATATGCAGTTCGTCGAATTTGTATATGCAGTACGTAAAATTGCAATGTCCCCAACTAGATGCTGGGGGATTACAATTCTGTAGGAGCAATCTTGCTATCAACTTATCCTCTTGACAAGTGATTCCGCAAAACCAATCTGGGTATGTACACAAAGTACCAACATGCTCCACAGTTATGCCTCAATCTAGGCAGTAATCATCAAATGCTCACGAACTAAATTTCGCAGCATTATCCATTCTGATGGATTTTATCCCATGCTCAGGATGATTTGCTCTCAAAGTAATGATTTGAGCAATAAGCTTTGTAAAAACATGGTTCCTTGTAGAAGTAAGACACACACTAGACCATCTCGCCAATGCATCCAAAAGCAGTATGAAATATCTCAATATTTCATATAATGGTTGAATTAGATCACATGCATCTCCTGTACAAGGAAATCTACTGGCTCATCCTTTATCTTTAGATATGATGGCATTGTGACCAATTTTCCAGTCTACACGTATCGTGCATACATAATCCAATGAATTTGGAAAATTCACACCATTAGATTGTGTGTAGTAGAACCATCAATAGTTTTCTTATCATCCCAATACCAGGGAGACCCAGGAAACCATGCCATATCTTACTTATCAAGATTCTAGAAAATTATCTTGTACGCCAAATGTGTATCCAATTTAATGTGTATAGTATATTAATCCAAAAGACAGGGAAGACCTTTACTCTAGGATTTCATTCAAATCCTTTTTGTTGAGTCATGAGTAGGCTTCCAACCTCACTCACTATCACTAGTAGAAAAAGGCCCATTTGTCCCGGTTCCAGAGGCCCATTTGTCCCAGTTCTGGAACCGGGACTAAAGGGTCAGGACTAAAGCCCAACACCTTTAGTCCCGGTTCGCTTACGAACCGGGACAGATGTGGCTCCACGTGGCCACTACGGCGAGCCTAGGCAGGAGGGCCTTTAGTCCCGGTTGGTAACACCAACCGGGACCAAAGAGCATCCACGCGTCAGCAGCTCAAGAGCTGGGGTTTTTGTTTTTTTTAAAGGGGGGGGGGGTTTGGGGGTTTTGTAGGGTTAATTTAGGGGTTTCATATATTGTGTTAGCTGGCTAATAGAGAGAAGTGTCCTCTCTTATCTCCGTGCTTGGTCGACGCTACGTACTATACGTATAGAGAGGACTCGACACGCTAGCTAGTAAGCAAATGAAGGAAACCATTAAAGACACAAGATCGTCATGAACATATATAGAGAGAAGTGATCGACCTCCTCCTTCTCCGAGAGATTGGTCGAACAACAAGTTTTCGTATATCTATCCGACGCTACTAGCTACATATATACAATATAAGATCTCTTACAATCCCTAACATCTGATGTCAAGTTCCACATGGTATTCTCCGGCTGGATTGATGACGTGGTCAAGAAAGAATCCCGCCAATTCCTCTTGAATTGCTTTTATGCGATCTTGTGGTAGGAGTTCATCCCGCATCTGCCAAATCTAATTTGAAGAAGGGGGTCAATACATATATATGAATGAAAATCAACACAAATGATGGTAATAAAAAAAATTGTGAATATTATTGCTTACGCACTTCATATTGTTTTTCAGAGTAGCCCCGCCTAGAGGTCGTCGCGTTATAGATGTACTCGCAAACATAGTATCCACAAAAATTATTCCCGCCTTCCTGCCACAACCACTTTACGAGAAATAGAGGTCAATCAAACTGATAATCAAGCATTATAAATGGTATTGATGAAACTAGCTAGAATCAATGGGAGATGCGCGGAACTAGCTAGTAGTACTTACTTTCAGGTGTATAAATCGCAGCTCCCCCGGCAGTCCCGGAGCTTCTGCGGTGAACACTTTCCAAACCCTACGAGACAAAGAAAATAATTACTTGATATCAGGAAATGAACAAAGTTGCCGATATGGTGCGATAATGATCGATTGAACTTACTTCTGGAGCATTTCAGTCATGACCGCATACTCCTTGGGATATTTTCGTCTTGAGTCTAAGATGGTTACTAGTCCCTGCTCAAGCTTAATCTCTAGCTAGGAGAATAAAGTGGAAGCTGCGCACGCATGCATAACTCATCAATTACATTACTATAACCTCGAGTAATAAGGGAAACCGAATATGCAGAAGACAGTAACACTCACTTGAAGTTGTAAGGAAAGAGTATTTTATCTTTGTTTTGAATTTTAAGCAACGATTGTAGCAAGTTGGCCTCGGTTTCATTCGCATTATATTTAACCGTCCATTCATCTATGAGATTTGTGTTAATGAACCCAATATCATAGATTTGTGCATATCTGCATTCGACGATCTTCAATCTGCATAATATAGTGAGGTTAATTATATATACATGCAATGAAAGAGCTGAGCTATAAATAGAGACTTAATTACAGAAGTATAGTACTTACAGACAGTAGCAAGTGATGATTATTTTATCGAGGTCCTTTTGATTGAAAAACTGGAAGAACTCCTCAAATGGAACAGACAACAGATCAATTCCAACGAGGTCGTGCTCCTCTTTAACTCTCAGCGTCAAAATATCCTTCCCAGACTTGCAGGTGTCCATGTACCACTTATGGAATCTTCGCATCATCGTTGTTAGAGGAGGATCACCAGGTCTGATGAGAGGCTTCCCATACCGGTATTTGTGTTCGTCCACCTCCATTGTATCAAAATGTGCATCGTCGGGCAGGTAATCACCAGGATTGGTACCGGGCAGCATCCCCGGCAGATTTGCGACGATATCGCTAGACACCTTGAGCGGGGGGCACGATTGGTTTGCCTGTTCGCCGAGCTGGGGAATTTTGTTCCCACTTCTTCGTTCTTGTAACCTTTTGTCACTTGAAGTAGTTCCCGACCGGCGCGCTCCTTCCACTGCCTTTTTAAGAGCGCGGACATGGTTGTCATCCGGCGGAGGCGGTGGTGGTCGCTTCAGGTTCTTCAAAGTGCGCTTCAATTTCACCGGATCTATCTTCTCCTCCGGAGGTGGATTTTTCTTTGCAAAAAAGTCCTTCACTTGGGCTTGACAGATCTCCTCATTTTCCTCCTCGGTCATCTCGTATGGTAACTTCTCTAGAGGCTTGAGAGATGGACCAAATATGTATTGCCTCCCGCCTCTGGCTGTACTGCTAGACGCCGGAGCAGCCGGAGCGGCTGGGGCTGTCTTCCTTCGTTGGTTACGAGGCGGAGAAGGAGGCAGAGTGCTACGACGCGCCGGAGCAGCCGGAGCGGCGGCGGCTGTCTTCCGTTGTTGCTGACGAGGCGGAGAAGGAGGCGGGCTGCTCGGACACGCCGGCGCAGGTGGAGAAGGAGGCGGAGTGCCGCCACGCGCCGGAGCAGCCGGAGAAGGAGGCGGACTGCCCTGATCACTCGACGGAGGAGGAGGAGGCGCAGTGCCCTGAATCGCCGGAGGAGGAGGAGGAGGCGTCCAGTTCAGAAGGTTGATGAGCTCCTTCCGCCATAGACATGGAGTCTTCAGAGCAAGACCTAGCTGAGTCTCCCCTTCACCGGTAGGGTGGTCAAGCTCGAGCTCCTCAAATCCCTCCGTTATTTCATCGACCATCAGAACAGCATAGCCTTGTGGAATCGGAAGGCAGTGAAAAGTTGCGCCGGGTTGAGGAGGTGCAACAGAGCCGACAGCCGCCTTGACTTTGAGGTGCTGCCATTGCGTCATAAGGTGGCAATCTTGAGCCTCCATGATAGCATCCACGGGGTAGCTGGGAGCCGTGAAGTCAGGATGCTGAAGGAGCTCGGTGGAAGCCACGCTGCTTCTCCGGTGAGATGGTGGGGTAGCTTCTAGGGTAGCTCCGGCAGGTCGCTGGCTCTGAACTAGTAGTGCTTATTCCTCTAGCGCTCGTACCCTTGCATTCAGCTTCTGCAGTTCGGTCTGCTCCACTTTCCTCCTCCTCTCCCGGGTTTTGTAACCGCCTGCGCTGGGAAACCCAACCTTCCACGCAACGGAGCCTGCCGTGCCTCGTGTTCGTCTTGGGTGCTCAGGATTCCCGAGGGCCTGTGTGAGCTCGTCATTCTCTCTATCGGGAACGAACGTCCCTTGCTGCGCTGCGGCGATATACTTCTGAAGCTTCTTGACGGGTATTTCAAGTTGCTCCTTCGTCCAACGGCACTTCCCTGTTTCAGGGTCCAAGGTTCCCCCAACCCCGAAGAACCAAGTCCTTGAACGGTCTGGCCAGTTCAATGTCTCTGGTTCGACCCCTTTATCAAGCAGGTCCTTCTCAGCCTTGTCCCACAACGGCCGGGCTTTGAGGTAACCACCTGACCCCGTGCGATGGTGATGCTCCTTCTTTGCAGCATTTTTCTTGTTTGTCGCTGACATCTTCTTACTCTTCTCCGATATCTTGTGGGCCACAAATGCGGGCCAGTGATCTCTTATCTTCTCAAATCGGCCGGTGAATTCTGGAGTCTTCCCTTTATCGACAAACGTTGATTTCAACTCATTCTTCCACCTCCTGAATAGATCTGCCATCTTCTTAAGAGCATGAGCCTTGACCAATGGCTCTATAACTGGCTTATCCGGATCCTCCTCTGGCGCCAGGGTGAAATTTGCCTTCAGCGCGGTCCAAAGATCATCTTTCTGTCTATCGTTGACAAAAGACACTTGAGGTTCTTTGCTCTTAGGCTTATTCCATTGGTGGATGCTGATCGGGATCATGTCCCTAACAAGAACCCCGCACTAAGCAGAAAATGCTTCCTTGGTCCGGCTGGGTTCAATCGGTTGGCCATCGCCCTTGATTGCTGTGACCGTGAACCTTTCATCCTGGCGCAACCTTTTCTTCGGGCCTCGTCTCGTTACCGAAGTTTGGATCGATCCGGAGGGCTAGAAAAGAAGAAAGAAGAGAGTTAATATGTGTACATACCAAAACAATTAATGCATCAATTAGCTAGTCAGCACAGGCTTAATTAATATATATACCTCGCCGGACTTTGCAACAGCTCCTTCCTCCGTTCGCTCACCGGAGCAATCATCACGGTCTCCTTCTTTCACCGGCATTCCGTCACCGGAGCCATCATAATCATGTCCTTCCACCTCCATTGTTCGATCACCGGAGCCTGCTGAAAGAACATGCGGTGCCCCCATGTTTGGAGCTAGGTAATTGATGACAATCTCTATGGACTAATGGTTGCCTTGAGTTATTTTTGAAGGATTTGTCCATAGGCTTTTCTTGGAGTCAATTTGTTGGTTTCAAGGAGAGTTTGTGATGACCAAGAGCTATTCAAGGAATTACCTAAAGATTGGTCATGTGAGAGGTTGATCAAGACTAAGTCAAAGAGTGAATCAAGTTGATCAACACACAAAGCGTAGAAGATGTACCGAGGGGGACCAAGCGATCCCATGGTATGGTAAGCATTGTCAATTACGCTTTGTGTACTAACCCACAGTTTTCGTGAGAGTTCTTTGTGGGGTTAGGTTGCGGTGTGCAAGTTCAAGTGGATCATCACGAAGAGATCACATGCTTGAAGCTTGCCGTCCATTGTGGTGGCAATGGACTTGTGAAGATGAGCCAAAGAGTGGCTCACCCATAGTGGAGTATGGGGGAGCAATCAACAAGTCTTCACCGAGTCAACGGAATCAAGAAAGGTGGTCCAACTTGAGGAAGTCAAGATCGTCATCATCTAGCTCAAGTGGACTTTGTGCTAGGCAAAGGTTTGCCCTTGATAGGTTTTCTCTTTTACCGGTCTCATGGTGCTAGTTGGGAGACCGGGTTATAGGATCGATTGCCGTACTATCAAGGGGGGCTCTCGATGAGTAGCTTGATCGTATCATTCGTAGAGAGCTCAAACCATTGCATCCTTGCATCATCTTTATTGGTTCTTGTTTGGTTTTTCTCCTTGCGAGATTTGGAGCTTATGGTCATCTTGATGACAAGCTCGAGTTCATCGAAAACGGAGTTCTCTTGCATCTTCTATGATGTTTTCGATGTTGGAGGTTATGCCGGTTCTTCTTTGTTGGAGGTTTCACTCCTCTATAAGCTAGGCATACCTCCCCTGCCTCTTCTTCTATATCCAGTCGCTGTTTGGATAGCTCTCGTCGTCCTCTATCCAACAAGCTTGAGTTTGCTCAATTCGGAGCTCATTTGCAGAATTTATGGCAGTTCTGGTTTTATTGTATCCTTCTATTGTCTTTCGCTGTGAGATGAAGGCTTCCAAGTGCTATAGCTTCTGTGGCGTGCGGTAGTACTGCTCAAGGGAGCAGTAGTACCGCAGGGCCTTGCGGTAGTACCACTCAATGGAGCGGTAGTACCGCAGGGTCCAGCGGTAGTACCGCTCCTGTTGAGCGGTAGTACTGCTGCCTCTAGCCCAGAACGCTGGCGCGCACGGAAGTAGGCGCGGAAGTAATTTTTTACTTCCGCCCCTACGCGGTAGTACCGCTCCCTTCGAGCGGTAGTACCGTGTCGGATTTTCGCACGTCCCAACCTCAGCGGATGTAGGCGCGGATGTAATTTTTTACATCTGTGGTTTCGCGGTAGTACCGCTATCCCCAGCGGTAGTACCGCAGCTGCACCTGTGTGGCCGTTGAATACTACCCTTGCGGTAGTACCGCAAGGGCAGGCGGTAGTACCGCTCCGGCAGTACTACCGCCCTGTTGCCCCGTTGCAGTAGTGTTTCATTTGGCTACTGCCGCCCCAGCGGTAGTATCGCTCCTTGGAGTGGTAGTACCGCTCGGTGCGGGTTGTGAGGATAACGGTTGGATTTTCCCCCTCCTATAAAAGGGGGTCTTCTTCCCCAATGGATCCAATCCTTTGAGCTCTTGTTCTTCCCCCATTGTTGACCTTCTTCGAGCTTGCTATCTCTCAATCCCTCCATGGATTCTTGCTAGTTTTTGGGGGAAAAGAGAGAGGAGATCTAGACCCACATTTCCACCAATCACTTTCTCCTCTATGTGAGGGGAACCCCTTGGATCTAGATCTTGGAGTTCTTGGTGTTCTCCTTCTTGTTCTTCCTCTCATTTTCCTCCCTAGCATTAGTTGCTTCGGTGGGATTTGGGAGAGAAGGACTTGGGCACTCCGTGTGCCCTTGCCATTGCATTTGGTGCATCAGTTTGAGTTCTCCACGGTGATACGTGGAAGTGAAGTTGAGTAGCTTATTACTCTTGGGTGCTTGGTACCCTTGAGCTTGTTCCTCTTGGGTGCTTGGGCGCCCTAGACGGTTATTACTCTTGGGTGCTTGGTACCCTTGAGCTTGTTCCTCTTGGGTGCTTGGGCGCCCTAGACGGTTATTGGTGTTCGGAGCTTAATCATTGTGGTGTAAAGCTCCGGGCAAGCGTCGGGGTCTCCAATTAGGTTGTGGAGATCGCCCCGAGCAATTTGACGGGTTCCGGTGACCGCCCCCAAGGGTTGCCAAAGTGTACGGGTTCGGTGACCGCCCCCAAGGGTTGCCATTTGTACGGGTTCGGTGACCGCCCTCAAGGGTCCCTTAGTGGAATCACGACATCTTGCATTATGCGAGGGCGTGAGGATATTACGGTGGCCCTAGTGGCTTCTTGGGGAGCATTGTGCCTCCACACCGCTCCAAACGGAGATTAGCGTCCGCAAGGGTGTGAACTTCGGGATACATCATCGTCTCCGCGTGCCTCGGTTATCTCTTACCCGAGCCCTTTACTTATGCACTTTACTTTGTGATAGCCATATTGTTTCTTGTCATATATCTTGCTATCACTTAGTTGTTTATCTTGCTTAGCATTAGTTGTTGGTGCACATAGGTGAGCCTAGTTGTTGTTGGTTTTGTGCTTGACAAATTAACCGCTAGGTTTATTCCGCATTTGTTCAAGCCTAAACCGTAATTATTTTAAAGCGCCTATTCACCCCCCCCCTCTAGGCGACATCCACGATCTTTCACCTGCTTCACCCTCTCCTTCTAGACCATCGGTGTCGTTGAGATATGACAAGACATCACCTCCACCGAGGATTATGTCCCCCAACAACTGTTCTGCTTCGATGTCTCGGTGCTCCATAGTTTCTGCAAATATTACAACATGGCAATTAATATACAAACATGACAGATGGATATATTAGTGCAAATGTAGACCTAGCTAGCTCGACGCTTCTACGGTTTGGGGTGGCCTCGACAACGCTTCTAGGGTTTGGGGTGGCCTAGGCAACGCTTCTAGGGTTTGGGGTGGCCTCGACAACGCTTCTAGGGTTTGGGCCGGACCGCCTCTCTCATGAATGTCCGACGTCCGGACCGATAAGTGATTTAACAAAATGACGCTATTCTGGATGTGCAGAAAATGGTCCTCGACAACGCTCTTTTAACTTGGTAAATTTGGGTGGCCTCGACAACTCTTCTAGGGTTTGGGGTGGCCTCGACAACGCTTTTTCAGTCCCGGTTTGGGTGGACTCCAGAGTTGGTCGGGTGAGAGGGGGTTGATCGACGCCCCCCCTCATGTCTAAGTCAATGAACAACAAGAAAATTTCTAAGTGAATGAACAACTCTGAATTTTTTTACATGTACTCCTACAACATGAAAATTTCTAAGTGATTGCCAAACTGTTTGCTAAACTTTTATGCTTCATTTATATGAAGATCAATTGTCCAATATAACTATGTTCGTGATATGAGGCATTGGACATTATCTAGATCACATGCCTCAAAATCAAAGGAAAAACTCCTCTCACAACTATCTGCGGTGCCCAACAATATGAAATCATTCACAAATATTGATGTTGGACCCGACTAAATATGCACTCTATAGTCCAATCAAGTATATAAGCCCGCGGTGATCAAACACATACAAGTTACAAAAATTTCTATGCTCACAAAAATATAAGCCCGAGGGGAATTGAAGTTATCGGGGTTATGTTTATACAACAAATGGACATCTCATCTCATTTCATCTCATCTGAAAAAACATAGCACATCTAAAAAAATACATACATACATACATGGAAAAAAATTGCTATGAACAAAAAAAAACATCATATATGAACATTTTCTATATCCATCCATACATACATACATACATACATACATTGAAAAAAATGCTATGAACAAACACATGAGTAGTAATTATTTTTATAATGATTTGGCCTCAAAAAATTCTTTTATTAGTATTTTCAAACTCTAGAATGACCCTGTTGCACTAGAACTATTTCAAATAATTCTTTTCAAATGCCACAAATTTTTTGAGAAGTCCTCTGATGCCTATAGATCATTTTTATGCAAAAACCCACTTTGGTCATTTGAAACTTTTGAGCACAACTTCCATTTTTCAATTTTGGTCCAATCGTGGCATTGAACTACAACCCTATTTTTTCCTTACTAATTTTTTTTGAAAAAATTACTCCAACTGCATGACAGTACCCACACTCCATTTCACCAAAAACCTTCTGATCCATAGTTCAAATTTTTCAAATTTTGTTCAAATGAAATTTGAACCAGATTCAAATTCCTTACTGAAAACCTATTCTAAACCACTCCAAAAATTCTGAAATTTTTCCATCACCTTTGTCTTGCATCAGTACCTCACCACAAAAAAATTTAGAAATTTCAAAAATGCCCAAAGCCATCTAGCATTTCATCAAACACCTTCTATGCACTGTTCATCATTGTAAAAAAATTCAGAAATAAATTTCAGAAAATTCAAAGGGGGGGGCTGCTGCTGCTCTTCACTGTCCACTCCTTCTCCTCTCCTGCACGGCGTTGCTGCTGCTCTTCAATGCGTCGGGGCCGGCGGTGACCATGGAGCAGTGGTAGAGCAAGGCCGAGCTCGAGGGCACGCGAAAACGGGGAGCAGGGAACCATGGGAAAAGGGGGTGCTCACTGGGGGGCGGCGATGGCTCGAGGCCGGCGACGAGGGCGGCGGGCTCGGGGCGGCACGTGGCGACGGGGACGAGGACGGCGGGCTCGGGGCGGCACGCGGCAACGGGGACGAGGACGGCGGGCTCGGGGAGGCGACGGGGACGGGGACAAGGACGGCGGGCTCGGGAATGCCGGCGACGAGGATGGCGGGCTCGGGGAGGCGACGATGCGGTCTGGCAGCCTGGCGGCGTCGAGGTGTTCGTCGGCGCCGTCGGGGCAGCGAGCGCAGGATCGAAGAACTGAATGGAAATTTTCACAAGTGCTGCTTATATACACTAAGCATTGGTCCCGGTTCGTGGCACCAACCGGGACCAATGTACCCTTTAGTCCCGGTTAGTGCCACCAACCGGGACCAAAGGTCTCTTTTCAGCAGCCCAAAGGGCGGGAAACAGAGACCTTTGGTCCCGGTTGGTGCCACCAACCGGGACCAAAGGCCTTGTGCTACCCGCGGCCAAAAGTTTAGTCTCACCTCGCTAGTTGAGAGGGGCGCGGAGTGGTTTATAAACCCCACTGCTCCTGCCCTCTCGAGCTCCTCTCAAATGCAGGCTTACGGGCCTAACCTGACTATCCGCTGCCTGTGGGCCTACTAGGCCTTCTGCGGGCATGAATCCTGGCCCGTGGTTGGGTTTCTAGTCGTATTCAGGCCGTGGTGGCCCAGTAGGTGGCATTTTTTTCTATTTTTTCCAGTTTTTTTGTTTTTGTTTTTTGCTTTATTTATTTTCTTTTGTTTTTTGCTTTATTTTTTAATTCTTTTTGCTTTTAGGTAATAAATATTATAAACTTTCTGTCAGTGCCATTAGTTTTTGTTATTTTAGTTTCTAACAAAAAAAATTATGATAATTCTTTTTGCTATTAAAGTTTTTAACAAAAAAAGTTCTTTATGAAAATTCTTTTTGCTTTTAATGTTTTGAACAGAAAATACTTTGCTAACTTTAGTTGCATAAATTTTATATAATTTTAATTTCAATAATACTAGAGGTTTATAAAACCTTTTTAGTTGATTCCTTTTGCTAGCTATTAGAATTTCATTAAAGTTTTCTAGTTCATTCTTTTTCTATTAGAGTTTCATTAAAGTTTTCTATTTCATTTTTTAGTTTATTATTTTTGCTATTAGATTTTCATAAAAGTTTTCCAGTTCATTCTTTTTTATATTAGTTCATTCTTTGAGCTAAATGACTCTGAATTTGAAAAGCACTTCAGATGAACTCTGAAGAGGTTGAAAATTGGCATGGTATCGTCATTTCACCCACATAGCATGTGCTAAAAAGTTGAGAGGGTTACGGCAAAAACTAGATGCACTTCGTGTACAAAATGGACAATCTCTTTCGAAGTATCAGGGTTTCGGACGAAAACTCATCTATTACAAAGGGATTTCATTTTTTGAACTTATTTGAACTCCAGACTTTTTGTGTGTTCAAAATGAACCATTCAAAGCCACATCATCAATTCTCAACCCTTTCTGACTTCATTTGTCTTCATTTTTTCTTCGCTTGTGTCCTTTGCTTATTGCGCCGTAACCATGGATATTCTTCATCGCTTAACAGGGTGCTTGGGTCAGCCTTGACTTTGAAGGGAGGAATTTCATGAAACTTTTCATAATCTTCAGACATGTCTGTCTTACCCTCCACTCCCACGATGTCTCTTTTCCCTGAAAAAACTATGTGGCGCTTTGGCTCATCGTATGATGTATTCGCTTCCTTATCTTTTCTTTTTCTCGGTTTGGTAGACGTGTCCTTCACATAGAAAACTTGCGCCACATCATTGGCTAGGACGAATGGTTCGTCTGTGTACCCAAGATTGTTCAGATTCACTGTTGTCATTCCGTAATGTGGCTCTACCTGTACCCCGCCTCCTGACAGATTGACCCATTTGCACTTAAACAAAGGGACCTTAAAATCATGTCCGTAGTCAAGTTCCCATATGTCCACTATGTAACCATAATATGTGTCATTTCCCCTCTTGGTTGCTGCATCAAAGCGGACACCGCTATTTTGGTTGGTGCTCTTTTGATCTTGGGCGATCGTGTAAAATGTATTCCAATTTATCTTGTATCCTTTGTAAGTCAAAACAGTCGAAGATGGTCCCCTGGACAACGAGTACAGCTCATCAGAAACAGTGTTGTCACATCTGAGACGTGTTTCCAACCAACCGCCGAAAGTCCTGATGTGTTCACATGTAATCCAGTCATCACACTACTCCGGGTGTTTGGAGCGCAGAATGTTCTTGTGTTCATCGACATACGGGGTCACCAAGGTAGAGTTCTGTAGAACTGTGTAGTGTGCTTGAGACCAAGAATGCCCGTCCCTGCATATTATTGAGTCCCCTCCTAGCGTGCCTTTTCCAGTCAGTCTCCCCTCATACCGCGATTGAGGGAGACCAATCTTCTTAAGGTCAGGAATGAAGTCAACACAAAACCCAATGACATCCTCTGTTTGATGGCCCATGGAGATGCTTCCTTCTGGCCTAGCGCGGTTACGGGCATATTTCTTTAGGACTCCCATGAACCTCTCAAAGGGGTGTAGGAGATATGCCCTAGAGGCAGTAACAACCGTTATTTTGTATCTCCAAGTTTGTAATGAATGTTTATGTTCCATGCTATAACTGCTATGATTCTCGAGTCTGCAATAACACGAGGCTCGGAGGGAAACTCATGTGCACGTGTGGTATAATAAACGGTAAAATGTATTCCTAGTCTTGCCTCTAAGACTGGCTCAAGTATTGCATGATGATCCTGTTTTCCTGATCATGGGCATGGCTATGCCAGCAATTTTGAGGGCACGATGTTGATAGAACACTTGTGTTGAATCGACCCAGATTGATGTTATGCTATGAGTTTCTATCGTTACAAGTTTATGGTTCTTAACATAGAGATAGTTAATGTTTGCATAATTCCTTAGACCATGAGAGTATTGAGTTCCTTCGTACTTGCTTTGTGAACTTTGGGGTTTGTTAAACGTCATCCGTAACTGGGTGGCTATTACGGCGGCTTACGGGGTCACGGAAAAGTATGGCAAGTAACGAGATAGCTCAAGATTGGGATTTGCTCCTCCGACGATGGAGAGATATTCTCGGGCCCTCTCGGTGTTACGGTATCCATCATCGTCTGGCCAGACACCTTGTGATTTGATCACTGGGATGCCGAAAACACAGAAACGAGAAAAGAGAACAAAACCGGTAACGAGGTAACTTGCATAGTGGACAAATTTGTTGATCCACGGGGATGCAATAAATCTCACCTCGGGTGTTTGTGACATATCGCGAAGCAATAGGAATAGCACACAGCAACTGGAGGTTCACTCGAATAATCATTCGTGTGGGTATAGGGGTTAATATGGGTGTCCACGGCTCCGATGTTGATCATTGATCGGAAGGGGTTCCGGGTCATGTCTATACTTCACCGAACCTATAGGGTCACACGCTTAAGGGTCATCTATCTGCTGAATACTAGACAGGGAGTCTGAGAGAAAATCACCGAAAAAGTTTCGGACACCAAAAAAGTTTCGGACACCAAAAAAGTTTCGGACAGCGGAAAAGTTCCGCAGAGAGAACACCGGATGAGTTTCGGTGAAACTGAAAAGTTGTTTTGGGGTATTCCATTAAGTCAAATTGGTTTCGGGATGCCCCTGATAATTCTTGGAGGGTGCCAGAATTATTCTGGAAACTTTCTGGAATTTTCGGGGATAAAAACCGGAAATGTTTCGGAGCTGCCGGAACCGCTTCAGATGCTTTTTCGCAGATGAAATCACTAATCTGGAATTGTTCCAGAACGCATTGAAAATTATTTTAGTGGGTACTAGAAATGTTCTAAGCCCACATAAATATTTTTAGTTCGTACGGACGCTGAAAAATGTCATCGTGAATAGTGAAAGTGCTTTTTGGGAATTTTTATGGAAAGCACCTTTTGGGAATTTTCCCAAAAGGCTTCTAGAAGCCTTGGGCACTAAGGAAGCCCCCTTGGGGGGGCCCCCCAAGGGGTGGCCGGCCATGGAGGGTGGAGCTCCATGGAGCTCCACATGGCACTCCTTTTTGCTTTATTCTTTATGTAAATGACATAAAGTGGGGGTACTTTTGGTATTTGTGAATGCCAACTTTACCCCTTGGTTTTCCTATAAATAGAGGAGAGTGGGCTGCCCACAAACCTCATCCCTTGCTCTCATACACATGCCATGCATTATCTGGCTTCTTCTCTCCCTCCCACGAAAAGAGTTTCGTAGAGCCGAAAGGCTGTCTGGGTTCCGGCAGGAACTAGTTCTGGACGGCGAAGCCCTGCCGGATAGCTGACACCGTATTGGTGCAACCCCATAGAGAGGTCGTAGTTTCGGTCTTTTGCCCGAGGGGCTGTTCGAGTGTCCTCCCGAAGGGCTGTCCGAGTCTCCGTTCGAGTTTCGAGGGTCCTCCCGAAGGGCTGTCTGCGACACCGTCCGGGGGACTGTCCGACCGCCTCCCGAAGGGCTGTCCGGCGAGGGAGTACATCCTCGCGGTTGGGAGGTTGTAAATCCTAGCTGCGGGGATCTGCACCAACGATCTCCACCGACTCTTCTTCCGCTGCGCTTCGAGTCGGTACGGATCAGATCAAACCTTGTATGCAGTCTCCATAGTGGTCCTGGGAGTGCTCGCTATACCGAATTTTTTTGTTTTCTGTCGCGTTCCCCAACAAGGGGAACATATTGTGTAGAAATACGGGTCCCAGAACGACAATCTCGTCGACTAGATGAACTAGGACGTGCGTCATGATATTGAAGAAGGATGGTGGGAACACCAGCTCAAAACTGACAAGACATTGCGCCACATCACTCCTTAGCCTTGGTATGATTTCTGGATCGATCACCTTCTGAGAGATTGCATTGAGGAATGCACATAGCTTCACAATGGCTAATCGAACGTTTTCCGGTAGAAGCCCCCTCAATGCAACCGGAAGCAGTTGCGTCATAATCACGTGGCAGTCATGAGACTTTAGGTTCTGGAACTTTTTCTTTGCCATATTTATTATTCCCTTTATATTCGACGAGAAGCCAGACGGGACCTTCATACTGAGCAGGCATTCAAAGAAGATTTCCTTCTCTTCTTTGGTAAGAGCGTAGCTGGCAGGACCTTCATACTGCTTTGGAGGCATGCCGTCTTTTTCGTGCCAACGTTGCAGGTCCTCCCGTGCCTCCGGTGTATCTTTTGTCTTTCCATACACTCCCAAGAAGCCTAGCAGGTTCACGCAAAGGTTCTTTGTCACGTGCATCACGTCAATTGAAGAGCGGACCTCTAGGTCTTTCCAGTAGGGTAGGTCCCAAAATATAGATTTCTTCTTCCACATGGGAGCGCGTCCCTCAGCGTCATTCGGAACAGATAGTCCGCCGGGACTCTTTCCAAAGATTACGTGTAAATCATTGACCATAGCAAGTACGTGATCACCGGTACGCATGGCGGGCTTCTTCCGGTGATCTGCCTCGCCTTTGAAATGCTTGCCTTTCTTTCAACATTGATGGTTGGTCGGAAGAAATCGACGATGCCCCAGGTACACATTCTTCCTGCATTTGTCCAGGTATATACTTTCGGTGTCAGCTAAACAGTGCGTGTATGCGTGGTATCCCTTGTTTGTCTGTCCTGAAAGGTTACTGAGAGCAGGCCAATCATTGATGGTTACAAACAGCAACGCATGCAGGTCAAATTCCTCCTGTCTGTGCTCATCCCACACACGTACACTGTTTCCATTCCACAGCTGTAAAAGTTCTTCAACTAATGGCCTTAGGTACACATCAATGTCGTTGCCGGGTTGCTTAGGGCCTTGGATGAGTACTGGCATTATAATGAACTTCCGCTTCATGCACAGCCAAGGAGGAAGGTTATAGATACATAGAGTCACAGGCCAGGTGATGTGATTGCTGCTCTGCTCCCCGAAAGGATTAATGCCATCCGCGCTTAAACCAAACCATACGTTCCTTGGGTCACCTGCAAACTCAGCCCGGTACTTTCTCTCGATTTTTCTCCACTGCGACCCGTCAGCAGGTGCTCTCAACTTCCCGTCTTTCTTACGGTCCTATCTGTGCCATCGCATCAACTTGGCATGCTCTTTGTTTCTGAACAGACATTTCAACCATGGTATTATAGGAGCATACCACATCACCTTGGCAGGAACCCTCTTCCTGGGGGGCTCGCCGTCAACATCACCAGGGTCATCTCGTCTGATCTTATACCGCAATGCACCGCATACCGGGCATGCGTTCAAATCCTCGTACGCACCATGGTACAGGATACAGTCATTAGGGCATGAATGTATCTTCTGCACCTCCAATCCTAGAGGGCATACGACCTTCTTTGCTGCGTACGTACTGTCGGGTAATTCGTTATCCTTTGGAAGCTTCTTCTTCAATATTTTCAGTAGCTTCTCAAATCCTTTGTCAGGCACATCATTCTCTGCCTTCCACTGCAGCAATTCCAGTACGGTACCGAGCTTTGTGTTGCCATCTTCGCAATTGGGGTACAACCCTTTTTGGTGATCCTCTAATATGCGATCGAACTTCAGCTTCTTCTTTTCACTTTCGCACTGTCTCCTTGCATCAACAATGACCTGGCGGAGATCATCATCGGGCACATCGTCTGGTTCCTCTTGATCTTCAGCTTCCCCCGTTGCAGCATCACCGTATTCAGGGGGCACATAGTTGTCATCGTCCTCTTCTTCTTCGATGTCTTCCATCATAACCCCTATTTCTCCGTGCCTGGTCCAAACATTATAGTGTGGCATGAAACCCTTATAAAGCAGGTGGGTGTGAAGGATTTTCCGGTCAGAGTAAGACTTCGTATTCCCACATATAGGGCATGGACAACACATAAAACCATTCTGCTTGTTTGCCTCAGCCACTTCGAGAAAATTATGCACGCCCTTAATGTACTCGGAGGTGCGTCTGTCACCGTATATCCATTGCCGGTTCATCTGCGTGCATTATATATAATTAAGTGTGTCAAAAAACATTACAAAACATCATGAATAGATAAGTGACCAAATTAATAGAAGTTCATCATCACATTAAAACCAAAGTACATACATACTTCTCATTGAACAACATATAGCTCTCCAGAGCATCTAATTAAACCATACATTATTGAAACTATGTAAAACATTTCAATGCAACAACAAATACGATCATAATCGCAACCAAGGTAACAATTGATCCAACGGCATAATGATACCAAGCATCGGTATGAATGGCATATTTTCTATACTTTCTAATCTTGAAGCGCATTGCATCCATCTTGATCTTGTGATCATCGACGACATCCGCAAAATGCAACTCCAATATCATCTTCTCCTCCTCAATTTTTTTCAATTTTTCCTTCAAGTAATTGTTTTCTTCTTCAACTAAATTTAACCTCTCGACAATAGGGTCGGTTGGAATTTCCGGTTCACATACCTCCTAGATAAAAAAATCTATGTCACGTTGGTCGGCATAATTGTCATAAACAATAAATGAACCAAATAGTTATAAAATATAATATATACCACATCCGAATCATAGACAAGACGAGGGCTGATGGGGGCGGATACCAAAACCATCGCTCTATATAATAACAAACAATAATAAAAATAAGAAAATTATACAAGTATCTATCTAAATCATACAAGTAAGAATTTTTTCTTTTAGAAAGAAGATAAGAACAAGAGGCTCACCACGGTGGTGCCGGCGACGAGATCGGCGCGGGCGATCGACGGCGGTGAAGACGGGGACGGGACATGACGGACCGCTAAACCTAGACAAATCTTGAGGAAAATGAAGCTTGGAGGGTCGAGTTTGGAGAGGAGAAAGCTTAAGTAGTGTGGCTCGGGCATTTCATCGAACACCTCATGTGCATAGGAGGTGAGCTAGAGCACCACAAAGCCCTCCCCTCGCCGGCCAGAAAAAAACAGAGCAGTGGAGTGCTCTGCTCGCGGGCGAGGGGTATATATAGGCACAACATTGGTCCCGGTTCGTGGTTGGAACCGGGACTAAAGGTCCGGTTCGTGGCTGGAACCGGGACCAAAGGGTCCAGACGAACCGGGACCAATGCCCCACGAGGCCCGGCCGCCCCCCTGGGCGCACGAACCGGGACGTATGCCCCCATGAGTCCCGGTTCCTGACTGAACCGGGACTAATGGGCTGGGCAGGCCTAGACCAAAGCCCTGTTTTCTACTAGTGTATACGAGTTTCAACATAGAAACCATTGCGGATATCCTTATAACTTAGCAAGGTACGAGTGGAATCTTGATGCACGAATGCATCCATGATTATCATATAGTACCCCTAGGGAGTACAATTATGGCTTGACCAGAACCAACAATTACCCCATCACGACCAACAATTGTCATGATGTTTTCACTACTCTTCTCAAGAGTCTGGAAATACTTAATCTCCCTTAGTATCATGTTAATAGACCCAGTTTCTACTAACACACTTTCTTCTCAATTGGATTATTTCATAGGTTTCTATAGAGTTCAATATACATATAAACTCATGTAGACATATATACATTATATGTGACTAGGGGCGAAGTCCACTAGTATGTCATCAACACTAGGTAGTGGACCTTTTCATTGATGAGCATGCTCCAAGTTGCCCATGTTTTGAGAAATGTATAGGAACTTTCAACCACCAGGAAACCATGGTTATGCCCAGTGAAATAAGCTTCACACTGGTTTCCATAAGTCGTTTGCCCTTGCCAATTGATTGCATGTACACATCCACCAGGAAGTATCACATATCATTGCAATCTGTGTTCGAAAACCACACTTATAGTAACCACCAGAGTTGCTAGCCTTGTCATTGCTCTTGAAATGACTTTTGCTCTTTTCAGCCCTATTCTTATTCTGCTTCTCATCACACATCCACTTGCCTTCACAATTGACAAAATTGTTCAATCTAAATCCTCATACAAGGATTGAAAGTGGAGGGCATCTTGATGAGATCAACATCCAACAATGCACTATTGCAGAAACTCAACTTTAAGTTGATTTTGATGCACAACAGAGTCGTATGTTATCACAGACCAGACAACATACTTTGTTATATCAGATATAACAGGAGCCCATGAGCAAGTGTGGTTCTGGGAATCTGGGATTCCGGGCCGTCAAGGTACTCTTTGACATACATGGCACATGTTTGATAAATTCCGCCATCAAAGGCAAACTCGGCAAAATTCTTTCTTGGATATGTACAACATATCCTACATGAAATCACCATGCATAATTAATTTACTCTCTAGTAAATTAACTTTCAAGCATAGTCAACATATAGCAATCATCAAATTGCATAATCAGGTATGTTGATATACTAATGTGCTTTACAATACAGCATAAATCACTGTAAATACACATACAAAGAAAAACTGCATAGGTAAAGCTAAACAGAAAAGAAAAACAATGAAAATGGTACCGGGTCGAATCTACGAACCCACACCAGTGGTACACAGCCCACTTCGTTTTTTTTTCTTTATTTTCAACCCAGAACGTGCTCTGGGCCTAAGCCTGTTTGGGATTTCAGGAATGGCTGGAGTTGGTGGGCAAAGCCAACGTAAGCTTTGACCTTCAGAGACTTTGGGAAGCCAACGTAAGCTTTGAACGTCAACGTGGCTCGTCCTGCTCGGCCGGCAATATCCGCCATCGCCGTACCGCCGTGCAGTTCAAGCCACATCGCTGCGCGTACGTCTAGGTTGTGCCAGCGACTCCGTGGACCGCCAGCCTCGACGCCGTGCTACACCAAGCCGCCGCGCCGCGTTTCTAGCGACCTCGCTCGGCTGCGTATAACCAGCGGTTGGGTGTCATGCCGCGCGCACCGAGGGCGCCACCGGCTAGTCCTATGCCTGCGCGATTGTAACACGACCTTGCTATACGAACGATCAATTCCCGTCCAACATGTACGATTAGAGACAATTTGTAGATGATCCAGTTTATGGGCCATAGCATTTGCAGTCTGGTCGTATCGCTGTCCGACGAAAATTAATCGTACGCCGTGCTGCCACTCGCGGCACACGCGAGGCATCTCCTCTGGGGAGTACGAGTTCACACTTCACACTACGCCGCGCGCCGAACGTGCAGTGCCGCCATCGGCATGCATGCGTCATGGAGTGCCGGTCCGCGAGTACGCGAGCCTGGCCGCATTATCCACCGTCGTCATCTTCGAGGATGCTCGAGCCTGGCCGCATTATCCACCGTCGTCATCGTCGAGGATGCTCGGTGTGCTTCCGCGTCCGCCAGACTTTCGTCTATGCCAAAGGTGCCTTGGGTCCTACCGTGGCTGAGGACGACTGCATCATCGAACTTAATCAGCAAACGATGTTAACCAAAAGCATGTCTGGTAACTAGAATCTAATGATTTAATAACAATAAAGAAAAAACAGAGATATAAGGTTCATCGTTATCTTCTCTGTTGGCTGATACGAATCAATCAACTTGGTCAGGTACAGAGGCCATCGCCACCGCTGTACGACGAACCAGGCCGTGCCGTACAATACGCCTTGCGCTTTGTGGGTTGCCTCGCCCGGGCATGGGACCGCGCCGGCGGCCGACGGCCTTCTCCACCGCGCCGTAGGGAGTCAG
The DNA here is from genome assembly GCA_011799875.1 of Thinopyrum elongatum. Lineage (NCBI taxonomy): Eukaryota > Viridiplantae > Streptophyta > Magnoliopsida > Poales > Poaceae > Thinopyrum > Thinopyrum elongatum. Next base: position 657,033,518 of record CM022303.1, on the reverse strand, counting down.
GCTCGCGTCGGAAATCGCTGCTGCGGAGGCTCGGGGAGCGCCCTGCGCCGGAGGGCCATCTCCACACCGCGTGCTGGTCACATCATGGCTGATGTCGTCATCCGTGCCGGGGCTTGATGCTTCACTCCGCCGCGCCGGATAGCGCTGCTATATCGTAGCGCCGGTACCGCCGGGGATCGCGTGAGGTGTCGACGAGGTCTGCGTGCACGCTTCGTTTTTGTGCGTGAGCGCCGCCGTTCCTCTCTGGCCTAATCGCTCTCGGTCAGGGCAAAGTGCCGATAACGTGATAAGAGACAGGGTAAAATGGCAGGAATCGTTCTTCTCTTTATTGATTGAAGCCTGCTATTTATACAACGCCAAAGGGCATGACCGAACAGGCATCTGTTCACATAAGACACGATGTTTGACAACAGCAACAACCATCGTCGGTTGGTGATTAGGCAGGGATTAAAGCCATAAGTAATCAATATAATTAGTTCTCAGCAATGAAGACATAAGTTTTAGTACTTGTGCTTTCACAATTCCGTCGTAGTCTAGGTGGTTAGGATACTCGGCTCTCACCCGAGAGACCCGGGTTCAAGTCCCGGCGACGGAAATCAATTTTTTGCTTTCTAAATTTTCACTGGAGTTTTTCCCTTACATACTCAGTATTCATACAGGAAAATAGCTTCTTTTTTTTTAGGGGAGGAAAATAGTTTCTGACCCTGAACAGCTCAGTCTATCTTCATTTTGAGATTGTTTTGTAGTTCTTGGTGAAAGCAAATGCTTGCAAGGTAAATCTGAGCAAGCTGATGGCCAGTTTGTGTTGGTAGCCTTGAACCTGATGGTTGATGATTCCAAGATTTTGAACTGGGGGCCGTTGATCAGCTTGTGCTACCGATCCACTGGGAGGCATTTTGATCATGTGCTGCCATGGAAAATTCAGAGATGTGTTATGGATCAAAGAAAACACCACGTACGGCGAGCAAACATGCCTGTTGACTGTTGTTAGCCATGTCTGAATCGAGCAAAACAGCGATTTTGTTCGTGGTGTTCCGTTTGCGTCGCGTGCCAAAGGCGTCAGACAGTGAAAAGTATATTCAGAGGCCCCCCTTCCGTCCTAGCCTAGAAATCTTTTTTTCACTTCTCCATCTATTTTTTCAGTTTGATGATCAATGATAAATAAAAAATGTTATGCAGAAAGCAACATCACGATGAGGCCGCCCACTCCACTCTGAAAATTTGATACCTTGCTTCCTTTCCTTCCCTCCACTTCTCCTTTCCCTCCGCCGATGAAAATGCAGAGACAACACACCGGCCCACCCCCACCGACGACCACCTCCCGCTCTGCTGCTCTGCTCCTTCCACACCCGCAGACCGCGGCGATGCGGCTGCTGTGGGGCTATAAACCTGGTTCCGGCTGTATCAGCAAGTCTCCCACTCCCCGGGATCACAATTCACAACCACAATGGGCAACGCCGCGCCTGCGCTGCGTGGTCCGGCGGTGGAGGAGCGGCTCACGCAGCCGCGCCGCCTTGTGCGGCAGCTCTCGGACCTCGACTCCGACCGGCTCCGGCGGCTCATCCGCTCCGGCGACCTCGCGCCGTGCTTCGACGCCGCCGACGAGGACGGCCGCGCCGTGGAGTGCCCCATCTGCTTCCACGTACGTATGCGCATGACACTCCCTCTTAATTCTGACAATTGGGCTTCTTGATCTGAGGGTTTCTTTTTTGTCCTCGATGGATGCAGTTCTACCCGAGTTTGAATCGATCCAAGTGCTGCGGCAAAGGGATCTGCACAGGTGACCCTTGATTTCTGTCCAGTTTTTTGTTCGAATTTGTACTAAAATTCAGAAGTAGTACTGCTGTGAACTGAGAAGTGAGAACTGCACAATTACACTGAACTTATAAAACATCGTCCGTGCCTTATAAAAATATGCTACATCCGAGATTTTTTTTTACTGTAATGACTCTGCCAAGTTCTCAATTATCCTGCCCTGTTTCATTGTCCTGCAGAGTGCTTCCTGCAGCTGATGCCGTCGAAGGTTTCCAGAGCTGTTCAGTATCCTACTCTGCTCCCTAGCTGGTGTGCAATACTCTGTGCATATGTATCTCATGAACATCTTTAATCGCTAAATTTAATTTGATACTTGTTCTGCAATTCATGCTTCTGCGTTTACACTAAAGAATTTTAAGTTGAGTCGTTCATGTATTGGGCCTAAAATCTGACTGTTTTCTAGCTGAATTTTGCACCTGAATCACCTTGGGCCCTTAACTAGCAATGCAGCTGCCCATTCTGCAAAACCGCGGCCTACGCTGTCGAATACCGTGGTGCTAGAACTTTAAGTGAGAAGAAGCTTCAGCTAGAAGTAAGCTTTCAGCCCAGAGATTCTGATCAATATACACATTATACTACCTGATATTTGCCAACAAAACTTTTATTCTGAATTTCTTACAGGAAGAACAGAACGTTCATGACGGTGCGACGAGAATACATTGCAAGAGCGCCGGTGGACATATCCTACTACCATAGGAGTCACAAAGCCCGATTTTGCAGTGCTAAAGCTCCCAAACCAACTGTTAATTTTTCTGACTCTTTAAGAGAGATTTCATTCCTTCCATGACAGTACCTGAAATGTTTCAGATATTATTTGTCTGCATGATTTTTAGACATTGAAAGAACTGTTTTAGATATAGATGCGTGCAGAACAGAGTAAATGCTAGTTCAGCAAACTGAAACAAAAAAATATTCTGCCAGTGGCACTAGTAGAGTGAGGATTTGGTGCAGAAGTGTAGAACGGTTCCGTAGCTGGCTCTCAAGACAAAGATAAAAGTCCAAAGTTTTCAGGCCCTAAATTATATTTGTGGCGGCCAAGAACTCCATGTTAGCATCCAGTCATCATGCAACCGCAGTTGCTTTGATTCCGTGCGGTGTACCTTGCCTGCTGCAAAATCCCAACCTGTAATTCTTTATCTTTCTCATTTCTAGTTTGCTAAGCTTCGGAGGTGTGCGCTCACTCTTAACTACAGTCGAAGTTACAGAATGTGACAATATCAAATGTATTCTTCAGCCCAGATGAAAACTTTTTGCTCGTTTCAGGATTCTTCGGATGAGGTGCAACCTAGATGCAATTCATTTGTTAGACCTTACGATAAATATCTTATTACTCGATGTCATGGACTGGGCCATGGGCAGAAGGACAAATGTATTGAGCCTGGCTGGTGATGGGCCTGGGCTACAAGTGCATCCAAGAGATGGCAAAGGGATACACGGGAGCAGGATAAAAGCAGCAGCTCCTCTTCAGAGAGGGCATCGATGATGAACTGGCTGTAGCTGAAGCTACTTTCCCCTCCTCCTCTGCTCTTCCTCTGTTCTTCTTCCTCTGGAAGTCTTCTCAGATTTGTACCCCTTTTGTATCCAAAGTATGATCTGAATCCCTGTGCGTGACGCCAGCGGCAAGGATCGTAACAATTGGTATGCAGAGCCTTCGATCTTCGGATCCTTACCCCAGAAATTTCAGAAAAATTCCCCACCCAACCACGCCATGGCAAGCATTCACGGTACATATCCCTCGAATTTGAGCCGATTTCTTCATGTCACCATACGGAATCGGAAGTATCCAGTGACCGAGGAAGTGCTTCACCAAATTTTCCAATCGTACGGTGCGACGACGGCGTGACTGTGCACGCGCAGGGCGGCGGTCGTTTCGTTTCCCACCATATCACAGGCGACACGCGCTGCTCTGGATATCCAGGGTTGCTGCATCTGGGACAACTGCTGCTCGATGCAGATCCGATTCGCGCATGAGCAAGAGGTTGCGGTAGCTATGGGTGCGGCGGCGACCACAGCACCACCACCATCATCCACTCGTTCAACCTCTGCCCCTGTTTGTGTACAGGGCACATCACTAGCTTCACCCGCCCCTTCTCCGTCATCTCTCACCGCGGCGGACGAGGCGAAACCGGTCACAACGCACTTGGCCGAGCTCCAAGCCATGCTTGACCTCATGCTCGCCAACTTCCCCCAAACCAATGACCACAGCGTAGCAGCAACATTGTCGCCACCCACCACCATTACGACCACACCCTCGACCAGCGGAACCCAGTCGAGAAATTTCTAAATAGCCAAAGCGACCACGGTAAGTCAAACGCTCCCACCCGTATTAGTGTACTAAAAGTATTTGGTATTCCATCAATCCAGTGGCCATATATATTGGCAACACTTGTCGGTGGATACAAATTTGACGCTATTTGGATGACTGACCATGTAGAACGCGCAAACTTGCATTGAAAGAAGAGATGTTTGATTGTCTCGTCATGAGTAAAAAAACTACACTTCTGGCCTCCTTTCCAGTTGCGTCAAGCAAGGTTGTCTTTAGTTAGCACAACTCCTCTTCGAAGATACCACATGAAAATCTTAACTTTTAGTGGCATCTTCGATTTTTAGATTTGTTTATTATTGGCCACTGGAATCTCTGTGTGCGAGAGTGCACGATACATAGAGTCAACTGTGAAGGACCCAAATGTAGTAAGATTTCAGCAAAACACATCCCGCCCTTGTGGTTAATCGAATCCAAACGGGATAGAAGATGTTGCCATGACATAAGGCGGGGCCCAACCAAATCCCTCCGAAATGATATATATGGTGGGGAAGAGCTCATCACATGCGCAAGAGTATCATTCTTATCGCGTACAATGCGGTACAAGGCTGGGTACTATTCTCGGAGAGTGGTTTTTCCTAGCCACTTGTACTCCTAGAATCGTATCTCCGAGCCGTCCTTTATCGCGAAGGATCCGAAACGAAAAAGATGTTTCTTTACCGCCATCAGACCAGCCCGAAAATGCGAGTCACCGGGCTTCCAATATGCCTGGGACAACGCCTTTTGGCCTAAATACTTGTTGCGCAGCAGAGTTTGCCAAACACCATCCTCGGTAAGTAGCTTGAACAGCCATTTATTAAGTAACGCATCATTCTTGACCTGGAGGTCCTGAACACCTAAGCCTCCTTGGTCTTTCAGTCGGCAAACGACGCTCCATTTGGTTAGTCTATACCTTTTCTTTTCACTATCTCCTTGCCAAAAAAATCTGGATATGAAGTAATCCAGTCTTTGCAGAACCCCTTTGGGAAGTTGGAAAAATAAGAGCATGTAGAGAACCATGTTGATGAGGACAGAGTTGATCAAAACTAGTCGTCCTCCAATGGAGAGCAATTTGCCTTTCCAACTGCTCAACCGTTTCTCCAATCGCTCTTCAACATGTTTCCACTCCGCATTAGTGAGACGCCGATAATGAATCGGAATTCCCAAATATTTAATCAGGAATTGGCCTTGTGCACAGCCAAACAAATCAGCGTATTGTGCAGCCGTCTTCTTGGCTTCTCCAAAACAGAATAATTCACTTTTATGGAAGTTGATTTTCAAGCCTGACATTTGCTCAAAAGATGAAAGCAAAAGTTTCAGATTTCTCGCCTTATCAAGGTCATGTTCCATAAAAAGAATCGTATCATCGGCATATTGCAAGATAGAGAGTCCTCCATCGACAAGATGTGGCACTACTCCTGCAATTTGACCATCCTGTTTGGTACGTTCGATCAAAGTAGCCAGCATGTCAGCGACAATGTTAAATAACATTGGAGACAGTGAGTGACCCTGACGTAATCCTTTCTTCGTCTGGAAGTAATGGCCTACATCATCATTGACTTTGATAGACACACTGCCTCCAGTAACAAAATTTTGGATCCACTCACGTCATTTATCGGAGAAACCTTTCATTCTCAGGGTCTGCTGAAGAAAAGACCATTTGACTTTATCATATGCCTTTTCAAAGTCAATTTTCAATACTATCCCACTCATGTTCTTCCGGTGCATCTCGTGAACGGTCTCGTGAAGGATAACTACTCCATCGAGTATATTTCTTTCTGGCATAAAAGCCGTTTGGGATGGCCGAACAACAGGGTCAGCAACCACATTGAGCCTATTAGTCGCTACTTTGGTGAATATTTTGAAGCTGATATTAAGAAGGCATATCGGTCTGTATTGTTGGATCCGTACATCCTCCTTTGTCTTGGGCAACAAAACAATCTCTCCAAAATTTAGCCTGGATAGGTCAAGTTGGCCGGCATGAATAAAATTGAACAACTCCATTAGGTCAGTCTTGATGACATCCTAGAAGTTCTGATAGAACTCTACGGGGAAGCCATCAGGTCCTGGAGCTTTATTGTGTTCCATTTGGAACACCGCAGCTCTCACCTCCTCTTCAGTGAAAGGTGCCGTCAGGATATCATTCTCTTCAGTCGTGACTTGTGGAATATCATCTATTCAGGTCTCATCGAGACTGAAGTTCCCTTCATCTGGAGCCCCAAATAGAGACTTGTAGTATTTGGTTATATAACGCTTGAGCTCTTCCTGGCCTTCGATCCGTCTTTCATCCAGTTTGAGACTAAAAATACACTTCTTTCGGTGTTGCCCATTGGCAACCTATTGGAAATAACGTGTATTGCTATCTCCCTCCAGAATGAATTGGGCGCCGGATCTTCGGTACCATTTGAGTTCCTCTTCTCGCAATAGACATGCCATTTGCTCATTGGATTGATTTTTTATGTCAATCTCATGTTGAGACAACGTGCGAGTCTCTGCGATTTTGTCGAGGTCATCAATAATAGTGGAAAGACGCTGCTTTTCTTTTTTATATATACCACTGGTGTGCTTCGCCCATCCAATTAGGAACTGCCTTACGGCTCGAATTTTGAAGTTCCATCTGTGAATTGGTGTGCGACCAATGGCGGGCCTCTCCCATACATTCTTAACCATATCTGCAAAGCCATCACGTTGTAACCATCCCAATTCGAATTTGAATGGGCGGCGAGCAGTGGGAAGACTAGCAGAGTTAGACTCAAGAATGATGGGTGCATGGTCCGAAAGTGTCTCAATATGCTCTAGGGCACGCACTGTACTAGAGGGAATTTTAGTTCCCATTCGGTATCCATGAGTACCCGATCGAGTTTCTCTAATGTCGGCACTGGACGATTATTGGCCCAAGTGAATTGTCGCCCCGACATACTGGCTTCCCGAAGATTCAAACTGTCAATGACAGCATTGAATAAGAAAGGCCAATGAGTGTCAAAACGGTCGTTATTTTTCTCTTCCTGGTACCTAAGGATATTGAAGTCGCCTCCAATAAGCATTGGGTGCGGGTTATCCTTAGCCAGGTTCACCAATTCCCGCAGGAAAGCGGATTTATTCTCATCTTGGGCAGCCCCATAGACCGCGACCAGACTCCATGTAAAATTATCAGCTCTGTTTCGGAGATGAAATTTGATGTGAAATTCACCGACTGAAAAAGCTAACAATTCCATGGTTGTTGTCTGTATCCCAAGTAAGATTCCTCCGGACCTTCCACGTGGTGGTAAACAATGCCATGTATAGTCAAAACCACCAGATAGGTGGTCAAAGACATGTGCACGGAAGTCACATTTACCTGCCTTGGAAATTGCCACAAAATCCAACCCATGCTCTCGCACACAATCACCGGCGTGCTTATGTTTAGCCAAGTCTGAAAGACCTCTGCTATTCCAAAACATGCCTCTCATGTGGAAACTCGGGTTGGGTTGGACATCTTCACCTTTTTGGGCGATTTTTGTTTCTTTTTTGAGGAATGGGATTTAGACTTACGCGAAGAAGCAGTGAAGTCACAAAAACATGGACCCTGGTCATGCATCATCTAATCCAACCTCAGTTACCGCACCAACCAAGTGGGAGAGAAGCGGACCATCATATGTGGCTGCCGATTCCTGCTCCTCAGTTTCAGGGTACGGCAGGGGGCTCGAACACTTAGGAGAAACCTTTAATCGGTCGATCTCCATGTGTTTTAGCGTCCCCACCGAAATACGCACATCATTATTATTCTTTCCAATTGTAATTCCAACGTTATTTAAACTAGAACAAATACGAGTACCGAAAAAAGAAAGAAAAGATTTATTGCAAGGTGTACCTATCGGTGAGTCGAGATTACGTTCTGCCTGACGCCGCATCGCCTTCGAGAGAGAGTTCTCGTCCATGGCCGAGGACCCGTCAGCGGAGGCTCACTCTCGAGGTGACCGATTACCTGCAGCTCAAGGGCATGGGCGTCGGCAAGATCGTCAGCGCGAGCGTCTTGTAGAGATTGTCAGCTTCGTTGGGGAAGAAGAGCCAGGCACAGGTTGTCAGCTTCGTTGTGTAGAGGTTGCGTCTTCTCCCGGTATCAGGGGAAACACGGTTGCGACCGCCGCAAATTCGTCGGGAAGTCTAAGCTGGAATGATTGGCGCTACTCGGGGACGGCCACGATACAGTGCGTCCTCACTGTCGTCACGAGCAAGTCGCCGCCGCTGGACAAGCTAATTGTTTCCCAATGCCTCCCAAATCTAATTAACATGTTTATGGTAGTGTGCGCTTGTGGCCCAATATATGTTTTGTGTTGCCTCAAAAGTCAGAACCCAACATTAACAAAGTACTATCCACCATGACTACCTCACTCGGAGATAAAATATATTGACACGGCGAATGGGTATCTTTATCTGTTTCTGGTTATGTGATCACCGTGAAGCACGGTTTATGGGAACCATATATATTCAGAGGCTGAAAAATAAATAAATGCCATAACAACTCACCGACCATGTGGATGGTGACGAGTCATTGATTTGTTTTAGTTTCTCTTTGAAAAACTACAGACGGTTGCTCGAGTTTGTACAACCACTTTTTCAACCAAGTAAGTAGCTTGTACTTGGTTGGATACTAAGATAAAGCCAAGGCGATTGGTTTTAGAAAAACAGTTGGTTCGCCAACCGTCCGACCTCGAGCGCGTAGCCATTGGATTGAAGGCAAATGATATTCTCTTTGTCTCACACGAATGTAGCAAACAATCCCTCGGAGCAGACCGACCCACTTGACAACACCGTCGAGAGACTTGCGAGTTTGGAGCAGCGTCACAGCACTCTGCAGAATCTCTGCCGAGCCTCGCAACAACCTGTCTCTGGCTGCAACGTCCCACGCTTGCGGGGTCGAGAGGCGTTGCTTTTGGAGGACCTTTCTCGAGATCATAGTACTTGTTATTGTCGTATTCGACGATTGTTGCTTTGATTACTTTAATTTTCTTTTTTTTCCTCTCCCTATCCGTAGTTTCGATCTTCTATGACTTTGCTCTTTTGTGATGTGATGATCCTCTGTGTGTGAGTTGGTGCTTGTTGATTGACCCCTGGGACAAAGGTAGCACTGTGTTGGATCACAAATGTAAGGGTTTGTTGCAAGCATCAAACTTTCCTCAATGAAAACCAAGTTATCTAGAGCTTTCACCACCAATATTAAATTGTACAGTGCAAATATAACTTCACTTGTGTTCCCACTAGCAAGATGTCAACCTTACTAGATTTGCTACAACATATTAATGTACAAAATTCTAGGAAGTATTTTTGTTGAGTATATGATTATTAGGAAGTATAGAATAGACTAGGATTTGGTCCTGCCTTGTCTTGTACTTCAAATTGGTCATTGTAGTCATATATACATGCCCACGAGGCATAAGCAATACACCAACGGCCTAACCGATCCAACCCTAGCCGCCGCCTGCCGCTTCCACTCCGCGCGCCGCCTCCCGGGCGGTCGGCCTCCATGACCGCCGCCGGAGGCCGCGCCGCCCGTACCTAGGTTTCGTCCGCCGGTCATGTTGACCGGCTGCCCTAGAGAGTCTTTTTCCCGAGCCCTTGCTTCGGGTTTTTCTCTCTCTCGCCGGTCGTTTTGATCGGCGTTTATCTTTTGGTTTTTCGATCTAAGATCGGTTTGCGTTGCCCGCCGCCGCCGTCGACCGATGTGTGCCTCTACTCTAACACCGGCACGACCGGCCGGCTCCTTCACCGACCCGCCGGCCTCGTGCGACAGGTGGCCCCTCACGGCCGTCGTCCGCACGTCTGCCTGCCCGTCGCCGCCCTACTCCGACCGAGACCTCTCCATCGCCACCCGCCTCCGCCGTGTCTGCTCGGCGGCCCTGCGGTCTGCCTCGCCGGCCTCGTCCCCGGGTGCGTCAGGCTCGTCGGCTGCCTCGAGCTCGGGCGCCACTGCTCCATTGGTCACTCGGGCCTCGCTGCCCGAGTGCCGGCGCTGCTTTGGCAGTCCGGTTGCCGGTGCTGATGCGCTCGTCCACACGTCGTCCCATGCCGTCCGTCGTTGCCGGCTTCATCTCGGACTCCGCCGCCACCCCGCCTCCACCGAGCGGCGTCCCTGACCTCGCGAGCGATCAGCTTGATCACCCGTTCGCCTCCACGATCTGCCCCATCTACGCCGCGCGACCGACCTGGCCCGTCGGTTGTGCGCGCCTCCGTAGGTCCCGTGAAGATCGTCTCCGAGTTCAGCGCGCCCCTCCACCGATCGAGCAATGGGCAGCCGCTGCGTCGTCCTATCGGGCCGCAGCGCCGCCGTCCCGTGGTTCTCCTCGTGGCTGCATCATCTCGCGCGTCGCCGCTGCGTCGCACCTTCCGGCCGTAGTGTCGCGATACGCGGTCCCCGCCGCCGCCCCGAGGCCATCCCCGCGGTTGCACCGGCCTGCGCTCCGCTGTTGCGCCGCTGCCCCGTGTCTGCAAACTCACAACATTGAAAGTCACATCACTACACGAGATTGAATTCAGCCAGACGTACATTCTCTAAATTGACCAAACACATCAAAAGGAACAAGCGAACAAATTCCATACCTACTTGGCATTCCACCGAACACACGCTGGTGGCTCGGGTTGATCACCATCGCAAAGACCATCGAGTCTTCTTCTTTTTTTCCGGGTCGTCACGTTCTTCAAGTGTGTCACGTGATCAAAGTCTCCCATGCCTGGGGGCGCCCATGGATCATAGGCAACTCAGTGCGCAAACGTAAAAGAATATATACCTGATACCGGTCATTGATGGGAGCTACATGGTTATACTGTATACTCAACAATCGTTTTATCTATTCCCATATCAATTCGCCAATCCTAGAACTCGCTATGGATAGAAGGTCCGTAGAAGTGAAAGTAGGACGATGGGAGAAAAAGGTAAGGAGTACCGAAAAGATTTAGGACTTTCTACCCACGAACTAATAGTAGCATTTGAAACCGGAAAGATTTACTTTGGATATTAAATCTGCAAGGAAGGGCAAGAATCGAGACAAATGAGGAGCTAATGGATAGTTTGAACTTCAACGATTAGGGAGATGAATGTAACACTTGCCTTTCATTCTTTTGTACAGAGTCGGCATCGACAATAACATTGGGTCGTCGCGAGCAATGGGGCGACCACTCAGCAAAATTTGGTTAATGGACATGTGTTAATTAAGTCTTAACACGATGCATACAACGACATGCAATCACGTAGTTCACCTGACTTGGTTCCAAGTTGTTCTCACACATAGTTTTCTCAAAACTTTATATTTGTTCGAATATCATCAAGTGAGGAGCGGTTCACTGATTTGAGGTCTGCTACGAGGAGCTCGAGATTTTCTTCATGCGTACGGAGTCCCTCTTTGTTATCTCACACTGATTTCAGCAGGGAGCGGTTCACTGATTTGATGCCAAGACCGTCCATGTAGCCAAGGCGACTCTTGTTACTCTTGATTCTACATTTTGTTGTTGATGGGATTGGCAGCGTGCATCACAACAATGTGGAGTACTGATGCATAGTACATCATAGCAATCAGGAGTGATGCATAGTACATCATTGCAATCTCGAGTAATGATGCATAGTACATGCACCGCTTGACAAACATCAGCATCAAGCTAATCATTTCCTAATGTCTCCCAAATCTAATTAACATGTTGGTGGTAGGGTGCGCACGTGGCCTAATGTGTGTTTTGTATTGCCTCAAAACATGACTTTAACAAAGTAAAAGGAGGGAATTGTCTTGGGTACTATCCACCAGGACTAGCTCACTCAGAGATGAAATATGTTGGCACACCGGATGGGTATCTTTCTTTATCTGCTTATGGCTATGTGATCACTATAAACCACGATTGATAGGAACTATATATATGCATGAACACTTGATGGGAGGTTGTAAAATAAATAGATGTCAATATGTCATAACAACTCATTGACGAGGTGGATGGAGACAAGTAATTGGATTATTGTACTTTCTCTTTAACAGCTATAGAGGTTTGCTTGAGTTTGTACCTCCACCTTTTCAACCAAATGAGCTTCTTGTACTTGGTTTGATGCTAATATAAAGTTCAAGGCGGGTGCTAGGTGTACTTGGTTTGATACTAATATAAAGTATAAGGCGAGTGCTAGGTGCCAGTTGACTGATTTTAGGAAAACAATCAGTTGGTTCGCCAACCGTCTGACCCGAGCTCTTAGCCATTGGAATGAAGCCAGACAACATCTTCCTTTTCTCCAATCAATGCAACAAAAATCCCTCGCGGCACACCGACCTGTCCGGTAGAACATTCGGTAAATCATGTGGCACACAGCCGCATCGCCGCCATGCCTTGCAGTAGTGCCTCCCTCCTCGCTGCAGCCTGCCATCGGCATAATATATATATATTTTTATCTAAGCTCTAATATCATGTTAGGAAATATGCAACTTAGTATTATCTGAAGGCCAAAGCCATCACATATACAAGCATGGGTGAAAGGCCAAATGTCAAAATACAGAAAACCAAAGGTCATCATAAATATAACTCTAACAACTTTCAACTCCGGATTTGTATACTTAGTCCTTCTAAATTTTCCGGCGACGGAAAATAAATCCTTTTTTGTTTTCTAAATTTTCCTTAAAGTTTTTCCTTCTTTTTAGCGGGGGGAAATTTCTCTAAGGTTGAATGATCATTTTGTCCTGATCTCAGTGAAGGATAAATGCATCTGGCAATGTGCTGTTTACATCGAAGCTCCTTCGGTCGCATGCTCACTGTTGATATAGGAAAGACAGTTTGTCACCCTGAACAGCTCAGTAAAATTATCTTCATTTTGAGATTGCTTTGTAGTTTTTGGTGAAAGCAAATGCTTGCACTGTAAATCTGAGCAAGCTGATGGCCAGTTTGTGCTGGTAGCCTTCTACCTGACGGTTGACGATTCCAAGATTTTGAACTGGGGCTCAGCCTTGTGATGCTGCCGATCCACTGGGAAGCATTTGATCACGTGTTGCCATTCAGAGATGTGTTATGGATCAAAGAAAACACCACGGCGAGCAACACATGGCTGTTGTAAGTTATGTCTGAATCGAGCAAATCTGCGATTTAGTTCGTCGTGCTCTGTTTGTGTTGTGGGCGTAAGGCGACGGCAAGGGGTGGAAAGAACTGTTTTAGATATAGAAGATGTATCCAGAACAGAGTAAATGCTAGTAGTACTGCATACTGAAACTAAAAATATTCTGCCAGTGGGCACTTGTAGAGTGAGGATTTGGTGCAGAAGTGTAGAATTATTCTGTAGCCGGCTCTGAAGACAAAGATAAAGTGTTCATGCCGAAATTGTATTTGTTTAGGCCAAGAACTCCACGTTGGCGTCCAGTCATCAGGCTGCCGCAGTTGCTTTGATTACGTGCAGTCCACCTTGCCTGCTGCGGAATCCCAGCCTGTAATTCTTTTTCTTCTATCATTTCTAGCTTTTTAAGCTTATTAGTAGGTGTTCACTCGGTCTTAACTGCTGTCGAATTTCAGAATGTGACAGCATCAGCATCAAGTGTATTCTTCAGCTGATCTGAAAACCTTTTGCTCGTTTCCAGATGAGCTGCGCAAACTACATTCACTTCACTTGTTAGATGTTACGATAGATATCTGATTATTCGATTCCGATTTCTTGCGATAATACATTGCAATCAGTTGCGCTATGAACTTTCTACTGTTCTATTAGAAGCTGATTGCTGTTTAATCACCATCTGCATTTACGGTAAGCTTACTGAATCAGATTGCAGAACATTCAGTGAATTGTCTGAATAAGAATGCACTTTACCTGCAATTTTTTTCATACCAAAGCCAGCGGAACCCAGTCGAGAAATTTCCATACTGTCTCCCGTAGTCAGCTTCGTTGGGTAGAGGTCCCGTAGTCAGTCTCCTCGTGCCTACGATTGCGAGATCAGGTTCTGTGCAGACGGAGAAAACGAGGACTATGCCGGCAACGTTCTCAGCCGAGACATGTCTGTGGGCACCAGGTTCACGCTCACCATGCTGGGGAAGAAGAGCCAGGCACAGGTTGTCAGCTTCGTTGTGCAGAGGTTGCGTCTTCCCCCAGTCTCAGGGGAAACACGCTTGCGACCGCCGCAAATTCGTCGGGAAGTCTAAGCTAGAATGGTTGGCGCTACTCGGGGACGGCCACGATACAGTGCGTCCTCACTGTCGTCACGGGCAAGTCGCCGCCGCTGGACAAGCTAATCATTTCCTGATGCCTCCCAAATCTAATTAACATGCTTATGGTACTGTGCGCTTGTGGCCCAATATATGTTTTTGTGTTGCCTCAAAAGTCAAAACCCAACATTAACAAAGGAAAACGAGGGGAATTGTCTTGAGTACTATCCACCATGACTACTATATTGGCACACCGAATGGGTATCTTTCTTTATCTGTTTCTGGCTGTGTGATCGCCGTGAACCATGGTTGATGGGAACTATACATATATTCATGAACACTTGACGGGGAGGCCGGAAGTAAATAAATGTCATAACAACTCACTGACGAGGTGGATGGTGACGAGTCAATGATTTGTTGTACTTTTTCTTCTTCTGAAAAACTACAAATGATTGCTTGAGTTGTACGACCACCTTTTCAATCAAGTATGTTGCTTGTACTTGGCTGGATACTAAGATAAAGTTAAGGCGACTGGTTTCAAAAAACAGTTGGTTCGCCAACTGCCCGACCTCTACCACATAGGCATTCGGTTGAAGGAAAAACGATGTCCTCTTTGTCTCCCACCAATGTAGCAAACAATCTCTTGTAGCACACCGACCCACCTGATAGCATCGTTGAGAGACCCGCGTGTTTGGAGCAGCTTCACCGCGCTCTACCAGCATCGCCGTCGAGTCATGCAACAACCCGTCTCTAGCCGCAGAATCCCATGCGCGCGGCGTCAAGAGACGTTGCTTTTGGAGAACCTTTCTCGAGTTCATAGTACTTGTTCCGTCAATAGATGGTTGGTGCCGACCGTTGTTGTTGTATTCGAGGATTATTGTGTTGATTGCTTCAATTTTCTTTTTACTTTCCTTTGCCCATGCGTAGCTTCGATCCGTATGACTTTGCTCTTTTCTGGTGTGATTTTTCGTGTGTGATCGTTGGTCTTGTTTGTTGATTTACCCCTGGGACAAAGGTAGCACAGTGTTGGACCACAAGTGTAAGAGTTTGTAGCAAGCATCAAACTTTCCTGAATGAGAACCAAGGTATCCATCCCTGAAGGTACGAGCATTCACCACCAATGTTAAATTGTACTACAATACGGGTAACTTCACTTGTGTTCCCATTAGCAAGGTGTCAACCTTACTAGCTTTGCTAGTTGTACAAGATATTAATGTACAAAATTATCTCGAATAGACTTTCGCTTGGCTTTATAAATAAAGCCAACATCCATACAACCAGTTCATCACAAGTACAGAAGCAACAAAGATGGCTGGGGCAGCAACACAATCACGCCCAAAGAAAGCACAAAAGAAATAGGAAAAAAGGCCACCTAGTGGCAGCAGGCTCGGTGGTCCTGCGAAGAGGTGAGACAGCAGGCGCCAGGAGCGCGTCCAGCATGAGTCCCAGACGGTCGCGGTCCCGTTGTCTAGATAACGGATGCCGGTGCTGCAAGAAAGTAAGGAATTTGAAGAACGAGTCAGAGGCACGTTGAGGGAAGACCCTCTCAATCACCATTTTATTACGCATCATCAATAGCGTCCAAGACATCGCCGCAAGCACAAGCCAGAATAGGTGGCGCTGCCGCCCGGTTTGGTTGGCTCTAGTTTCGAGAAAACCCACAGGATCTAGGGCCTCCCAATTAGGCCCCAAGGCCTTGCAGACGAAAACCCAAAGAACTTGAGCTGCCGTGTAGGAGAACAAGATGTGAGACCCGGTCTCAGGGACCTCATAGAGGGGGCACAAGCCATCACCTGGCCCGTCCCTCTTAAGCACCTCTGTCCTAGAGGGAAGCTGGCCCCTCAACAATTGCACACGAAAATCTTGATCTTCAGGGGCAACGGGGCCTTCCAAAGTGGACCAGTCCATGGAATGGTGGGCGTTTGGCACAACACATGGTATGTAGATCCCACGGAGAAAACACCCGAAGGTGAAAGAGACCAAGCTACGGTGTCTGGATAATACGAGAGCATGGGCGAGAGGGTAGTCCGCAACCTAATTCTAGGTACCATGCAAAAAAAAAACTAATTCGAGGAAGTAAGAAACACTCAAGAGGCATCTTTCTCTATTTCCTCATATCTCTCAAAAAACGCAAGAGGCGTCTTTCTTTATTTCCTCATATCTTTAGATCGCTCTAGATCCGTTGAGTCGTCAAACCCAACCAACTCAATCATCATGCTTAGCGGCCGATGGCGTATGCGAACTCACAACATTGAAAGTCACATCACTACATGAGATTGAATTTGGCCACATGTACAATCACACTAGTAGAAAAATGCCCATCTGTCCTGGTTCCAGAGGCCCATTTGTCCCAGTTCTGGAACCGGGACTAAAGGGTCGGGACTAAAGCCCAACACCTGTAGTCCCGGTTCGCTTACGAACCGGGACAGATGTGGCTCCACGTGGCCACTGCAGCGAGCCCAGGCAGGAGGGCCTTTAGTCGCGAGATCAGGTTCTGTGCAGACGGAGAAAACGAGGACTATGCCGGCAACGTTCTCAGCCGAGACATGTCTGTGGGCACCAGGTTCACGCTCACCATGCTGGGGAAGAAGAGCCAGGCACAGGTTGTCAGCTTCGTTGTGCAGAGGTTGCGTCTTCCCCCAGTCTCAGGGGAAACACGCTTGCGACCGCCGCAAATTCGTCGGGAAGTCTAAGCTAGAATGGTTGGCGCTACTCGGGGACGGCCACGATACAGTGCGTCCTCACTGTCGTCACGGGCAAGTCGCCGCCGCTGGACAAGCTAATCATTTCCTGATGCCTCCCAAATCTAATTAACATGCTTATGGTACTGTGCGCTTGTGGCCCAATATATGTTTTTGTGTTGCCTCAAAAGTCAAAACCCAACATTAACAAAGGAAAACGAGGGGAATTGTCTTGAGTACTATCCACCATGACTACTATATTGGCACACCGAATGGGTATCTTTCTTTATCTGTTTCTGGCTGTGTGATCGCCGTGAACCATGGTTGATGGGAACTATACATATATTCATGAACACTTGACGGGGAGGCCGGAAGTAAATAAATGTCATAACAACTCACTGACGAGGTGGATGGTGACGAGTCAATGATTTGTTGTACTTTTTCTTCTTCTGAAAAACTACAAATGATTGCTTGAGTTGTACGACCACCTTTTCAATCAAGTATGTTGCTTGTACTTGGCTGGATACTAAGATAAAGTTAAGGCGACTGGTTTCAAAAAACAGTTGGTTCGCCAACTGCCCGACCTCTACCACATAGGCATTCGGTTGAAGGAAAAACGATGTCCTCTTTGTCTCCCACCAATGTAGCAAACAATCTCTTGTAGCACACCGACCCACCTGATAGCATCGTTGAGAGACCCGCGTGTTTGGAGCAGCTTCACCGCGCTCTACCAGCATCGCCGTCGAGTCATGCAACAACCCGTCTCTAGCCGCAGAATCCCATGCGCGCGGCGTCAAGAGACGTTGCTTTTGGAGAACCTTTCTCGAGTTCATAGTACTTGTTCCGTCAATAGATGGTTGGTGCCGACCGTTGTTGTTGTATTCGAGGATTATTGTGTTGATTGCTTCAATTTTCTTTTTACTTTCCTTTGCCCATGCGTAGCTTCGATCCGTATGACTTTGCTCTTTTCTGGTGTGATTTTTCGTGTGTGATCGTTGGTCTTGTTTGTTGATTTACCCCTGGGACAAAGGTAGCACAGTGTTGGACCACAAGTGTAAGAGTTTGTAGCAAGCATCAAACTTTCCTGAATGAGAACCAAGGTATCCATCCCTGAAGGTACGAGCATTCACCACCAATGTTAAATTGTACTACAATACGGGTAACTTCACTTGTGTTCCCATTAGCAAGGTGTCAACCTTACTAGCTTTGCTAGTTGTACAAGATATTAATGTACAAAATTATCTCGAATAGACTTTCGCTTGGCTTTATAAATAAAGCCAACATCCATACAACCAGTTCATCACAAGTACAGAAGCAACAAAGATGGCTGGGGCAGCAACACAATCACGCCCAAAGAAAGCACAAAAGAAATAGGAAAAAAGGCCACCTAGTGGCAGCAGGCTCGGTGGTCCTGCGAAGAGGTGAGACAGCAGGCGCCAGGAGCGCGTCCAGCATGAGTCCCAGACGGTCGCGGTCCCGTTGTCTAGATAACGGATGCCGGTGCTGCAAGAAAGTAAGGAATTTGAAGAACGAGTCAGAGGCACGTTGAGGGAAGACCCTCTCAATCACCATTTTATTACGCATCATCAATAGCGTCCAAGACATCGCCGCAAGCACAAGCCAGAATAGGTGGCGCTGCCGCCCGGTTTGGTTGGCTCTAGTTTCGAGAAAACCCACAGGATCTAGGGCCTCCCAATTAGGCCCCAAGGCCTTGCAGACGAAAACCCAAAGAACTTGAGCTGCCGTGTAGGAGAACAAGATGTGAGACCCGGTCTCAGGGACCTCATAGAGGGGGCACAAGCCATCACCTGGCCCGTCCCTCTTAAGCACCTCTGTCCTAGAGGGAAGCTGGCCCCTCAACAATTGCACACGAAAATCTTGATCTTCAGGGGCAACGGGGCCTTCCAAAGTGGACCAGTCCATGGAATGGTGGGCGTTTGGCACAACACATGGTATGTAGATCCCACGGAGAAAACACCCGAAGGTGAAAGAGACCAAGCTACGGTGTCTGGATAATACGAGAGCATGGGCGAGAGGGTAGTCCGCAACCTAATTCTAGGTACCATGCAAAAAAAAAACTAATTCGAGGAAGTAAGAAACACTCAAGAGGCATCTTTCTCTATTTCCTCATATCTCTCAAAAAACGCAAGAGGCGTCTTTCTTTATTTCCTCATATCTTTAGATCGCTCTAGATCCGTTGAGTCGTCAAACCCAACCAACTCAATCATCATGCTTAGCGGCCGATGGCGTATGCGAACTCACAACATTGAAAGTCACATCACTACATGAGATTGAATTTGGCCACATGTACAATCACACTAGTAGAAAAATGCCCATCTGTCCTGGTTCCAGAGGCCCATTTGTCCCAGTTCTGGAACCGGGACTAAAGGGTCGGGACTAAAGCCCAACACCTGTAGTCCCGGTTCGCTTACGAACCGGGACAGATGTGGCTCCACGTGGCCACTGCAGCGAGCCCAGGCAGGAGGGCCTTTAGTCCCGGTTGGTAACACTAACCGGGACCAAAGAGCATCCACGCGTCAGCAGCTCCGGAGCTGGGGTTTTTGTTTTTTTTTTAAAGGGGGGGGGGGGGGTTTGGGGGTTTTGTAGGGTTAATTTAGGGGTTTCATATATTGTGTTAGCTAGCTAATAGAGAGAAGTGTCCTCTCTTATCTCCGTGCTTGGTGGACGCTACGTACTATACGTATAGAGAGGACTCGACACGCTAGCTAGTAAGCAAATGAAGGAAACCATTAAAGACGCAAGATCGTCATGAACATATACAGAGAGAAGTGATCGACCTCCTCCTTCTCCGAGAGATTGGTCGAACAACAAGTTTTCGTATATCTATCCGACGCTACTAGCTACATATATACAATATAAGATCTCTTACAATCCCTAACATCTGATGTCAAGTTCCACATGGTATTCTCCAGCTGGATTGATGACGTGGTCAAGAAAGAATCCCGCCAATTCCTCTTGAATTGCTTTTATGCGATCTTGTGGTAGGAGTTCATCCCGCATCTGCCAAATCTAATTTGAAGAAGGGGGTCAATACATATATATGAATGAAAATCAACACAAATGATGGTAATAAAAAAAATTGTGAATATTATTGTTTACGCACTTCATATTGTTTTTCAGAGTAGCCCCGCTTAGAGGTCGTCGCGTTGTAGATGTACTCGCAAACATAGTATCCACAAAAATTATTCCCGCCTTCCTGCCACAACCACTTTACGAGAAATAGAGGTCAATCAAACTGACAATCAAGCATTATAAATGGTATTGATGAAACTAGCTAGAATCAATGGGAGATGTGCGGAACTAGCTAGTAGTACTTACTTTCGGGTGTGTAAATCGCAGCTCCCCCAGCAGTCCCGGAGCTTCTGTGGTGAACACTTTCCAAACCCTGCGAGACAAAGAAAATAATTACTTGATATCAGGAAATGAACAAAGTTGCCGATATGGTGCGATAATGATCGATTGAACTTACTTCTGGAGCATTTCAGTCATGGCCGCATACTTCTTGGGATCTTTTCGTCTTGAGTCTAAGATAGTTACTAGTCCCTGCTCAAGCTTAATCTCTAGGAGAATAAAGTGGAAGCTGCGCACGCATGCATAACTCATCAATTACATTACTATAACCTCGAGTAATAAGGGAAACCGAATATGCAGAAGACAGTAACACTCACTTTAAGTTGTAAGGAAAGAGTATTTTATCTTTGTTTTGATTTTTAAGCAACGATTGTAGCAAGTTGGCCTCGGTTTCTTTCGCATTATATTTAATCGTCCATTCATCTATGAGATTTGTGTTAATGAACCCAATATCATAGATTTGTGCATATCTGCATTCGACGATCTTCAATCTGCATAATATAGTGAGGTTAATTATATATACATGCAATGAAAGAGCTGAGCTATATATAGAGACTTAATTACAGAAGTATTGTACTTACAGACAGTAGCAAGTGATGATTAATTTATCAAGGTCCTTTTGATTGAAAAACTGGAAGAACTCCTCAAATGGAACAGACAACAGATCAATTCCAACGAGGTCGTGCTCCTCTTTAACTCTCAGCGTCAAAATATCCTTCCTAGACTTGCAGGTGTCCGTGTACCATTCATGGAATCTTCGCATCATCGTTGTTAGAGGAGGATGACCACGTTTGACGAGAGGCTTCCCGTACTGGTATCTGAATTCGTCCACCTCCATTGTTTCAAACTCTATATCATCGCTCAGGTAATCAGCAGGATTGGTACCGGGCACCATCCCCGGCAGATTTGCGACGATATCGCTAGACACCTTGAGCGGGGGGCACGATTGGTTTGCCTGTTCGCCGAGCTGGGGAATTTTGTTCCCACTTCTTCGTTCTTGTAACCTTTTGTCACTTGAAGTAGTTCTCGACCGGCGCACTCCTTCCACTGCCTTTTTAAGAGCGCGGACATGGTTGTCATTCGGCGGAGGCGGTGGTGGTCACTTCAGGTTCTTCAAAGTGCGCTTCAATTTCACCGGATCTATCTTCTCCTCCGGAGGTGGATTTTTCTTTGCAAAAAAGTCCTTCACTTGGGCTTGACAGATCTCCTCGTTTTCCTCCTCGATCATCTCGTATGGTAACTTCTCTAGAGGCTTGAGAGTTGGACCGAATATGTATTGCCTCCCGCCTCTGGCTGTACTGCTAGACGCCGGTGCAGCCGGAGCGGCTGCGGCTGTCTTCCTTCGTTGCTTACGAGGCGGAGAAGGAGGCGGAGTGCTACGACGCGCCGGAGCAGCCGGAGCGGCGGCGGCTGTCTTCCGCTGTTGCTGATGAGGCGGAGAAGGAGGCGGGCTGCTCAGACGCGCCGGCGCAGGTGGAGAAGGAGGCGGAGTGCCGCCACGCGCCGGAGCAGCCGGAGAAGGAGGCGTACTGCCCTGATCACTCGCCGGAGGAGGAGGAGGCGCAGTGCCCTGACTCGCCGGAGGAGGAGGAGGAGGAGTCCAGTTCGGAAGGTTGATGAGCTCCTTCCGCCATAGACATGGAGTCTTCAGAGCAAGACCCAGTTGAGTCTCCCTTCACCGGTAGGGTGGTCAAGCTCGAGCTCCTCAAATCCCTCCGTTATTTCATCGACCATCACAACAGCATAGCCTTGTGGAATCGGAAGGCAGTGAAAAGTTGCGCCGGGTTGAGGAGGTGCAATAGAGCCGACAGCCGCCTTGACTTTGAGGTGCTGCCATTGCGTCATAAGGTGGCAATCTTGAGCCTCCGTGATAGCATCCACGGGGTAGCTGGGAGCCGTGAAGTCAGGCTGCTGAAGGAGCTCGGTGGAAGCCACGCTGCTTCTCCGCTGAGATGGTGGGGTAGCTCCGGCAGGTCGCTGGCTCTGAACTAGTAGTGCTTGTTCCTCTAGCGCTCGTACCCTTGCATTCAGCTTCTGCAGTTCGGTCTGCTCCACTTTCCTTCTCCTCTCCCGGATTTTGTAACCGCCTGCGCTGGGAAACCCAACCTTCCACGCAACGGAGCCTGCCGTGCCTCGTGTTCGTCCTGGGTGCTCAGGATTCCCGAGGGCCTGTGTGAGCTCGTCGTTCTCTCTGTCGAGAACGAACGTCCCTTGCTGCGCTGCGGAGATATACTTCTGATGCTTCTTGACGGGTATTTCAAGTTGCTCCTTCGTCCAACGGCACTTCCCTGTTTCAGGGTCCAAGGTTCCCCCAACCCCGAAGAACCAAGTCCTTGAACGGTCTGGCCAGTTCAATGTCTCTGGTTCGACCCCTTTATCAAGCAGGTCCTTCTGAGCCTTGTCCCACAACGGCCGGGCTTTGAGGTAGCCACCTGACCCCGTGCGATGGTGATGCTCCTTCTTTGCAGCATTTTTCTTGTTTGTCGCTGACATCTTCTTACTCTTCTCCGATGTCTTGTGGGCCACAAATACGGGCCAGTGATCTCTTATCTTCTCAAATCGGCCGGAGAATTCTGGAGTCTTCCCTTTATCGACAAATGTTGATTTCAACTCATTCTTCCACCTCCTGAATAGATCTGACATCTTCTTAAGAGCATGAGCCTTGACCAATGGCTCTATAACTGGCTTATCCGGATCCTCCTCTGGCGGTAGGGTGAAATTTGCCTTCAGCACGGTCCAAAGATCATCTTTCTGTCTATCATTGACAAAAGACACTTGAGGGTCTTCGCTCTTAGGCTTATTCCATTGGTGGATGCTGATCGGGATCATGTCCCTAACAAGAACCCCGCACTGAGCAGAAAATGCTTCCTTGGTCCGGCTGGGTTCAATCGGTTGGCCGTCGCCCTTGATTGCTGTGACTGTGAACCTTTCATCCTGGCACAACCTTTTCTTCGGGCCTCATCTCGTTACCAAAGTTTGGCTCGATCCGGAGGGCTAGAAAAAAAGAAAGAAGAGAGTTAATATGTGTACATACCAAAACAATTAATGCATCAATTAGCTAGTCAGCACAGGCTTAATTAATATATATACCTCGCCGGACTTTGCAACATCTCCTTCCTCCGTTCGCTCACCGGAGCAGTCATCACGGTCTCCTTCTTCCACCGGCATTCCGTCACCGGAGCCATCATAATCATGTCCTTCCACCTCCATTGTTCGATCACCGGAGCCTGCTTCACCCTCTCCTTCCAGACCATCTGTGTCGCTGAGATACGACAAGACATCACCTCCGCCGAGGATTATGTCCCCCAACAACTGTTCTGCTTCGATGTCTCGGTGCTCCATAGTTTCTGCAAATATTACAACATGGCAATTAATATACAAACATGACAGATGGATATATTAGTGCAAATGTAGACCTAGCTAGCTCGACGCTTCTACGGTTTGGGGTGGCCTCGACAACGCTTCTAGGGTTTGGGGTGGCCTAGGCAACGCTTCTAGGGTTTGGGGTGGCCTCGACAACGCTTCTAGGGTTTGGGCCGGACCGCCTCTCTCATGAATGTCCGACGTCCGGACCGACAAGGGATTTAACAAAATGACGCCATTCTGGATGTGCAGAAAATGGTCCTCGACAACGCTCTTTTAACTTGGTAAATTTGGGTGGCCTCGACAACTCTTCTAGGGTTTGGGGTGGCCTCGACAACGCTTTTTCAGTCCCGGTTTGGGTGGACTCCAGAGTTGGTCGGGTGAGAGGGGGTTGATCGACGACCCCCTCATGTCTAAGTCAATGAACAACATGAAAATTTCTAAGTGAATGAACAACTCTGAATTTTTTTACATGTACTCCTACAACATGAAAATTTCTAAGTGATTGCCAAACTGTTTGCTAAACTTTTATGCTTCATTTATATGAAGATCAATTGTCCAATATAACTATGTTCGCGATATGAGGCATTGGACATTATCTAGATCACATGCCTCAAAATCAAAGGAAAAACTCCTCTCACAACTATCCTTGGTGCCCAACAATATGAAATCATTCACAAATATTGATGTTGGACTCGACTAAATATGCACTCCATAGTCCAATCAAGTATATAAGTCCGCGGTGATCAAACACATACAAGTTACAAAAATTTCTATGCTCACAAAAATATAAGCCCGAGGGGAATTGAAGTTATCGGGGTTATGTTTATACAACAAATGGACATCTCATCTCATTTCATCTCATCTGAAAAAACATAGCACATCTAAAAAAAATACATACATACATACATGGAAAAAAATTGCTATGAACAAAAAAAACATCATATATGAACATTTTCTATATCCATCCATCCATACATACATACATACATTGAAAAAAATGCTGTGAACAAACACATCAGTAGTAATTATTTTTATAATGATTTGGCCTCAAAAAATTCTTTTATTAGTATTTTCAAACTCTAGAATGACCCTGTTGCACTAGAACTATTTCAAATAATTCTTTTCAAATGCCACAAATTTTTTGAGAAGCCCTCTGATGCCTATAGATCATTTTTATGCAAAAACCCACTTTGGTCATTTGAAACTTTTGAGCACAACTTCCATTTTTCAATTTTGGTCCAATCTTGGCATTGAACTACAACCCTATTTTTTCCTTACTAAGTTTTTTTGAAAAAATTAATCCAACTTCATGACAGTACCCACACTCCATTTCACCAAAAACCTTCTGATCCATAGTTCAAATTTTTCAAATTTTGTTCAAATGAAATTTGAACCAGATTCAAATTCCTTGCTGAAAACCTATTCTAAACCACTCCAAAAATTCTAAAATTTTGCCATCACCTTTGTCTTGCATCAGTACCTCACCACAAAAAAATTCAGAAATTTCAAAAATGCCCAAAGCCATCTAGCATTTCATCAAACACCTTCTATGCACTGTTCATCATTGTAAAAAAATTCAGAAATAAATTTTAGAAAATTCAGAAGGGGGGGGGGGCTGCTGCGGCTCTTCACTGTCCACTCCTTCTCCTCTCCTGCACGGCGTTGCTGCTGCTCTTCAATGCGTCGGGCCGGCGGTGACCATGGAGCAGTGGCAGAGCAAGGCTGAGCTCGGGGCCACGCGAAACGGGGAGCAGGGGACCATGGGAAAGGGGGGTGCTCACTTGGGGCGGCGATGGCTCGAGGACGGCGACGAGAACGGCGGGCTCGGGCGGCACGCGGCGACGGGACGAGGACGCGGGCGAGGGGAGGCGACGGGGACGGGACGGGGACAGGACGGCGGGCTCGGAATGCCGGCGACGAGGACGGCGGGCTCGGGGAGGCGACGATGCGGTCCGGCACCCCTGGCGGCGTCGAGGTGTTCGTCGGCGCCGTCGGGCAGCGAGCGCAGGATCAAGAACTGAATGGAAATTTTCACAAGTGCTGCTTATATACACTAAGCATTGGTCCCGGTTCTTGCCCAACCAACCGGGCCCAATGCACCCTTTAGTCCCGTTGTGGCCCACCAACCGGGACCAAAGGTCTCTTTTCACACCCCAAAGGGCGGGAATAGAGACCTTTGGTCCCGGTTGGTGCCACCAACCAGGACTAAAGGGGGCATTGGTCCGGTTCGTGCCACGAACCGGTACCAATCACCCCTTTAGTCCCGGTTTGGTGTCACCAACAGGGACCAAAGGCCTTGTGCTCCCGCGGCCAAAAGTTTAGTCCCCCCTCGCTATTTGAGAGGGGCGCGGAGTGGTTTATAAACCCCACTGCCGCTGCCCTCTCGAGCCTCCTCCAAATGCAGCTTACGGGCCTAACCTGACTCTCCGCTGCCTGTGGGCCTACTGGCCTTCTGCGGGCCTGAATCCTCTGGCCCGTGGTTGGTTTCTAGTCGTATTCAGGCCGTGGTGGCCCAGTAGGTGGCATTTTTTTATTTTTTCTAGTTTTTTTTGTTTTTGTTTTTTGCTTTATTTATTCTTTTGTTTTTTGTGCTTTATTTTTTAATTCTTTTTGCCTTTAGGTAATAAATATTATAAACTTTCTGTTAGTGCCATTAGTTTTTGTTATTTTAGTTTCTAACAAAAAAATTATGATAATTCTTTTTTGCTATTAAAGTTTCTAACAAAAAAGTTCTTTATGAAAATTCTTTTTGCTTTTAAGTTTTGAACAAAAATACTTTGCTAATTTTAGTTGCATAAATTTATATAATTTTAGTTTCAATATACTAGAGGTTTATAAAAGCTTTTTATGTTGATTCCTTTTGCTAGCTATTAGAATTTCATTAAAGTTTTCTAGTTCATT
Source organism: Thinopyrum elongatum (assembly GCA_011799875.1). Classification (NCBI taxonomy): domain Eukaryota; kingdom Viridiplantae; phylum Streptophyta; class Magnoliopsida; order Poales; family Poaceae; genus Thinopyrum; species Thinopyrum elongatum. Next base: position 657,006,953 of record CM022303.1, on the reverse strand, counting down.
CTTTTTCTATTAGAGTTTCATTAAAGTTTTCTATTTCATTCTTTTAGTTATTATTTTTGTGCTATTAAGTTTCATAAAAGTTTTCCAGTTCATTCTTTTTATATTAGTTCATTCTTTGAGCTAAATGACCCTGAAATTGAAAAGCACTTCAGATGAACTCTGAAGAGGTTGAAATTGGCATGGTATCATCATTTCACCCACATAGCATGTGCTAAAAAGTTGAGAGGGTTACGGCAAAAACTGGATGCACTTCGTGTACAAAATGGACAATCTCTTTCGAAGTATCAGGGTTTCGGACGAAACTCATCTGTTCACAAGGGATTTCATTTTTTTGAACTTATTTGAACTCCAGACTTTTTGTGTGTTCAAAATGAACCATTCCAAGCCACATCATCAATTTTCAACCCTTTCTGACTTCATATGTTATTTTTCATGCATTTACTGCTTTTTTTGAGATAAATGGCCCTGAAATTGAAAAGCACTTCAAATGAACTCTGAAGAGGTTGAAAATTGGCATGATATCATCATTTCACCCACATAGCATGTGCGAAAAAGTTGAGAGGGTTACGGCAAAAACTGGATACACTTCGTGTACAAAATGGACAATCTCTTTCGAAGTATCAGGGTTTCGGACGAAAACTCATCTGTTACAAAGGGATTTCATTTTTTTGAACATATTTAAACTCCAGACTTTTTGTGTGTTCAAAATGAACCATTCAAAGCCACATCATCAATTTTCAAGCCTTTCTGACTTCATCTGTTATTTTTCATGCATTTACTGATTTTTTTGAGCTAAATGACCCTGAAATTGAAAAGCACTTCACATGAACTCTGAAGAGGTTAAAAATTGGCATGATATCATCATTTCACCCACATAGCATGTGCTAAAAAGTTGAGAGGGTTACGGCAAAAACTGGATGCACTTCGTGTACAAAATGGACAATCTCTTTCGAAGTATCAGGGTTTCGGACAAAAACTCATCTTTTACAAAAGGGATTTCATTTTTTAAACTTATTTGAACTCCAGACTTTTTGTGTGTTCAAAATGAACCATTCAAAACCACATCATCAATTTTCAACCCTTTCTGATTTCATCTGTTATTTTTCATGCATTTACTGATTTTTTGAGCTAAATGACCCTGAAATTGAAAAGCACTTCACATGAACTCTGAAGAGGTTGAAAATTGGCATGATATCATCATTTCACCCACATAGCATGTGCTAAAAAGTTGAGAGGGTTACGGAAAAAACTGGATGCACTTCGTGTACAAAATGGACAATCTCTTTTGAAGTATCAGGGTTTCGGACAAAAACTCATCTGTTACAAAGGGATTTCATTTTTTGAACTTATTTGAACTCCAGACTTTTTGTGTGCTCAAAATGAACCATTCAAAGCCATATCATCAATTTTCAACCCTTTCTGACTTCATCTGTCTTCACTTTTCCTTCGCTTGTGTCCTTTGTTTATTGCGCCGTAACCATGGATATTCTTCATCGCTTAACAGGGTGCTTGGGTCAGCCTTGACTTTGAAGGGAGGAATTTCATGAAACTTTTCATAATCTTCAGACATGTCTGTCTTACCCTCCACTCCCACGATGTCTCTTTTCCCTGAATGAACTATGTGGCGCTTTGGCTCATCGTATGATGTATTCGCTTCCTTATCTTTTCTTTTTCTTGGTTTGGTAGACATGTCCTTCACATAGAAAACCTGCGCCACATCATTGGCTAGGACGAATGGTTCGTCTTTGTACCCAAGATTGTTCAGATCCACTGTTGTCATTCCGTAATGTGGCTCTACCTGTACCCCGCCTCCTGACAGATTGACCCATTTGCACTTAAACAAAGGGACCTTAAAATCATGTCCGTAGTCAAGTTCCCATATGTCCACTATGTAACCATAATATGTGTCCTTTCCCCTCTTGGTTGCTGCATCAAAGCGGACACCGCTGTTTTGGTTGGTGCTCTTTTGATCTTGGGCGATCGTGTAAAATGTATTCCCATTTATCTCGTATCCTTTGTAAGTCAATACAGTCGAAGATGGTCCCCTGGACAACGAGTACAGCTCATCAGAAACAGTGTTGTCACCTCTGAGACGTGTTTCCAACCAACTGCCGAAAGTCCTGATGTGTTCACATGTAATCCAGTCGTCACACTGCTCCGGGTGTTTGGAGCGCAGAATGTTCTTGTGTTCATCGACATACGGGGTCACCAAGGTAGAGTTCTGTAGAACTGTGTAGTGTGCTTGAGACCAAGAATGCCCGTCCCTGCATATTATTGAGTCCCCTCCTAGCGTGCCTTTTCCAGTCAGTCTCCCCTCATACCGCGATTGAGGGAGACCAATCTTCTTAAGGTCAGGAATGAAGTCAACACAAAACCCAATGACATCCTCTGTTTGATGGCCCATGGAGATGCTTCCTTTTGGCCTAGCACGGTTACGGACATATTTCTTTAGGACTCCCATGAACCTCTCAAAGGGGAACATATTGTGTAGAAATATGGGGCCCAGAACGACAATCTCGTCGAATAGATGAACTAGGACGTGCATCATGATATTGAAGAAGGATGGTGGGAACACCAGCTCGAAACTGACAAGACATTGCGCCACATCACTCCTTAGCCTTGGTATGATTTCTGGATCGATCACCTTCTGAGAGATTGCATTGAGGAATGCACATAGCTTCACAATGGCTAATCGAACGTTTTCTGGTAGAAGCCCCCTCAATGCAACCGGAAGCAGTTGCGTCATAATCACGTGGCAGTCATGAGACTTTAGGTTCTGGAACTTTTTCTCTGCCATATTTATTATTCCCTTTATATTCGACGAGAAGCCAGACGGGACCTTCATACTGAGCAGGCATTCAAAGAAGATTTCCTTCTCTTCTTTGGTAAGAGCGTAGCTGGCAGGACCTTCATACTGCTTTGGAGGCACGCCGTCTTTTTCGTGCCAACGTTGCAGGTCCTCCCATGCCTCCGGTGTATCTTTTGTCTTTCCATACACGCCCAAGAAGCCTAGTAGGTTCACGTAAAGGTTCTTTGTCACGTGCATCACGTCGATTGAAGAGCGGACCTCTAGGTCTTTCCAGTAGGGTAGGTCCCAAAATATAGATTTCTTCTTCCACATGGGAGCGCGTCCCTCAGCGTCATTCGGAACAGATAGTCCGCCGGGACCCTTTCCAAAGATTATGTGTAAATCATTGACCATAGCAAGTACGTGATCACCGGTACGCATGGTGGGCTTCTTCCGGTGATCTGCCTCGCCTTTGAAATGCTTGCCTTTCTTTCGACATTGATGGTTGGTCGGAAGAAATCGATGATGCCCCAGGTACACATTCTTCCTGCATTTGTCCAGGTATATACTTTCGGTGTCAGCTAAACAGTGCGTGCATGCGTGGTATCCCTTGTTTGTCTATCCTGAAAGGTTACTGAGAGCAGGCCAATCATTGATGGTTACAAACAGCAACGCATGCAGGTCAAATTCCTCCTGTCTGTGCTCATCCCACACACGTACACCGTTTCCATTCCACAGCTGTAAAAGTTCTTCAACTAATGGCCTTAGGTACACATCAATGTCGTTGCCGGGTTGCTTAGGGCCTTGGATGAGTACTGGCATCATAATGAACTTCCGCTTCATGCATAGTCAAGGAGGAAGGTTATAGATACATAGAGTCACGGGCCAGGTGCTGTGATTGCTGCTCTGCTCCCCGAAAGGATTAATGCCATCCGCGCTTAAACCAAACCATACGTTCCTTGGGTCACCTGCAAACTCAGCCCGGTACTTTCTCTCGATTTTTCTCCACTGCGACCCGTCAGCGAGTGCTCTCAACTTCCCGTCTTTCTTACGGTCCTCTCTGTGCCATCGCATCAACTTGGCATGCTCTTTGTTTCTGAACAGACGTTTCAACCGTGGTATTATAGGAGCATACCACATCACCTTGGCAGGAACCCTCTTCCTGGGGGGCTCGCCGTCAACATCACCAGGGTCATCTCGTCTGATCTTATACCGCAATGCACCGCATACCGGGCATGCGTTCAAATCCTCGTACGCACCGCGGTACAGGATACCGTCATTAGGGCATGCATGTATCTTCTGCACCTCCAATCCTAGAGGGCATACGACCTTCTTTGCTGCGTACGTACTGTCGGGCAATTCGTTATCCTTTGGAAGCTTCTTCTTCAATATTTTCAGTAGCTTCTCAAATCCTTTGTCAGGCACAGCATTCTCTGCCTTCCACTGCAGCAATTCCAGTACGGTACCGAGCTTTGTGTTGCCATCTTCGCAATTGGGGTACAACCCTTTTTGGTGATCCTCTAACATGCGATCGAACTTCAGCTTCTCCTTTTCACTTTCGCACTGTCTCCTTGCATCAACAATGACCCGGCGGAGATCATCATCGGGCACATCGTCTGGTTCCTCTTGATCTTCAGCTTCCCCCGTTGCAGCATCACCATATTCAGGGGCACATAGTTGTCATTGTCCTCTTCTTCTTCGCTGTCTTCCATCATAACCCCTATTTCTCCGTGCCTGGTCCAAACATTATAGTGTGGCATGAAACCCTTATAAAGCAGGTGGGTGTAAAGGATTTTCCGGTCAGAGTAAGACTTTGTATTCCCACATATAGGGCATGGACAACACATAAAACCATTCTGCTTGTTTGCCTCAGCCACTTCGAGAAAATTATGCACGCCCTTAATGTACTCGGAGGTGCGTCTGTCACCGTACATCCATTGTCGGTTCATCTGCGTGCATTATATATAATTAAGTGTGTCAAAAACCATTACAAAACATCATGAATAGATAAGTGACCAAATTAATACAAGTTCATCATCACATTAAAACCAAAGTACATACATAGTTCTCATTGAACAACATATAGCTCTCCAGAGCATCTAATTAAACCATACATTATTGAAACTATGTAAAATATTTCAATGCAACAACAAATGCGATCATAATCGCAACCAAGGTAACAATTGATCCAACGGCATAATGATACCAAGCCTCGGTATGAATGGCATATTTTCTATACTTTCTAATCTTGAAGCGCATTGCATCCATCTTGATCTTGTGATCATCGACGACATCCGCAACATGCAACTCCAATATCATCTTCTCCTCCTCATTTTTTTTCAATTTTTCCTTCAAGTAATTGTTTTCTTCTTCAACTAAATTTAACCTCTTGACAATAGGGTCCCTTGGAATTTCTGGTTCACATACCTCCTAGATAAAAAAATCTATGTCACGTTGGTCGGCATAATTGTCATAAACAATAAATGAACCAAATAGTTATAAAATATAATATATATACCACATCCGAATCATAGACAGGACGAGGGCCGATGGGGGCGGATATCAAAACCATCGCACTATATAATAACAAACAATAATAAAAGTAAGAAAATTATACAAGTATCTATCTAAATCATACAAGTAAGAATTTTTTTCATTTAGAAAGAAGATAAGAACAAGAGGCTCACCACGGTGGTGCCGGCGACGAGATCGGCGCGGGAGATCGACGGCGGTGAAGACGGGGACGGGATGTGACGGACCGCTAAACCTAGACAAATCTTGAGGAAAATGGAGCTTGGAGGTCGAGTTTGGAGAGGAGAAAGCTTAAGTAGTGTGGCTCGGGCATTTCATCGAACACCTCATGTGCATAGGAGGTGAGCTAGAGCACCACAAAGGCCTCCCCTCGCCGGCCAGAAAAAAACAGAGCAGTGGAGTGCTCTGCTCGCGGGCGAGGGGTATATATAGGCACAACATTGGTCCCGGTTCGTGGTTGGAACCGGGACTAAAGGCCACCCTTTGGTCCCGGTTCCAGACACGAACCGGGACCTCCCGGTTCGTGTCTGGAACCGGGACGAAAGGGTGCAGACGAACCGGGACCAATGCCCCACGAGGCCCGGCCAGCCCCCTGGGCGCACGAACCGGGACGTATGCCCCCATGGGTCCCGGTTCCTGACTGAACCGGGACTAATGGGCTGGGCAGGCCTGAACCAAAGCCCTGTTTTCTACTAGTGTCACATTCTCTAAATTGAACCAGACAATTCAAAAGGAACAAGCGAACTAATTTCTTACCTACTTGGCATTCCACCGAACACATGTTGGTGGCTCGGGTTGACCACCATCACAATAGCCATCGAGCCTTCTTCTTTTTTCGGGTCGTCATGTTGTTCAAGTGTGTCATGTGACCACAGTCTCCCATGCCTGGTGGCGCCTATGGATTATAGGCAACTCAGTGCGCAAACATAAAAAATAAATAACCGATACCGGTCATTGATGGTCTTCTGGATGAGCTACACGGTTATAATGTGTACTTAACAATCGTTTTATCTATTCCCACATCGATTCACCAATCCACGAACTCGTATGGATAGAAGGTCCGTAGAAGTAAAAGTGGGACAATGGGAGAAAAGGGTAAGGAGTACGCAAAAAAAGATTTAGGACTTTCTGCCCATGAACAAATAGTAGCATTTGAAACCGGAAAGATTTACTTTGTTTATTAAATCCGCAAGGAAGGGCTAGAATCCAAAGAAATGACGAGCTAGTGGATAGTTCGAATTTCAATGATTAGAGAGAGGAATGAAACACTTGTCTTTCACAATCAATTCTTTTTTTTTACGGAGCCGGCATCGGCGATGGCATTGGGTCATCGCAAGCGATGGAGCGACCTCTCAGAATGATTTGGTTAATTGACATTTGTTACTTAAGTCTTAACATGATGCATATAACGATATGCAATCATCTAGTTCACCTGACTTGGTTCCAAGTTGTTCTCACACATGGTTTCCTCAAAACTTTATATTAGTTCTTGTTTCACAAAAGTGAGAAGCGATTCACTGATTTGAGGTCTGCTACGAGGAGCTCGAGATTTTCTTCATGCGTACAGAGTCCCTCATTGCTATCTCACACTAGGGCGCCTGATGCCAAGAGCGTTCATGATGCCAAGGCGACTCTTGTTACTCTTGATTCTACATTTTGTTGTTCATGGGATTGACACCGTGATTCATAGCACTAGTCATCAACCCGTGCGTCCGCACGGGCTAGCCTACATTTAGATAGATGTTTATGTGTTATAGTTGTAGTAACATTTGTTGCATGCAGTACTTCTAAGAAATGAATTTTGAAATAATAATTATAATAAATTTTAAATTATTGCAAACATTGAAGAATGCATAATCTCTATCATATGAAAAAAAGATATATTATTTTCAGTAAATTCATGATCGTATAATTTACATATATCTATGTTTACATAATTATCTTGGAGTAATTTTGTATTGTCTTCATCAATATATAAATATTGTACATGACAACATGGCAATATTCACCAATATATTCATCGGTATGGAGTATTTACTAATTGAGTGTCCTGAAGCCCTAAATTATTAGTTAACATACTCTAGAAAAAGTATATTTTCCAAGACAAAATAATTATTAATCGATTTCCTATCATTAATAGTATGATCTGAAATCTTGTGTGCTTGCCACACCAATTTTCTAAAACTCAATGACACTAATGTATCACGATATCGTGTAGAAACCCCAAGTTTCAGAAAAATGTACTTGTAGATGTGTACTGGAAGACCAATGCATGCACGCTCTTATCTTCTATTTGATATTTAACATGCACAATAAGTAATTTTGTTTCATAACCCACATATAAAATATTGTTTTTGTTGAATGTTAATGTAAGTGGATATTTGCATGTTGGAAAATCTAGATTTTCCCATATTTAATGAAGGGATTTTTTACGGCGGTCAGATGTGCTTGCGATCCTCTTGTACGTCCCAATAAGTAGGAATTAGCTCCTGCAGTAAATATCTGCGCACTGTCAACCTGAAAAAACTGAATATCATTGTGTTTAGCGACAGTAGTAAAAAGAGAAGGAGAGGGACGGAAGTTGTCGAGAGAGAGACAGAGAGGACTGCCGGCAGCCAAGCTGACTTTCCAAGCAGCAGGAAAGCGAGTCCGGCTGAAAGAGAAGCAGCAATTCCGCACGTACATGTAACCCAGATTGAGCGGCTCCTGCCACACCCACGTGAGAACACATGATTGATGGTAGCAGGACCATGGCAGTATTAGCCTGCGGCATTGGCATCTGAATGTGATGAAGCAAGCTAGCTTGATTCGTCCCTAATGCGATTCTGCATGAAACTTGTCCGGCAAGATCCACATGTAGAAGACAACCTCGATTGACCTAACGATTTCATAAGAGTTGGCGGCGGTGTGAGATTGAGACACGAATAAGAGAGATATCCGAGAGAGATTGATATTTGACACCGTTCCAGGACCTTCGTCGTACTGTCTTGGGGCATCGGCCTGTGAATGGTGATGAAGCAAGCTAGTTGTTATTCCTTCCTGATGCGATCCTCCATGAAGCTTGTCCGGCGAGATCCACACATAGAAGGCAGCCTTGATTACCCAAACAATTTGATAAAAGTCAGCGTCGACGTGAGATGGGGACATGAATAAGAGAGATGTCAGAGAGAGAGATACTTGACACCGTTCCAGCCCTGTGGGAATATTACGGTTAAAGGATTCATCTCGGTTGTTCATCTAGCTAACAATCCAATGGTTAATAGCTGTTTCGATGTGAGGCTCAGAAAGGTGCTTCTAATTACTATAACAATATATATATTGTTATGTTCAAAAAAATAAATATATATATTGTTACGTGTAGGTTGGCTCTTTTTTTCATATAAATATAAGATTGTTACGTGTAGGTTGCCTCTTTTTTCACGGCAAAAGTAACGTAAAACCTAGAGTGAGGATAGGCTAATTACATAGATCAATGGTTATGATATTTTTAATGATGTGGATTAACATAGACTCGTATGGTGCCTTCAATTAGTAAATATAAGATATAAGATATAAGAATGTGGAGTAACGATGTATAGGTTGGAAAAAGCGCTAGGCGTAAGCGAGGCGGTTGGCCGTCTCCTAGTGTCTAGGCAGTGCTTAAGCGCCCTAATAGCAGCCTAGGCGGTTATATATATAGTTTTTACTATCAGGGTGTATCTATGGTTATTATATGTGTATTATATTAATTCAAGACATATAAATAAGTTAACTACCAGCTATTACCATTGGAATATGACCGTTTTGGCATATCAATACAATTTGGCATTATTTCTCGCTTGGATAGATAATTTCTTGCTTGCCCTGCCTAGACTTTCGCCTATGCCCTAGGCGATGCATTTGGCCATCGCCTAGCGCCTAAGCGTGCCTAAGCGCCTTCTAGGCACTGCCTTTTCCAACAGATTTGGAGTAATGGTGCATATTACATGCACCGCTGGACAATCAGGAGCTTCAAGCTAATCATTTCCTAATGTCTCCCAAATCTCATTAACATGTTTGTCGTAGTGTGTGCATGTGGCCTAATGTGTGTTTTGTATTGCCTAAAAACCTGACTTTAACAAAGTAAAATGAGGGAATTGTCTTGGGTACTATCCACCAGGACTAGCTCACTCAGAGATGAAATGTGTTGGCACACCGGATGGGTATTTTTCTTTCTCTGCTTATGACCATGTGATCACTATGAACCACAATTGATGGGAACTATATATATGCATGAACACTTGATGGGAGGTTGGAAAATAAATAAATATCATAACAACTCATTGACGAGGTGGATGGAGACCAGTAATTGGATTGTTGTACTTTTTCTTTAACAGCTAGAGATGTTTGCTTGAGTTTGTACCTCCACCTTTTCAACCAAATGAGCTTCTTATACTTGGTTGGACACTAATATAAAGTTAAGGTGAGACCCGAGCACTTAGCCAATTGGAGCGAAGTCAGACAACATCTTCCGTGTCTCCAATCAATGCAATAAAAATCCCTCGCACCGCGCCGACTTGCCCGGGACCACAGTCGGTGAACCATGTGGGCACACAACCGCATCGCTGCCAAGTCTCATAGTAGTGCCTCTCTCTCCTCGCAGCAGCCTGTCTCCGGCTCAATAAAAGTTAGGCGATTTATGCTTTCCCATGCTAAGTCTTTATTAATTAGAGAGTTATATTGTGTCATCTAAAATATCAATGGGCATTCAAAATGAACCATAATGTGGTATATTAGCATGGTATCTCCCTTTGAATGTTCCGGTTGACTGACTTGGCAACATGTTTACACTTGTTATCAAAAGTTTAAATTGGCCTCGATGGTATTATAACTTTTGAGTAGTATCATATTCATATTACCACATAATGATTACATGTTCAAAATGCATGATTATGATTTTCGTGCTCTCTAGTTAGTCGCTTCCTAGTCTTTTGCTAGTCTTCATGTATACTAGCCATGAATTCTGCTTGTGCCAGGTTTTGCCATAACAGTCCATCATACCTACTTATTTGTATCATTGGTAAATATAGTAAAAGTAAATTGCCATTGGTGCATTAACAAAAAGTAAATACACTATAAATGTTTCACATTGCTTCGATGATCATAAACATATTTTGTTTTCCACGATCTCATAATGATGGTTCTGGACAATAAAAAATGCAGGAAAAGGCCTACTAAATAAAAGGTCTCCGATTCTTAAAGTGGAAGGAGGACAAATCTTTTTGAAACAAAAGATATATAAAATAGAGTGTGTGGTACCTCGCACAGTTACAAGGCGCAATGGAAAATGTATGTATTTCCTATGGTAAAATCTTCAGCGTTGACCCAAAACATTGGTAATAAGAGCTGAACCACCCTTTCAATGCTACAAATATGCGCATGACAATTTTCTGCTTCCCTCTGTGAAGGGTCTATCCTTTTACTTTTTATGTTGAATCATTCCATCCTTCTTTTAAAGCACCAACTATTAAGAGTGTGATTATCATTCTTAGTTTAATGCATTTTGTAACATTAAGTAATGTACGATTGTGATGCTTTCAACTCCCGATTTGTATACTTAGTTGTATCTTGGATTCATTGATGTCTCGTGGATAATACGGGCATCGTTGACATTTATAAAAGACTTGTGAGATAGCGTGTTACCATATTGTATTATGTTCACTTTGAACATGTTGGTACGTTGAGCTTTCGTATTATGGCTTTCCAGTTGATTCAGGTCTTATCATAGGATGACCCTACTCGTTATTTTTTTGTTATTCATTTGCTTACTCCACCGGCTTCAGAAGAACAACCCTGCCGCTAATCTACTAATGCTCCGGCGGCCAGACCCAACTATGGCGCAGATGTACTCCTCCTTGGCTGCCTCCAGCTGCTGAAAATATACAATTTCATGAATTTGTAGAGACAATTATCAGTTTCTAAGTTGGTTGTTACACCGGTATGGAGTTTCCGTCCCAGCTCAACCCCTTTTTTCATGGCATCGTGCTACAAAGCATCACCACTTAGAGAGATCATTTTTTTGAAATTGATAAATCATTATGGTCTCGGTGCTGCATAAGAATTTCATATGAGAATCGAGACATACAAGATTATAATATTCAAATTGTATTGAGATACTTTATCATGTTAAATTTGTTCCTTTTCAATTTCTAATCTGAATTTTCAAAGATTTTTCACTTGAAGTTGAGATGGAAGACAACTTATTTAGTATATAATTTACAATTTAAGGTTTTCAATCCTTACATCATTCAGTCAACATTGTTATGAAGAAAAGTAAGAAATAAAATTCATCAAGTTTACATAATGTGCACTTCAACATTCAAGTTGAGTTGTTTTGAGATAAATCAAAAGATGGTTGATTAATTTCTGTGGGGGTATAGGTCTGGACTTTTTTTGAGCAAACACAGTAGGGAAAAACTCCCTACTATAACTCTATTTTTCATTAATCAGTGGGGTGGGGGGTTACATGTTACTGTACATAGAGAAGGAAAACATGAAAGAGATTACAATGTGTCTGTCAATGATTGCATCCCATCCTTTAGGCTAGGTCTGGCTCTTTTGATGACAGTACTATAATGTTCTTTGAAACATGCAATGCAGTGCAATAAGTCTCTGTCATTGTTATCAAAGATTATGCCATCCATGTGCTTCCATATGCTCCAGCATCCTGCTATCAGTCTCTCCTTGAATCCCTTGTTATGATTTCTGGTCTTACCTTCTTTAAGCATCTCAATAGTATCTAGATATGTGTTCCATTCCATTCCTATTGCTATCCAGAAGTTTTTGCTGAAATCACATTCAAAGAAAAGGTGCTGCAGATATTCATTGGACTCTTCATCACATAGTACAAAACTTTTGCTATCTATGTGGAAATTCTTCCTGGTCAGCAGGTCTCTAGTGTTTAGTCTGTCTAGCAAGAGGAGCCAAAAGAGAATTTTTGTTTGGGTAGATTACATGATTTCTAAATCCATTGGAATGGTTTTGCTGCATCTGGTGGGCTACCAATAAGGTGCAGGTATATTCTTTTGTTGGAGTATTTGTTGCCTTTCAACAGAAACTGCTAGCAGTCTTTATTAGTATTGTCATGATGTATGATATTTATGAGGTCCAACATTTCTTGGCTCTGCTGAACAGTGATGCGGAGCATCCTACGGACATCACCATGTCAAGAGTCTGTTTGGCAAGTGACACCTGCCACATCTACTTCACATACACAAAGGTGAATCATCTCCTTTACACGTGCTCACTTGACCTCTTCGAGGATGGTATTGTAGCGACCCGACCCGAATGGATCGAATCTCTGTGTTCAAGTGTCATCCCTGGATCGGTAATGCTGACACACACAGTACTTGAGGGATTTATAACAGAGTAGCAATCACACACTTATTACATCGAATGTCTCAAAAGAGAACTGCTTACAATAAATATGGCTTAAGGCCATCTAATTAAGATAACAGCGTAAGGCTTGGAAGATAAAGTGAGTCCATCAACTCCAACGGCATAGCTGAGTGCACGACAACGACCTAGCACACCTTACTCTTCGTCTGAAAAGTCTGCAACATGATACGTTGCAGCCCGAAACGGGTCAGCACATGGAATATGCTGGCAATATAACACAGTAGAGCAATGAACAGAATAATTGCTAATACTACATGCATATTTGGCTGGTGGAAAAGCTCTAGGGTTATACTGTTTTGCGAAAAGCCAATTTTTCCCTACAACAAAGGAATATATTTTATTTAACTATCATGGTGGTTGTTGAACATTGAGAAGGTAAATCCCCCTCTCAATCCCAATTAAAAGTAATCATTAATCCCAACAAATTAATTTAGAGTGATGGGATTCAATATGATAATCCAAGAACCAGATACTCAAGATGTCCATAACCGGGGACACGGCTAATCATGACTAGTTTGTACACTCTGCAGAGGTTTGTGCACTTTTCCCCACAAGACTCGATCTCCTCCGTTGGATTTCTCGCACTACATGGTGTTTGAGAAACGGATGACCGAGACACAGTCTTTCAGAAACATTTACTCTTTACTCTGGGTAGACCGTTACACCTACTTTCCCCTACATCTGCTAGCCTACCACTGAAAGAGGTCCTGTAACATACTCAACTATGCTAGAGCCCATAATAGCTTGTGGCTGCACACGGAAGTTTCTAGCATGAATAACCTTATGATCCCTTTGAGCCTGGGTGGCGGACCGTAGGAGGATCACACGGTATATCCCCGGGATCTCCTAGGACAACACTGGTATATCCCCAGGTGCCCAAACAAGCAATCCACCCAGATGTGTATTAAAGTTGCCACCTTAAGTTGAACCATTAATTAAAAATCTCACATCTGTCATGGATACACTCAAAACCCAATCCACGTCTACGAGCATAGCATGGCAATATAAGCATAGCGTAGAAGTAACTCCCAAGGGTTTTATAATAAAAGGGCAATAGGTTCTACCTCATCATCTACTTCCCAATACCCACAAGTTAATCACATCCTAATCATGCAATGTTTGAGGGTCGAAACTAATGCATAAAAACTGGGTAACGAAGAAGTATGATCAATGTGTTACTTGCCTTGCTGACGATCTGCAAATCCTAGGGACTCGTAGTAGCACGCTTCGCACTCCGGGAATTCTATCGCAAACAAACAATAGCATACATAAGCAATCAAGCGAAGATGCACGGGTAAAATCCAAATGAGAAAACCTAACCAGAAAGTTCAACTGAAGAACTCCGGTTTGCAAAAAGAATCAAATCAAACGGAGCAACGAAACTCAAACTGCGAAAGAAACAAGCTTCGATTACTAATCTGGACTAAAGTCAAATTTTACAGTAGCAAAAACTTGTTTAAGTTGGTTAAACAGAAAGAGGGCTTCGAGACGAAGATCTAGGCGCTTGAATCGCCTGATTCCGACAAACGAGCGAAAAGTTATACTAAAACAAAAATCGGATCAGAAATCGCGATCGAAAATAATCGCGGAAAATCCGAGAAAAAGAAAACTAACGAACAGGCTAACGAACGAACGTTCGCTGTCTGCGGTTAAACGGTGAAAACCGTTCGTTAAAACGAACGTACGGACGAACGTCCGCTAAATAACTAAACCGACGGAAAACCGATCTAAAAAGAATAAACCGGTATTTAAAAAAAACCGAATCTAGATCTAGGGTTTAAACAAAAACCGATCGGTTTTTTTTCACGAAAACCGACGGCGGCGGCGGCTACCTCCGGCGGTCGGCGGGACAGCGGCGGCGGCGAGGCGACGGGGCGGGGCGCGCGCGGTGCGGCGGCGCGGTGCGGCGGGCGGGGTGCGGCGGCTCGGCGGCGAGCGGCGGCGGCTGGCGCGGCGAGCGAGGCGGCGCGGCGGCTCGGCGGCGCGGCGAGGGCAGGCGGCGGCGGCGGCGGCGGCTTGGGGCTCCAGGGGGGGGCCCCGGGTCGGCTTTTAAAGAGGGGGAAGGGGTGGCGGCTTGGGGAAGGGGGCGAGGGCGGCGACGGCGGCGGCTCGGACTCCTCCGGCGAGTCCGTCTCCGGCACGGGACGGGATGGCGGCGCGGGGCGGCTGGGCCGGCTGGGCTTCGGCCCGGTTCGGTCCGGCGGATTTTTTTTTTAAATAATTCCGCGCAGAAAAACAAATAAAAGAAATACTAAACGGACTCCAAAATTCCCGAAATAAATTTTCCCCGTCCTCTAAAAATCTCCCGGACAAGGTAAACATTTATTTGGGACTCGAATGCAATTTTGAAAAATGCATATTTTTTCTAAATTCAAATAAAATTGCAATAAAATCCAAATAAATTATTTATTTGATTTTAATATTTTTCCTCCAATATTCCATTTATTTTGGAGAAGTCATATTATCTCCTCTCATATATTTTTAATATGAAATATTTTCGGAGAGAAAAATAATTAAACCAAATTGATCCTTGTTTCAATATTTGAGAAAATTCAAATATGAAAACGGTGAAATCCCCAACTCTCTCCGTGGTCCTTGAGTTGCTCAGGATTTCGAGGATCGCAAAACGAAATGCAATAAAATATGATATGCATGGATGACCTATGTATAACATTCCAAATTAAAAATTTGGGATGTTACAAACCTACCCCCCTTAAGATGAATCTCGCCCTCGAGATTCGGGTTGGCTAGAAAACAGGTGTGGGTGGTCCTTCCGGAGGTCTTCTTCGCGCTCCCAGGTGGCTTCATCTTCGGTATGATGACTCCACTGAACTTTGCAAAACTTGATAACTTTGTTGCGTGTAACTCGGCTGGCAAACTCGAGAATCTTGACGGGTTTCTCCTCGTAGGTTAGATCACTATCCAATTGAATTGCTTCTAGGGGCACTGTATCTCTTAGAGAAATATCAGCCATCTCCGCATGGCACTTCTTCAACTGGGAAACATGAAACACATCATGAACTCCTGTCAGTCCTTCGGGCAATTCCAACTTGTAGGCAACTTCACCCATACGTCCCAATACTCGGTATGGTCCTACAAACCTCGGGGCTAACTTTCCTTTAACTCCAAAACGTTTCACTCCTCGTAAGGGTGATACTCGTAGATATGCTCTGTCTCCGACTTCATAGGTTACCTCCTTGCGTTTTGGGTCGGCATAACTCTTCTGTCTGGACTGGGCTACTTTCAGTCTATCTCGAATCAGCTTAACCTTCTCTTCGGATTCCTTAATCAAATCCGGTCCAAACAACTGACGGTCTCCAACTTCATCCCACATCAACGGTGTTCTGCACCTCCTTCCATACAAAGCCTCGAAAGGTGCCATCTTCAAACTGGCTTGGTAGCTGTTGTTGTATGAGAACTCCGCGTAGGGCAAATTGTCATCCCAACTAGATCCATAATCTAGCGCACAAGCTCTTAACATGTCCTCCAGAATCTGATTGACTCTCTCGATCTGTCCATCTGTCTGCGGATGAAAAGCTGTACTAAACTCTAGCCTGGTTCCCAATGTCTGGTGTAGTTGGCGCCAAAACTTTGAAGTAAACTGGGTTCCTCTATCTGATACGATGGTCCTCGGAACTCCGTGCAGACATACGATCCTGGTCATATATATCTTGGCCAACTTCGCACTCGTATATGTGGTTTTCACTGGGATAAAGTGAGCTACTTTGGTCAACCGATCCACTACTACCCAGATAGAATCATATCCTGATCGGGTCCTGGGTAATCCGGTGATGAAATCCATGCCAAGCTTATCCCACTTCCATTCGGGTATTGGCATAGGCTGTAGCAATCCTGCGGGCTTCTGATGCTCTGCCTTCACTCTCTGACATACATCACATACGGCTACATACTCAGCAATATCCCTCTTCATACCCGTCCACCAGAAACGCTCTTTTAAGTCCAAATACATCTTGGTGTTTTCGGGGTGTATCGAGTATGGCGAGTCATGAGCCTCCTGTAGTATCAACTTCCTGATCTCGGCATTATTGGGTACATACACACGGTCCTCAAACCATAAGGTGTCGCGCTCATCTTCACGAAAACCTTTGGTTTTTCCTTTGCGCATTCTATCCTTTATCTCGGCAATTTCTTTGTCCTCTTTCTGAGCTTCTCGAATCCTTCCCAATAATGTTGACTGAACTTCCATAACTGCGACAAAACCTCTAGGGACTATCCCCAAACGAAACTCCCTGAGATCTTCGGATAACCCCTTTGGTAAACCTCCGCTTTTGAGGGTATTGACATAACTCTTCCGGCTCAAAGCGTCTGCTACGACATTGGCTTTTCCTGGATGATAATGCAACTTCATATCATAATCCTTTATAAGTTCCAACCATCTCCTCTGCCTGAGGTTCAGCTCCTTCTGAGTGAAAATATACTTCAAGCTCTTGTGATCCGTGTACACATCACAACGATTCCCAATAAGAAAATGTCTCCAAGTCTTAAGTGCATGAACTACAGCTGCTAACTCCAAGTCATGCGTGGCATAATTCAACTCATGCGGCCGAAGCTGAGGTGAGGCATATGAAACAACTCTTCCTTCCTGCATAAGTACTCCTCCCAGTCCTAAGCGAGAAGCGTCGCAATACACTTGGAAATCCTTGCGTATATCTGGCAGAATCAGAACTGGGGCTGTAACCAAACGTTTCTTCAGTTCCTGAAAACTTGCCTCACATTCATCTGTCCATTTGAACTTAGTGTCCTTCTTCAGTAACTCCGTCATAGGCTTCGCAATCTTAGAAAAATTCTCGATAAATCTCCGATAATATCCTGCAAGTCCAAGAAAACTGCGGATCTCCCCCACTGAGGTGGGTGCCAACCACTCAGTGACAGACTGAACCTTAGTGGGGTCTACTGCTATACCTTCGCCCGATATAACATGTCCAAGAAATCCAACTTCCTTCAACCAAAACTCACATTTGCTGAACTTGGCATACAACTGATGTTCCCTGAGCTTCTCGAGAACTAGATGCAGATGCTCCTTGTGCTCCTCTTCATTCTTTGAGTATACCAAGATATCATCAATGAACACCACGACAAACTTATCCAAGAACTCCATGAACACCTTGTTCATCATACTCATGAAATAGGCAGGGGCATTAGTCAATCCAAATGACATAACTGTGTACTCATATAGCCCATACCGGGTGGTGAAGGCTGTCTTAGGTATATCCTGTTCTCGGATCTTCAGCTGGTGATACCCTGATCTCAGATCGATCTTGGAGAACACTTTAGCTCCTTGCAACTGATCAAACAAATCATTAATCATTGGCAGTGGGTACTTGTTCTTAATCGTCACTTCATTCAATGCGCGATAATCAACAACCATTCTCAAGGATCCATCCTTCTTCTCAACTAAGAGCACTGGGGCTCCCCACGGTGATGAACTTCGTCGAATGTAACCTTTCTCCAATAATTCCTTGATCTGCTTCTTAATCTCCTCCAAATCATTTGCGGGCATCCGGTATGGTCTCTTTGATATTGGTCCGGTGCCTGGCAACAACTCTATCAAGAATTCAATGTCTCGATCCGGCGGCATGCCTGGTAACTCCTCTGGAAATACATCTGGGAAATCTTTCACAATAGGCACCTCCTCCTGAACAACTCCCGTGAGAGAATTCACTTGGCTCCTTCTAGGCACATGCCTAGATACATACTTGATCCTTTTTCCCTCCGGGGTGGTAAGCAAAATCGACTTACACGCACAATCGATGCTTCCTCCATACATCGATAGCCAATCCATGCCTAGTATCACATCCAATCCTTGTGACTTCAAAACTATCAGGTCTGAGGGGAAAACATGACTTCCAATGATCAATGGCATCTGAAAACATCCTTGTCTTGCCATATACTCCGCACCGGGTGATCTTACTAACATGGGTGTCCTAAGTACCTTAGTGGGCAACTTATACTTATCCGCGAATCCCCTTGATATGTATGAATGCGATGCACCAGTATCGAAAAGAACAATTGCAATAAAAGACTTAACCAAAAACTTACCGATAACTGCATCAGGCTGCTCCTCAACCTCCTCCACGTTCACGTGGTTCACTTGTCCTCGGTTGAATGGATTGGGCTTCTTCCCAGCGCTTCCATTACCATTGCCGTTCTTCAATTCTGGACATTCGTTGGCATAATGTCCAGTCTTCCCGCACTTGAAACAGGTAACGTGGCTTTGATCCTTCTTGGCGGGTGTGGCTGGGTTAGAGCGGTTCTGATTACTGCCTGCTCGATGTCCATTTCCATTCTTGTGGCCATTATGGTTGTGTGAACTTCCTCCATTGTGGTTATGACCTCCATGGTTATGAACAAGTCCTCCCGAGTTCGAGGTGAACCGGGGCTTCTGCTGAGCTCCTGAGTTGAACTTCCCTTGTCCATACTTCCTCTTGCGGCTATCAATCTGCTGCTGCTTCCCTTCAATCATAAGAGCTTTGTCTACCAACTCCTGGTAGTTGTTGAATGTTGCCACCATCAACTGCATACTCAGCTCATCATTCAACCCTTCCATAAACTTCTCCTGCTTCGCGGCGTCAGTGGCCACATCATCCGGGGCATAGCGAGCTAATTTACTGAACTCATCCACGTACTGCCCCACGGTACAGTTTCCCTGGCGTAAGTTGCGAAACTCACGCTTCTTCATGCTCATAGCTCCTGCTGAGACATGTGCCGTGCGGAAAGCTTGCTGAAACTGATCCCAAGTGACATTGGCTATAGGGAATGTGGCTGTGTAATTCTCCCACCATGAGGCTGCGGGTCCATCCAATTGATGTGTGGCAAAACGCACCTTCTCAGCGTCTGTGCATCCTGCGGTGGTCAACTCCCTTCCAATCCTGCGTAGCCAGTCATCCGCAACTATTGGCTCGGTGCTACTGGAAAACACCGGCGGCCGCAACCTCAGAAAACGGGCTAAGTTGTCAACTGGTGGTGGTGGCGGTGGGTTGTTGTTGTTGTTGTCTTGGTTCTGAACTAGTAGCTGCATCAGGGTATTCTGCTGTTGAATCAACTGAGTGAGCTCCGGTGGGAAAACAAATCCGGTGTCGCGTCTCGGAGGCATCTGATGGGTTTAGAGGGAAGAGATTAGAATAGAGTAAGGTCTAGTGAGAAAGCACTACCCATATGCACATGAGACAAACACATTCATAACACACCACTCAATTCAAGCAAGAGCATACAATCTATCTAACTACCGTTACAAAAGTGCTCGGACTATTACTATTTACATGGGGAAAATGCTAAGGATAATATGGTGGTCATCTAGAAATTTTGATCGGTGGAAGACTCCATGATATCCGCTCCAGCTTCGTCTTCATAATCATCATCACTACTGTCGGGGTCGGAGTCGGTGTCGTCGATGATGATGTAGTCTTCAGATCGAATTTCCTCAGGTTCGTCGTCTTCTTCTCCGGGCGCGGGGTCTCCCATGAATACTCCTAGTTTCCTTGTCAGGTCGTCATTCTTCTCCACTAGTATTGCGATTTCCTCCTCGTATCCATCGCGTGTAGACTTGAGTTCCACTTCTAGTACAGTGGCGGTGTAGGTCCCGGTGAAGCTTGGTATTCCGATGTTCAGGTACCTAGTGACTTCCTTCAAGTGTCGTCCAAAAGGTGTGTCTTCATCCGGTTGTGTAAACTTGTTCCTTGAGTCTGCCATCCTAGAGAATAGAAGATGGAGAGAAGTCAGAAATGAGTAGAGAAGAGTGTCCTATGGCTTTTCTTAGTGGTCGTGTCCTACAGTCAGCGTGTGCTCTGATACCATCTCTGTAGCGACCCGACCCGAATGGATCGAATCTCTGTGTTCAAGTGTCATCCCTGGATCGGTAATGCTGACACACACAGTACTTGAGGGATTTATAACAGAGTAGCAATCACACACTTATTACATCGAATGTCTCAAAAGAGAACTGCTTACAATAAATATGGCTTAAGGCCATCTAATTAAGATAACAGCGGAAGGCTTGGAAGATAAAGTGAGTCCATCAACTCCAACGGCATAGCTGAGTGCACGACAACGACCTAGCACACCTTACTCTTTGTCTGAAAAGTCTGCAACATGATACGTTGCAGCCCGAAACGGGTCAGCACATGGAATATGCTGGCAATATAACACAGTAGAGCAATGAACAGAATAATTGCTAATACTACATGCATATTTGGCTGGTGGAAAAGCTCTAGGGTTATACTGTTTTGCGAAAAGCCAATTTTTCCCTACAACAAAGGAATATATTTTATTTAACTATCATGGTGGTTGTTGAACATTGAGAAGGTAAATCCCCCTCTCAATCCCAATTAAAAGTAATCATTAATCCCAACAAATTAATTTAGAGTGATGGGATTCAATATGATAATCCAAGAACCAGATACTCAAGATGTCCATAACCGGGGACACGGCTAATCATGACTAGTTTGTACACTCTGCAGAGGTTTGTGCACTTTTCCCCACAAGACTCGATCTCCTCCGTTGGATTTCTCGCACTACATGGTGTTTGAGAAACGGATGACCGAGACACAGTCTTTCAGAAACATTTACTCTTTACTCTGGGTAGACCGTTACACCTACTTTCCCCTACATCTGCTAGCCTACCACTGAAAGAGGTCCTGTAACATACTCAACTATGCTAGAGCCCATAATAGCTTGTGGCTGCACACGGAAGTTTCTAGCATGAATAATCTTATGATCCCTTTGAGCCTGGGTGGCGGACCGTAGGAGGATCACACGGTATATCCCCGGGATCTCCTAGGACAACACTGGTATATCCCCAGGTGCCCAAACAAGCAATCCACCCAGATGTGTATTAAAGTTGCCACTTTAAGTTGAACCATTAATTAAAAATCTCACATCTGTCATGGATACACTCAAAACCCAATCCACGTCTACGAGCATAGCATGGCAATATAAGCATAGCGTAGAAGTAACTCCCAAGGGTTTTATAATAAAAGGGCAATAGGTTCTACCTCATCATCTACTTCCCAATACCCACAAGTTAATCACATCCTAATCATGCAATGTTTGAGGGTCGAAACTAATGCATAAAAACTGGGTAACGAAGAAGTATGATCAATGTGTTACTTGCCTTGCTGACGATCTGCAAATACTAGGGACTCGTAGTAGCACGCTTCGCACTCCGGGAATTCTATCGCAAACAAACAATAGCATACATAAGCAATCAAGCGAAGATGCACGGGTAAAATCCAAATGAGAAAACCTAACCAGAAAGTTCAACTGAAGAACTCCGGTTTGCAAAAAGAATCAAATCAAACGGAGCAACGAAACTCAAACTGCGAAAGAAACAAGCTTCGATTACTAATCTGGACTAAAGTCAAATATTACAGTAGCAAAAACTTGTTTAAGTTGGTTAAACAGAAAGAGGGCTTCGAGACGAAGATCTAGGCGCTTGAATCGCCTGATTCCGACAAACGAGCGAAAAGTTATACTAGAACGAAAATCGGATCAGAAATCGCGATCGAAAATAATCGCGGAAAATCCGAGAAAAAGAAAACTAACGAACAGGCTAACGAACGAATGTTCGCTGTCTGCGGTTAAACGGTGAAAACCGTTCGTTAAAACGAACGTACGGACGAACGTCCGCTAAATAACTAAACCGACGGAAAACCGATCTAAAAAGAATAAACCGGTATTTTAAAAAAAAACCGAACCTAGATCTAGGGTTTAAACAAAACCGATCGGTTTTTCTCACGAAACCGACGGCGGCGGCGGGATTCCGGCGGGGCTCCGGCGGGGCGGCGGCGGCAGCGCGGGGCGGCGGTGTGGGGCGCGCGGTGCGGCGGCGCTGCGCGGCGGAGTGCGGCGGCGGCGGGCGGCGGCGGGCGGCGGACGCGGCGGCGACTGGCGAGCAAGGCGGCGCGGCGAGGGCAGGCGGCGGCGGCGGCTTGGGGCTCCAGGGGGGGGCGGCGGCTATTTAAGGGGGAGGGGGTGGCTTGGGCGAGGGGGCGACGGGGCGGAGGCGCGGCGGCGGCGGACTCCTCCGGCGGAGTCCGTCTCCGGCAAGGGACGGGAAGGCGGCGCGGGGCGGCTGGGCTTCGGCCCAGTTCGGTCCGGCGGAGTTTTTTTTTTTTTTAAATAATTCCGCGCAGAAAAACAAATAAAAGAAATACTAAACGGACTCCAAAATCCCCGAAATAAATTTTCCCCGTCCTCTAAAAATCTCCCGGACAAGGTAAACATTTATTTGGGACTCTAATGCAATTTTGAAAAATGCATATTTTTCTAAATCCAAATAAAATTGCAATAAAAATCCTAATAAAATATTTATTTGATTTTAATATTTTTCCTCCAATATTCCATTTATTTTGGAGAAGTCATATTATCTCCTCTCATATATTTTTAATATGAAATATTTTCGGAGAGAAAAATAGTTAAACCAAATTGATCCCTGTTTCAATATTTGAGAAAATTCAAATATGAAAACGGTGAAATCCCCAACTCTCTCCGTGGGTCCTTGAGTTGCTTAGAATTTTCGAGGATCGCAAAACGAAATGCAATAAAATATGATATGCATGGATGACCTATGTATAACATTCCAAATTAAAAATTTGGGATGTTACAGGTATACTACTTGACGCCCCTCTCGTGTGCATGCATAGGTATTGCCGGAGTTTCACAGACGACCATGAGGAGTGCAAGCGCCAAGGAACGCCTACACCATCCGCGAGGGAAGCGTGGAAGAGAAGACGGAAGAAGACGAAGCTGCAACAAAGCTACAGCCACCGGACGTCCGACGATCCACCAGACGTCCGACGCGACCACGCCCAGGCCATCCAGAAGAACCGCAAACGATGCATGCTACAGCGCCCGGACAACCGACCGCTACCGGATATCCGGTGCCACCAGACCAGAGAAGAAACGCCGAACTTCCGACGCGCACCGGATGACCGGTCCCCTGCGAGCCACCAGACGTCTGACATCGACCGGACTTCCGACACTGCCTGTGCACAGCCGGGCCTTTGGCCTTGTATCCCTCTCCCACTTACCCTTTCGTGGCTTAGACTATAAATAGACCACCTCCACCTCCTTTCTAGGGTTTGCAAATATGATAGCTCATTTGTATGTGAGCTTTGCTCCTACCTCCTCCTCTTGAGAGAGAGAGACCACTCCCATGGAGATCAAGACCTCCGTGTGAGAAGATCCTCCAAGGATTCAAGACCTCAACTCCTTCAAGGATTGGGATGAACTCTATCTTGTACCGATTTCCCTTTGTTGTTCACGTACCTTGTGGATCCATGTGTTTGTTAGTCTAGTGGATGTGTGATTGAACTTGTTCTTGAGTGTTTCCCCTTGTGATTTCTCTCCCATTCTTCGTGTGTTCTTCGCGGGATCCCCTCCAAATCGTGAAAGATCAGCCCCTAGGGTTCCACCCTACATCATCTTGGTATCATGAGCCATGTTGAGCCCCACCGTTTTCTATCCTAGTTTTGTTTGATTTCGTCCTAAATTTCGAAAATCCCCACCAAAAATAGCCTCAATTTTTTTTGTAATTTGTTGGTTTGATGATATTTTGTTGAATTTGATCCATGGATTTGTTGCGTTTCGAGTGGATCTAGCATCTCCACAAGTTTCACCACTTTCCATCCACGAAATCTCATCAATTTTGACCCCAAAATCTCCATTTTCCGCCCAAAATCGCGTTCCGAATCTCGGATCTCGAGTTGACCCTGACCCACTGGAAGACCGATGTTTACCTGACGTCCGGACCCTCCCGAAGCACCGGACATCTGACGCCTACCGGACATCCGGTGCCACCCAACAGAACCGAAATTAACGGATTTCCGAACTTTCCGAACGTCCGTCCACCGGACATCTGACCTTATCCAGACGTCCGTAACCTGTAGAAACGGACTTCGGCTGATTTTTGTTTTGGCCATAACTAATTCATCCAGACTCGGATGTTGACGTTCTTTAGCTCGTTTTGAAACTATTGACATCCCCCATCCCACAAAAATACTTTCAACATCATTTGACTCCATCAAAATTTTGGAACTTTGGCATCTTTGACTAGGGCCTTCACTGTAGGAGATATGCCCTAGAGGCAATAATAAATGTTATTGATTATCTCTCTGTTCATAATTAGGTTTATGTTCCATGCTATAACTGCTATGGTTCTCGAGTTTGCAATAACCACGAGGCTCGGAGGAAGACTCATATGCACGTGTGGGATAATAAACGGTAAAATGTATTCCTAGTCTGGCCTCTAAGATTAGCTCAAGTGTTGCATGATTGTTCTGTTTTCCTGATCATGGGCATGTCTATGCCAGCAACTTTGAGGGCACAATGTTAGAGGAACATTTGTGTTGAATCGACCCGAATTGATGTTATGCTATGAGATACATTCGTCACAAGTTAATGGTTTATAACACAGAGATGGTTAACGTTTGCATGATTTCTTAGACCATGAGAGTATCGAGTTTCTTCATGCTTGCTTCATGAACTTTGGGGTTTGTTAAACGTCATCCGTAAATGGGTGGCTATTACGGCGGCTTACGGGTTCATGGAAAAGTATGTCAAGTAACTTGATAGCTCAAGATTGGGATTTGCTCCTCCGACGATGGAGAGATATCTCTAGGCCCTCTCGGTGTTACGGTATCCATCATCATCTGGCCAGACACTTTGTGATTTGATCACGAGGATGCCGGAACACGGGAACGAGAAAAGAGAACAATACCGGTAACGAGGTAACTGCCATAGTGGACAAGTTGTTGATCCACGGGGATGCCAACATGTCTCACCTCGGGTATTTGTAACATATCGCGAAGCAACAGGAATAACACACGGCAACTGGAGGTTCACTCGAATATTCATTCGTGTGGGTATAGGGGTCAATATGGGTGTCCACGGCTCCAATGTTGATCATTGATCGGAAGGGTTCCGGGTCATGTCTATACTTCACCGAACCTATAGGGTCACATGCTTAAGGGTCATCTACCTGCTGAATACTAGACAGGGAGTCTGAGAGAAAGTCTTCGGAAAAAGTTTTCGGAGACAGCGAAAAAGTTCCGAAGAGAGAGGTCACCGGATGGGTTCCGGTAAAACTGAAAAGTTGTTTCAAGGGATACCATTAAGTCAAATTGGTTTCGGCACACGACTGATAATTCTTGGAGGGTGCCAGAATCATTCTGGAAACTTCTGGGAATTTTCTGGGATAAAAACCAGAAATGTTCCGGAGCTGCCAGAACCACTTTAGATGCTTTTCGCAGATAAAAATCACTAATCCGGAATTGTTTCGGAACACGTTGAAAATTAGTTTAGTGGGTACTGGAAATGTTCTAAGCCCACATAAATATTTTCAGTTCAAACGGACACTGAAAAATGTCATCATGAATAGCGAAATTGCTTTTTGGGATATTTTTGGAAAGTCAGCTTTTGGGATATTTTCCAAAAGTCTTCTAGAAGGGATTGCGGGCCAATCAAGCCCCTCATGCGGGGGCCCAAGGGTGTGGCCGGCCAAGATGGGTGGAGCTCCTTGGAGCTCCACATGGCACCCCATTTTGTCCATAACACCCTCATGTGAACCCTTTTGCATGGGGGTTTTTGGTAATTTGTGGAGGCACACTACCCCTTGGTTTTCCTATAAATAGGAGGTGAGGGGGCTGACCAATCCTCATCCCTTGCTCTCATACACATGCCATAGACTTGTCTGGCTTCTCTCTCCCTCCCAGCGAAATAGTTTCGTAGAGCCGAAAGGCTGTCTGGGTTCCGGCAGGAACTAGTTCTGGACGGCGAAGCCCTGCCGGATAGATGACACCGTATGTGTGCAACTCTGTAGAGAGATCGTTGTTTCAGTCTTAGTTGAAGAGTGCCTCCCGAAGGCCTGTTCGTGTGACCGTCCGAGTTTTGAAGGTCCTCCCGAAGGGCTATCCGAGTAACCGTTCGAGTTTCGAAGGTCCTTCCGAAGGTCTATCCGCGACACCGTCCGGGGGACTATCCGACCCCCTTCGGGAGGGCTGTCCAAGGGGCAGATGAGGGTATACATCCTCGCGGTTGGGAGGTTATAAATCCTAGCTGCGGGGATCTGCACCGCCGATCGTCATCGACTCTACTTCCGCTGCGCTACGAGTCGGTAACGAAAATGATCAAACCTTGTATGCAGTCTCCATAGTGGTCCTGGGCTGGTGCGTAGGTCAAATTTTTTTATTTTCTACTGCGTTACCCTACAGTGGCATCATGAGCCGTGCGATGCGTAGATGCAGGTTGCGATCTAGAATACATAGTGATGTATGGGTGTTGCACAATATAATTAGGTAGTAGATGAGATCTATTCTTGAAAATTATTTGTGCGGGTAGTAGATGAAATCTGTTACCCGATGTTCTTGTTGCTTCCCTGGAATTTGCATATTTGTGATCTTGATAATAGCATGGTGGAGTTTCAATGTTCTGGCAATCCGCGATCCTGATTGATCAACGGAGTGCTAACAGTTCATTGAAATCCACCGTAGTTAAAAAGAAAGATGAAATTTCGCAGGCGAAAGGGCAATGCAGATATGATCTGCACGGGGGTCATGCGTATGACAAAGTTTAGTATGGGGCTCGAGATTTTATTATCTCGTGTTTCATACACCCCGCAAAGTTAATCTAGCGACTTGGATAATCATGCTTGATGATGAACGTTGGTAGCTTCGGTTTGTTTCGAAACCTTAGAAGCCACATAAAATAAAGTTTTGCATAAACCGATTAGAGGTGTCTAACTTGGTTTTGCAGGATGGTTTGTATGTGCATGTGATGTGGTATAGCAGTGCTCATATTAATTTAATTATGTACGAGATGACTATACAATGTAAATTGATTAACATGACCTGTGTGTCATGATTCGGCATGATGGCTGGAGCCATATGATTGTCACTTTAAAAGACCTGCGTGTCAACCTTTTGTAATGCACTTATTTTATTAGCTATTGAGATAGCAATATTATCTGGTGCATCGACAAGGTGGTGGCAATCTTCGCGAAGGTGAACACCGACGCGAATGCCGAAGACGAAGAAATACAAGACTTCTCCATCAAAAAGGGCTATACCATATCATGCTATTATGAATTGCCTGAGATGTTTATCCCTTTGATGCACCCTTCTTGATTGCGCGGTAGTCGCTTTTTATTAGGGTGATCTCTCACAAAAATATCAAGTAGTTAGTGTTCTCCCAAGTGTAGCACCGTCACGGCACCTAACTTTTCGGAGTGTGTCATGTTTCCGTGAGTACAAACGATTAGGGATGTGTGAGGCGGGTGAGTTGAGACCTCGCAACGAGATCACTTGGTTGTCTTGACATTCTAGCTTGAAAGTCCTGATCTCGAAACACGCCCATCGAAAGATGAACAAGAGTCGCATAGAGATGTGATCGGCATGTTGGCCTACCGATTGAAGTTCCCGTCATCAGTGATGTTCCCATCAATGGCGTGGAATTGAAATGCGGATCTTGAATCACTTACAATCAATTATGAGAGATATTGATTTGAGTGGGAGCGCACTATTGAATTAACTTGTTTAATTCTCAGTGCAATTATTTTTGAACACTGTCTAAGTGTGATTTGCTAATAGTTGTAGAATAATGTCTCGCATTTCCACCTTCCCTATTAAAATTGAGTAGCTGTTATATATCTGGTCAAAACTTTACGGTTGGTAACGTAATGTGAGGATTGTCCTCAAGAGTGCTGAGAAGGACTTTGTCCTATCTCATGCTTTCGGTACTCTCCCGCTGATGCTATGGATCATGTGACTCTCGTCCTTCGATCCAAAAGCTAGAATTCTGTTACGGTCAAAGTGCAATATGTTTGCTTCCGTGAGACCCGAACTTCGAAAGTTTGGGATAGTTATATGATATTCATGGAACTGAAAATCATTTTCAGATACAAACAAAGCAATGTTTGTTTTGCAAACTATTAGTAAAGGTGTTTGCTATGCATTAGACTGATAAGAGAGGGATCCAGAAGATCGCCTGTCATATGATGAAAGGTGAATAAAACAACAACTTAAAGAGAAAGGAAGTGTCTGAAGGGTGTTAGTGAAACTTTCACGCCTAGGAAGTCCGGGGCTAACGCCACTCTTAAGTTGAGTGCTTCTTCTGAGAGTAGGAGAAATACTAAAAGTTAAACTGTTAGAAGTATAAAGGCAAAAAGAGAGAAGACTGGAATATCCAGCTCATGTATGAATGTCATACAAGTTTTTGATATATAGAAGGCCGGTCAAAGATATAGTTCTTGGGAATTATGGTTAAACATGTTAATCACTAATTTTTGGGTATTGTGAGTTGATCACAAAGATACCCGCTCGATTGCATTCTGTTGCAACTCGATGCAAGAACAACTATGGCCTAAAAGACTAGCCAGGAATGAGGTTTTGATACACGCTGGGAATATAGTAAATGGACTATACTTTCCATCGGTGTATTACCATCTGTATTTACTTTCATAAATCATTTTGGAGTTTTACACACTCTAGCCCATTGCATAAAGTATCTTGCAAGAAGGTTGTTCATAAGAGAACTTTTGATGTTCGGTGTTATGAATAACATAAGGGCCATACTTTCATTATGAATGAGATGTATGTTATGAATATTGATAATAATACATTACCTCTGTATTTACTTTCATAATTCATTTAGAGTTTCATACACTCTAGCCCTTTGGATAACGTATCTTGCAAGGAGGTTATTCATAAGAGAACTTTTGATGTTCGGTGTTATGAATAACATGAAGGGCCATGCTTCCATCTAGGATGGGATGTATGTTATGAATATTGATGGTAATATGATACATCCATAACACTAGCGCTAAATGTCGCAAGACTAAAAGAATACCACATATGTGTGGCACTGCATTTGGTCACATTGGAGAAACCCGCATGGAAAATTCCATTATGATGGATTTTGAAGTCGTTTGATTTTGAATCATCTGACACTTACAACTTTCCTCCGAAAAGTGAAGTGACTGAAATACCGTTCACATGCCATAAGGAACGAGCAACAAACTTATTGGTGATCATACATTTTGATGTGTGTAGTTCAATAAATGTTGTTGCAAGTAGTGGATTTATCTATCTTCAGAAATGACTCAAGTAGATATATGGATATTTACTTGATGAGACATAAGTCTGGATCTTTTGAAATCACTCGAAAGGTTTTCAAAAATGAAGTTGAAGTTATTGTAACAAGAAAATTATGTTTCTACAATTCGATTGCAGAAAGGAATATTGGAGTTACAAGTTTAGCGAATGTCTGATGAGTTGTGAAAGGGGTTTCATAACTTGCACCTCCCGGAACACCACAGCAAGTGGAAATTTCGTGGAGATGTAATCGAACCATTTATGACATGGTAAGATCAAAGATGGCATAAATAAATTTGCCATTATCCCTTTTAAAGTGATGCTTTAGAGACTGTGGCTTTTACACTGAAAAGAGCTACATCGGGTCTGTTGAAATGACGCCATGGTATGGTACGCCCAACCATGTTATATCTTTTCTTAACATTTGGAATATGGGGCTTGTGTAAAAGGTTACAAACCTATTCCAAATCAGACAAGTGCTACTTTGTAAGTTATCCTAAGTCATTGGGTATTCCCCCACCACTATACCGAGGCAAAGGATTTTGCCACAAAACGGTATGCTTTTAAAGAGAATAGTTCTTGCAAAAGGTTGAGTGGGAGGACAGTGCAACTCGACAAGATAACAAGTATCTTCATCATCAGATCAAAGGAAAGGAACCTTGGAAGTGATTCCAGAGTTTCCTACTGCGACTGATACGGAAGCCTCTACATGAGATGTATGGACTTCAGTCGAACTTGCAACTGAACAACGTAGGCAAGGCTCGTGCAAACCTCTCGGGTGCGCAAATGAGATATTGTTGTTAGACAACAGTATACCTATGATACACAAGGAAGCGTTGATGGTCCCTGACTCCGGAATTGGCTAAATGCCAATACAATCCGAGATAGTTTCCATATAAGTGATTCAAGATTAAAATCTTGATACACCTTTCGGAAGACTTAGAGTCTAACAAATATTTATGGAACTAAAAACTGATACGGATAAAAATGTTGTATCCATAAAGCTTGACTTGTTGCAATAACAAGTTCAAGGAGTTGACTACGATGAGGTTGTTTCACTGTAGCGATGCTTAAAGTCGGATCGGGTTGAACTAGCAATTAATACTTATTTCAAATCATGAGATATGAAACAAGGATGACGAAAGGATTTCCATCTGATGGAAATGAAACCAAGGACTTGCATGTGTTACAGTCCAAGGTATTTCGTTAGTCCAGAGGATGCTAGTGAAAACTTCAGAGTTCCAGCGATGGACAGAAGAGAGCAAAATGGAGTTGGAATCTTCGTGTTTTGATGAAATGGTCAAAGGGGTTTGATTTCATCAATGGGTAACGAAGATGCTTGTGATTCAAGAAAGTAAGTGGGAGCATAATAATATTTCTAAACACCATGTGTGCTTGACACATTGTTAAAAGGAAATAAATTTCTTGACACGAATTAGGACTTCATTTGAAAATAGTTTTTCGATGAAGTGCTTGGGCAAAATAGCCTTAATATTAGGCATGATGATCTATGGAGATAGATTTACCTAATGGAGCTGAGCAAAGATACATATTGACAAGATGCTAAAACCTTTTAGCATTTAAAATGCCAATGAGTGATTCTTGCCGAAGTCACATAGAAAGAGTTTTTGCAAGACTCGGTGTCCCAAAAACACTGATGAGCAAAATACATGATGGAGATTCCACACACTCTTGTGTTTGGATTAATCATCTATTCCATGGTATGTAAAAACAACCAGGTATGTCCAATACTCCAAAGTTGTTGCGAGTATAGATACCAAAGTGATCAAAAGTAATGATCATGGGACAACAGTGAAAGATGTCGTTGAGTACTTGAGTAGTACTGATGACATGTTTTCTCGCAAGCAAAGATTATGAAGTGCTTGTTGTAAGTAATTACATCGATACAGTCTTCATCAATGCTCCATGCGATTTTCGATTTAAGTTAAGGGTTTTGTGTAATACACAATATGGTGGCACAGTAGTTGGAAATTGTGCCAAACAAGATACTGTGGCGAATTCTATAACAAAGGCTAAGTATGTTCACGCTTTAGAAGGGACAAACAAGATGTTGAATCATATAGTTCATTCATGAACTTAGTATGGTTCCAAGAAGGCTTTGGTCAATGGGACACTATTGCAGATAGTTTCAAGCCAGTCAGCTCTTCAGCTACCGGTTTAAGGGCAGCCTCAGCATCCTCAGCCCTCTTCAGCAGAGTTGACTTTTCTGTATCCCAACCTGCCCGCTCGTTCTTAAAGCCCTCCTTCAGTTTCTCCATTGATGTTAAGGCACTGGTTAGTTCCTCCTTGGCTTTGGAGGTCTCGGTTTGTTGCGACTTGATATTTTCCGGTTTGAGATTCCTTCTTGTTAAGATCAGCCTGCAAGAGACATGTAATTAATTACATAGTGGTGCATATTCAAAGTCCCAAGCACATAACAAGTAATATACTTGGCACTTGGGGGCTAATGTCTATTGCGTCTTATAAAAAAAAATTACAAGTCCCAAGCACATAACAACTATCAGCTTGATGGTCAACCGGATTATAAAGGTCCTAAGTAAGAATTTTGAACCTTACAGCATAATTAGTCTCAACTTAACATATTTGTTAAGTCGACCCTTGGGGGCTACACAGGCGAAATTGAAGATATATTATTCTAAAGTCCCGATTCATATTGACATTATAAACCAGCCCTTGCGGGCTAGTGGAGTTGATCTATATGGCTCTTGAAAGTTTGCAGAACATTCTATTCTTTTATGTCCAGTAAACTTGGCGGCTAAGGGAAGAATATGTATGCAGAGTTAACAGCATTTACCTCATATCGCTCCTTCATCATGTTCAGTAAACCGGCTTCATAATCACGGCTTGTGTACAGACGGTTTAAAAACCCAGAATGAATATCTTGGGCGCTGAGGTGGGCATAGCTTTCCAAGTCCGCCTTCCACTTGCCCTAGTCAACTGCTGAAAATTCTTCTTTGGCACTATGTTTTGACAGAGCAGTGGGGTTGTCTGGGGCTGTACACCCGACACCGGTAACTACAACATCGTCAGCTTTATCATCAGCAGCCTTAGTTGGGCTTGGCGGTTTATCAGCATGACCCATCGGATCAATTTCCATCTGCTCAACAAAGGTGTCATGATCTTGCAGTGGCGGATCATCATGAATAGCTTCAGTATTTGTTTCAAACTGTTCCGGGTTCTTTTCCGGATCAGTTGGCGCGCTGTCATCAGCCGTTTTGTTCAATTTGGCCTTTTTACTGGGCCTGGCCTTGGCTCTGACAGAGACGCAAATAACAGGTTAGTATAATGATCAAGCATAAGGTACAAGGGGTTAGTTAAAAATGCTCACCCAGGAACAGTTTTGAGGGTTGGAATTTGTGTCCCTATGGACTCGCCAGAGGATGAAAGGGAAGTTCCCTGGTAGTTTG
Source organism: Thinopyrum elongatum (assembly GCA_011799875.1). NCBI lineage: Eukaryota > Viridiplantae > Streptophyta > Magnoliopsida > Poales > Poaceae > Thinopyrum > Thinopyrum elongatum. The sequence goes on along the minus strand of CM022303.1, from coordinate 656,973,684 downwards.
AATCAGACGGATTAAGAGGTTGTCGGAAATAACCCGCCTTGGGATAAGACGTGTCAGAAATAGAAGAGACCTCTGGGCGGCGTTTACGAACTGGCGAGTTCGGTAAATCGGAAGAAGTGACCACATGGCCGCTATGCCGGGTTGTGCGGCGAGCTTCGTGTTGCTGCTTCTTCAAAAGAAAGTTTGGATCCAAGTAAGCTAGGGGGTGAGAAAATCTTACTTTCCGGCTTGCTTGTCGGGTTTCCTGTGTGGGCAGAGGTTCTAAACCGGATGAGAGAATAGTTATCTCTACGTCATTTGCGCGGCTAGCTTCTGCGTCATCCTGATAGAAATCATCGTCAATGAGATGTATGAAAAAAGAGCCAAGTGAATCAAGTTCTACCTCTGACTCCGGATTATCATCGTCAACGTTTAACTCGGTAGGCTCGGTGTTTTTCTTCTTAGCGGGCTTCTTGTTGACCTTGGTCTTGACACGAGGTGTTTTGGCCGGTTTATCCTGCGGTTTCTTCTTCCAGAACAGATCATCACCCTGTTTAAAGATTGAAAAGATCATAAGGGAGTATTAAGAATATGGATTAAAGTAGGAGTGGGGCAATTCTTACAGCTGGCGGATTATTTGAAGCGCAGAAAGGACTAAGTCCTGTTTTGCTACAGTCGATCACCGGTTCATCCAATATCTTCTTGACAGATTCGGTAATTTCAGCATCACTCTGCTGAATATCAGTGTGGCGTTGAGGGTCTTTCACATCCGCTGTGTACTAACACATTAAACTGGGGCGACGGCTTAAAGGCAAAATGCTCCAAGATACCCAGCAACGGACGAAATCAATGCCTATCAAACAGTTTGCCATAAAGGCTTTGAGCTTTGATAGCAGTGGTGCATATTTGGACCATTCCTTTGCATTGAGTCTTTGGGGGAATGGATGTGCATCGGTAAGCCGGTGAGCACGGTAACCCGGCACAGGATTCTCGCCAGCTGGAGATTTATCTTGGCAATAGAACCAAGTTTGATTCCAATCTTTGGGATGGCTATGATGCCTAGCGTGAGGGAAGCTGACGTCTTTTCTCTTCTGAATTGAAACCCCGCCAAGTTCAGTATTGGGCCCATCCGTAAATTCAGTACGGCGGTTTAAATAGAAGAAATCTCTGAACAGGTCGACTGTGGGCTCTTCTTGCAGGTAGGCTTCACAAAACACTTGAAAATTGCAAATATTGGACACGGAATTAGGCCCAATATCTTGAGGGTGAAGTTGGAAGAAGTGAAGCACGTCACGGAAATTTTTTGATCCGGGAGGGCTGAACCCTCGACTCAGATGATCAACAAAAACAATCACTTCCCCATCCTTGGGCTCAGGAGGATTTTCTGGACCAGGGGCTCTCCAGTGGATGTCTTCCTTTTTCGCTAAAGCGCCGGTTGCAACACACCCGTTCAGTTCTTCTTCTGTAACCCGGGATTGAACCCAGTTACAGGAATAAAAGGATTTGGCCATTTATACGATAACCTGGAAAAGATTTGTACCGGTTTAAGGTTCATGGTTAATAAGCAGAAAGTGTTGAAGCATGCATAAATGTTAAACCGGACAGTGACCTTATTAAATTACAAAGACGAGCATTTGGCGGTTTAAAAGGGGACTAATGGTACCTGGCAAGTTATTACTTTCTGAGGTTAAACCGCCTACACGGATATTGAAAGTATAGATCTGAAGTTGGAAAATGGCTAAGTGGTGAAAAACAGGTTTCACAGATTGGTGTTATAATTTTGGATCTACGGCAGTTCAGATAATGAAGAAAAATTCTAACCTAAAGTAGCGGCAGCAGGATAGTTCATGTGCTCAGATGAGATCTCCTATGGAGGGGAAGCGTTCAGATATTAAAAATGAGTACTAAACTGCTATCGCACAAGATTGGTACTATACTTAGATCAAAAACTACATGGTCTATGGAGGAACAAAGATGAACCGAGATGAACTCCGATGAGCTCGTGGAAACCCTAATGGGATCTAGGGGAAAAGGAAGGAAGAGGACTTACCAGGACTGTTGGACAGCGGTGGCGCGCGGCGGTGCTCTGGTGCGTTCAGGATGATGCAGCGGCCGGAGTGGAGGCAGCTCATGAGGTCGACGGCCGCGGAGCTCGGGCGCGTGTGGCATGGCAAGGAAGAGGATGAAGACGAGGAGGCAATGGGGGAAAATGAAAAGGACCCCTCTCCCTATTTATAAGGCAGTAGATAGATGGCATGCGCGGGAATCAAGGAGGCTGAGATTTGGGCCTCATGCGATATTAATGCAAGATGACGTCATGGCGGGTTAGCACAATGCTGTGAGCGGACGTCGTGGCGGGTTATAAATTTTCATAAGGACTGATGAGGAAGGATTTTTTCTAAGTCAAGTATTGAAGATTGATATGAACAAGTTCACATCAACCTGCGGCCTAATGTTGGGGATATAACTATTGTGTATAAACCGCCCAGGAGGGGCCGGGTTATGCTCATAGTGATTTACCTGTATTGAAGCCCATGAAGACATAGAAGATAGCAAATTGTGAAGGAGACTTAATAAGAAGGCCCAAAGCCCAAAGGCGAGTTAGGGCCCAAAGATGTAAACCGCCATAAGTATATGACTTGTAAGATGGGAAAGAGTGGATACCGAGCCGGACACGTTATGAGCCGGCCGGGATTCTGTGAACCGCCGGGCGTCAACCTGTGTATATAAAGGGACGACCCGGCGGTGGTTTAAGGGGGGAAGAGACAATCGGGAACTAGGTCAAGCGTGTTCGCTCCCTGGTAATCGAAACCCTAGCAATACAACACAAAGCAGGAGTAGGCTTTTACCTCATTGAGAGGGGCCGAACCTGGGTAAACTCTCTGTGACCTTTGTCCCGTTTAACCCCTTCAAGTTAACCTAGTTGCGATGGCTCCACGACTAAGTCCTTCCGCTAGGACATCTGTCGTGTCAAGTCAATGACAGTTGGCGCCCACCGTGGATCCAGCGCACAGTGGTTTCGAGTTCTTGAAAGGCAACTTCGAAGGGATCAAGGGATACGCTGTGGGCCGGATGACCAAGAGTCGTCGCGCCAAGCTCTACATCGACGACGAAGGCTGGGGCCCCGAGGCCGGCTCAATTGAGTACGGATACCGGGTCCCCTACGGTGGAATTCACGTCTTCATTGGCAAGATCGGCGAACTGGGCCCTGAGCCGGACACCTGCACCGACATCATCGAGACGGCTCAGCGTGCAAAACCCGCCCGAGTTCAGCCCGCCATGAGTCGTGCCTTCGTGGGATTCATCAATGGTGCGGGATCTGAGGATAAATCGGTATTTGACGGGAAGACAGTTGTCTACTCTGATGGCGAGTCATCCACCGGTGAAACCGAGTCATTGTACCAACTGCAAGACGGTCGGCTTGGGGGCTGTTCCGATGGCGATAGTATTCCGAACCCCTACGAGCCGCCGAACCAGGTTGCAATCTTCATGGCCAGTACGCAGCCAGTGCAGCACTCTTCAACTGCAGCGGCATTGATTTCCGGGTCAGCAGCGGCGACGGCAGCCGGGGCAGGAGGCCCTACGCGCCCGCCGGCTCAAGTCTTGTCCGGGTTACTAGACGCCTTGGCAACACTGCTGACGACGGAGGATAACCCGGGTAATCAAGATCAGCATAACGCGGAAGTCATAAAATTGCGAGATCAGATAGCTCAAGCTAAGGAAGACCTGGCAGCTGAAGATGCCAGGATGGCTGCGGAGCGGGTTACATTGGATGCGCAGGCACAGCGGATTCAGTCGGAGTCTTACCAGCTCATGCTAGATCAGAATGCTTCAAACGAAGTCATGAGGAGGAGGCATCAGTCTCACCTGCCACCGGTTTACGAGGCGAGGAACCTCTTTAACACGCCCGGAGCAGGAACCAGTAACCCGCCAGTGGCGGACCGGGTTGAAACGCCTGGGACGGGAGCACCGGTTCAGCCGCACACCACGGATCCGCCTCGTCAGAACAATATCCCGCCGCAGCACATGCCAACACCACCAGGTCATTACTCTAACCCTTTGGATAACATGATCGCTGCAGCGTCACAATTGGTGGCTATCCCGGTTGAAGGCGAGTCTCCAACGGCGGTTGAGATGCGGAGGGCTAGAGAGCTCCTTCAGACAGCATTGGTTCAGCAGTAGGCTTATTCTTACAGTCGAAGCCGGATTCATTCCACCCCTCGCCCAAGCCGGAGTTACAGTAGGCATATTGATGAACCAGCTGTGTCAAGCAGTGGGCGGAACCATAACCAGCCTCGTGGGCATAACCCGGCCAGCAGTGGTGCTGATGCTCAGAACATGGTGGATCAAGGTAGAGCGCGCCGAGAGGCCGAGCTGGTGGCGCAATATGCGGCCCGTCAACCTTCTCTGGTTCATCCGACAACTTTGGTGGAGCCAGGTGTAACCTTTAGGAATTTGGGCGTACCATGTTTAGTGCCGGCCATACGTAATGAGCGCCTGCCCAAGGATTTTAAGGGTCCTCGCAAGGTGCCTAACTATACAGTCGATTTACCTCCTGAAGCATGGATCGAGAGTTATGAGATGGCCATGGAATTGCTAGATGTTAGCGATGCGGCATGTGCCAAATATTTTCCCCTGATGTTGGATGGAACGGCTCGCACTTGGTTGAAGGGGCTCCCTGCCAACTCCATTGGGTCATGGGCCGAGTTAAAGGCCCGGTTTATCCAGAATTTCAAGGATACGTGCAAGCAGCCGATGTCAATTGTGGATCTGGATGCCTGTGTCCAAGAATAGGGTGAGTCCACAACCCATTGGGTGCACCGAGTTTCGACCATCTTACACTCATCGGATCGCATCAATGCCGGTTCAGCGGTCATAATGTTGGAGAAGAATTGCCGGTTTACGCCTCTTAAGCAGAAGTTGGGTCGGCTCTAGCACCACAGCAATGACATGGGAGAACCGATGGCGGCTCTGGTTAAGTACACTGACTCTGATGGTACCAAGGACCCCGAGTCTGATGATGACAAGCCGGGAAAGGGAAAGAAGAGCAGCAGCACCAGAGGACAGCAGCATAATCCGGCGAATCAGGGAGGCAATGGTAGCGCAAAGCTGATAATAGTTTGGACTTTGTGGCTAACACCAATGCACAGAATAATGGCCAGCGTCGTAAAGGTAAACCGCCCCCACGGGCCGGAGGGTCAGGCTTTAATCTTGAGCAGATGCTAAATCAGCCCTGCCCAAGGCATGGGACGCGAGAAAGACCGTCTGGCCACCTCTGGAAGGATTGCTACATCATGAAAGAGTATAAAAATTCCAATATTTTTCAAGACAATCATGGACCGAGTGGTGGTTCAGGGTCTGGTTCTCATGGGCCGGGTTACGGCGGTGGCGGTTCTAGTTCTGGATTCCAAGGTAATCAGGGCAATCAAGGCAATCAGGGTGGCTACCATCAACAGTCAGGTCAGGGGAATCAGCAGCAACAATCTGGGTATCAGAGTAACCCAAAGCAGTTGAATAGTGGGCAGTACCACGTCTTCACCACAAATTCATGCAAACGGGATCAGAAGCTTCATAAAAGGGCAGTGAACGCCGTTGAACCAGCGGTTCCCCGTTACTTTGCGCTGGTCTGAGCAGCCCATCGTGTGGAGTCGGGAAGATCACCCGCCCCGGGTTGATAATCCGGGTCACCTAGCATTGGTGGTTGCACCCCAGGTTGGAGGGTATAAGTTTACCAAGGTACTCATGGATGGAGGGAGCAGCATCAATATCCTTTATTACGAAACTTTCCGTCTCATGGGGTTGACAGATAAAAATCTTAAACCGTCGAATACAGTTTTCCATGGTGTGGTGCCTGGTAAGTCGGCGTACCCTGTTGGTAAGATAGCTCTGGAAGTTGCCTTTGGAGATGATCATGATTCTAGGTCGGAGACATTGACCTTTGAAGTAGTCAAGATTCACAGCCCGTATCACGCTCTGTTTGGACGGCCGGCTTTTGCCAAGTTCATGGCGCGGCCCTGTTATGTTTATCTGTAGCTCAAGATGCCGGGTTACAAGGGGACCATCACAGTACATGGGAGCCGGAAGATATCCTTGGAATGTGAAGAAGGTGATGCGGCTTATGCTGAGTCGGTTTGTGCAACGGAGGAGTTAAAATTTTACAAGGATAATGTTGATCCGGCGGATATGACGTCTTTGAAAAAGCCAACTACAGAGCATGATCCGGTTTTGAAGTTTAAATCGGCAGATGACACTAAGATGGTTGATTTTGTTCCTGGCAATTCGTCCAAGCAGTTCAGCATCAGTGCTAATATGGATCCGAAATAGGAAAGCGCGCTCATCGAGTTCATCCGTGAGAACCGGGACATCTTTGCATGGAAACCTTCTGACATGCCAGGTGTACCGAGGGAACTCACTGAGCACACTCTCAATATTGATCCCAAGTTTAAACCGGTCAAGGAGTTTCTTCGTCGTTTCAATGAAGAAAGGCGTAAGGCCATTGGTGAGGAGGTAGCCCGACTCTTGGCGGCTGGGTTTATTGTTGAGGTTTTTCATCCTGAGTGGTTGGCTAACCCGGTGCTAGTACTTAAGAAGAACGGCACTTGGCGCATGTGTGTGGACTACACGGATTTAAACAAGGCTTGTCCGGCTGATCCTTTTGCTCTCCCTCGTATTGATCAGATTATTGATGCTACGGCGGGTTGTGAGTGTTTGAGTTTTTTGGATGCTTATTCTGGTTATCATCAGATCAAGATGGCAGTTAAGGACCAGGAGAAGACAGCTTTCATAACTCCCTTTGGAGCCTTCTGCTATGTGTCTATGCCTTTTGGGCTCAAGAGTGCCCAGGCGACTTACCGGCGATGTGTGTAGAATTGTCTTCATAATCAGATTGGACGCAATGTTCATGCTTATGTGGATGATATTGTGGTGAAATCCAGAAAGAAGGAGACGTTGATAGACGACTTGAAGGAAACCTTTGATAATCTCCGAGTTTATAAGATGATGCTTAATCCGGCCAAGTGTGTTTTTGGTGTGCCGGCGGGCAAGCTTTTGGGCTTTCTAGTGTCTAATAGGGGCATTGAAGCTAATCCGGAGAAGATCAAAGCCATTACTTCTCTGGCTAAACCGGCGTGTATCAATGATGTTCAACGTCTGGCGGGTCGTATTGCGGCGCTAAGCCGGTTCATAAGCCGCCTCGGTGAGAAGGCCATCCCTTTGTATCAGATGATGAAAAAGACAGATGACTTCGTCTGGAGTGACGCTGCTAATGAGGCATTTGAGGCGCTTAAGAAGCAGCTGGCTGTGCCGCCGGTCCTAGCTGCGCCCGTTGATAAGGAGCCGCTGTTGTTATATGTGACTGCTAATAGCCGGGCTGTCAGTGTGGCTATTGTGGTTGAAAGGAAAGAGGCAGGCAAGGAATATCCGGTTCAACGACCGGTTTATTATATCAGCGAAGTGCTTATTGAGTCCAAGCAGAGATACCCACATTGGCAGAAGCTTGTATATGGGGTTTTCATGGCAAGCTGGAAGCTTAAGCACTATTTTCAGGGTCACCCCATTACTGTGGTTAGCTCTGCTCCTTTAGGAGATATCATCCAAAACAGGGAAGCAACAGGTCGGGTTGCCAAATGGGCCATTGAACTTGGGCCTCATGGTTTGAAGTATATGCCTCGCACGGCCATCAAGTCTCAAGCACTGGTGGATTTCATCAATGACTGGACAGAGCTGCAAATGCCTGAGGAAAAACCAGATAACACGTATTAGACTATTCACTTTGATGGGTCCAGGCAATTGGAGGGCTCGGGGGCTGGAGTTGTGCTAGCTTCCCCTCGAGGAGATAAATTTTGTTATGTTCTCCGTTTGATGTTCCCTTGCACTAACAATGCAGCTGAATATGAGGCCTTGCTCCATGGTCTTCGGATGGCTAAGGAGATGAATTTAAGCCGGGTAAGGTGCTTTGGTGACTCAGATTTGGTGGCTCCACAAGTCTCCGATAATTGGGATTCTAAGGATCCCCTCATGGCGGCTTATCGACGAGAGGTGGATATTATTGCTGGTCACTTCAAGGGTTATCAAGTTGAGCATGTTGATTGTAGGAAAAATGAAGCGGCTGATGCCTTAAGCCGGTTGGGTTCTCAACGTAAACCGGTGCCACCTAATGTCTTTCTTGACGTTTTGCATAACCCGTCGGTCAAGTTACCTACAGAGGAGGATTTGGCTATTCCTGACCCGGAAGCTCAGTTGGTGGCGGCTCTTCATGTTATTCCTGATTGGACAGTTCCATATTTGGCATATATGACCCGGGGCGAGTTACCTGAGGATGAAACCTTGGCCAGGCAAATAACCCGGCGGTCCAAGTCAATGACAATTGTCAATGGAGAGCTGCACCATTGCAGTGTTACCGGGGCGTTTCAGCGTTGTGTTTCTCCTGAAGAAGGCTGTGAGATTCTGCGTGAGATCCATGAAGGAGATTGTGGTCATCACGCCGGCTCTAAATCTCTTGTAGCCAAGGCTTTTCGTCACGGTTTTTATTGGCTGACGGCTCATGCTGATGCTGAGGACTTGGTCAAAAAATGTGACGGTTGTCAGAAGTTTTCACGTCGAGCTCATGTTCCGGCTCAGGAGTTGAGAATGATTCCAATCACTTGGCCGTTTGCAGTTTGGGGGCTTGATATGGTTGGACCTTTTAAGAGGTCCAAGGATAAGAAGATCCACCTCTTGGTGGCGGTTGATAAATTCACTAAGTGGGTAGAGGCAGAGCCAGTCAGTAAGTGTGATGCAGCAACGGCGGTTCAATTCATGAAGAAGGTGATCTTCCGTTTTGGCTTTCCACACAGCATTGTAACAGACAATGGCACTAATCTCTCCAAGGGTGCTATGAAAGAATTTTGTCAACGTGAGCATATCCGGCTTGATGTATCGTCGGTGGCTCACCCCCAATCTAATGGTCAAGCTGAGAGAGCCAATCAAGAGATCCTGAGAGGCATCAAGCCCCGGCTTATGGTTCCCTTACAGAGGACGCCGGGTTGTTGGGTAGAGGAGTTACCCTCGGTGCTATGGAGCATCAACACAACGCCCAACAGATCTACGGGTTACACGCCTTTTTTCATGGTTTATGGAGCAGAGGCGGTTCTCCCCAGTGACATCCATCACGACTCACCCCGGGTGGCGGCTTACGTTGAAGCTGATAATGAAAAGGCACGTCAGGATGCACTTGACCTGTTAGACGAGGCGCGTGATCTCGCAGCGGCTCGTTCGGCGATTTACCAGCAAGATCTACGTCGTTATCACAGCCGTCGGGTCAAGACCAGAACCTTTCAAGAAGGCGACTTAGTGCTCCGGCTTATGATGCACAAGTTATCCCCACCTTGGGAAGGACCCTTTGTGGTCAGCAAGAATTTGAACAATGGGTCATACTACCTTATTGATGTTCGAGACCACAAGGACTCACGCACGTCGGAGGAAGAGACTCGCCGGCCGTGGAATATTGCTCATCTTCGGCCATACTACACCTGAGCCATTGGCTCTTCTGATGTACATATTTTTGACAATGTATATATTGTGATCAATATAATAAACCGGCACCCCTGCTAAAGCAGGGCCTCTGTCGTTTTTTCATAATGAGTCTTTGGTTACTTGGGGGCTTCCGGCTTATGAGCGAAGTTATGATTACCCTTTGAACCGGCTTATAAGCCAATTGAAAAAAAAAGAACTTGGGGGCTTGCTACCCAGGTTAAAAGGTACCAAAGAGAGTCTGTTGCAAAATCATAGCTCAAACTTAGGTGCCCCTTGAGCACAGCTCAAAAATATTACTTGGGGGCTCCTTGATTCTAAAGAACAAAGAGTTTGTGTAACCCTTGTAATAGGCTTAAAAGCCAGGCTTGGAAGCCAGGTGTATTCACCTAAAACCCCGGTTATCCTGCCTTTTTAAGTAAGCCACTCCGCCCAGGTATTCCTGGAATGACCCACCGAACGTTTGACAAGTCAATCTTATACAGACCCTGAACTTATCAAAGTTAAAACGACGATTGGTTATGTGAGGTCCATCTTATAAGGTTTGTATATAGGTTTAACTCAGTGGCTGTGCGGCCCGTGAAAGCACTCGAATTTCGCCCTGGCAGCCCATGAAAAGCCTCAGGGTTTTTTTTCGTTTGTTTTATTTCGGTCTTTTTGAGGTTTATTTGATAAGGATTATAATGTTTTATGATCATAATTAATCCAGTGTTTATTAACCCGGCCTGGTTTTTGACTATAAGTCGCCAGTATGAGATAAGATAACATTCGGTGTTTATTAACCCGGCCTGGCTTTTGACTATAAGTCGCCAGTATGAGATAAGATAATATCCGGTGTTTATTAACCCGGCCTGGTTTTGTTCATAAGCCAAGCAAATCTATGATAATTACCAGTGCTCAAAGTTTGGGTTCTCCCCTTACTACACCGGTTTGGTAAACCAACAGTGTGATCAAATATCACAGGTATGATATATTCCAAATTTGGTTATTCTTAAAGTCCAGCCTTGGGTATAAGCTATGTTAGTTTCCATGGTTTTATATTGGGCGTTATGACCCGTCCAGCGGTAAACCGCCAGGACACCTTTAATCCTTTGCATGCAGGAGCCTTGGGTATAAGTGGCATATCTTAACATGGTGGATTAGCAGTGTCATGCAAAGTAAATATGCACGATGGCATAGCAGAACAAGAGTTTAAGCTAGCCTATTACAAGGCGTTTGGTGCCCAAAAGAATAATTGTTTTAACAAGTCTTAAAGGAAGCAGCTGCTAAACCGGCCCCCGGTTTACGAGTCCTGGCCTGGCTGACTTGAAGGTTGCGGATCGTCCAGTGCCAGTTCATCTTCCTCCTCTCTACCCAGTGGCTGGAAGTCAATGGTAGTCCAATCGATCCCAGTTAAGGCCTTGAATACAGCTTCATCACTTATAAGTGTGGAGGGGTCAACATCAGGGGCATAGGTATGCTTATGGATTGGAGGAATAAGATTTGGATCATCATAAGTTGGCGCGTTAACTCTCTTGTTGTTGGCATCATAAATCGACTGATAATGTGAAAGATCGGTTTCTTCAGCCAATGGGCGCATTTCCCTCGTCAAGGCTATGAGGTCGTCGTTATTAAACTCTGACCCGTCCTCCTTTATGCTCGGGTAGCCGTTTCCCACATCGGCTGGATCAAGATCAGTTATCCAAGCTTTGGCCCGAGTCAGTGCAGTAAGAGCACCCGCCCTGGCGGCTGACTTCTTTAGCTCTTCAAACCGTGCAGGCATCATCGCCAGCCTTTCCAACGTCTCCTTGATCAAGGTTGGGGGCGGTTTATTATGGGAAGCTATGCAGATAACCCGTTGTACACCGGTATATAATTGCTCTATAAGTGTATAGGCGGCCTTCAGTTTTTGCCGCATATCTGAGCCAAGATGAGCAATGCGAGTTCCTGCATTGTCAAAAACATCGGTAAACCGGCAGTCTCTTACATAATACATGTTCAAAGCTTATGAAGAAGTTATTTACCAAATACGGCAGCGGTCATGGCATTTATTTGCTGTTTCAAGCCAGTCAGCTCTTCAGCTACCGGTTTAAGGGCAGCCTCAGCATCCTCAGCCCTTTTCAGCAGAGTTGACTTTTCTGTATCCCAACCTGCCCGCTCGTTCTTAAAGCTCTCCTTCAGTTTCTCCATTGCTGTTAAGGCACTGGTCAGTTCCTCCTTGGCTTTGGAGGTCTCGGTTTGTTGCGACTTGATATTTTCTTGAAGGTCGGCGATTTGAGATTCCTTCTTGTTAAGATCAGCCTGCAAGAGACATGTAATTAATTACATAGCGGTGCATATTCAAAGTCCCAAGCACATAACAAGTAATATACTTGGCACTTGGGGGCTAATGTCTATTGCGTCGTATCAAAAAAAAATTACAAGTCCCAAGCACATAACAACTATCAGCTTGATGGTCAACCGGATTATAATGGTCCTAAGTAAGAATTTTGAGCCTTACAGCATAATTAGTCTCAACTTAACATATTTGTTAAGTCGACCCTTGGGGGCTACACAGGCGAAATTGAAGATATATTATTCTAAAGTCCCGGTTCATATTGACATTATAAACCGGCCCTTGCGGGCTAGTGGAGTTGACCTATATGGCTCTTGAAAGTTTGGAGAACATTCTATTCTTTTATGTCCAGTAAACTTGGCGACTAAGGGAAGAATATGTATGCAGAGTTAACAGCATTTACCTCATATCGCTCCTTCATCATGTTCAGTAAACCGGCTTCATAATCACGGCTTGTGTACAGACGGTTTAAAAACCCAGAATGAATATCTTGGGCGCTGAGGTGGGCATAGCTTTCCAAGTCCGCCTTCCACTTGCCCTTGTCAACAACAGAAAATTCTTCTTTGGCACTATGTTTTGACAGAGCAGTGGTGTTGTCTGGGGCTGTATACCCGACACCGGTAACTACAGCATCGTCAGTTTTATCATCAGCAGCCTTAGTTGGGCTTGGCGGTTTATCAGCATGACCCATCGAATCAATTTCCATCTGCTCAACAAAGGTGTCATGATCTTGCAGTGGCGGATCATCAAGAATAGCTTCAGTATTTGTTTCAAACTGTTCCGGGTTCTTTTCCGAATCAGTTGGCGCGCTGTCATCAGCCGTTTTGTTCAATTTGGCCTTTTTACTGGGCCTGGCCTTGGCTCTGACAGAGACGCAAATAACAGGTTAGTATAATGATCAAGCATAAGGTACAAGGGGTTAGTTAAAAATGCTCACCCAGGAACAGTTTTGAGGGTTGGAATTTGTGTCCCTGTGGACTCGCCAGAGGATGAAAGGGAAGTTCCCTGGTAGTTTGAATCAGACGGATTAAGAGGTTGTCTGAAATAACGCGCCTTGGGATAAGACGTGTCAGAAATAGAAGAGACCTCTGGGCGGCGTTTACGAACTGGCGAGTTCGGTAAATCGGAAGAAGTGACCACATGGCCGCTATGCCGGGTTGTGCGGCGAGCTTCGTGTTGCTGCTTCTTCAAAAGAAAGTTTGGATCCAAGTAAGCTAGGGGGTGAGAAAATCTTACTTTCCGGCTTGCTTGTCGGGTTTTCTGTGTGGGCAGAGGTTCTGAACCGGATGAGAGAATAGTTATCTCTACATCATTTGCGCGGCTAGCTTCTGCGTCGTCCTGATAGAAATCATCGTCAATGAGATGTATGAAAAAAGAGCCAAGTGAATCAAGTTCTACCTCTGACTCCGGATTATCATCGTCAACGTTTAACTCGGTAGGCTCGGTGTTTTTCTTCTTAGCAGGCTTCTTGTTGACCTTGGTCTTGACACGAGGTGTTTTGGCCGGTTTATCCTGCGGTTTCTTCTTCCAGAATGGATCATCACCCTGTTTAAAGATTGAAAAGATCATAAGGAGTATTAAGAATATGGATTAAAGCAGGAGTGGGGCAATTCTTACAGTTGGCAGTTTATTTGAAGCGCAGAAAGGACTAAGTCCTGTTTTGCTACAGTCGGTCACCGGTTCATCCAACATCTTCTTGACAGATTCGGTAATTTCAGCATCACTCAGCTGAATATCAGTGTGGCGTTGAGGGTCTTTCACATCCCCTGTGTACTCACACATTAAACCGGGGCGACGGCTTAAAGGCAAAATGCTCCAAGATACCCAGCAACGGACGAAATCAATGCCTGTCAAACCGTTTGCCATAAACGCTTTGAGCTTTGAGAGCTGTGGTGCATATTTGGACCGTTCCTTTTCATTGAGTCTTTGGGGGAATGGATGTGCATCGGTAAGCTGGTGAGCACGGTAACCCGGCAGAGGATTCTCGCTAGCTGGAGATGTATCTTGGCAATAGAACCAAGTTTGATTCCAATCTTTGGGATGGCTATGATGCCTAGCGTGAGGGAAGCTGACGTCTTTTCTCTTCTGAATTGAAACCCCGCCAAGTTCAGTATTGGGCCCATCCATAAATTCAGTATGGCGGTTTAAATAGAAGAAATCTCTGAACAGGTCGACTGTGGGCTCTTCTTGCAGGTAGGCTTCACAAAACACTTGAAAATTGCAAATATTGGATACGGAATTAGGCCCAATATCTTGAGGGTGAAGTTGGAAGAAGTGAAGCACGTCACAGAAATTTTTTGATCCGGGAGTGCTGAACCCTCGACTCAGATGATCAACAAAAATGATCACTTCCCCATCCTTGGGCTCAGGAGGATTTTCTGGACCGGGGGCTCTCCAGTGGATGTCTTCCTTTTTCGCTAAAGCGCCGGTTGCAACACACCCGTTCAGTTCTTCTTCTGTAACCCGGGATTGAACCCAGTTACAGGAATAAAAGGATTTGGCCATTTATACGATAACCTGGAAAAGATTTGTACCGGTTTAAGGTTCATGGTTAATAAGCAGAAAGTGTTGAAGCATGCATAAATGTTAAACCGGACAGTGACGTTATTAAATTACAAAGGCGAGCATTTGGCGGCTTAAAGGGGACTAATGGTACCTGGCAAGTTATTACTTTCTGAGGTTAAACCGCTTACACGGATATTGAAAGTATAGATCTGAAGTTGGAAAATGGCTAAGTGGTGAAAAACAGGTTTCACAGATTGGTGTTATAATTTTGGATCTACAGCAGTTCAGATAATGAAGAAAAATTCTAACCTAAAGTAGCGGCAGCAGGATAGTTCATGTGCTCAGATGAGATCTCCTATGGAGGGGAGGCGTTCAGATATTAAAAATGAGTACTAAACTGCTATCGCACAAGATTGGTACTATACTTAGATAAAAAACTACATGGTCTATGGAGGAACAAAGATGAACCGAGATGAACTCCGATGAGCTCGTGGAAACCTTAATGGGATCTAGGGGAAAAGGAAGGAAGAGGACTTACCAGGACTGTTGGACAGCGGTGGCGTGCGGCGGTGCTCTGGTGCGTTCAGGACGATGCAGCGGCCGGAGTGGAGGCAGCTCGTGAGGTCGACGGCCGCGGAGCTCGGGCGCGTGTGGCATGGCAAGGAAGAGGATGAAGACGAGGAGGCAATGGGGGAAAATGAAAAGGAGCCCTGTCCCTATTTATAAGGCAGTAGATAGATGGCATGCGCGGGAATCAAGGAGGCTGAGATTTGGGCCTCGTGCGATATTAATGCAAGATGACGTCATGGCGGGTTAGCACAATGATGTGAGCGGACGTCGTGGCGGGTTATAATTTTTCATAAGGACTGATGAGGAAGGATTTTTTCTAAGTCAAGTATTGAAGATTGATATGAACAAGTTCACATCAACATGGGGCCTAATGTTGGGGATATAACTATTGAGTATAAACCGCCCAGGAGGGGCCGGGTTATGCTCATAGTGATTTACTTGTATTGAAGCCCATGAAGACATAGAAGATGGCGAATTATGAAGGAGACTTAATAAGAAGGCCCAAAGCCCAAAGGCGAGTTAGGGCCCAAAGATGTAAACCGCCATAAGTATATGACTTGTAAGATGGGAAAGAGTGGATACCGAGCCGGACACGTTTATGAGCCGGCCGGGATTCTGTGAACCGCCGGGCGTCAACCTGTGTATATAAAGGGACGACCCGGTGGCGGTTTAAGGGGGGAAGAGACAATCGGGAACTAGGTCAAGCGTGTTCGCTCCCTGGTAATCGAAACCCTAGCAATACAACACAAAGCAGGAGTAGGCTTTTACCTCATTGAGAGGGGCCGAACCTGGGTAAACTCTCTGTGTCCTTTGTCCCATTTAACCCCTTCAAGTTAACCTAGTTGCGATGGCTCCACGACTAAGTCCTTCCGCTAGGACATCTGCCGTGTCAAGTCTACGACAGAAAGTCTCCGAAAAAAGTTTTCAGAGACAGCGGAAAAGTTCCGAAGAGAGAGGTCACCGGATGGGTTCCGGTAAAACTGAAAACTTGTTTCAAGGGATACCATTAAGTCAAATTGGTATCGCACACGCTTGATAATTCTTGGAGGGTGCCAGAATCATTCTGCAAACTTCTGGGAATTTTCTGGGATAAAAACCAGAAATGTTCCAGAGCTGCCGGAACCAGTTCAGATGCTTTTCGCAGATGAAAATCACTAATCCGGAATTGTTTCGGAACACATTGAAAATTATTTTAGTGGGTACTGGAAATGTTCTAAGCCCACATAAATATTTTCAGTTCGAACGAACATTGAAAAATGTCATTGTGAATAGTGAAAGTGCTTTTTGGGATATTTTTGGAAAGTCACCTTTTGGGATATTTTCCAAAAGGCTTCTAGAAGGGATTGGGGGCCAAGCAAGCCCCTCATGGGGGGGGGCCAAGGGTGTGGCCGGCCAAGATATGTGGAGCTCCACATGGCACCCCATTTTGTCCATAACACCCTCATGTGAACCCTTTTGCATGGGGGTTTTTGGTAATTTGTGGAGGCACACTACCCCTTGGTTTTCCTATAAATAGGAGGTGAGGGGGCTGCCCAATTCTCATCCCTTGCTCTCATACACATGCCATAGACTTGTATGTCTTCTCTCTCCCTCCCAGCGAAATAGTTTCGTAGAGCCGAAAGGTTGTCTGGGTTCCGACAGGAACTAGTTCTGGACGGCGAAGCCCTGCCGGATAGATGACACCGTATGTGTGCAACTCTGTAGAGAGATCGTTGTTTCGGTCTTAGTTCGAGAGTGCCTCCCGAAGGGTTGTCCGCGACACCGTCCGGGGGACTGTTCGACCCCCTCCCGGAGGGCTGTCCGAGGGGCAGATGAGGGTATACATCCTCGCGGTTGGGAGGTTGTAAATCCTATCTGCGGGGATCTGCACCGCCGATCGTCATCAACTCTACTTCCGCTCCGCTACGAGTCGGTAAAGAAAATGATCAAACCTTGTATGCAGTCTCCATAGTGGTCCTGGGCTGGTGCGTAGGTCGGAAAATTTTTGTTTTCTGCTGCGTTACCCTACATTCACCACATCATCCACTACACCACCACCGACTTCCGCAACCTAACCCATTTTGATCCATATAGCATTTGTGGTTGCTTGAGTTGTGATTCGAGTCTCCTAAGGTGTTTCGGATACTTAGTGACGGTTACTTCTTCTTCAACCACCACCAAAACTACCGCATAACCTAGTCCACCATACACTTCCGCCACCCCAACTTAACCCCATTTTGTTTGAGTTTGTTTGAGCTATGGGTTGTGTCTCCTAAGGTGTTTCGGCTACTTAGGGACGGTGACCTCAACTTCGACTCGCATAACCACCTCTACTTCCGCATTGCCTACTCCAAAGCCCATCATTGCACTCCCGCAATCCCATTGAGTTCCCGCAAAACCACCACCACATTTCTCTACCACCATTTGACATTTGACATTTGAGATTTTGAGTTCGCGGTTTTTCTGTTTCCTAACGTGTTTCGGCTAATTAGGAACGGTTCTACATCAAGAACACTGCCTCTCATCATCGCCACGGTCGCGACATCGCCAACGACCATATCATCATCCGTTCTTGCTTACACTCGACAAACCACGAACGGTAACCTCTATATCATCTTGGTATCATGGTATCCCATCATTGTATATTCCCCTTGCCATTGCATTGTTAACCCCTAGCCCATTTTGCGTCACTTGCCTATCGAGACTAGCCATTAAGTATTGTTGGCAACGTTACTTGTGCACATTACTGATCATCGTTCTACACCGTCCATTGCATACATACCATATCAACTTGGTATCATCATATCATCTCTTGTGTCACAAGATTGTTCCCGCATATACACAATTACTATCTTGGTTTGTGCATTTCGCATAGTGGCCATATAAAAAAAAAGAAAGAATAAGCTTTTAAGCAAAGAGAAAACAAAGAGCTTGTAAGCATCATACCACATTGCATATCAAATTGCCATCATTGATCATCTTGGATCATCATGAGTACAACACCGGGAACCATATATACATAGCATACTTGGGATAGAAGTTGGTACATTTTGCATCTTATAGGTTGTGCACAAGTATCGTATCCGCCTATTGAGCAATCGTGCTAGCATCTCTCTAGAGTTGTGCAACACGAGCGTTTTCCGTGGACTCCACATTTTGTGCTCATTCCTTGGTTGCACGACCCCATCTATCTATCCATGTGTGTTTTTCCGTGTGACATTCATTGCTATTGGTCTACTTGTTTCACTTGCGAATTTGTGAACCTCTTTCAACATTACTGACTCTTGCTAACAATTGCATCAAATTTTTGTGCCACTGTCCTAACCAAGCTACTCCATAAGCTTTAATTTGTAGGTGTGAGTGAGCAAGTCCGGTACCAATTCCACTATTCTTTCATTTCACATTGAGGGAAACGGGATACATCCTCAACTTTGGGAAAAGGTAGCTTGGTATTGTTTATCTCATTTCCTACTCACCTCTACTCGAGTCTTGTGATGGATAGGAAAAGCATATCTACTTCAGTCTACACCAACAACGACGAGTTCGATGCCACGAAAAACTTCATCGATGCCAAGATGCAAGCTCATAAGGAGGAGATCAAAGACATCATCAAGACAGCCAAGAGGTCTCCCTCATCTTCAAGAAGATGCTCAAGTGCACATGCTTCCGAGCTACCATCTCCGGCAAGGTCACATCAGCATCGACACCATCACCAACTAGAACATGAAGGTCAAGAGCTCAACACCAACAACCGCTCAACGACTTCACCATCTACCTTGGCATCTTTGCCAAGCGACTTCAAGGCATCTTCGCCTTTGGACATGTGACATCTTCGCCAACAAGCACCTCAAGACTACGCTCAAGAGAAGCTCCTCAAGCTCAAGTCCGCGACTTCCATGAGCTACTACGACCTCAACACCCACCACGAGCTTACTTTCTATGGGGCTCAAGACCCCGAGGAGTATCTCGAGTGGGAGCGCAAGATGGATGACTACCTCAAGCTACATCAAGTCCCCTTCGATGATCAAGTGAAGTGCGCCACAAGCAACTTCCACGACTATGCGTCGACATGGTGGCTTCACACATCTTCGAAGACCTTCGATATGAGTTGGCCCAAGACAAAGAAAGCTATACGGCGAGAGTTTTTGCCTTCCACCTACACGGAACAACTTCAACGCCAATTGGAGAACACCATCCAAGGATCCAAGTCCCTCGACAAGTACTTCTACGAGATGAAGAAAGCCTTGCGACGAGCCGGTCTGGACAACCCCATTTGGATGAAGTTCCACTTCATGATGGGATTGAACAATGACATCTCCAAGACTATCTTCCACGAGAACTACAAGTCCCTCGACGACCTCTACATTGGTGCTCTCAAGGCGGAACAAGTACACATGAAGGCCAAGACTTCTTCACCCCAAGCACATTTCGCGACGACTAAGCTCCATGAGAACGAGCATGAGGATAGTACCACCAAGATGTCCAAGCCTGACGAGCTCCAAGACGATGCTCCCAAGTTCGACTTCACCACCACCCCTCTTTGTGGCATTGATGATGCCGAGTCTACCACGACTCTTTTTCAAGATGGTGCTGCGACGACTATGACTATGGAGTCTCTTAAGGAACATGCTTTGGAGGCGAGCGACATGGTGACGAGCAAGGATGATGCTTCCATCTTTGGAGGCGAGAGTGATGATGTGCCATCTTCGGCCTTCATCCACAGCGACGGTGACGAGATGGTTGAGCATGGGATTTTCCCTTTGACCGCGGCGACGTATGATGACTTGAGTGACATGAACCACCATATTGAGAGTGAGAGCGAGTTCACCACTAGCCCCATATATGATGAGTTGCCCCAATTACAATGTGAGGAGAGCCACAACCCCCACCACTTGAGTGACATGAGTGACCCCACCATATGTGACTTTGAGTGCACTGATGTCTACTACACAACTTGTTCTTGTAGACTCGTGTTGGGCCTCCAAGCGCAGAGTTTTGTAGGACAGTAGCAATTTTCCCACAAGTGGATGACCTAAGGTTTATCAATCCGTGGGAGGTGTAGGATGAAGATGGTCTCTCTCAAACAACCCTGCAACCAAATAACAAAAAGTCTCTTGTGTCCCCAACATACCAAATACAATGGTAATTTGTATAGGTGCACTAGTTCGGTGAAGAGATGGTAATAAAAGCGTGGTAATGATATTAGATATTGATTTTTTTAATAGGAACAATAAAAAACAGCAAGGTAGCAATTGATAAAACGGAGCACAAACGGTATTGCAATACTTGAAAATGAGGCCTAGGGTCCGTACTTTCACTAGTGCAATCTCTCAACAATGCTAATCTAATTGGATCACATAACAATCCCTCAACGTGCGATGAAGAATCACTCCAAAGTTCTTATCTAGCGGAGAACATAAGAAGAAATTTTTTGTAGCTATTCTTTTCGATCGATCTATCCAAGAGTTCGTACTAAAATAACACCAAGTTATTCTTTCCGATCGATCTATCAAGAGTTCGTACTAAAATAACACCAAGTTATTCTTTCCGATCGATCTATCAAGAGTTCGTACTAAAATAACACCAAAGTAAATTTAGATTCATAATACTCAATCCAACACAAAGAACCTCAAAGAGTGCCCCAAGAT
This sequence comes from Thinopyrum elongatum, assembly GCA_011799875.1. Taxonomy (NCBI): domain Eukaryota; kingdom Viridiplantae; phylum Streptophyta; class Magnoliopsida; order Poales; family Poaceae; genus Thinopyrum; species Thinopyrum elongatum. Next base: position 656,953,179 of record CM022303.1, on the reverse strand, counting down.
TTCTACCGGAGAAACAAAAGACGAGAACGTGCATCAACCCCTATGCATAGATTACCCCAATGTCACCCTGGGAATCCGCGAGTTGAGTGCCAAAACACATCTCAAGTGAATCAATATAATACCCCATTGTCACCACGGGTATTCCTATGCAAGACATATATCAAGTGCTCACAAATCCATAAAAGTATTCAATTCGATAAAATGAAATCTCATAGGGAAAACTCAATTCATCACAACAAGATAGAGAGGGGAAAACACCATATGATCCAACTATATTAACAAAGCCCGCGATACATCAAGATCGTGTCATCTCAAGAACACGAGAGAGAGAGATTAAATACATAGCTACTGGTACAAACCCTCAGCCCCGAGGGTGGACTACTCCCTCCTCATCATGGTGGCCGCCGGGATGATGAAGATGGCCACCGGTGATGATTTCCCCCTACGGCAGGGTGTCGGAACGGGGTCTAGATTGGTTTTTCGTGGTTACAGAGGCCTGCGGCGGCGGAACTTCTGATCTAGGGTTACCCCGAGGGTTTTTGGAATATTTGGCAATTTATAGGGCGAAGACATGGTGCGGGAGGCCACCGAGGTGGGCACAACCCACCAGGGCGTGCCTGGGGGCCCAGGCGCGCCCAGGTGGGTTGTGCCCCCCTCGGGGCACCCCTCTGGTACTTCTTTGGCCCATCCTGGTTCTTCTGGTCCAAAAAAAATTCTCCAAAAATTTTCGCTGCGTTTGGACTCCGTTTGATATTGATTTTCTACGATGTAAAAAACAAGCAAAAAAACAGCAACTGGCACTGGGCACTATGTCAGTAGGTTAGTCCGAAAAAATGATATAAAGTTGCTATAAAATGAGTGTAAAACATCCAAGAATGATAGTATAACAGCATGATTACTTCATAAATTATAGATACGTTGGAGACGTATCAGCATCCCCAAGCTTAATTCCTACTCGTCCTCGAGTAGGTAAATGATAAAAGAAATAATTTATGAAGTGTGAATGCTATCAAAGTGCATAAGTTTGATCAATGATAATTTCAATCACTTTTCCTAGCATCATAACAACAATTCTTTCTCGTAAAACTTCTCATGTTAAAGTAGCAACCAATTCACATGTTAAGGTTCAAACAATGAAATCTCTTGAAACTCAATAACCTATGTTCTCAGTCACCAAACAATTGCAATTCAACTTATTCAACAAAATCTAAGTAAGAGCTCCACATACTCAATCATCATATAGTCTTCTATGATTGCTAGTACTCAAAGCATATTCTTAGAACAAATGGCATCCATCGAACACAGAGAAAGATAGGGGCTTAATATTTCGTCTCCCAACTCATTTATCATAGAGATAATTGTCAACAATAATAAATCATGATCAAATATATTTGATTGGTCATATGTGCCTAGATCTTTCCCCATCACATGATGCTTGCCAACTATAGAATAGTTGAGGTTGAAATGACATTTCATACTATTGACTCTTTGCATAAAAGTAAATACTGAAAGGTAAAAGATAGGCCCTTCGCAGAGGGAAGCAGAGGTTGTCATGCGCTTTTTATTTGGATGCCCAAACTCTTAATGCAAAGGAACGTCACTTTATATTGCCCCTTATGATAGCAACCTTTATTATGCAGTCTGTCGCTTTTATTACTTTGCCATCACAAGTTCGTACAACGCTCAATTTCCCTTTACAATAAAAGATCAAACATATTTAGGAGCAATTTTTATTGCTTTATGCACCGATGACAACTTACTTGAAGGATCTTATTCAGTCCATAGGTAGGTATGGTGGACACTCATGGCAAGAAACTGGGTTTAAGGGTTTTTGGATGCACAAGTAGTATCTCTACTTAGTACGAATTTTTGGCTAGCAAAAGATCCTTGGCAAACGCCACATGTTGGAGGATCCATGACAATATAACTTCTATGCAAATATACACAACCACAACTCATTACGTTGTCCTCCTTGTCCAACTTCAACTAATTTGCTCAAGTTTGAAAATAATTAATGGGTATTCACAATCATAGAAGATGTCCAAGATAATATATTTGCATGTGAAAGTTCTCTTCCTTCTACTAATCGTTCATGAATTGCTTGTATGACCAATATCGTGATTGTCAAGCTTCAAAAGATTTCACTTTCTAAACCCAATGTGAAGCTACCACTAGGCATGATATGAGCATATAATTTCAACTTCATTACATTCAATTTACTCAAAAATTTACTTATAGGATATAAGTGAAGCACAAGAGTAAATGACAAACTACTCCAAAAAGATATAAGTGAAGATCATGCGAGTAGTTAAGTAAAGGGGTAGCTAAGTGAGGACTCTTTCTTATTTAAAAACTTTCATATCTAAGTGTTTTATTAAAACAGCAAGCAAATAAAATAAAATGACATTCTAAGAATAGCACACATCATGTGAAGAAGCAAAAACTTAGGCTCAACCGAGGCTAACCGATAATTGTTGATGAAGAAAGGTGGGATGCCTACCGGGGCATCCCCAAGCTTAGATGCTTGAGACTTCTTGGATTATTAACTTGGAATGCCTTGGGCATCCCCAAGCTTGAGCTTTTGTGTCTCCTTAATTCCTTTTATATCACGGTTTCCTAAATCTTAAAAACTTCATCCACACAAAACTCAACAAGAACTCGTGAGATAAGTTAGTATAAATCAATGCAAAAACCTTATCATTGTCTACTGTAGCAAATCACTAAAATTATTATTCAACATTGCATACTAAATTCCTCTGCATATTTAATACTCCTATCCTCAAATAGAATCATTAAACAAGCAAACATATGCAAACAATGCAAACATAACAGCAATCTGTCTAAACAGGACAGTCTGTGAAGAGTGCAATTGTACTCATACTTCCCTAATCCAAAAATTCTGAAAATTTACCACACTGTAGAAAATTTATCAGAGCTTATTGTGCAAAAAATTTCAACATTTATCACATTCTGACTTTTCTGGATAATTTTTGCAACAGCGATAAACTTTCTGTTTTGAAACAGCAACTCATATACTTGCAAAATAAGCATGGAAAAGGCTATACATGACATTTTTATTGAAATAAAAGATGCAAAACATTATTATCAATAACAGAAAGCAAACCCTAATAAAATAAAATGACTCTCGGAACAAAACTCATATCGTGTGACGAATGAAAATATAGCTCCAAGTGAGGCTACCGATAATGTTGAAGACGAAAGAGGGGATGCCTTCCGGGGCATCCCCAAGCTTTGTTGCTTGGATCTTCCTTGAATATTGCGTTAGGGTGCCTTGGGCATCCCCAAGCTCAGGGTATTGTCACTCCTTATTCTCCTCATATCGATATCTCACCCAAAACATGCAAACTTCAATCACACAAACTTAACGGAACTTCGCGAGATGGGTTAGTATGATAAAGACAAATCATTCACTTTGGTACTGTCAAGATAAGATTCATAATTGTTCTCACACAATTCCTACTCTACTCTATAATTTCCACAATTTATATTAAGCAATATAAGCCATAGAAACCATAAAACAAGCAAACTATGCATTGAAAACAGAATCTGTCAAAAACAGAACAGTACGTAAAGATCTGAAGTACGGTCAAACTTTTGTAACTCCAAAATTTCTGAAAATTTAGTACAATGTAGGAAATTTGTATACCCATGAAATGTAAAAAATTCAGATTTTTTCGACGCTCCAGTGAATTTAAACAATTCTGTTACTGGGCGAAAAAGTTTCTGTTTTTGCACAGAATCAAGTCAACTATCATCCACACTATCCCAAAGGCTTTACTTGGTACTTTATTGATATAAAAGCAATAAAACATGATTACTACAGTATCATAACCATGTTAACACACAAAAACAGTAGGTAAAAGTGTTGGGTTGTTTCCCAACAAGCGCTTTTCTTTAATGCCTTTTTAGCTAGGCATGATGATTTCAATGATGCTCGCATAAAAGATAAGAATCGAAATATAACAAGAGCATCATGAATCATAAGTTCCTCTCTCATAATAATTTTCAGTAGCATCATGAATAGATTCATCAATATAACCATCACATAAAGCATTCTTTTCATGATCCAAAAGCATAAAAAATTTATTACTCTCCATATAAGCAATTTTATTCTCATTCACAATAGTGGGAGTATCATATGAAACTCGAATACTATAAATTGTTTCCACATTAAAGGAGTAATGTTCAGTAAAAGGATATTCAAAATTATGACAATAATTATCACTACTTTTTATAACATAAGTATCATCACAATAATCATCATAAGTAGCAACTTTGTTCTTATCATAGATAGGAGGCATGCAATCATCATAGAAAATTTGATCATTCAAAGTAGGGGGACTAAAAAGATCATCTTCATTGAGCATATCATCCCCAAGCTTGGGACAAACATTAATTGCAGCAAATAAATTCTCAAACATGTCATTCTCATCAAACATAGCATCCCCAAGCTTGTGGCTTGGCATATCATAAGCATAATCACTCTCATCATTAATAGTATGAATAGCACCAATAGAATAACAATTATTATCATCATAATTTCCCAAGTTGGTGCCAAAAAGATTTTCAAGATTATAAGAAGTATCATTATCTTCCCAATCATAATCATCACAACAAGCAATAGGCATAACAAAATCATCATCAATAGTTCTTTCGGACATTGTGCCATAAGACAAAAAAGCAATATCATCATCAAGTGCATCATCTTCCACAATTATTTTTGATTCATTTTCATGAGGCACAACTATAATAGGAGCAACATTATGTGGGAGAGATACCTTTTTACCTCTTCTCTTTCTTCTTTTCTTCTTCTTGACCACATCATGTGTGGGTTTAATTAATTTTTCTGAGCTTCTTATTGATGAGATTGGTTGAATAGGGAGCTCCTTCTTGTCACCAATTTCATCATGAGAGACAATAGGAGGGAAAGTAGAGATCTTTACCCTTTCATTAGTACCCCTTTTATATTCTATTGGTTTTCCCATCTTTCTATAGTTGGCAATATAAGCATTCTCATTGCAATTTACCATGCAAAACATATGGATTTCTTTCAAATTAGTTTCAGCATGGTCCGTGAATATGAATACTTCAAACCAACCATTTTTATGTGACAATTCTTCACACCCCAAAAATAAACAAATTTCATTATAAAGTTTAAGGGTGATCAAGTTATTGCAATATTTGGACACGATTCGATCATGAAAAAGCATGCATTGGAAATTAAGGTGACCAACTTTATTGCAAAGTTCACAAGTAATAGGATAAAGAGAGCATATTTTTGTAGCGAATTTATCTATCACCTTGAGCAAAAAATTGGTTCTATCATGTTTATGCTTCTTGCAAAATCTATCATCCCTATAAGGCACGTCTTCACAAAGTCTTTCCACTCCACAAAAATTGACATGCTTATAAGAAACATTTTTGTCATGACTTGTGCAATCATCATTAGCATTTTGGATATTCAAAGAATTCATACTAACAACATTGCAATCATGCTCATCATTTATGCCAAACATTTTATTGAATTCCTCCTCTATCAATTGAGCACAATTTTCCTTTCCATCATTTTCACAAAAGACATTATAAAGATGAATAATATGAGACCACCTCAATTCCATTTTTTTGTAGTTTTCTTTTTATAAACCAAACTAGTGATAAAACAAGAAACTAAAAAATTCAATTGCAAGATCTAAAGATATACCTTCAAGCACTCACCTCCCCGGCAACGGCGCCAGAAAAGAGCTTGATGTCTACTACACAACTTGTTCTTGTAGACTCGTGTTGGGCCTTCAAGTGTAGAGTTTTGTAGGACAGTAGAAATTTTCCCTCAAGTGGATGACCTAAGGTTTATCAATCCGTGGGAGGTGTAGGATGAAGATGGCCTCTCTCAAACATCCCTGCAACCAAATAACAAAAAGTCTCTTGTGTCCCCAACACACCAAATACAATGGTAATTTGTATAGGTGCACTAGTTCGGCGAAGAGATGGTAATAAAAGCGTCGTAATGATAGTAGATATTGATTTTTGTAATAGGAACAATAAAAAACAGCAAGGTAGCAATTGATAAAACGGAGCACAAATGGTATTGCAATGCTTGAAAATGAGGCCTAGGGTCCATACTTTCACTAGTGCAATCTCTCAACAATGCTAATCTAATTGGATCACATAACAATCCCTCAACGTGCGATGAAGAATCACTCCAAAGTTCTTATCTAGCGGAGAACATAAGAAGAAATTGTTTGTAGCTATTCTTTCCGATCGATCTATCCAAGAGTTCATACTAAAATAACACCAAGTTATTCTTTCCAATCGATCTATCAAGAGTTCGTACTAAAATAACACCAAGTTATTCTTTCCGATCGATCTATCAAGAGTTCGTACTAAAATAACACCAAAGCAAATTTAGATTCATAATACTCAATCCAACACAAAAAACCTCAAAGAGTGCCCCAAGATTTCTACCGGAGAAACAAAAGACGAGAACGTGCATCAACCCCTATGCATAGATTACCCCAATGTCACCCCGGGAATCCGCGAGTTGAGTGCCAAAACATATCTCAAGTGAATCAATATAATACCCCATTGTCACCACGGGTATTCCTATGCAAGACATATATCAAGTGCTCTCAAATCCATAAACGTATTCAATTCGATAAAATGAAATCTCATAGGGAAAACTCAATTCATCACAACAAGATAGAGAGGGGAAAACACCATATGATCCAACTATATTAACGAAGCCCGCGATACATCAAGATCATGTCATCTCAAGAACACGAGAGAGAGAGAGAGATTAAATACATAGCTACTGGTACAAACCCTCAGCCCCGAGGGTGGACTACTCTCTCCTCATCATGGTGGCCGCCAGGATGATGAAGATGGCCACCGGTGATGATTTCCCCCTCCGGCAGGGTGCCGGAACGGGGTCTAGATTGGTTTTTCGTGGTTACAGAGGCCTGCGGCTGCGGAACTTCTGATCTAGGGTTACCCCGAGGGTTTTTGGAATATTTGGCAATTTATAGGGCGAAGAGGCGGTGCGGGAGGCCACCGAGGTGGGCACAACCCACCAGGGCGCGCCTGGGGCCCAGGCGCGCCCAGGTGGGTTGTGCCCCCCCCCCCCCCCCCCCCCCGGGGCACCCCTCTGGTACTTCTTTGGCACATCCTGGTTCTTCTGGTCCAAAAAAAATTCTCCAAAATTTTTTGCTGCGTTTGGACTCCGTTTGATATTGATTTTCTGCGATGTAAAAAACAAGCAAAAAAATAGCAACTGGCACTGGGCACTATGTCAATAGGTTAGTCCCAAAAAATGATATAAAGTTGCTATAAAATGATTGTAAAACATCCAAGAATGATAGTATAACAGCATGATTACTTCATAAATTATAGATACGTTGGAGACGTATCATGCACCTACTTTGAGGGAGTGAGTGAGCCACCACATAGAGAGAGAGTGATAGTTGATAGGTCATGTGAGGACATTTTGAACTCTAACGACTTAACCTCTACCCCTATTGTGTCTTCTCATTTGGTGTTAGGTCCCATTTATGATGACGCGCCGATCGTCGATGACTTCGCCCACCCTTTGGACAAGACGATGGCCATGGTGGAATATGATGCACCCCCCACATGGTTCCATTAATATGATGCTATTGACCACCATTTGGTCTTTACCACCTCGCCTACACCATTTATGATGAGTTTGATGATTGCCATGTGGAGTCTATTAGTTGTGATGCCATGTTACATAGGATCTATTGTGACAATATTCTTTAGGTCACATCATGTTTGACAATCCGCTTGACTTGTCATATGCTATGCATGAGATCAACCATATGTCTTATTTGCAATCTCATCGTAGTGACTATGCATATGCCATTAAAATAAACTCAATTTGCACATATGGCATAGATGACAAGTCCATGGTTATTGGCATTTGTTTTTCTTCTGATGATATTGCTAGGCTCCCTTTGCATCATTTCCATCATATGCCATGCCATGACCACCTAGCTTCGGATATGCTTTGTTTTGGATGTTGTTACACTTCTCTATATTATGCTTCCACTATTGCTCATGAGGAGACCCCCATAGTTTCCTCATACATTTTAGGAGATTTTGATCCATCTCATCCATTGCATGATCCTAATACTTGTGTGCACAATATCCTACCCATGAATGAAAATATTATTATTGTGCCATATACTTGCACGCTCAATTTGTGTCCCCATCGTGTTATACATAACAACTATTCTTTCATGATGGATGACATGTTCTTATACCATGCTTCCAATTTCTTTGAGCGATGCTTATCTTGTGCTAACTCCACGTGCACATACACATCGTGATGGATGATGTGTACATTTACCACACACACAATTTCTTTCGTTTGTGTATTTGTTGTGTAGGTACCCATGCTTACTTGTCAACCTCACAATCCCATGAGTTGACAAAACGAGCTCTAGAGAGCAACGATGACTTGGGATCTCGTGGATTGGTTTTCACACCATTTCCATTGCACAATGACTTCACGCATTTCTTCTACATGGCCCTCACATGGTTATGGGTTATTGTCAATTACATATTCTATGCCCATCTTCCCATGTTCACTTTGCATAATATGCTCATTCCTATGCCTTTACCATGCATTTGTGACCCATGCTTTGCATTACACATGATGATTGATTCTACTACTTGTATGTGTATTTGCAAGTTTGGTGGAGATATTGCTTATTCTTGCCATGTTTCCTTTGTGACCCATTCCTATGATGATACATTGATCTTTCTTTGTGTTCGTGCTTGCGGTATGTCATGCGCATTGTCTATGCCTATTATTTGCTCACATGACATGATTGCCATGATTTCCTCTAGTGTGTTGCATCTTCGCTCCACTAGTTTGCACGACATGATTACTATGCTTGCTTTGTGTAGTGCATCACCCATGATTCATACTTGCTCATTTCATGCGGTTGATAGTCACTATTACCATGCTTTGCACATGATTCATATTGCTTCTTGTCATATATCTCCATATGTTGCCTCTCTCATGCTAGATGATTTTCCATGTATTGAGTGCAACAATGATTATATTCATGCTCATGAGATTGCCCTCATAGCATTCTCACATATGTTTGGAGATTTTGACATATTTCTTGTGAAGCATGCTTGTCTTTCTTCTTTGCACCATATACCTTATGCCATGAATATCTCCATTGTTGCATCATATTATTCATGCACTTGCGCTATTAATGGTTATGTGCAAGAGAAGAGAACCATCATGATGGATGATGTGTTTATCTACCATGCGCATACGTTCTTTGTTTTGTTTTGTGCATGTGTAGGATACTTGGATTTCGTGTCAACTTCCACTTCACATGAGTTGACCATTCGAGCTCTTGAGAGAAAACCTCATACGTTCTACCATGACTCGCTTCTACATTGCACTTTCTTGTGCTTCGGCTTTGTGAAGGATGCACAAGGACACGCCTTCAAGGTGACATCTTTCTTGAGCATGGCTATTATGGATCATACTACTTGTGTTGCTTCCACCATGAGACTTATTCGTCATCTTAGACCACTTGATTGCGCACATGTTAGAGATCTTGCTTCGACTTGTCATTTTCACCTTTCCATGCCTCATGACATATATACCTTGTGTGTTGCATCCGACTTGTGGATTACTTGCTCCTATCATATGTTTGGTTGCAACAATGTCATTTCTTCACATATGCCATGTCCCATTGATTGCTACATGCTTGCGTTGATTGCCTCACACATGATGAACAATTGCTCTTTCTATTGTGTTGAGTGCCACACTATCTTCACTACACCCTGCGCACGTTATGCTTGGATTGTCTTGCACTTGACCCATGTGTTTAGACACTTCATTTTATTTGGTGTTGTGAATGTTTCCTATGCCTACCATAGACCTTTCATTGAGTGCTTGAAGCATGATTGCTATGACCATGAGGTAGATGCTTGTTCTCTTGTCACACATATTTGCATCACTACCTCACATTTACATGCTTGTTTCCATGATGCCCTTGATTGTGCTCAAATTACGTGCTTACATGCCATATCACAATCCTTTGTCACACAGAATGCTATGCTTGATGACGACACTTATTGGGTGAATCACCGCTTGAATGCTTGGTTTTGCACTAATGATAACCACATTTGTTTTTCCAAGTGTTTGTTGTCCTTGCTCCTTTTGAAGGAATCACGAGACGGTGCAACATTGGAGAGTGCCCATTTCGAGCTTGAAGATGTTGACTACTTGGTGATCATCCACTTCTACACGGCGAAGCCATCTCTTTCCCATGGTGATTTGGTTTTCGATCTGAGGTCGGATCTTTCCCAAGGGGGGGGAGATGATTCGGAGCATCCTACGGACATCACCATGTCAAGAGTCTGTTTGGCAAGTGACACATGCCACATCTACTTCACACACACAAGGGTGAATCATCTCCTTTACACGTGCTCACTTGACCTCTTCGAGGATGGTATACTACTTGACACCCCTCTCGTGTGCATGCATAGGTATTGCCGTAGTTTCACGGACGACCACGAAGAGTGCAAGCGCCAAGGAACACCTACACCATCCGCGAGGGAAGTGTGGAAGAGAATACGGAAGAAGACGAAGCTGCAACAAAGCTACAGCCACCAGACATCCGACGATCCACTGGACATCCGACGCGACCACGCCCAGGCCAGCCAAAAGAACCGCAAACAATGCATGCTACAGTGCCCGGATGACCGACCGCTACCGGATATCCGGTGCCACCAGACCAGAGAAGAAACGCCGGACTTCCGAAGTGCGCCAGATGACCGGTCCCCTGCGAGCCACCGGACGTCCGACATCGACCGGACTTCCGACACTGCTTGTGCGTAGCCTGGCCTTTGGCCTTGTATCCCTCTCCCACTTACCCCTTTGTGTCTTAGACTATAAATAGACCACCTCCACCTCCTTTCTAGGGTTAGCAAATATGATAGCTCATTTGTATGTGAGCTTTGCTCCTACCTCCTCCTCTTGAGAGAGAGAGAGAGAGAGAGCACTCCCATGGAGATCAAGACCTCCATGTGAGAAGATCCTCCAAGGATTCAAGACCTCAACTCCTTCAAGGATTGGGATGAACTCTATCTTGTACCGATTTCCCTTTGTTGTTCACATACCTTGTGGATCCATGTGTTTGTTAGTCTAGTGGATGTATGATTGGACTTGTTCTTGAGTGTTTCCCCTTGTGATTTCTCTCCCGTTCGTGTGTTCTTCGTGGGATCCCCTCCAAATCATGAAAGGTCGGCCCCTAGGGTTCCACCCTACATCAAACAGCCACAGAGGACATAGGTAGGTGAAACATACCATAAAAATCAATGTTTGTTTGAGTTATGGTGGTGGCAATTATGTAATCAACATCTTTGGCAAATGAATATAGCTGAGGGAATATGCTTTGTAAAGTGTCATCATTCCATCTGTCATGCCATAGTTTCACAGTGTTACCTGCTGATGGTTTGCATGTTGTCATGCTTTTGAATCCTTGTAATAAGGAGCAGCAATCTCTCCACCAGAAGGATCCAACTTTGTAGGATAGGTGGGTACAGTTCCATCATTATAGTATGTGTCCCATATCAATTCAACCCATGGGATGTCCTGCTTATTGAAAAATTTGTAAAGAAATTTTGTTAGAAGTTCCCTGTTTTGCATTCTCAGGTCTAATATGCCCAGGCCACTTGATTTCTTAGGTAAGCATATTGTTTCCCATTTGACTAGGCAATTTACTTGTTTGTTAATCTTATTGCCATACCATAGGAATCCTCTACCAGATTTTTCAAAATGGTCCAGGATAGTAAATGGTACTCTGATGCAGCACATGGCATATATTGGGAGAGCAGATACCACTGATTTCCAGTGAGTTAATCTGCCAGAATATGTCATAAGGTTTGCAATACTAGATAGTCTTTTATCCTATCTAGATACCATTGGCATAAGGTCATCTACCTTAGGTCTTGTGGATCCCACTGGGAGGCCAAGGTATGTGAAAGGCATACTCTCCTTTTTGCATCCAAGGATATTTGCCAATTCCAGTGCTCTTTCTTCAGTAATGTTGATAGGTACTAGGGAGGATTTGCTATAGTTAACCTTTAGTCCTGTAAATTTAGTGAATATTTTCAAAATATTCATAATCTTGGTTAATTGCATAGGCTCGGCTAGTAATATGATGAGAGTGTCATCAGCATACTATATGATGGGATATCTTCTGTTACTGGTGTTCTGTACTGGAAGTGATAGCTCTCCATGAAACCATGCCTCATTTACTAGTTTTTGCAATAGTTCAGCTACCATAACATACGGTAGTGGAGAAAAAGGATCTCCTTGTCTCACTCCTCTTTTGCACTTGATGCTCTTACCAGGTACTCCATTCATGATAACAGATGCAGAGGCTATAGATAGGATCATTTTATCCCATCTTATCCATTTGGGAGTGAAACCCAGGTGTTCCATCATATAGTATATAACATTGTGATCCACCTTATCAAAAGCTTTTTCAAAGTCTATCTTGAAAATGATAATGGGGTTTTTTGATTTATGACACATGTGAATGTATTCAAAACTCCATGCTAAATAGTCCTGGATGTTTCTGGTTTTGATGAAACCATATTGGTTTTTGCTGATCCTGTTCACCACCTCCTTTTGTGCTCTGTTGGCAAGAAGTTTGGTAGTGATTTTGATGGGCATGCTGACCAGAGAGATGGGCCTGAAGTCATTGGGGGACTTGATAACCCACAAGTATAGGGGATCGCAACAGTTTTCGAGGGTAGAGTATTCAACCCAAATTTATTGATTCGACACAAGGGGATCCAAAGAATATTTGCAAGTATTAGCAGCTGAGTTGTCAATTCAACCACACCTGGAGATTAATTATCTGCAGCAAAGTGATCAGTAGCAAAGTAGTATGATAGTTTTGATAGTAGTAGCAACAGCAATAGTAACGGTAACAGTGATAGCAATGATTTTGTAGCAAGTGCAACAGTGACAATAACAGTAGTAACTTAGCAAGAACAATATGAGAGAAATTCGTAGGCATTGGATCGGTGAATTCGTTCGATGATATTCATCATATAACAGTCATAACCTAGCGCGATACGGCACTAGCTCCAGTTCATAAATATAATGTAGGCATGTATTCCGTAAATAGTCATACGTGCTTATGGAAAGAACTTGCATGACATCTTTTGTCCTACCCTCCCATGGCAACGGGGTCCTATTGGAAACTAAGGGATATTAAGGCCTCCTTTTAATAGAGAACCGGAACAAAGCATTAACACATAATGAATACATGAACTCCTCAAACTACGGTCATCACCGGGAAGTGTCCCGACTATTGTCACTCCGGGGTTGCCGGATCATAACACGTAGTAGGTGACTATAACTTGCAAGATCGGATCTAGAACATAGATATAATGGTGATAATGTAAACGGTTCAAATCTGAAATCATGGCACCCGGGCCCAAAGTGACAAGCATTAAGCATGGCAAAGTCATAGCAACATCAATCTCAGAACATAATGGATACTAGGGATCAAGCCCTAACAAAACTAACTCGATTACATGATGAATCCCATCCAACTCCTCACCGACCAGCGAGCCTACAAAGGAATTACTCAATCCCGGTGGGGAGCATCATGGAATTGGCGATGGAGAAGGGTTGGTGATGACGAAGATCGAAGATCCCCCTCTCCGGAGCCCCAAACGGACTCCAGATCTGGCCTCCCGATGAAGAACAGGATGTGGCGGCGGCTTCGTCTCGTGAAACATGATAATTCTTTCTCCTTGATTTTTTTCTCCAAATATGTGATTTTATAGTATCAGGGTTGGAGTCTGCAGGGCCACCAGATGGGGACAACCCACCTGGGCATGCCTGGAGGGGGGGCGCGCCCTGGTGGGCTGTGCCCACCCAGGTGCCCCCCTCCGGTGGTTCTTGGCTCCAGAAATTCTTATTTATTGAATAAAAAGTCCTCGCAAAGTTTCATTCCAATCCGAGAACTTTTATTTCTGCACAAAAACAACACCATGGTAGTTCTGCTGAAAACAGCGTCAGTCCGGGGTAGTTTCATTCAAATCATGCAAAGTAGAGTCCAAAACAAGAGGAAAAGCGTTAGAAAAAGTAGATACGACGGAGACGTATCAGGTCTCAGGATTGTCCTTTTTTGTATTAGTGTTATGAAAGCAGAGTTTACAGGCTCCAAGGATATTCTCTCATTGGAGAAAGCATCAATGAATTTGTGTATATATTCTTTGATTAAGTGGCAGCATCTTTTCATGAATAGACCATTGAAACCATCAGGCCTAGGTGATTTATCATTTGGCATATATTTGATAATATCATCAATTTCCTCTGTTGAGAAATTACTATCTAAGGTCTCATCAATTTGTACCAAAGCTAGGTGGTCAATGTCAAAGAGTTTGCTAGTATTCTCAGTCATACCAATCCTTTCTTTAAAAGACTGCCATAAGATAGCTGCCTTTTGATCATGATCATATACCTCCATGTTGTCAGTGTTCTTTAGGAAAGATATATAATTATGTCTAAACACCTGGGTAGCAATAGCATGGAAGAATTTTGTGTTTTCATCACCTAACTTGGCCCATCTGATGTTAGCTCTGATCCTCCAATATTTCCTTTTTGCTTCCAATAGGTTATTGGTATGAGTGATGAGAGCCTTTCTGAAATTTCTCTCAATTCTTGTCAAGTTTCTCTGGTCTTCTATGTCATCCAGCATCTTGACAAAGTAGCAGCAGTTTTCTATGGTTTTATTTAATTGAGAGAAATTTTTACTCCATGCTTTAAGTCATTTTCTGACTGCTTTGAATTTAGCCACCAGGTTTTTTGCAGAGTCTGCAAAATGAGTGCTATTGTGCCAACTCTGTTCCACAGTTTCAATAAAACCTTCAAAATCAGCCCAAAATTCCTCAAACCTGAAAATTTTACTTTTGGGAATATTGCTATCAATTTGTATCTTAATAGGTACATGGTCTGATGTAATTTTTGCCAATGGGAAAGCCATGGTGTTGGGATGATCATTTATCCAGTCTGAGCTAGTAAAGATCCAATCAAGTTTTTCAAGTAGTGGACATTCTTGCATATTGCTCCATGTAAAAGCTTTGCCTTTGAGGGGTATTTCCATCAAGTCATGGTTGATGATAATAGAATTAAATATCATGATGCTGTTATGATCCCCTCCGCTTTTGTTTCTATTTTCTGGTCCTCTAATGAAATTAAAATCACCAAGAAACATCCAATATTTGGTAGCTGCCATATTGAGACTTGTCAGCCAGCTTATGAATTCTTGTTTTCCTTCCACAGAATTTGGGCATACATATTTGTGAGGTACCAGGTGGAGTTATCCATGGTAGATGTAAATTCCATGGTGATTTGGAAGTAGTCCTTTGAGATCATTCTCCCTGTGAAATGGTTACTGTTCCATATAGTAATAATACCACTTGAATTTCTAACAGAAGGAGTATAGATATACTGATTGAACCTCTTAGGGCAGAAATTTCTTATGTATGCGATATCAAAAGTTTCACGTTTGGTCTCTTGAAGAGCAATAATGCTGCATGAACTATCCTCAATTTTCATTCTAATACCATCCCATCTTTTTTGAGAGTTTATTCCTCAAACATTTCCACATAATATATTCCAGTTCCTATTCATGTGGAAATTTTGTGGAAATATTTTGTATCATACCAGGTCTATCATGGCATGAAAGAAAACATATGCTCATTAGCATGATCAGAGATTGTCTGCTGGTAGTGATATGATCAATAGTGTACCAGAGCATAGAAGTTGTGTTTGAGAGATGATCAGTCACGATATAACCATAGTAAAACTTGCTGAGATAACAGATAAAGTTGTACCAAATGTGCCAAAGGTACCCATTATTACAGACCAAGGATAGCATTGATGCACGCATGCATCTCAAGTACAGATAACTAGAAACAGAGTACTGGTAATAACTGGAAAACAAAAGATAAAACCACCAAGGTCCCAGCTCTTATATGAGGAATTAATCATCAGAGCTGTCATCGTTGAGGACATTGCTAGACACATCCTTGTGTGCCATCTTGCAAGGTCCTGTGCCAATTGCCTGTAGGGTGTTAATTGGCAGTTGAAGTGGGGGGCTATTTGTTAATCACAATGGCATCAAATTTAGGTCCCAGGTTGACAGCTACCTCTTTCTTCTTACTGTTATTGGCACAGTTGCTGCTCTCTGGCTTGTCAGCTTGTGGGAGGTTTGCTGCTGTTGC
Source organism: Thinopyrum elongatum (assembly GCA_011799875.1). Taxonomy (NCBI): domain Eukaryota; kingdom Viridiplantae; phylum Streptophyta; class Magnoliopsida; order Poales; family Poaceae; genus Thinopyrum; species Thinopyrum elongatum. Next base: position 656,936,859 of record CM022303.1, on the reverse strand, counting down.
TGCTTCCTTGTTTTTAAAACCCATGGTGAGCTTTGCAAGCCTGTTGCTCCTCCTGCATAGATTTTCATCCACAATTACATTCTTCTTCCTTTTGTTTGTAACTTTGGTTTGTTTGCTGGTTGTGGCAAATGTGTCTTCAGTGATCTCCACAACACTTGCAGAGCTGGACTGCTGTGCAAATTGCTGGATAGGTTTGGATGTCTGGAATTGAAAGAAGCATCTTTTCCTAGTACCATTAGAGCCCTCAACATCCACTACCTGGCAAGTGGCATTGATTATATTGGCTTCACCAATCTTAGGGATGATGTTCTGAGCATTGGCAGCTAAATTACCAATCATACTTTGAAGTGTAGAGATATGTTCAGTCATTCCCTCCACGGTAATGTTGTTCTATGCTTCAGACACCTGACTAGAAGATGTGATGTCATTGTAATTCATGTTGACATTCTGAGGAAAAAAATTAGGGCTGTTGTGTGCCATTGGGACTTGTATGAAATCCTCAGCAGGGAGAGCAGAATTCTGCAAACTTTCATCCTGGTTGGTATGATTATTCAGAGCATCAGGTGTGGCCACAGTTTGTGCTGCAGGAGCTGCATCAGAGTTGCTGTGGTCCATAGCAGCATGAAAATGGTCTTGCATAGCAACAACATTGTTATGTTGCCCATCTGCAGCATGAACATCTTCATAAGGGGCACCCAGGTTCTCATTGTGTGGGTTGATCACAACCTGTTCCATAGGGATATTTCCTATCGCCTCATCATGCCAGAAACCACCATGAACATGGGGCAGAGGGTGGGGGTTTCCACCATCAGGTGGCAGAGGATCTTCATCACCTCCCTGCTGCCCAATGATCTCTCTAGACAGGATATATGTTGGGCATGTCCAAGAGTCACCAAAACCAATATCATCCATATTGCGAAGCACAACAATGCTCAAAGGTAGAGTGTCCGGGTTCATAACTCTGACTTTCACAATAATTCTGGTTTTGTCTCTAGGATCTTTGTTCCATATGAGGAATCTACCGTAAGGAGCAACAGTGCGGCTAATCACATTCACATCCCAGCATTCAAGAGGGTAATTCATCAGCAGAAGCCAAATATCATGAGTGAAAGTAATGCTACGATAGTTGAGACCATGATCCTGCCTAGTGATTCTCATAACAGAGTCCCCGATCTGATATGGGTTATTGGCTATTGTAGTGTCACGAGAGCATGCAGTTGTAAACTGAATAAGAGCAGATCCCATAACACAGCGTGATGAGTAGTTGATTCTCCATCCTCTGTTCTCTAAGAAATTGGTAATCATGACGTTGGCGCCATGAAACTCCTCTGGGGCAATGCCAGGAGCCAACGTGGCAATAGCCCATTCATCAAAGACCATGGGGAGTTCACCGCCGATGACCATGTACCCACGTTGTTCGCGGAGAGGGCCAGGGGCAACAATGGTGGTGCCTGGGGGAGGTGGGGGTATGGGTTGCACGGGTAGCACGCCATGGGAGCCAAGCTCGAGGTGGGCGAGGAGGTGTTGCGTGGAGCAGAGGGGGGAGCAGAAGGCAAAGAGGCCAGGTCGTTTGTGGGAGGATTAAGTACTTGAGCAACAACATGTAGTTTGGCCCGATATGTCTGGGTTTTGTTTTGCTTGAAGAAACAAACTCTGTCGATATGATTATATCTATAACAAACTCGGCACCTGATTTTATTGGTACAGTTAATACGATAATGATCAGAACCAAGGCATCGGTAACAGAACCGTGTGCTGCGGTCAGATGGTGCCAGGGGAGGCTCTGGCGCTACGGCTTCTATTGGGTTGGGCTGTCCGTCTGCCCGGTCATGCGTGGTCGGCCCAACTCTTCGGTCGTTGGCCGGTGTAGGGTTTAAAAGATGGTTTTGACCAACGGGATGAGATCCGTTATGCATGGGGGGAGGTTGGGTGCATGCGTGTTCATCGCTGTGGGTGCCATGATCGAGATCAGGAGATGTGATGGTGATGGGTACCTGATTAGCACCGGTTAATGGCATGGTGTTTTGCTGCCGATTAGTCTCAGATCTAGGTGTAGAACCGCGAGCAAGAGCATTTGAGATGCATTGATATACTTTTTTAACAGGAATAGGGCGGTGCTGTTTTTTACCTTTTTTGCGAGTCACTGTCGTCCATTCTGCATCTTGCTCGGTATACCATGCCTTTTCTTCAAATAGCCAATTTCCACCACCATTACTCCATAAGTGGAAATAGCACTTGAACATAGGGCAATCAAAAAACTTCTTTCTGACCAGAAACCCACTGCCTTGGAGCACACCGAGAAACGATATACGTTGCCATGAATATGCAGAACATCCAAAGAATCATATGCACCGCCCGTGCATGCCGATAGAGCCAAACTGACATTGAGCGGATCCAGATGGAAAGAAGATCGGGCAAATGATACCACCAACTTGAATCCATATGTTGGTGACACGGGGTTCACCGAAGACAAGAAGAGATCACGAACCTGTCCTCTGAAATGATGTCCAAAAGAGAAATCCAATTGATGGGCGATGGAATGGAGATCATCGAAGGGATCCATTGGTTTGGTTTTTGGATTTGTTGGGTGGATGGAAGGGATCATGGTGCGGCGCCATGGTCGCTCGAGGAGGAGGGTGGGGGTGGAGGGGGGAGAGCCATCTCAGTATATTATAGGTCTGGACTGACGACCTAATTAGTTTTCTGGTCATTTGTTTGGATATATAAAAGTTGTCACATAATTTGTGCGTTCTGTGAGAGTTCGTACTCTAAAAGTTGTGTGGGTTCTTTCCGATATCTTTATGGAGTTAGCAACAAAGCGCTTGTCACATAATTAGTTTTCTGGTCATTTGTTTGGATATCTTTCTGGAAGTCCACGCAACAAATCACTTTCATTTCTTCAGTAGTTTTAAAGGCCGCGGGATGTTATGTTAGCAACAGACAGTTTGAGATATATCTTTCTGCAGTGCTCAGTGAAAGCAAAAGCCCTACAAGCTAAACTTGACGAATGATGAGCTGATGACTAGTTCGTGGTGGTATTTGAATATTTGATCAGTTGGGTATATGCATATGCTGTATGATTGCTCAACGCAGGGAGGCAGGCAGATTGCTGGAATTTTGCCCAAGACCAATAACACATCATATGTTGGCTTGGATTCTCAGGATCCGCTTTGTCTGAATTTGGAACAATCCATGTGTTCGCGTGCTTGGCGGAATTCAAATATGTAATGGAGCAAATAAGAGCAAAAAATGTAGTTTGTTCTCGGTTTGTTGATGTTTTGTAGACATGTCTGAAAAAAGCAAAGCTGCGAGTCAGCTCTATGGTTCGTGCTGTTTTGTGTGGTGTAGATGAACAGTGATGCCACATGAACACATATGTTTTAGTATTTGCACCGTCACTCTTCCGTCGTAGTCTAGGTGGTTAGGATACTCGGCTCTCACCCGAGAGACGCGGCTTCAAGTCCCGGCGACGGAATTCCTATTTTGTTTTCTGAATTTTCCCTAAAGTGTCATTTTCTTTTTGCCGAGGAAAATTTCCCTAAGGTTGAATGATCATTTTTCCTGATCTCAATGGAGGATAAATGCATCTGGCAACGTGTTGTTCACATCGAAGCTCCTTCTGTTACATGCTTTCACTGTTGATATAGTAGGAAAGACAGTCTATCGCCCTGAACAGCTCGGTATAATTATCTTCATTTCAGATTGCTCTGTAGTTTTTGGTGAAAGCAAATACTTGCAAGGTCAATCTGAGCAAGATAGATGGTTGATGAGCCGAATCCTATGGGCGATGGCCAGTTTGTGATGGTAGCCTTGAACCTGACGGTTGACGATTCCAAGGTTTTGAACCGGGGGTCAGCCTTGTGACGCTGCCGATCCACGGGGAAGCATTTGATCACGTGTTGCCATTCAGAGATGTGTTATGGATCAAAGAAAACACCATGTACGGCGACCAAACATGGATGTTGTAAGCCATGTCTGAATCGTCGTGCTCTGTTTGTGTTGCGGGCGTTAGGCGTCTGATACTGAAAAGTATATTCAGAAGTTTCTTTGGCCGGCGCCGCAAGCCGGCGGCAGCGAGGGGGAGGAAGGGGTGGGAAGGAGCTGGCTGCGAGCGGCGGCGGATCGAGGGTCCGCCCTCCCGCTCCTGGAAGCAGGGCGGGCGAGACGGTCTTTCTTTTGTCCAACTCTCCTCTGGTGAGTTTCAACCCGACTGATTACTCCTTGCTTCCTAACCCGCGAGAGAGATTTCATGGCTTCCATCACCGTACCTGAAATGTTTCAGATATAACTATTTGTCTGTATGATATATAGTACTGTATTTAGACAGTGGAAAGAACTGCTTTAGACATAGATGTATGCAGAACAGAGTAAATGCTAGTACTGCACTACGGCATACTAAAGAGTTCTGCCAGTGGCACTACTAGAGTAGAGTGAGGATTTGCTGCAGAAGTGTAGAATGATTCTGTAGCCGGCTCTGAAGACAAAGATAAAGTGTTCATTCCGAAATTATATTTGTGGTGGCCAAGAACTCCACGTTAGCGTCCAGTCATCATACAACCGCAGTTGCTTTGATTCCGTGCGGTGCACCTTGCCTGCTGCGGAAGCCCAGCCTGTAGTTCTTTTACTTTTAACATTCCTACGTAGCTTTTTAAGCTTTTTAGGAGGTATGCACTCAGTCTTAACTGCTGCCGAAGTTCAGAATGTGACAGCATCAGCATCAGATGCATTCTTTAGCTCAGCTGAAAACCTTTTGCTCGTTTCCGGATTCTTCAGATGAGTTGCAAACTAGATTCACTTCACTTGTTAGATGTTACGATAGATATCTGATTGTTCGATTCCAATTTCTTGCGATAGTACGTTGCATTCAGTTGTGCCATGAACTTTCTACTTTACTGTTAGAAGATGAATGCTGTTTAATCACTATATGCATTTACAGTATGCTTACTGAATAAGAATTCAGAACATCCTACATGCGCGTGTGTACCTCCTTCCCTCACGTAACCTCCCGTCCAGATCCCGATCTCCTCCACCTCCACCTCCCGCCCGCCTTCACCTCCCGTCCGCCTCCCCTCCCCTTCAGATCCCGATCTCCTCCGCCTACCGTCCGCCTCCCCTCCCCTCTGCCTCCCCTCCCACCGCCGCCGGATCCTGGCTGGGCAAAACTTTTTCTCATTTTTTAATTTCTTTAATCTTGCAATTTCTCTAATGATAAACAATTCCCTTTCCCTTATCTTGGGCCAATCTTTTGTCATAGAATTGCTATATTCCCATTATATATGCTTAAGCTTCTTTTCCCAATGATTTATTTCATCGTCTAAATTAGCCTTTTCCATGCATTCAGTTGCACCTTTATCTTTGTCACTACTAATTTCCGTTTCTGACATAAGAGATTCTGTATCTTCTATTAATGCAGCTTTATAGTTCATAAACCTAATACTACTACTTCCTTCACAATTTTGATAACTTATGTAGTTTTCAAGTCACTTTAATTCTTTCTTCTCTATTTATTCGCCTATCTTCCATTCTTCTCCCGCTCTTTCTTCAGAACCAATTTTAAGCGGATTCATAAATTTTATACCTTTTGATTGCATATTATCAATAACGTCATTCACATTTACTCTATATGTAGAGCTACTTCTGTTAGTGAGTCTTCCTATAAATTCTATGCTTACTAACAAATTTGTTCCTTTGAAATCTTCATATCCTTTAGTTTGGAAACCAAAACTCATTTTTTCAATAAATTGTTTTATAGGCATCATTAGGTCTGGAGCTATATATGTTATTATACTATTTTCGTTCATGTCTCCTTCCAAAAACCCTAATGTTGCTTTATCTACGGTTTCCCATCTTCTGTCTAATAGCGTTATTAGTACCTTCGCTCCTAATTTCTTTCTTGTCATACCTTTAACTCCTATGATATACATACCTTGATGAATATATTTATAACCACAATATTTTAGTTCATTTTCAATATTTTTGCTCACAACTCTTAAATCTAATGGCTGCGTTAACACACTTAACTCTACTTCTCTAGATATTCTGTATAAACCACTCTTGCTTTCAAACATACCCATGTGATATACTTGTTGCGGTTTTATTTTTCTTAGAGTATCCTTCTGATATCTCTCTAAGTCTCTTTGAATATCTATAACTTCTTCAATGCTATCAATATCATCAGCTTTACATGATAATCTATACTTTATTGTTAGAGGTCTTGAATCTTGCCTTACTAATTGGAGGGTTTTGTCTCTTCTAAGGAAGCCTTTAGATATGTCCATTTTTCTGAATTAATATTTCTCGACGAGGCTACTATTTTGGAGGATGATAGCACAATTTCTTTGTTGCTTTGAATTCTATTTAGCTTATCTAAAACCTGGATTAGTAGATGGAGAATTGTGTTATTCTGTCTTATTATAATTTTGGAGTCTTCTTTTGGCGAGTCGTGATCAGAAAAACCGATGGGAGATGATAAGTATTTTTTGACTTCGTTTAATGCTTGACTATATTCACTCATATAAATTATGATATAACTAGGGTCTTTACTTCTTAGACTAACTTTTTGACTTCAAGTATTTCACGTCTTATTTCAGCACCTGATAATGGATCTTTACCTTTATTTAGGACACCACTTAGATTCTTGCCTATGGATAGCACTTCTTCTTTAATATAATTGTTGTTCTTACTGATAGTAAGATTTATTCCTTTTGCTACTTCTAATTTATGTGGAACTAGATCAATTTTATTATTCAAACCTAAATAATTTTCTGCTAGTTTTTTATATTCTCTAAGTAGATTTTCAAATTTTTTGTCTAAATTATATTGCCTTTTTCCCCAAGATATGTAAAAGTTATGGATGATATCAACAATTAAATTTAGTTGGATATGAAAAGTATGCCACGTATGTTCTTCAGAGGGATTTATTCGATACCTTAAATTAATATTTTCTTTTACTATTTATTACCTTACCTGTACTAACTTCTAAATTCAAATACTTTACCCTTTCAATGATTAAACACTAGACCTGATACCAACAATATAGAGATACTTATTAATTTAAATATTATTTTAAATTTTTTAATTCGGTTAATATGCGATTAAGTTAATATGCGATTAGCTTAATATGCATTTAGGCTGGCTAATATGTGTTTAGACTAATGTGTAATTAAGCTAATATGCGATTAGGCCAAGTGTGTGATTAGTCTAATATTCTATTCACTACAATATTTAATTCTTCGCTGCTTGCACAGTCTATTCTTTAATGAGCTGTTTATATTTCATGCAGGATCTATCGTGGGCTGGCAAGGCCAACAGTACAACCGGTGGTGTTCGCAGTGGTGTGATATCCTACTCAGTACTCACCATATTTCTCATTATGTTGTTGAAATGAAGTAGTTTCGTGCTTCACTTGGTACTTTTATTTATGAATTTATGGTACGAGTTCTTATGCTAGGGATCATATAGGAGAAACCTCTGCTGGTAGTTCTCTGTGTAGCCTTGTGTGGCGTTTGAAAGAGAATCTTGTGGCCATAGAGAAGTGTTCCCTTCGGGTGGAACTGCCTGGGAAGACGATAAGAATTTACCCCATAAGTTTGTATTCAAATATTTTAAGTGAACAAACTTAGCTACATCTGATACAATATACCCGATGATCTGACCACAGTGTTACTGGGAAGTTTTTCTTGACGTGAGAAAATATGCGTCACAATAGCGCAGAATAACGATGTGGAATGGATGAACCGCTAGGGCAAAGGCAACTACAAGCTAATCGTCTCCTAATGCCTCCCAAATCTAATTAACATGTTTGTGGTCGTATGCGCGGGCCTGGTATATGTTTTGTTTTTGCCTAAAAGCCCGACTTTAACAAAGTGAAATGAGGGGAATTGTCTTGAGTACTATCCACCATGACTACCTCAGAACAACGGTTGATGGGAACTATATATATGCACGAACAGTTGATGGGGAGGCTGGAAAATAAATATATGTCCTCACAACTCACCGAGGAGGTGGATGGTCACGAGTCAATCATTTGTTGTACTTTAAAAAAAAACTACAAATGATTGCTTGAGTTTGTACAACCACCTTTTTAATCAATTATGTTGCTTGTACTTGGTTGGATACTAAGATAAAGTTAAGGCGACTGGTTTCAACATACAGTTGGTTCGCCAACCGCCCGACCTCTACCACATAGCCATTCGATTGAAGGAAAAACGATGTCCTCTTTGTCTCCCACCAATGTAGCAAACAATCTCTTGTAGCACACCGACCCACCCGATAGCATCGTCGGGGGACCCACGTGTTCGGAGCAGCTTCACCGCGCTCTGCAACATCGTCGTCGAGTCTCGCAACAGCCCGTCTCTAGCAGCAGTCCCATGCTCGCGTCGTCAAGAGGCGTTGCTTTTGGAGAACCTTTCCCGAGCTCATAGTATTTGTTCTGTCAATAGATGGTTGGTGCCGACGGTTGTTGTTGTATTCGAGGATTATTGTGTTGATTGCTTCAATTTTCTTTTTATTTCCCTTTGCCCATGCGTAGCTTCGATCTTGTATGTCTTTGATCTTTTCTGGTGTGATTCTTCGTGCGTGATATGGGATAATGATGTACATTGTGACAGACACAACTCTCTGGTTACTTCTGATTCTAGATTCTCGTGTTCACTCCATCAGTGATGTACATTGTGACAGTGTGGAATAATGATGCAGAGCAGATGCACCGCAGGATCAGCGAGTTCTACAAGCTAATCATTTCCTAATGTCTCCCAGATCTAATTAAAATATTTGTGCTAGTCTGCACATGTGGCCCAGTACATATTTCGTAATTTTTAAACATAACTTTAACAAAATCAGAGGAATTGTCCTGAGTATTAAGCACCCATGACTAGCATACTCGGAGATAAAACATGTGGGCACAACGGATGAGTATCCTATCTTTCGCTACTTTTGGCTATGCGATCACCGTCAGTCACAATTGATGGAAACTATATATATGCACGAACACTTGAAGGGGAGGTCGCAACAAATAAATGTCATATCAACTCGTCGCCGAGGTGGATGGCCACGAGTAATTGGTTTGTCATACTTTTTATTTAGGTTTGCTTGAGTTTGTACAATCATTTTTTTTTTCAACCAAGTGAGCTTCTTGTACTTGGTTGATACTAACACCAATGCAGTTAAGGTCATCACATATTGTTAAAACATTGATCGCACACACGGGAGCAAATCATTGTCTTGCGATGGAGTCCGATAGGGGGTGCATCGCATATGCTACAGATAACCGTGCGCAATAGGGTTTTGGGATGCAGACAATTCTGTAAAAGCAATCGTATGCGATGCGCAGACCTATCGCACACGAGAAGCAATGAGAAATCATTTGTGATGCGTTCAACGCCCCAGACATTTCGTCCATCAAGAACGTGTCGGTTGAGGGGCCTATCACACACGATATGTTATGGTCCAACATTAGCGATGCGGCCAGCGACGAAGACGATTTGTGAGGCAAAAATGCGTCGATGAGGAGTCTATAACACACGTTATACTATGTCACACCATTTGGAATGCAGAACACATCACACGTGTTTAATAACAACAAAACGTGTGTGGTATTCTACCAGTCACACATGCTTTCTATAAGCTATGCATGTGCGATAAGGGGGCCTATCACACACACACTACAATAGTTCAATACGTCGATCACCACACATGTTTGGTGACAAAGGTGCGTGTGTGTTGTAGGGGTACATGGCACACGTTGTGCTTTCTAAAACCATGTGCAACGTAATGACCGACACAATTATTTTTTGCCATGATTTAATCTTTGCAATTTAAAATTCTCTAGAGTTTGAATTTGAAAGTAGACAATCAACATATTTCATATCTATCATACATACCCAATTTACATAGGTTCAATCACCATTGCATAGTTCAAATCACAGTAGCATATGTCCAGGCATTGCATAAGCACCAAATTAAAACAAGAACCACCATATCATTAAAGATGGCGGCAAGGTAGACGGGGCGCCGACCCCGACGCACTGCACATACTTGCCGGCCTTGAGGCACCTGGCGACGGAGTCTTTCTCGCACGAGGGCCTCTGAAGCCAAGACCGGACAGGTAGCCAAGACAGACCAGGCAGGCACGGCGACCTTGGTTACTCTTAATTGCACACTCTTGATTACGACACCAAAGACGTGCATCACAACGGTGAGAAGCAATGATGCAGAGTAGATGCACCGCTAGGTCCACAGCAGCTACAAACTAATCATTTCCTAATGCCTCCCAAATCTAATTAACATGTTTGTGGTAGTATGCGTGAGTGTCCTAATATAGAAAAAAAGTATATTTTGCGTCCCTCAATTATTGATGAAGTCTAGATTTAGTCCTTCAACTCTAAAACCGGACAATTTGCACCCTTAACTCTTGAAACCGGACAAATTTAGTCCCTCATCTTGGCTGACCCGGTATCGCTGCTGACACATCGTTGTTTTGATTGGTTTTCGTCCATGTGGCGGTAGTTCTCTCTCCTACCTGGCCCTATCTCTTCTTCCTTCTTCCTATCTCTGTTTGGGCATTTCATCAAACAAGCCGCCACTGCCTTCTCACCGCTGGGCGCGTGCAACAACTCTGCTACAGCACTGCTAGCCCCGTGCACCTCGCCATGGCGCAGCTCCTGGCTGCCTGCCAACCTCTGCGCGCACCGCCGCTAGCCACCCCAGTACGAGCGACACGAGCGCGCCGGAAACCAGCGCCGCGTGGTCGCCGACGAGGTACTCAAGCTAGGTACGCATCAAGCTCGACGACGCTCCAGCTACTTCCAACGTGCAGCCACTCGTTCCTTGCCGCCGATGGTAGATCAGCATGGCAGGCGGGGGTAGAGCAGCATGCACTAGTAGAAAACAGGGCTTTGGTTGAGGCAGGATAAGGGCATTAATCCCGGTTCACTCACGAATCGGGACCAAAGGTGGCATTAGTCCCGGTTCGTGAGGCGCAGGCATCAGTCCCGGTTGGAGACACCAACCGGGACTAAACGGTCTGCGACCGGCCTCGAACGGTGCCAGCCCCTTTAGTCCCGGTTGGTGTCTTCAACCGGGACTAAAAGTCTATCTTTAGTCCCGGTTGGAGATACCAACCGGGACTAAAGGGGGGGCCCCTAAACCCTAAACCCCTTTACCACATTAATGTTAGAAAAATCATAACTAAATCATTGTAATTCAGAAAAATACAAATAATATATCAAAATTTGCAGAAAAAAAAGTTTTGTCCGATGAAACAACAAGTTTTCCGTTTCGACAAATTTTTAAAATCACCAAATTCCAAAGGGAAAATAGAGTTTTTGGACGTTTTAGACGTTTTTAGGGTTTAGGGCTAGGTTTAGATTTCTAAGTTTAGGGTTATGTTTTAGAGTTTGACCCTTTAATGTTTACTATTTAGAATACTATTTCGGACATTTTAAGTCCCGGGTTTAGGGTTCTCAGAGTTCATTTGTAGTGCTTTTCAATTTCAGGATAATTTAGCTCAAAAAATCATTAAATGCATGAAAAAATAGCAAATAAAGTCAAAAATGGTTGAAATTTAAGGATGTGGCTTTGAATGGTTCATATTGAACACACAAAAATTCTGGAGTTGAAATAAGATTAAAAAAATGAAATGTCTTTGTAACAGCTGAGTTTTCGTCTGAAACCCTGTTACTTCGAAAAAGATGGTCCAGTTTGTACACAAAGTGCATCCAGTTTTTGATATAACCCTCTCAACTTTTTAGCACAAGCTATTTGGGTGAAATGATGATACCATGCCAAGTTTCAACCTTTTCAGAGTTCATTTGTAGTGCTTTTCAATTTCGGGCTAATTTAGCTCAAAAAATCATTAAATACATGAAAAATAGCAAATGAAGTCAGAAATGATTGAAATTTGAGGATGTGGCTTTGAATTGTTCATATTGAACACACAAAAATTCTTCAGTTAATATAAGTTTAAAAAAATAAAATGTGGTCATACTCTGGTCAAACAGTGGTCAAACTACTAAATAATTATTGTTTTTTAGAATAATACTTTCAAACTCAAACGGTGAAGCGTGTGACATCATGGCCACATTTTTTTGATAATAATGGATATATTATTTGTCGAATTTCGATTTAAAGATATTAATTATGCCATATTAAATGAATAAACAGAATAATAATAATATTACTTATTTTATTTTCATTGAAATTCAATATTATTATTACTTATTTTATTTTGAAATTTTTGTATTATTTTGGATTTTTTGATTTTTTTTGAGAATTTTTGAATTTTTTGAAATATTTCATTTTTTGAAGTATTTTTTAGTTTTTAAATTAATCATTGTTGTTTATTTTAATAATTGTTTGGAATTCAAAAAATTAAATCATGTGACATCAAGACCTAAGGGTTAACAGGATTGATAGCTTACTATTGTCAGGAAAACAACAAGTGCAGACTTGGAAACTAGGGGGAATAGAACCTAAAAGTTAAGCGTGCTGGGGCTGGAGTAGTGAGAGGATGGGTGATCGGCCGGGAAGTTAGACGATTTGGAATGAGTGCTGATTAGAGATTAGAGATTAAATTCTGAAGCAGTGAGGAGGGATGATTAGAGATTAAATTGTCAAATAATTCAAAGATTTGAAAATCAGAAAAAAAATTAAAATCAAAAAAAATCAAAAAAAATTTGAAAAAAAAATTTGAATTTTTTTTTTCAAAAAAATTCCTTTAGTCCCGGTTGGTGTTACCAACCGGGACTAAAGGTCCTCCAGCCCCCGCCCAGCCAGCGGCCACGTGGAGGGCCTTTAGTCCCGGTTCGTAACAGAACCGGGACTAAAGGGGGGGGGGGGACCTTTAGTCCCGACCCTTTAGTCCCGGTTTCAGAACCGGGACTAAAGGCCCTTTTTCTACTAGTGATGACAGGCAGGATGGACAAGATGATGAGCACCGTAGGCATCGGCTGCCTACTAAGTGGAAATGCCGGACACAAGTAAGAAGGAGATGATGAGGTGGACGTTGTGTTAGACTTAGGAGTGGTCAAAACCGGGTTGAGTCAGCATGGAAATAACTGAGGGACTAAATTTGTCCGGTTTTAAAAGTTATGGATGCAAGTTATCTGAAGGACTAAATCTAGACTTCACCAAAAGTTGAAGGACGAAAAGTATACTTTTCTCCCTAATGTATGTGTTGTATTGCCCAAAACACGACCTTGACAAAAAAAAAAGAGTGGGCTTGTCTTGGGTACTGTTCACCACAACCAGCTCACTCTGAGATAAAATATGTTGGCACATCGGACATGTATTTTTCTTTATATGATTCTAGCTATGTGATCACTATGACCACGGCTGATGAGAACTATATATGCATGAGCGCTTGATTCGGAGGTCACGGAAAAATAAATGGCATAACAACTCATTGACGAGGTCGATGGCGACAAGTAATTGGTTTGTTGTACTTTGTATTTAGGTTTGCTTGCGTTTGTACAACCACTTTTTCAACCAAGCGGGCCTTTTGTACTTGGTTGGATACTAACATTAGTGCAGTTAAGGTCATCACACACGGTTAAAAAGAACACACGCATATGTGAATCGTCGTCTTGCTATGGTGTGTCACATGGGGTGCATCATACACGACATGGATAACTGCATGCGATGGGGTGATAGGATGCATTCAATTTTGTAAATGCAACTATATGCGATGGGCAGACTTATCACACAGAAATGCAACGCTGGTGTACTCTGGTGACGTTTTCTTTGTAAAGCTGCCCTCCCATGACGATGAAGGCGTATGCTTTTGATGGACAAACGATCCGTCTCGCTTCAACTTCGCCGTCTGGGAGTTCTTGTCGTAGCAGATAGACAAGGTAGCGCAAAGTCCACTCGGGAGTAACAACTCACACTTCTTGTACCAAATCAATTATTGTTGGGACCTCGACTTCTCCAGGAAATGGTGTTTCGACCAGTGGTGGGGGCTCTTCTTTGAATGAATTCTCTATGATAGTTGGGGAGAGGAGGTGATCAAGAAAAATATCTTTGGGAACAATCTTTTGAGTGAAACCCAGCTTTGATAGATCATCGGCTGCTTGTTTTCCTAATGCCTCCCAAATCTAATTAACATGTTTGTGGTAGTGTGCGCGTGTGGCCCAATATATGTTTTGTGTTGCCTAAAAACCCGACTTTCCACGGAGGGTGAGGACCGCGACAGCGGTTGCGCCGCCGCTGGAGCCGCCGCCGCTAGATCCAGCGCTCCCGGTGGTGCAGACGGAGATGCGGAAGGTGGTCGCCGCCAAATTTCCCGATCCCTCCCAGTGGGGGGAGATTGGGGTGCGCATCATCACGACCTCGACGTACGCGGAACGCGCGCGGTTCGCGGGCGAGGATGGCTGCGATGCCATGGAGTTCATATTCTGGGCCATGGTGGAGGCCGAGTCGGCCGATCCAGCGACGGCATGGAAGTGGCGCGAGTTCAAGGCGGTGCCGCCCATCCAGCTCAACGTTCGTCGACCTCGAGTTGGAGCTCTGGCGTCTCCTCTGCCAGGCACACTTCCCCCGGGGGTGGATCTCCCCGCTCCAAATTAAGTGAGGCCATGGCTAGCGCGGTGGGAGATGAGCGCCCTTCCTGCCGTGCTAGCACCCTGCCCTCCGGTGGCGCGCTGGAGCCTCCTTGGCGTGGTGACCGCGACGAGGTTCCGCCTGGTGCTTGTCTGATGTCTCGCGGCGGGATATGTATCCCGAGGAGAAATGTGAGTGCTGGGATATCCCAGGTTTCAACACCAGTTCCAACAATTCGCAGAGTTGATGTGCAGAGCTTGTGCTCTGGAACCCAGGATTGCTCGCCGGCGGCGAATTCCCCTCCGGCAGAGACGAGGGATTTCTCTCCTGTGGTAAGTGTTGGGCCCGCTGGGAAGCGGTCTGCTGGCGGTGGCCTAGCTACCATGTCTCCTTCACCAATCAGATGCGAGAGAGTGAAGGCGCCTTTGGCAAATCCGTCTTCCACCTTCGATGATGCGGACAAGGCTATATCTAGGGTTTTTGGACAGCTCTGGTCCATTCCCTCTCCTCACCGCCGCCACTCTCGTCCTCCAAAACACATCACCTCCACACTGGGATGGCTTCGAAAGGATCTGGCTTGATCCGGATGTTTCTCTCCATCTGATTTGTACCCAGTCAAAAAGCTCCGCCCCTTTGATCCTCCACCGATAAAACTCAAGATTGTCAGGGAGGGGATTGGGGTCGGATCCAAATCCTTCGCTCAGGTGGTGACCATGGCGGACAAGACATCTCAAGCGGGGGCGCAGAAGCAGCGTGCGCCAGCCCCTCAAAAGAATCCAGTCCGTCGTCAGGGAACGGGTGGGGCGCGGCCCGTCAACCCCGTCGCCGCCCCTCCCAAGGGTGCTGCACCTCGCCAAGCTCCACCAGCCGTAGCAGCACCTCCACCACCGGCTCGGCCTGCACCAGCCGTGCAGGTTCTCGACGAACGCTACAAAGACATGGTATGTTTCACTTGCGGAGGCCCTGGACATTATGTTGGCAATTGCATCCAGAAGAAAATCTGCTTCATCTGTGGTCTAGAGGGGCATAATGTCAACAACTGCGCAGCTTGGGCACAACCGCATCCAGTTGCAACTTTCATTGGGAGATCTGCTCTAGGGTTAGGGTTCTACCATATAGATGCTCCTGTGGGGCGAGAAGCCAACTGGCTAAACTTCAAGAACTGTGGAGAGGTCTGGGTTATGAAAGGAGAGGTTAGCAAGTCAGATTTGATCAAGAATTTGTCTGGAATTTTCTGCAAGAACAAACAGTGGGCTTGGCAAGTTAGGACCCTAACAGAAAAAAAAAATCTTAGTAAGATTTCCACCCTGGAAGAATGTGGTTGAGCTGATCGAATTCTCTGCCTTTGACTTGCCTATTGATGGAGTGTCTGTGACAGTGGAGAAGTGGACTGGTGTGATGGATCCTTTCAGTGAACTAACTGAAGCTTGGGTCATCATTGATGGTCTCTCATCCAAGTGATGTACATGGAAAATGTTCTCGCAGATTGCTTCATGCTTTGGTATCCTTGAGGATGTTGATTGGAATGGTCTAATGAAAAGTTTCTATGAAAAAGTGAGGATCAAGATTGCCTGCAGAAATCCAGCAAAAATTCCCTTTGAGCGGATTATGGAGATGAGGAAAAAACTCTATATCTTATCCTTTACAGTTGAAGGCTTTGAACAGATTGGTGCTGATGACCCTAATGATGACAATGGCCCTACTGACATCTCTGTGGATGATGATAACAAGGACTTGGAAGATGAGGAAATTGATAAAGACCTCCTGGATGAGGAAGAAGAGCCTATTGATGATCTAGACCTAGCCAATAGGGCTACCATCTCAAAAAAGTCGTCTGCTGAGAAACAATTGAAGGAGAATGACAGTATTACCTTCCATCCTGCTGCTTTGCTAGAAGTTTGTTGCTCCCTTGAGAGAGAAGATAAACTAAGCGGGGAAGAGACAGAAACACACACTGTTTACTCCCCCATCCCCTTCACTGAAGCTGTTAAGATCCTGAGTGTACCCAGCAAGGAGAACATTGGTGCTATCACTGCTACCCCCACTGCTACATCTGAAGTTCCTGTTAGTGCCACCTCCCCTGTGTCCATTCAGAAATCATACTGCTCTGACTTGTTGAAGGAGTTGGACAGCTCTGAATCTGATACTGCCAGTGAAGCTGATGACTCTGAAAATGAAATGGATACATTTGATGCACCTGTAGTCAACTGTTTGAAGATGATGGGGCTGGGAGAAACCATGGCTCTCTCCAATGTGCAACATGCTGCCAAGAACAAATGGGGCCCTGTTATTGCTCCAAGACCTAGTACCAGAGCTCAGAACAGGCAAAACATTATGGAAAAAGCCGCTGCATACAAAATGAAGAAGAACCTGGAGATCCCTACCACCTTCAAAAGTAAGTCATTCACTACTGATTCATCTTATACTTTAGAGGCTTATGCTTCTGCAGTTGATATTAATATTGGTGATAATGATGAGGAGAAAAATCAAATCATTAATGATATCATAAGAGATGAAACTGGAAAATGCCTTATATTTGCTTCCCAAAATCCTGAAGTATCTTTGCCTGATAACTTAGATAATGATTTGTGTGAAGTGAGTGGAGTTTGTACTCCAAACAACTGTATTCCTAACACCAATACACCAGGGGGCACTACTGGTGATGTGGGTGGCTTTGGGAATGCCGTGAGGGGTGGGCTATTTAGCCTGACACATCCTTTTAAGATTCCATGATTGGAGTGTTCTGGAATATTAGAGGTTTAGGACAAAAAGGGAAACTACAGTGCCTGTCTGATCTTGTAAATAAATACAAGCCAGGCTTTGTAGGATTTCAAGAGACTAAAAAAGAGAACTTATCTAACTCTTTCCTAAATGTTCTAGCTGGTTCCACTCAATATAGTTGGCATATACTTCCTGTTGTAGGATCTGCTAGTGGCATACTTGTTGGTCTCAATTCCTGCTCCTTTGAGCTCATTGGTGTGATTTGCAAAAAGTACTGTATCATCTGCACCTTGAAAAATAGAACAGATGGTTTTTGCTGGCACTTGATAGTAGTTTATGGTACAGCTTATGCTGTGGATAAGGTAGATTTTGTTGCGGAGCTGCATGAGGTCATGGAAGGGGTGTCCCATCCAGTTTTATTTGGGGGGGATTTTAACTTGGTGAGAGAGGCCAAGGAAAAATCTTCTGGCAATATCAATAATTCATGGGCCTTTTTGTTTAATGATTGGATTAATAAGTGGGGGCTGATGGAAAACAAACTAACAAATAAGGTTTATACCTGGAGTAACAATCAAGATAACCCATTGTTTGCGACTATTGATAGAGTTTTCTCTACTACTGACTGGGATAGTCATTTTCCCCTGACCACTGTGTGTGCTCTGCCTAGAGTTGGCAGTGACCATGCCCCCATACTTCTGGACTCAGGGGTTGGGGGTGCGGCTACCAGTAGACCTTTTAGGTTTGAGAAATGGTGGTTAGGGCAGCCTGATTTTAGGGCCTTAGTAGAAAAAATCTGGGCTACTCCATCCCCTTTCAGTTCTGCCATTGATACTTGGCAATTTAAAGCTAAGTTATTCAGGAAAACAGTGAAAGGGTGGAGTATTAACCTGGAAGCTGCCATGAAAAGGAAGAAGAAAAACCTTCTACAAGAATTTGATATTTTAGATGTCTTCTCTGAACAAAACATAGTTGATGCTGGGGATATCCTCAGAATGAAAGAAATTAAGAAGGAGCTATAGGAGATATGGGAGAAAGAGGAAACTGCCATGTGGCAACGATCTAGAGATAGGAAGATCTTGGAGGGCGACAAAAACACAGCATATTTTCATGCTGTGGCTAACCAACGTAGACGAAAAAACCACCTCTCTGTGCTGGAGGGCTCTGATGGACCCGTCTACTCTACCAGAGATATGTTGGAGGTAGCTACTGACTTTTATAAAACGCTTTTTGGTTTTGAACCAAGACCTAACATCCACCTGGGCGACCATTTTTGGTCTGCGGATGAGCTTGTTACTGATGCTGAAAATGAGTTATTAGAGAAACCTTTTTCGGAGGAGGAAATCAAGGAAGCTATCATGGGATCGTATGCCAGTGGTGCTCCTGGGCCCGATGGTCTATCTTTCTTATTTTACCAGCAATTCTGGGAGGTGATAAAAAATGATTTTATGGCCTTGGTGAGAGATTTTGAGCGTGGGACCCTAGACATCCAAAGACTTAACTACTCTATTGTTACTCTTATTCCCAAAGAGCCTGACGCCAGACACATGAGGAAGTTCATGCCCATTTGCCTGAGTAATTGCTCTATAAAAATATTTAGTAAAGCCATGACCAACAGGGTCTCCCCTCTGGGGCAGAGACTGATGTCTCCATGTCAGACCGACTTTGTGCGAGGTAGATTCATCCTGGAGAGTGTAGTTACGGCGCATGAAGCTATACATGAGGTCCACAAATCGGGTAAACCGGGGGTTGTCCTCAAAATAGGCTACGAGAAAGCATATGACCGCGTTAACTGGGATTTCCTAGTTGAGATGTTAAAATCTCGAGGGTTTGGGACCAAATGGATAGGGTGGATTTTATCCATTTTACAACAGAGTTCTTTTTGTGTCAAAATAAATGACGTGCTTGGACCATACTTTGTGGGGGGGGGAGGCCTAAAACAAGGGGACCCGATCTCTCCAATGCTTTTTAACCTTGTTGCAGATGTCTTTTCCAGAATGCTTGCTAAGGTTGTTAACGCAGAAATAATTTCGGGGATTACTCCCCATATCGTTCCCAAAAGTCTTATTAGTCTTACAATACGCTGATGATACTATTCTGTTCTTAGATTCTAATCCTGAGCACGCAAAAAACCTTAAGTGGCTGCTTGCCTGTTTTGAAAGACTTTCTGGGTTAAAAATCAACTATGATAAATGTGACTTGGTATCTGTTAATCTTGATGCTGCTAATGCCAAGCTCTTAGCCCAGATTTTCAGCTGTAAAGTGGGGGATTTCCCCCTCAAATCCCTTGGAGTTCCGCTCCATTATCTGAAACTGAGAAGAGAGGACATACAACCCATCGTCGATAAAATCATCAAACGCTTTGGTGGGTGGAAAGGGAGACTACTTAGCTATGAAGCTAAACTAGTGTTGCTTAAAGCTTGCATAGCTAGTATTCCCATGTATTTGATGTCTGTGATCAAGTTTCCGAAGTGGGCCATTAAAGCTATCACTTCTCAGATGGCTCATTTTTTCTGGGGGAACCTTGATGAGAATCATAAGTATCACCTAGTTAATTGGGGGATGATTTCCCAAAAGAAAGATTTTGGTGGCCTTGGTGTCCCCAACTTAAGGGAGTTCGATATGGCATTGCTAGCCTCTTGGGCTAAGAGATATTATCAAAATAAGGATAGAGACTGGGTGAAATTAGTAAACCACAAATATAACACTGATAAACCCAACTTGCTCTGGTCAAAACAAGGGGTGGGTTCACCTTTCTGGAAAGGTGTCACTTGGGCTTTGGCTGCTGCAAGACCTTTCTATAGGTGGGCTTTAGGGAATGGTAAACAAATTAGTTTCTGGCATGATAATTGGGTCGGGGACTCCTCCCTTAAGACCCAATTCTGGGATATTTTTGAGATTTGTCAACAACAAAACTGCAGAGTCTCCCATGTCTGGGATGGAGAGACCTTGAAGCTTTCCTTCAACCGATGTGTTGACAAAAACTTCCTCGCTAGATGGGATGACTTAAACCAAGTGATTGCTACTAAGAAACCAACTAATGAGGAAGATCACCCCATCTGGACTCTTGAAGCATCTGGGGTGTACAGTGTGAGCTCCTTTTATGAAATGATTAACTGGGGTGGGGTTTCTACCCCTGTATGGAAGAAATTTTGGAAAATTCTGGTACCACATAGATACTTGGTGTTCTTGTGGTTAGCTTATCATAATAAAATCCTCACCAGAGACAATCTCTGTAAGAGACGTCCTGTGAATGATGTGACATGTCTTTTTTGTAGTGATAATGAAACTGTACAACATTTGTTCTTTGATTGTGTGGTTGCTGATAACATTTGGAAAGATGTTGCGAGGCGTTTGAATTCCAAAAGCCGGGTAGTATGGAGGAGCTTTCTATCCTATGGGACGTTAATAATAAGAAAAGTGTGATTGGCATTACTTGTGTTGCTACCATTTGGAGCATTTGGACTATGCGTAACGACTTGTGTTTTCAGGGCGTGCCGTGGACAAGTACCAGTGCAATCCTGGGAAGAGCCTGTTCTCTACTCCATCAGTGGAAGATCCTTTGTGGGGGAGATCAGTCAGTGCTGCTACGGCGCTGTCTCCTACTCCTGGACCGGCGAAGAGGCGAAGTGATGCGAATAGCCTGGACAGGGGACTGAGAGGCAAGCTAGAAGGCTTCATGCTGAAGGCGCACACCGGCTGACCGAGGCATTGCGTCTCTCATATGCCATCAGTAGTGATCTGGCTTGTATCTAGTTAGCCTTTTTGCTCTTCGCGTTGAGGTTGTAACTCTTAAACGTTTCTGATTCTGCTACTCTAGCTAGATCCTAGAACTCTAAACTGTCGACCTGGGTTGTGTGCCCCGTTTTCAATAAAACGGGGCGGGGGGAAACCCCTTTTGATAAAAAAACGGACTTTAACAAAGTAAAATGAGGTGAATTGTCTTGAGTACTATCCACCATGACTATCTCTCTGGGAGATAAAATATGTTAGCACGCCAGATAGGTATCCTTCTTTATCTTCTTCTAGCTATGTGATCATCGTGAACCACGGTTGATCGGAACTATAATTGAGGAGGCCGGAAACAAATAAATATCATAAAAACTCACCGATGAGGTGGATGGTGACAATTAATTTATTTGTTTTACTTTTTTTAAACTATAAAGGTTTGCTTGAGTTTGTACAACCACTTCTACAACCAAGTAAGTTTCTTGTACTTTGTTGGATACTAAGATAAAGTTAAAGTAGTTGATTAAAAAAATAGTCAGTTCACCAACCGCCCGGCCTCAAGCGGGTGGCCATTAGATCGAAGGCGAAAAATATCCTCTTAGTCTTCCACAAATGTAGCAAAAAAAACCTGCAAAAGACCGACCCACCCGACAACACCATCGGGAGACCTACGAGTTGGTAGCATTGTCACCGAGCCTCGCAACAACCCGTCTCTGGCCGCAGCGTCCCACACTTGCGGTGTCAAAGTTGCTTTTGAAGAACATTTCTCGAGCTTGTAGTACTTCTTTTGTCAATAGATGGTTGGTGCCGCTGATTGTTGTTGTATTTCAGTGATTATGTGTTGATTGCTTCAATTTTCTTCTTCTTATTCCTCTGCCTATGAGTAGGTTCGATCTTGTATGACTTTACTATTTGCTGGTGTGATCCTTTGCGTGCGATTGTTGGTGTTGGTTGTTGATTGCCCCTGGGACACAATGTGTTGGACCACAAGCGCAAGGGTTTGTACCAAGTAGCAAATGTTCCTCAATGAGAACCAAGGTATCCATCCGTGGAGGTACGAGCTTTCACCGCCAGTGATAAATTGTACAATAAATATATAACTTCACTTGTGTCCTGACTAGCAAGGGTGCTAACTTTACTAGCTTTGTTAGTTGTACAAGATACTAATGTATAAAGTTCTAGGAAATATTTTTATATTTCTAGAATAAATAAAAAAACTCAAAAGGCATCTTTCTCCATCTCCTCGTATCTCTCAAAATACTCAAGGGGCATCTGGAGCGATATGGATTCCTCAAGCCCAACCGACTCAATCATCATGCTCACGTACGTGGCCAATGGCGTATGCGAACTCACAACATTGAAAGTCACATCACTACATGAGATTGAATTCGGCCACATGTAGATCAGCTGCTCCGCCTCTGCATATGGTGCCACTGCCACTTGAGAGTTGAGAGTGAGAGCGCTGATGCTAATGGTGGAATGGGGACTGAACAATAATGGATAGCAGGATAGGTTTACACTGGCGTATATAGGGGTGCCAATTGGAGTGCATGGTTGCGAATGCACAAATCTGCCTTGTGTTAATTACATGATGGCATCTTACATTACATGTACTCCTTCCATAAAGAAAGTAGTGATCTAAATGTTCTTATATTTTTTACGAAGGGAGTAACAGACAAACCGGGCCGGCTGGCTAGAGTAATAATACTCCTCAGACATAATGTGTTTATGGAATGCCCTGAGTAAAACACAACTTGCATTCTTGGGTGCACATTGGTCAAAACCGACTGACTCTGTTATTTTGTTGGTAACAAACGCCCTTAACTATTTGATATGGGTTTTCCTTACAAAAAACACCACGGCGAACGCACACAGCAGGATAGGTTTATACAATGACGTATATAACAGTGCCAATTGGAGTGCATGGTTGTGAATGCACAAATCTGCCTTGGTGTTAATTACATGGTGGCATCTTACACGTAGCAGACATGAGTAATACTCTTCGGACAGAATGTGTTTATGGAATGCCCTTGTCTCAGTCGACTACTCAATTGAGAACTGATCAATGTACTGGTTTATTCATACAAATACAAAAAAAAAAAACTTCAGTGTGTTATAAAAAGTTGTTGATCTAGTAAAAAATAAAATGGCCGCAATAGAGCAAATGCAGTTTGTTCTCGGTTTGTAGATCTTTTCTAGCCATGTCTGATGCGGGTTGACGGACTCGCGTAGGAGGGCGACGCTGTCTGGCGTCGTGGCGGCGTCGATGGCAGAGAGGCCTAGTAAGGTCGATGCATTAGTTCTGCTCTGAGGATGGATCGATGGAAGATTGAGGTGACGGCCCTTGCAGCGTGCGGTGCTCACTGGGAGTGTGCGGACCGGTGTGTGACCCAGTCTAGGTAGTGGCTTGGATGGGGCATCCGGCTTTAGATGTTAGGCTTTGGTGCGATGTCTGTTTGGTATTAGGCCTGGACATTCGGCGCCCCTTCATCAAGGGATAGGAGTAGCAACAGGCGTTGCCAAGATGGTGGCTTCAGGCTTATTGATGTATTACCTTGTAAGGTGTTTGGGAATAATTAATAATATGGCTGCATGCATCGTCCAGATGCAGAGGCCGCGGGTACATCCTCCTTTTCTTAAAAAAAAAAAGCCATGTCTGAATCAAACAAAGTTGCGGCCCAGCTCGTGCCCAGCCCTATCGTTCGTGCTGTTTTGTGATGTCAAGAATTTCGCTCGTGCTAATTTTGTGTGGTGTGCACGAACAGATAAGTTCCAGTATTTGCACACTCACAATTCCGTCGTAGTCTAGAGAGACCCGGGTTCAAGTCCCGGCGACGGAAATCTCATTTTTTGTTTTCTAAATTTTCCCTAAATTTTTTCCTTCATCTTTTGCAGGGGAAAGTTTCCCTAAAGTTGAATGATCATTTTCTCCTGATCTCAGTGCAGGATAAAAGCATCTGGCAATGTGCTGTTCACATCGAAGCTCCTTCTGTCACATGCTCACTGTTGATATAGGAAAGACAGTTTGTCGCCCTGAACAACTCAGTAAAATTATCTTCATTTTGAGATTGCTTTGTAGTTTTTGGTGAAAGCAAATGCTTGCAAGGTAAATCTGAGCAAGCTGATGGCCAGTTCGTGTTGGTAGCCTTGAACCTGACGGTTGACGATTCCAAGATTTTGAACTGAGGGTCAGCCTTGTGATGCTGCCGATCCACTAGGAAGCAGTTGTTGCCATTCAGAGATGTGTTATGGATCAAAGAAAACACTACGTACGGCGAGCAAACATGGCTGTTGTAAGCCATGTCTGAATCGAGCAAAGCTGCGATTTAATTGTAAGGAAGTACCACAACTGAGGCTAGGCAAACGAATTGGTATCACTCTATGTTTTTTACACGTTGGTACTGGTTTTATGGAAGCCCAGCATGGATCTAGAGATGAGAGAGGTCCACCACCCCTTCCCCATCACCCAACACCATGTCGGTCGTGTCCCTGACATTCTGCCTCGGCTCCACTCAGTGGTCTCTCATCGTAGAGCCGTTAGCAGAGACCCATGGGAGTCAACGTGGTTTTTTTGTCACGTCATCCCTAAGAGCGCGCCCCAATGGTCAATTTTACTACTAAAAATGGTTCAAACGAGAGTTAGGGCGTTTTGCGACCGCTAGACCCAAACTTGCAAATAAAACAAAGAGTGGTATCAATTCATTGACGTTTTTTTTTAGAAAAGGAGGATAAACCCTCGGCCTCTGCATCTGGACGATGCATGCGGCCATCTTATTAATTATTAACAGAGATCATACAAAGTAATACATCAGTGAGCCTGAAGCCATCATCTAGGCAACACCTATTGCTACTCCTATTCCATTGATGAAGGTGTGCCGAATATCCGGGCCTAATATCAAACGGACATCGCATCAAACCCTAACATCTAAAACCAGATGCCCGAACCCAGCCACACACCGGGATTGGGTCCCATACCGGACCGACGCACTCTCAGAGGCCGCCGCCATCTTCCACCGGTCCATCTCCAGAGCAGCAACTGACCCATCGACCTTGCCTGGCCTGCCGTCGACGTCACCACGACGCCAGACAAACTCCACCATCCTGCACGAATCTGTCCACACGCGCCCATCGCCGAACCTCCGCAGCACCATGCCACCGGGATCCGCCGTCGGCCTTGCGGTGGATGAGACACCGCTCTTCCGCTTGTCCCGTCCAACTAGCACTTGCTCCAAAACGATGCCCTCAGAGGGACAATGGCATGAAAGGTACCATCATCGTCCGATCCGGTAGATCCAGATCTAGGGTTTCCCCCAGAGCATCACAAGTGGGGTGCCATGACCTGCAACAACGATGCCTCGAGAAGGGAACAGCGTCATAGACGCCGCCATCGTCCGCCATGACCGAAGTCGGCGCGATTTTCACTGGAAGTCGCGTCCCCCCAACCTCGCAGCTGGCTGGAACCGAACGGAGCCTCGCCGTGGAGACGAGGGCCACCGTCGGCACGCCGGCAGGGAGCCTCTAGCCGCCCCTCACCGGTCCTCCTCGCACCACCGGCTGGCCAAGGCCGTACCGAGACGGATCTGGACAGGATGCCAGATCCGCAACCATCGGAGTCACCCATGTGCCCGCGGCCGCCACACCGCCGGCCATGTAGGTTCCCATCGCCGCCGCGCAGCAGGGGCGCCGCCCGGACTGCCGCCCCCGGCCTCCCCGCGTGAGACGCCGCCTCCGCCTCATCAGATCTTCCGCGGCGACCACCCGCCCTGGATCTACGGTGCAGGGCCCGCCGCCACCGCGGCCCTTGCCGGCGACAGCGGCGGCTAGGGATGGAGGAGCTGGGAGGGGCTGGCGGTGCGGGATCGGGGGCCCCTGGCACCGCCCAAGGGGAGGCGACGCGAGGGGGAGGGGAGAGACGCGAGGGGAGGAGGAGTAATCGATTCATTGACCTAGCCCCAATTGTTCTACTTCCTTGCAATTAATTCGTTAGAGGTGGTGTAGTGGTGGCTGGTGTCATCGTTGTGTTTGCTGTTGGGCTTGCCATCGCACAAACTCAGTCCCATGGTAGCAGCAAACAGCAAATAAATGAAATGGAACCTAACTGAAAACCTTGTTGGTCCTCGGAAGGCCTTCAGTTAGTCATGCCACCGCAATCCATTTACAGATTACACATTATCCTTCGTATCAAAGGTTTGTGAAAACCTTGATCTGAACATGAGAAGAAGTAGTGAGTGCAGACTGTTTTTCAATCTATATACATCTTTTTGTGACCCTCTCGTGTCGGATGAGGAGGATGAGGAAGCTGATGCCGATCATGATGGCAAGCTTCTCTCCCATCTGGTTAAAGACACGACTGAAGTAGACTTGGACGATACGGTACGCGACACTATGCTTTGTGAGCTTGTCGCATCGGTACGAAAAAACAAGTCTACTTCAGCTAAGAAAAGAGGGCGCTCGTCTAAGAGGGCGAAAGTATCTAAACGTAAAAATGGTTCATCATGAGAGGCATGTTTTGGAATAGCAGAGGTCTTGGTGACTTGGCTAAACACAAACATATTGCCGATTGTGTAAGGGATCATGCATTGGACTTTGTGGCCATCACTGAGTCGGGTAAACGTGATTTCCAGACACGTGATCTTGACCACTTTTCATGTGGTTATGATTATGTATGGCATGTCTTACCCCCGTCCGGAAGGTCAGGTGGAATCTTGCTTGGCATCCACTCGACATACCTGGAATTGTTGTCCACGTCAAAGGGTGAATATCACATCAAATTCCACCTTCGAAACAAGTCCAACAACTTCCTTTGGAGCCTGGTTGCTGTATATGGTGCCGCTCAAGAGGAGTTTAAGTCTGCTTTTCTTAAGGAACTTGTTAATACCTGCCGGGACAATCCTTACCCCATGTTAATTGGGGGGGGATTTCAATATCCTTCGATATCAGCAGGAAAAAAATAATGATCGGTTTGACACTAGATGGCCTTTCCTCTTCAATGCTGTTATTGACAGCTTGGACCTACGGGAGCTCACTATGTCTGGTCGTCAGTACACCTGGGCCAATAACCGACCTACTCCTACCTACGAAAAACTTGACCGGGTGCTAGTAACCACTGACTGGGAATATAAATATCCCCTTGCCTCGGTTCGGACACTAGAAAGGATTGAAGCCTTATCGGATCATGATCCATTGCTAACCGATTTTGGTGAAACACCTCCAACCTCTAAGACTCCACAGTTTAAATTCGAACTGGGATGGCTCACTAGAGAGGGATTCCACGACCTGGTTAAGAAGGTGTGGGCGCGTCAACCTCGGGGTAACACGCCCATCCAAAGATGGAATAATCGAATTCGCGCCTTGCGTCGATTCCTTCGTGGACGGGCTAAACATACCGCTGGCATATACAAAAAAGAAAAGTTGCGACTATCTACCTTAATCGATGCCCTTGATAAAATTGCGGAGGTGCGGCCCCTTTCTGCTATGGAGATTGAGCAAAAAAGTCATCTAAATGAGCAGATTGTCCGCCTTTTACGCGAGGAAGAGATTAAATGGTACCAACGGTCCAAGGCCGACTCGCTTGTTCAAGGGGATGACAATACGAAATACTTTCAAATGTTGGCCAATGGAAGGCATAGAAAGAAACGTATTTTCGCTCTTGACCAGGATGAAGGCCGTATCGAGGGGGATGTGCCGCTCAGAAACTTTATTACTAACTATTACAAAGAGCTTTTTGGACCTTCAGCGGAAAGTTCCTTTACGCTGGATGAGTCTAATACTCATGACATACCTCAAGTTTCGGAGGCGGAAAATGATTTTTTAACCTCTCCGTTCACTGAGGAGGAAATTCGGACCGCGGTGTTTCAAATGGAACACAACAAGGCCCCTGGGCCAGACGGTTTTCCGGCGGAGTTTTATCAATGTTTTTGGGATATGATCAAGGTGGACTTGGTTCAGTTGTTTAACCAACTAAACACCGAAAACCTTGACTTTGCCCGTTTAAACTTTGGGGAAATTATTCTACTGCCCAAGACTAAGGAGGCTAGTCGTATTCAACAATATCGACCGATTTGCCTTCTAAACCTCAGCTTTAAAATCTTTACGAAGGTTGCAACAAACCGGTTGAACGGGGTGGCTGACCATGTGGTCAAACCCACTCAAACGGCGTTTATGCAAGGGCGCAACATACTAGATGGAGTGGTTGTGCTGCATGAAACCGTACATGAGCTTCACCGTAAAAAGTTGAGCGGAGTTATCTTGAAAATTGACTTCGAAAAGGCCTATGATAAAGTAAAATGGCCCTTTCTATTGCAAACTTTACGCATGAAGGGGTTTTCACCAAAATGGTGTCGTTGGGTGGAGAGTTTTGTTTCTGGAGGTAGTGTGGCTATCAAAGTCAACGATGTTGTTGGCAACTATTTTCAGACTAAGAAGGGTCTTCGCCAAGGGGACCCCGGATCCCCTATTTTGTTCAACATCGCGGCCGATATGTTAGCTATCCTTGTTCAGAGGGCTAAGATGGCCGGTCAGATTAGTGGTGTTATTCCTCATTTAGTAGAAGAAGGTCTGTCCATTTTACAATACGCGGATGACACTATTCTTTTTATGGATGATGACCTAGATAAAGCAAGAAACCTCAAGTTGCTTTTATGCGCATTCGAGGAGCTCTCTGGTCTCAAAATTAATTTTCATAAGAGCGAGCTTTTCTGCTTCGGCGATGCTGCAGAGTCCGCAGCTGAGTATGCTGACATTTTTGGCTGCCAGCTTGGACAGTTCCCGATTAGGTATCTCGGTATTCCGATTCACTATCGGCGTTTAACTATCGCTGAGTGGAAGCATGTGGAAGAGAGACTTGAGAAACAGCTAGCCAGCTGGAAAGCCAAACTCTTGTCATATGGGGGACGATTGATTTTGATCAATTCCGTCCTCAGCAATATGGTTCTATACATGTTGTCTTTCTTCCACTTACCGAAAGGGGTTCTTCAGCGTCTAGATTACTTTAGATCCAGATTTTTTTGGCAATGCGATAATGAATCCAAGAAATACCATCTGGCTAGGTGGACTGTATTATGCCGTCCTAAAAGTCAAGGGGGGCTCGGAATTCAAGATCTTGAGATTAAAAACATCGCTCTTCTCAGTAAATGGGTCTACAAATTACTCACTGAGAATGGAGTATGGCAGGAAATCATTCGTAACAAATACGTGGGGTCCAAAGCCATTTCTCAAGTTCATTGGAAACCCGGCGATTCACATTTTTGGTATGGTGTCATGAAGGCCAAGGAATTCTTTTTTCAATTTGGCACTCTCTCAGTCAGGGATGGTTCTCAGGTTCGATTCTGGGAAGATACCTGGCTAGACGACACCCCACTTATGGTGCGGTACCCTAGCTTGTACAGGATTGTCAGACATAAATTTGTCACGATCAAACAAGTTTTGGGACAAGAAAACCCCGATATTTCTTTTCGTAGGGATCTCTTGGGCCCTCGCCTGGCAGCATGGAATGAATTACTCTCTCGTATGGAGGACATTCAACTGACAAGCGAGCCGGACAAGTTTCGATGGAAACAACACCAAAACGGTAGTTTCTCAGTCAAGTCCTTGTACGATGCGATGACTCATATCGATGTTCCAGTTGATAACAAAAATTGTGGAAGCTAAAAATACCTCTGAGAGTGAAGATATTCCTCTGGTTTTTAAGCAGAGGGGTCATCTTAACTAGAGATAACCTGGCACGACGTAACTGGCAAGGTAGTAAGACATGTGTCTTTTGCCAACATGATGAGTCTATCAAACACTTATTTTTTGAGTGTAAGTTTGCTCGCGCAGTATGGGCCATAGTTCAAATAGCTTCAAATCTATACCCCCCACGTAGTGCACGTAACATGTTCGGCAATTGGTTGCGGGGTATTGATAAACAATTTTCTGCACATATTCTTGTGGGGGCGGCTGCCTTATGCTGGGCATTGTGGCTTACCAGGAATGATGTGGTTTTTAATAATAAATGTGTTTCCTCTCCTGTGCAGGTTATTCATGCATGTACGCGATGGCTCCGTACTTGGTCTATTCTGCAGAAGTCGGAGGACAGAGACCTCTTTATGATGGTGTCTACACGGCTGGAGCGTACGGCCAGGGAGGTTTTCTCCCACCATGGATGGCGGTGTAATCTCCGTATAGGATCTGCCCTACCCTAGGCTGGATTGATTTACTTTTGCTGCAAAACAATGTTTATTTTTGTTTGTTTGGACTTGTTGGCTGTGTGCATCATGTTATGCAGAGGCCGGGCATTCTTTGGATGCGGTTGTATCACCTTGATAAATCAATTCAATGATATGTCCTTTATCGAAAAAATACACCTGATGACCTGAACATTGTGTTATTGAGCGTTTTTTGTTAACGTGAGAAAATGTGCGTCACAACAGTGTAGACTGGATGCACCGCGGGAGGAAGCACTGCAACAAGCTAATCGTTTCCTAATGCCTCCCAAGTCTAATTAACATGCTTATGGTAGTGTAGTGTGCGCTTGTGGCTCAATGTATGTTTTGTGTTGCCTCAAAAGTCAAAACCCAACATTAACAAAGTAAAATGAGGGGAATTGTCTTGAGTACTATCCACCATGACTACCTCACTAAGATATATAATATATTGGCACACCGAATGGGTATCTTTCTATATCTGCTTCTGGCTATGTGATCACCGTCAACCACGGTTGATGGAAACTATATATATGCACGAACAATTGATGGGGAGGTGGGAAAATAAATAAATGTCATAACAACTCACCGACAAGGTGGATGGTGACGAGTCAATGATTTGTTGTACTTTTGATTGCTTGAGTTTGTACAACCACCTTTTCAATCAAGGACGTTGCTTGCACTTGGTTGGATACTAAGATAAAGTTAAGGCAACTGGTTTCAAAAAACAGTTGGTTCGCCAACCGCCCGACCTCTACCGCATAGCCATTCGATTGAAGGAAAAACGATGTCCTCTTTGTCTCCCACCAATGTAGAAAACAGTCTCTTGTAGCACACCGACCCACCCGATAGCATCATCTAGAGACCCGCGTGTTCGGAGCAGCTTCACCGTGCTCTGCAGCATCGTCGTCGGAGTCTCACAATAACCGTCTCTAGCAGCAGAATCCCATGCTCGCGGCGTCAAGAGGCGTAGCTTTTGGAGAACCTTTCTCGAGCTCATAGTACTTGTTCTGTCAATAGATGGTTGGTGCCGACGGTTGTTGTTGTATTCGAGTATTATTGTGTTGATTGTTTCAATTTCCTTTTTATTTTCCTTTGCCATGCGTAGCTTCGATCTTGTATGACTTTTCTCTTTTTTGGTGTGATTTTTTGTGTGTGATCGTTGTTCTTGTTTGTTGATTGACCCCTGGGACAAAGGTAGCACAGTGTTGGACCACAAGTGTAAGAGTTTGTAGCAAGCATCAAACTTTCCTGAATGAGAACCAAGGTATCCATCCCTGAAGGTATAAGCTTTCACCACCAATGTTAAATTGTACTACAATACAGTAACTTCACTTGTGTTCCCATTAGCAAGGTGTCACCCTTATTAGCTTTGCTAGTTGTACAAGATATTAATGTACAAAATTATCTCGAATAGACTTTCACTTGGTTTTATAAATAAAGCCAACATCCATACAACCAGTTCATCACGAGTACATAAGCAACAAAGATGGTTGGGGCAACAGCACAATCACGCCCAAAGAAAGCACAAAAGAAATAGGAAAAGAGGCCACCTAGTGGCAGCAGGCTCAGTGGTCCTGCGAAGAGGCGAGACGGTAGGCGTTAGCCAGGAGCGCGTCCAGCATGAGTCCCAAACGGTCACGGTCCTGCTCTCTAGATAACGGATGCCAGTGCTGCAAGAAAGTAAGAAATTTGAAGAACGAGTCAGAGGCACGTTGAGGGAAGACCCTCTCAATCACCATTTTATTACGCATCAGCCATAGGGTCCAAGACATCGCCGCAAGCACAAGCCAGAATAGGCGGCGCTGCCGCCTGGTTTGGTTGGCTCTGGTTTCGAGAAAATCCACAAGATCCAAGGCCTCCCAATTAGGCCCCAAGGCCTCGCAAACGAAAACCCAGAGAACTCGAGCTGCCATGTAGGAGAACAAGATGTGAGACTGATGGCTCGTATCCGCGTCAGTATTTCCCCGAAGAGGAAGGGATGATGCAGTACAGCTTCAGTAGGTATTTCCCTCAGTTATGAAACCAAGGCTATCGAACCAGTAGGA
This sequence comes from Thinopyrum elongatum, assembly GCA_011799875.1. Classification (NCBI taxonomy): domain Eukaryota; kingdom Viridiplantae; phylum Streptophyta; class Magnoliopsida; order Poales; family Poaceae; genus Thinopyrum; species Thinopyrum elongatum. The sequence continues at coordinate 656,904,644 of CM022303.1, read as the reverse complement.
GAACCAAGCAACACTATGTAAATGATACCTGCACACAAAGAATAAATACTTGCAACCCGACGCGTAAGAGGGGTTGTCAATCCCTCTCGGGTAAAAGATAGATTGGTTTATATGATTTTGGATAAATAGATCTCGCGATAAAACAAAATAAAAGAAAAAAAGAAAAAAGTGCGGCAAGGTATTTTTGGGTTTTTTTTTAGAATAATAGATCTGAAAACAAAAGCAAATAAAAATAGATCTCAAAGCAAATATGATAAAGAATAGACCCAGGGGCCGTAAATTTCACTAGTGCCTTCTCTCGAGAAAATAGCATACGATGGGTAAACAAATTACTGTTGGGCAATTGATAGAACTTCAAATAATTATGACAATATCCAGGCAATGATCATTATATATGCATCACGTCCAAGATTAGTACACCGACTCCTGCCTATATCTACTACTATTACTCCACACATCGACCGCTACCCAGCATGCATCTAGTGTATTAAGTTCATGGAGAAACGGAGTAATACAATAAGAACGATGACATGATGTAGACAAGATCTATTCATGCAGGAATAGACTGCATCTTGTTATCCTTAATAGCAACAATCAATACGTGTCTTGCTGCCCCTTCTGTCACTGGGAAAGAACACCGCACGACCGAATCCATCACAAAGCACCTCTTCCCATGGCAAGAAAAATCGATCTAGTTGGCCTAACTAAACCGAAGATTCGAAGAAGAAATACGAGGCTATAAGTAATCATGCATATAAGAGATCAAAGAAACGCAAATAACTTTCATGGATAAATAGATCTGATCATAAACTCAAAGTTCATCGGATCCCAACAAACACACCGCAAAAAGAGTTACATCAAATAGATCTCCAAGATATCATTGTATTGAGAATCAAAAGAGAGAGAGGAAGCCATCTAGCTACTAACTACGGACCCATAGGTCCACAATGAACTACTCACGCATCATCGGAGAGGCAACAATGACGATGATGAACCCCTCCGTGATGGTGTCTAGATTGGATCTGGTGGTTCTGGAACTTGCGGCGGCTGGAATTGTGTTTCGTCGACTCCCCTAGGGTTTTTGGATTTTCGGGGTATTTATAGAGCAAATAGGCGGTGCGGGAGGCGGCCGAGGTGGGCACAACCCACCAAGGCACTCCTGGGCCCCCAGGCGCGCCCAGGTGGGTTGTGCTCCCCTCGGAGCCCCCCTCTGGTACTTCTTTGGCCCAACAGGTGTCTTCTGGTCCAGAAAAATTCTCCAAAAAGTTTCGCTGCGTTTGGACTCCGTTTGGTACTGATATTCTGCGAAGTAAAAAACAAGCAAAAAAATAGCAACTGGCACTGGGCCCTATATCAATAGGTTAGTCTCAAAAAATGATATAAAGTTGCTATAAAATGATCCAAGAATGATAATATAACAGCATGGAACAAGCAAAAATTATAGATACGTTGGAGACGTATCAGCATCCCCAAGCTTAATTCCTACTCATCCTCGAGTAGGTAAATGATAAAAACAGAATTTTTGATGTGGAATATTGCCTAACATGTTCATCACATATTATTTTCTTTTGTAGCATGGACATTTCACTACAGGAATCAGCTTATTTGCTGTCTGCCATGGCAGACGGCAAAGGCACCAAAAGCAGACGGCAAAGCCCTTTGCCGTCTGCCACTGACGGCAAAACTGCCTGGCAAAGAACCTGACGGTAAACAGGTTCTTTGCCGTCTGCTTTCTCAAAGCAGACGGCAAATAACCTTTGCCGTCCGTGGCAGACGACAAAGAATGTGGACGGTAACTAACAGGCGTTAGCCGCGTTAGGTGGCTAACGGCAGCCTTTGTCGTCTGCCAGCGGACGGCAAATATGCCCGCCCCTTTGCCGTCTGCAACGGACGGTAAAGTAATCAAATGGTATAGCTCCCAGGTTGCTGCCACGTGGCCTCTTTGCCGTCTGTGGCAGACGGCAAAGAGCCCTTTGTCGTCGGTGGCAGACGGCAAAGAGGCTGCATTGCCTCTTTTTTTCTGTTTTTTCTTATATCCAAGCAATTTCACAGCAAAAAATATGATATATTTTTTTTTCACAGGCACAGCAGACATATGACATATCCAACACATAAGTTTCATCATACATACATAACCAACACATAGTTCCATCCGTACATATTACAATAGTTTCACATTGTTCATCCAACACATAGTTCCATGCATCCATATAACAAGTTCCATATTGTTCATCGATACAAAAGAAAAGCATAAAGGGGAAACAAGCACTCCATCCATGCAAGCTTCCGTGAAGTGAATGGAATCTGCAAAATGGGAAACAAAAAAGTTAGAAGAAGAAGACTAGAAGAAGAAGAGTAGAAGAAGAAGAAGAAAATGAAGAAGAAGAAGAAGAAGAAGAAGAAGTAAGCATACTTAGGTAAAATGGAGCTAACCTAGATAATTATGCCATTTTGAGTGAACTAAGCATATTATGCCATTTTTTATATAAAGCAGCTAAGTATAGGTCATTATTGAGCTAACCTACGTAACTAAGCATATTAGAGCTAACTTAGAGCTAACTTAGGTCATTTTGGAGAAGAAGAAGAGAAGAAGAGAAAAGAAAGAAGAAAAAGACTAGAAGAAGAAGAAGAAGAAGAAGAAGAAAAGAAGAAGAAGAGAAGAAGAAGAAGAAGAAAAAAGTTTTTACCATTTTCCTTCTCATTCTTCTTCTTTTATTCTTTCTTTTTCTTCTCTTTTTTCTTCTATTCTTTTTTTTTCTCCTCTTCCTTGTTTTTCTTCTTCTTATTCCTTATTTGTGTCTTTAGAGCTTACATAGGTAATTATGCCATTTTTGACTAGCTAAGCTTATTATGTCAATTTGGAGGAAAATAAGGCAAGTATAGGTCATTTTTGTGCTAACATAAGTAATTATGCCATTTTTGAGCTAACGTAGGTAAAATGGATCATTTTGGAGCTAACCTAGGTAAACTTGGTCATTTTGGAGCTAACCTAGGTAAAATAGATCATATTAGAGCTAACCTAGGTAAAATGGGTCAATTTGGAGCTAACCTAGCTAATTATGTCATTTTTTATTTAACTAAGCATATTATGCTATTTTTGACATAAGTAAGCTAAGTATAGGTCTTTATTGAGCTAACCTAGGTAACTAAGCATATTAGAGCTAATTTAGCATTTTAGGGCTAACTTAGGTCATTTTGGAGCTAACTTAGGTAAAATTGATCATTTTGGAGCTAATTAAGCTTATTATGTCATTTTTGAGGAAAATAAGCTAACTATATGACATATATGAGGTTACCAAGGTTGTTATGCCATTTCAAACCTAAGTAAGCTAATTATGCCATTTTTTACATAAGTAAGCTTAGTGTATGTCATTATTGAGCAAACCTAGGTAACTAAGCATATTAGAGATAACTTAGCATATTAGAGCTAACTTAGGTCATTTTGGAGGAAACAAAGCTAAGTATAGATCATTTTGGAGCTAAGTAAGCTAATTATGTCATTTTGGAGGAAGATAAGCTAAGTCTAGGTCATTATGGTAAGCATTTTGGAGGAAATAAAGCTAAGTCTAGGTCTTTATGCATTTGGTAAGCAAAACACTAGAGAAAACTTACCGCCATCACGGAGGTGAAGCACCGGCGTGGCTCGTGCCGGTACCACCACCTGGAGAAGGATCGTGTGATGCTTGTCTGGAGGAACGCTGCACCAAAGATCATTTGCAATGTCTCGTTAGCATGACGACACTCAAATGTTAATAATAGTAACTAATGACCATTCAAATTAAACTCACCGTGGTCCCCGGAGCAATCTCTGGCATCGGCGGAGGGGTCTGACCGGCCTTCTGGCACACAGACTGCACATTTGGTTTTCACGGGTCAGTCATACTAGTTAGTAATGAAACGAATATTACATGCATGATTTGGCTAATATGCAGAAGAAACTTACCACGAGGAGCTCGTACATGGCCCGGTTCTGCATGTCAGTCCGTGCCCTCTCCTCCTCCATCAACCTTGTCGCCTTCTCCTCCAACTCCGGCTGCTTCTCCTCCGCCTGCCGGTCCCTCTCCGCCAGAAGCGCCTAGGTTCTATCTCTCTCACTCTGAAGAGCAACCTGCAACACCACTCCTCGTTAGCATTGTAATCATCGATGGCTGCACACACAATGTAATGCTTGAAAGAAATCTGAGTCTGTATAACTAACCTGGAAGGCAAGCTCAATTGGCCGTGGACGAGGCCTTATCTCAGGATCTGAGCTCGTTTGGCGCGCCTTGATCTCCGAGAGAGTGCGAGGACAACGGATAAGTCCATCTCCAATGGCTATCGAGCCATGGGACCTCCCACCACCAGATATCATCACCAGCTCCGGATCAAACAGCCCGCTCGGGTTAAAGTCCTTCCCTTTCCCCGCCTTCCCCTCACCTCTGTACTTCACGAGCTTGTGGGAGGAGATGTTGGTGAAGTTCTCTGGATGATCGAGGTCAGACGCAGAGAATGCCTTGGCCTTCTTGAACGGGGCAGTATGGGCCATGGCATAGAGGTCGAACACCTCTGGCACCGGTGCCATATTGTATCCCACCTAAAAGAGAGGAACATAGTATTAGTAATTAAAGGGCTCAAGCTAGCTTGACAGAATGAATTGCATGAATCATGAAGCAAACCACATACCCAGTTCCGCCCGTATTGATATAAGTTGGCGCTGCCTTGATGGTGTGGCACACCTCTCATTTGGGCACGCTTGTCCTTGGCACCTTTGTGGGCGGCCCGCCATGCGTCTGAGCACCACTCATCCACCAACGCCTCCCAACAATCCATCTTATCCGCACACCATCTCGGGGGCACCTAAGTCAGTAAAGAGAAACTTGAGCGCTACGCCTACGAATCAAATCAACAAAACTAAGAACAAGGCCTTAAGAATATAGGCAATTACCGTCATGTACTCCTCCTTCTTCAGAAACTTTCCGCGGCACTTCTTCTTGGGCTTCCGAACACCACGCGAGGCGAAGTAGTCTCGAACAGCCTGCACCCGAGCCTCGTGCCGTAAGTTTTGTAGTAGGCGCCTGCACTCGGCATCGATAACCCGTGCGCAGGCCTCCTCGTATCCCTCCTCACACCTGTAGAAGGTCTGCAATCAAACAAGACAACATTGATTAGTACAATAACTAAGCTTATTCAAAGATTTTTAATTGTGTAAAGGAGAAATTACCCAAAACGTTCTGATCACCATGTCGGCCCTCGTCTGGCACAAGACACCGTCGATCATCTCCTCCGGCGGGGTCGGGGCAGCCAAGTATTGCTTCCAGGTCAATCCTAGCTCTGGAAGCTGACCCTCACCGGGCAACGTGACCCACCCCGGGAAGTTTTGCCGGCAAATCACACCAAGGACTTGGTTGGGCCTGCGGACATCCTGAGGGTGGTCCCAACCCCTGCAGTATGACAAGGCCAACGCATTAGATATTTGAAAAAACATGATGGCAAAAGGTACAAAAAGAGTAAATGCACTTACCTCGTCCCATCAAGACAGATCAACCACCTCTGCTCGCGGGTCGCCGGCACGAACGGGAGCCGTGTACTACCACGCTGGTAGACGGTGCCCCCCTCAACCACCTCGTCCTCGCTGCTATCAGAAATCTGATGCCCGCCACCATCAGCATGGCCACTCGACCCCTCAGGCGGATCCTGCTAGGTACCCCATCCGGATGTCTCCTGGGACGTAGCCTGGGGAGGGGTCACGTGGGCCCAAGTGTCCTGGCCTGAAGTCTCGTGGGTCGAAGGCTCGTCGACCCGAGGCTCATGGACCGGAGTCTCGTGGGCCGAAGGCCCGTCGACCCGAGGCTCGTGGACCGGAGTCCGCGTAGCCTCCTCCTCAGACGTGCCCCCCTAGAAGTCGTGTGCTCGGGTGACTCAGCTGGGGGTGGCGGCGAGGAAGGCGTAGGAGCCTGCCTACCTCTCCCGCGGCCATGTCATCCCCGACCTCCTCTCTTCCTCCCTCCCCGAGCTTCTCTCCCGGTGGGCAACGACGCCGACGAAGAAGCGCCCACCGGTGAAGCCATACCCTTGTACAACGCTCTCCGGAGAGGTACGGGTGGAATGGAAGTACCACTCCCACCATGCTGAGGACCAACGCCCACCATCTTTCAACACCTGTCATGACAGAAGAGTAAACGGAATTAGTACAACATAAAAAAATTGAATAACGACATGAATAATAAAATGTATATTAACTCATCAGATAATAGGTAAAGATAGGTCCATCAGCATGTATATTCATCAGTTAATCTAGTTTGTCAATTTTGAAACTTCAAACAACCAAACTGACTCCTGACAAAAGATCCTCGACCATCGACCCCTCGACCCCTCGCCCCTCGACCCCTCGACCCCTCGGCGACCATCAGCGCGGGCGAACTGCTTCCATCCGTTCTTCGCGCATGGATGGAAGCAGTTCACCCACTCCCATGACCTTCAGCTCGGGGACGTCCTCATCTTAAGCTACGACACCAGTCGGTCAGCACTCCGCCCGGAAGATCCTCGACCATCGACCCCTAGACCCTCGACCCCTCGCCCCTCGATCCTCGACCCTCTGCCCAACCCTCGACCCTTGGCGACCGGCGATCCGACCCGGTTCCGTTCGGCGCGACGCAACCCCATAACCTCGACCCTTTCCGTCATCTCCGACGCACCCCTAACCTCCTCCTCTTCTTCTTCCGCCTCTTCTTCTTCTTCTTCTTCTTCTTCTTCTTCTTCTTCTTCTTCTTCTTCTTCTTCTTCTTCTTCTTCTTCTTCTTCTTCTTCTTCTTCTTCTTCTTCTTCTTCTTCTTCTTCTTTTGTTAAAACTAAACTAAAACTAAAACTAAACTAAACTAAACATAAACTAAACTAATCCTAAAACTAAACTAAACTCTCCTCCTCCCTCTTTTCTTCTCTTCTTTTTTCATCTTCTTCTCTGCTTCCTTTCCTTCTTTTTCTCTTCTTCTTCTTCTCCTCCTCTTCTTTCCCTTCTCTCCTCCTCTCGCTTTCTTTTTTGTTCTAGCTCGTTTTCTGCTTCCCTCCTCTTTTCTCTCTCTTGCTCCACTGTTCTCTCTCCTCAGTCCTCGACTCTTCTTTACTTCCTTCTCCCTTTGCGTCCTCTCCCGCACCTACAGTGTTCTTTAGGTCTTACTAAATTCTCGTGCTGTACGCCTCAGGTTGGTTATACTTGGATAGTCTTAAGAGTAGATTAGGTTACTTCTTCTCCTGTTCGCACTCTACGTCGCGTTGACCTTTGGAGTTATGCCTTACCGGTTTTTTTTTCTTCGTCCTTTCTCCTTTCCGTCTATGCGTGCTAGAACGGACTTTTTCCTCTCCTCCCTCCTCCTACTCTCTTCTTCTCTTCTAAACTAAAACTAAACTAAAATAACTAAACTTAACTAAACTAAACTAAACAGAATAAACCTAAAAGTAAAATTAAAAAAATAGAAAAAAAAAGGTGAGAGATCACCACAGGGGAGGGGGGCGGCCGGTGGAGGGGGGTTCGGGTGGCCCGTTTATTGGTGGGGGCTGGCCTCACGTATATTTGTTCTTTTCGGACGTACTCTCCTTGTACTTTTCTTCTTTTCTCTTTTTATTGTCTTTTATCTCTTTTTACTTTTATTTTCTTTTCTTCCGCTCATTTCTTTTTCTTTTTTTCATTCCTCGATTTTCTTTTTTCTTATGAGGTCTTCCCTCAATAGTTATTTTCTTTTCTTCCTCCTTTGTCTTTTTTCCATTTTCTTCTTTATTCTCCTTGTTACTTTTCTTCTTTTCCCTTTTTGTCGGGGGCGCGGTGGCCGGCGACGGTTGGGGTCGGGTGCACTTGGGGGGTCGGGTCGGGGAGGGAGGGAGAGAGAGGAAAGAGAGGAGGGGGCGGGACGGCCGTTACATACTCAATTCTTTGCCGTTTGCTGGCATACGGCAAAGATTCTTTGCCGTCTGCTGGCGGACGGCAAAGAGGTGGGGCTGGTGGGCCGTTAGGGTTTGGGCCTCCACTGGACCCCACCCACCTCTTTGTCGTCTGCTAGCGGACGGCAAAGAATTGGCTGATGGCAAATAGGATCTTTGTCATCCGTTTTTTAGAAGCAGACGGCAAAGGCCTTCTTTGCCGTCAGCTAGCAGACGGCAAAGAGGTGATTGATGGCAAATTCTCTGTTTCCATTAGTCTTTGGACTTTTATATGATTCAAAGCAATAGTCTAGTTTTGATAAGAAGATTTCAATACTCAAGCATATCAACAAGCAACCATGTCTTTCAAAATATCAACACTACAGCAAGTTATCCCTAGCCCTTTATGCTCAATCATTGATCCATTCATGAAACACACTCGCATATTAGCTATATCCAATGCTCAAGTACGATCATAGTGCCCCTTAGTTGGTGCTTTATAAGAGAAGATGAAGAATCAAATAAAATAAAAATTGCATAAAGTAAATAGAAAGACCCTTCGCGGAGGGAAGTAGGGATTTGTAGAGGCGCTAGAGCTCAAAGTGAAAAAAAGAGATAAGACATTTTGGGTGGCATGCTTTTCGTGTCAACGAAAACGATTGAGTAATTTCCAATACTTTCCATGCTAGATATATCATAGGCGGTTCCCAAATAGAAAATAAAGTTTATTCCTTTTTCCACCATACTTTCACATTCCACGGCTAGCCGTATCCACGGGTGTCGTCCATACCAACACTTTCCAAGGAATTTATTATTTGACAACAAAAAGTAAATTCATTTTTCATTTCGGGACTGGGCATCCCTAATACCTTTGCCGTACTCTCGTGCAATGACAAGTGAATAAACACTCATCTTGAGAATAACACATCTAGCATGGAAAAATATCAGCCACCCCCACCGTTTCATGAGCGGTACGAGCACATAAAAAGGAAATTATTTTGAAAATTAGAGATGGCACATACAAATTTGCTTAGAATGGCATGGGAATACCGCATATAGGTAGGTATGGTGGACTCATAAGGCAAAAGTGGGTTTAAGGATTTTGGATGCACAAGTAGTATTCCTACTTAGTACAAGTGAAGGCTAGCAAAAAGATTGAGAAGCATCCAACCAAGAAACGAAAAATCACATAAGCGAGCATTGAGCATAACTAACACCGAATAATGCACCACAAGTAGGATGTAATTTCATTGCATAACTATTGAATTTTGTGCTTGCATAGGGAATCACAAACCTTAACACCAATATTCTTATTAAAGCACAATTACTCACTAACATGACTCACATATCACTATCATCATATCTCAAAACTATTACAAGGAATCAAGTTTATTTTGTCCAATGATCTTCATGAAAGTTTTTATTATATCCCTCTTGAATATCTATCACTTTGGGACTAGTTTCATATGTTGCTTTTGACATGCTCAAACAAATTTAAGTGAAGAACATGAGCATAAAAAATTTCATCTTTCAAAATAATATAAGTGAAGCATGAGAGGATTTCTTCAAAATTACCAACTCTCAAATAAATCTAAGTGAAGCATGAGAGCATTTCTTCAAAAATATTAAAGCACACCGTGCTCAAAAAGATATAAGTGAAGCACTAGAGCAATTTCATAGCTTAATTTTTTTTTAAATGAAGCATAAAGAGCAATTCTAACAAATCATAGTATAATTTTGGCTCTCTCAAATAGGTGTATCCAGCAAGGATACTTGTGACAAACTAAAAAGCAAAACAAGTAAAGACTCATATAATACAAGACGCTCCAAGCAAAACTCATGATATGTGACGAATAAAAATATAGCTCCAAGTAAAATACCGATGGTCGTTAGAAGAAAGAGGGGATGCCACTCGGGGCATCCCCAAGCTTAGTTGCTTGTTTCTCCTTGAATATTGCCTTGGGGTGCCATGGGGCATCCCCAAGCTTAGGCTTTTCTTACTCCTTATTCCTTCATCCATCGTGATCTCACACAAAACTTGAAAACTTCAATCACACAAAATTTAACAAAACCTTCGTGAGATCCATTAGTATAAGAAAACCAATCTTTACTTTAAGTACTGTAGAAAATCCATTCAAATTTTGTTATTGCCTTATATCTAGTGTATTCTAACTTTTCCATGGCTTATACCCCCCGATACAATCCATAGATTCATCAAAATAAGCACACAATGCAAAGAAAACAGAATCTGTCAAAAACAGAATAGTCTGTAAGTACTCGAATTTTACTCATTCTTGTGTAACTCCAAAAATTCTGAAACAATAGGAAAACAGAGGCAATTTTTATATCAATCTTTTTTAAAAAAAATCAGAATTTTTTGTCGCTTTTGTGAACCTAGACAATTATTTTACTGGACGCAAAAGTTTCTGTTTTTCAACAGGATCAAATCAACTATCACCAAAGCTATCCCAAAGGCTTTACTTGGCACAAACACTAATTAAAACATAAAAAAAACACAATCATACCAGAGGCATAATTGTACAAATACTCAAGAACAGAAAGAAAAAGGCAAAAATAAATTTTATTCTTTGGGTTGCCTCCCAACAAGCGCTATCGTTTTACGCCCCTAGCTAGGCATTGATAATTTTAATGATGCTCACATGAAAGATAATAATGGAAACACAAAGAGAGCATCATGAAATATGTGACAAACACATTTAAGTCTAACTATCTTCCTATGCATAGGCATTTTATAAGCAAACAATTTATCAAGACGAGCAATTTCTAGCATATGCAAGAAAGAAGAAAGGAACAATAGCAATCTCAACATGAAGAGAGGTAATTTAGTAACATGAAGATTTCTACAACCATATTTTCCTCTCTCATAATAATTACATGTCGGATCATAATCAAATTCAACAATATAGTTGTCATATAAAATTTTCTCTCCATGATCCACATGCATAAAAGTTTTAAAATCTTCCAAAATAGTGGGATTAATATCAACTAAAGTCATGACCTCTCCAAACCCACTTTCATCAAAAAATTCATAAGATTGAACACTCTCCAAATATGTGGGATTATTTTTACTTAAAGTTGACGCTCTTCCAAACCCACTTTCAATATTATTGTATACATTATTATCAATATCATATTCATCATGAGGCTTAAATAAATTTTCAAGATCATAAGAAGAATCACCCCAATCATGATCATTGTAATAAGTAGTGGACATAGCAAAATTAGCATCCCCAAGCTTGGGGTTTTGCATATTATTAGCACAATTAACATTAATATAATTTATAGTAAAATCATTGCAATCATGCTTTTCATTCAAGGAGCTATCATGAATCACTTCGTAAATTTCTTCATCACAATTTTCAGATTCACGAATCTCAAGCAAAACTTCATAAAGATAATCTAGTGCACTCAACTCACTAGCAATTGGTTCATCATGATTGGATCTTTTAAAAAGATTAGCAAGTGGATGGGGATCGATATCAATAGTTTTTAGCAAGCGAAGATGGAAGCATATAGAAGGCACATGGCAACACAAGCAAACAAAAGATCGAACGAGAAAAAGGCAAACGGAAAAGAAGGCAAATAAAAAGGCAACCTTTTTTGTGAAGTGGGGGAGATGAAAATGAGAGGCAACTGGCAAATAATGTAAATTGCAAGGAGATGAGATTTGTGATTAGGAACCTGATAGATGTTGATGATGTCTCCCCGGCAACGGCGCCAGAAATCCTTTCTTGATGGCTCGTATCCGCGTCAGTATTTCCCCAAAGAGGAAGGGATGATGCAGTACAGCTTCAGTAGGTATTTCCCTCAGTTATGAAACCAAGGTTATCGAACCAGTAGGAGAACCAAGCAACACTATGTAAACGGTACCTGCACACAAAGAACAAATACTTGCAACCCGACGCGTAAGAGGGGTTGTCAATCCCTCTCGGGTAAAAGATAGATCGGTTTATATGATTTTGGATAAATAGATCTCACGACAAAACAAAATAAAATAAATAAAGAAAAAAGTGCAGCAAGGTATTTTTGGGTTTTTATTTAGAATAATAGATCTGAAAACAAAAGCAAATAAAAATATATCTCAAAGCAAATATGATAAAGAATAGACCCGGGGGCCGTAGATTTCACTAGTGGCTTCTCTCGAGAAAATAGCATACGGCGGGTAAAAAAATTACTGTTGGGCAATTGATAGAACTTCAAATAATTATGACGATATCCAGGCAATGATCATTATATAGGCATCACGTCCAAGATTAGTAGACCGACTCCTGCCTGCATCTACTACTATTACTCCACACATCGACCGCTATCCAGCATGCATCTAGTGTATTAAGTTCATGGAGAAACGGAGTAATACAATAAGAACAATGACATGATGTAGACAAGATCTATTCATGTAGGAATAGACCCCATCTTGTTATCCTTAATAGCAACGATCAATACATGTCTTGCTGCCCCTTCTGTCACTGGGAAAGAACACCGCACGACCGAACCCATCACAAAGCACCTCTTCCCATGGCAAGAAAAATCGATCTAGTTGGCCTAACTAAACCAAAGATTCGAAGAAGAAATACGAGGCTATAACTAATCATGCATATAAGAGATCAAAGAAACTCAAATAACTTTCATGGATAAATAGATCTGATCATAAACTCAAAGTTCATCGGATCCCAACAAACACACCGCAAAAAGAGTTACATCAAATAGATCTCCAAGAGATCATTGTATTGAGAATCAAAAGAGAGAGAGGAAGCCATCTAGCTACTAACTACGAACCCGTAGGTCTACAATGAACTACTCACACATCGTCGGAGAGGCACCAATGAGGATGATGAACCCCTCCGTGATGGTGTCTAGATTGGATCTGGTGGTTCTCGAACTTGCAGCGGCTGGAATTGTGTTTCGTTGACTCCCCTAGGGTTTTTGGATTTTCGGGGTATTTATAGAGCAAAGAGGCGGTGCGGGAGGCGACCGAGGTGGGCACAACCCACCAGGGCGCGCCAGGCGCGCCCAGGTGGGTTGTGCTCCCCTCGGAGCCCCCCTCTGGTACTTCTTTGGCCGAACAGGTGTCTTCTGGTCCAGAAAAATTCTCCAAAAAGTTTTGCTGCGTTTGGACTTCATTTGGTACTGATATTCTGCAAAGTAAAAAACAAGCAAAAAATAGCAACTGGCACTGGGCACTATGTCAATAGGTTAGTCCCAAAAAATGATATAAAGTTGCTATAAAATGATTGTAAAGCATCCAAGAATGATAATATAGCAGCATGGAACAAGCACAAATTACAGATACGTTGGAGACGTATCAGAGACCCGGTCTCAGGGACCTCATAGAGGGGGCACATGCCATCACCCGGCCCGTGCCCCTTAAGCACCTCCGTCCCAGAGGAAAGCTGGCCCCTCAACAATTGCCACACGAAAATCTTGATCTTCAGGGGCAATGGGGCCTTCCAAAGTGGACCAGTCCATGGCATGGTGGGTGTTCGACACAACACATGGTATGTAGAGCCCACGGAGAAAACAAAGGTGAAAGAGACCAAGCTATGGTGTCTGGATAATATGAGAGCATGGGCTAGAGGGCAGCCCGCAACCTAATTCTAGATACCATGCAAAAAAAACCTAGTTATAGGAAGTAAAAAAAATACTCAAGAGGCATCTTTCTCTATTTCCTCATATGTCTCAAAAAACGCAAGAGGCGTCTTTATCTATTTCCTCATATCTTTGGATCGCTCTAGATCCGTTGAGTCGTCAAACCCAACCAACTCAATCATCATGCTCAGCGGCCGATGGCGTATGCGAACTCACAACATTGAAAGTCACATCACTACATGAGATTGAATTTGGCCACATGTACAATCACATTCTCTAAATTGAACCAAACAAATCAAAAGGAACAAGCAAACAAATTTCTTACCTACTTGGCATTCCACCGAACACATGTTGGTGGCTCGGGTTGACCACCATCACAATAACCATCGAGTCTTCTTCTTTTTTCGGGTCGTCATGTTGTTCAAGTGTGTCATGTGACCATAGTCTCCCATGCCTAGCGGTGCCTATGGATTATAGGCAACTCAATGCGCAAACATAAAAAATAAATAAACTGATACCGGTCATTGATGGTCTTCTGGATGAGCTACACGGTTATAATGTGTACTTAACAATCGTTTTATATATTCCCACATAGATTCACCAATCCTTGAATTCGTATGGATAGAAGGTCCGTAGAAGTGAAAGTAGGACGATGGGAGAAAAGGGTAAGGAGTACCCAAAAAAGATTTAGGACTTTCTGCCCATGAACAAATAGTAGCATTTGAAACTGGAAAGATTTGCTTTGGATATAAAATCCGCAAGGAAGGGCTAGAATCCAAAGAAATGAGGAGCTAGTGGATAGTTCGAATTTCAACAATTAGGGAGAGGAATGAAACACTTGTCTTTCACAATCAATTCTTTCTTTTTTACGGAGCCGGCATCAGCGATGGCATTGGGTCATCGCAATCGATGGAGTGACCACTCAGAATGATTTGGTTGATTGCCATGTGTTAATTAAGTCTTAACACGATGCATATAACGGTATGCAATCATCTAGTTCACCTGACTTAGTTCCAAGTTGTTCTCACACATGGTTTCCTCAAAACTTTATATTAGTTCTTGTTCACAAAAGTGAGGAGCGGTTCACTGATTTGAGGTCTACTGCGAGGAGCTCGAGATTTTCTTCATGCGTACAGAGTCCCTCATTGCTATCTCGCACTAGGGCGCATGATGCCAAGAGCATTCATGATGCCAAGGCGACTCTTGTTACTCTTGATTCTACGTTTTGTTGTTCATGGGATTGACGCCGTGCTTCATAGCAATGTGGAGTAATGATGTATAGGTTGGAAAAAATGCTAGGCGTAAGCGTGGCGGTTGGCCATCGCCTAGTGCCCAGGCGGTGCTTAAGCGCCCTAATTGCGGCATAGGCGGTTATATAGATTTTACTATCAGGGTGTATCTATGGTTATTATATGTGTATTATATTAATTCGGGACATATAAATAAGTTAACTACCAGCTACTACCATTGGAATATGGCCTTTTGGCATATGAGTACAATATGGCATGATTTCTCGCTTCGGTAGACAATTTCTTGCTTGCCCCGCCTAAACTTCCGCTTATGCCCTAGGCTATGCATTTGCCCATCGCCTACCGTCTAAGCGTGCCTAAGCGCCTTCTAGGCACTGCCTTTTCCAACATATTTGGAGTAATGATGCATAGTACATGCACTGCTGGACAATCAGGAGCTTCAAGCTAATCATTTCCTAATGTCTCCCAAATCTAATTAACATGTTTGTGGTAGTGTGTGCATGTGGCCTAATGTGTGTTTTGTATTCCCTAAAAACCTGACTTTAACAAGGTAAAATGAGGGAATTGTCTTGGGTACTATCCACCAGGACTAGCTCACTCAGAGATGAAATGTTTTGGCACACTGGATGGGTATTTTTCTTTCTCTGCTTATGACTACGTGATCACTATGAACCACAATTGATGGGAACTATATATATGTATGAACACTTGATGGGAGGTTGGAAAATAAATAAATATCATAACAACTCATTGACGAGGTGGATGGAGACCAGTAATTGGATTGTTGTACTTTTTCTTTAACAGCTATAGATGTTTGCTTGAGTTTGTACCTCCACCTTTTCAACCAAACAAGCTTCTTGTACTTGGTTGGCCACTAATATAAAGTTAAGGCGAGACCCGAGCAGTTAGCCAATTGGAGTGAAGTCAGACAACATCTTCCTTGTTTCCAATCAATGCAACAAAAATCCCTCGCAGCGCGCCGACTTGCTCGGGAGCACAGTCGGTAAACCATGTGGGCACACAACTGCATCACCGCCAAGTCTCGCAGTAGTGCCTCTCTCTCCTCGCAGCAGCCTGTCTCCGGCTCAATTAAAGTTTGGCAATTTATGCTTTCACATGCTAAGTCTTTATTAATTAGAGAGTTATATTGTGTCATCTAAAATATCAATGGGCATTCAAAATGAATCATAATGTGGTATATTAGCATGGTATCTCCCTTTGAATGTTCCAGTTGACTGACTTGGCACATGTTTACACTTGTAATCAAAAGTTTAAATCGGCCTTGATAGTATTATAACTTTTGAGTAGTATCATATTCATATTACCACGCAATGATTACATGTTCAAAATGCATGATTATGATGTTCGTGCTCTCCAGTTGGTCGCTTCCTAGTATTTTGCTAGTCTTCATGTATACTAGCCATGAATTCTGCTTGTGCCAAATCCTTGTGCTAGGTTTTGCCATAAGAGTCCACCATACCTACTTATTTGTATCATTGGTAAATATATTAAAATTAAATTGCCATTGGTGCATTAAGAAAAGGTAAATACACTATAAATGTCTCACATTGCTTAGATGATCGTAAACATGTTTTGTTTTCCACGATCTCATAATGATGGTTCTGGACAATAAAAAATGCAGGAAAAGGCCTACTAAATAAAAGGTTTCCAAGTCTTAAAGTGGAAGGAGGACAAATCTTTTTGAAACTGAAGATATATAAAATAGAGTGTGTGGTACCTCGCACAATTACAAGGGGCAATGGAAAATGTATGTATTTCCTATGGTAAAATCTTGAGCGTTAACCCATAAACATTGGTAATAAGAGCTGAACCACCCTTTCAATACTACAAATACGCGCATGACAATTTCTGCTTCCCTCTGTGAAGGGCCTATCCTTTTACCTTTTATGTTGAGTCATTCCATCCTTCTTTTAAAGCACCAACTATTAAGAGTGTGATTATCATTCTTAGTTTATATGCATTTTGTAACATTAAGTAATGTACGATTGTGATGCTTTCAACTCCCGATTTGTATACTTAGTTGTATCTTGGATTCATGGATGTCTCGTGGATAATACGGCCGTCGTTGACATTTATAAAAGACTTGTGAGATAGCGTGTTGCCATATTATATTATGTTCACTTTGAACATGTTGGTACGTTGAGCTTTCATATTATGGCTTTCCAATTGATTCAGGTCTTATCATAGGATGACCCTACTCGTTAATTTTTTGTTATTCATTTGCTTACTCCACCGGCTTCAGAAGAACAACCCTACCGCCAATCTGCTAATGCTCCGGCGGCCAGACCTAACTATGGCGCAGATGTACTCCTCCTTGGCCGCCTCCAACTGCTGAAAATATACAGTTTCATGAATTTGTAGAGAGAATTCTCAGTTTCTAAGCTGGTTGTTACTCCGGTATGGAGTTTCCGTCCCAGCTCAACCCCTTTTTTCATGACATCATGCTACAAAGCATCACCATTTAGAGAGATCATTTTTTTTGAAATGTGATAAATCATTATGGTCTCAGTGCTGCATAAGAATTTCATATGACAATTGAGACATACAAGATTATAATATTCAATTGTATTGAGATACTTTATCATGTTAAATTTGTTCCTTTTCAATTTCTAATCTGAATTTTCAATAATTTTTCACTTGAAGTTGAGCTGGAAGACAACTTATTTAGTATATAATTTACAATTTAAGGTTTTCAATCCTTACAGCATTCAGTCAACATTGTTATGAAGAAAAGTAAGAAATAAAATTCATCAAGTTTACATAATGTGCACTTCAACATTCAAGTTGAGTTGTTTTGAGATAAATCAAAAGATGCTTGATTCATTTTCCGGGGGCATAGTGTTGGGAAACGTAGCATGCAATTTCAAAAAAATTCCTACGCTCACGCAAGATCTATCTAGGAGATGCATAGCAACGAGAGGGGGAGAGTGTGTCCACATACCCTCGTAGACCGAAAGCGGAAGCGTTAGCTTAACGCGGTTGATGTAGTCGAACGTCTTCTCAATTCAACCGATCAAGCACCGAGCGTACGGCACCTCCGAGTTCTGCACACGTTCAGCTCGATGACGTCCCTCGAACTCTTGATCCAGCAAAGTGTCGAGGGAGAGTTTCATCAGCACGACGGCGTGGTGACGGTGATGGTGAAGTGATCCGCGCAGGGCTTCGCCTAAGCACTATGACAATATGACCGGAGGAGTAAACGGTGGAGGGGGGCACCGCACACGGCTAAGAACAATTGTTGTGTCCTTGGAGGTGCCCCTCCCCCCCCCCCCCCCCCCGCCCCCATATATAAAGGAGGGAGAGGGGAGGAGGCCGGCCTAGGGGCGCCCTAAGTGGGAGGAGTCCCACTTGGGCTCCTAGTAGGACTCGGCCTCCCCTTTCCTTTTACCGGAAGGGGAAAGGGGGAAGGAGAGGGAGGAGGAGAAGGAAAGGGCCCTTGTCCAATTCGGACTCCCCATGGGGGGGGGGGGGGGGCGCGTGGCCACCCCTTGTGGGCTGCCTAGCCTCCCTCCTATGGCCCATATCTTTCCCCCGGGGGTGCAGGAAAAACAACAAACAAAAAAAAGAGAAACAAACAAAAACACACCAAATATTAAGGAAAAAACCACAAAAAAAAAAACAACAAAAACAAACAAAACAATACAACACCACAAAAAAAAAAAAAAAAACAAAAAAAAAATAAAAAAAAAAAACAAAAAACAAAACAAAAAGAAACCCCCTACCCCCCCCCCCCCGGTACTCCGATACGTACCTGATACATTCCGAAACTCTTCTGGTGTCCGAATACTATCGTCCAATATATCAATCTTTACCTCTCTACCATTTCGAGAGTCCTCGTCATGTCCGTGATCTCATCCGGGACTCCGAACAATCTTCGGTCACCAAAACACATAACTCATAATACAAATCGTCATCGAACGTTAAGCGTGTGGACCCTACGGGTTCGAGAACTATGTAGACATGACCGAGACACATCTCCGGTCAATAACTAACAGCGAAACCTAGATGCTCATATTGGTTCCTACATATTCTACGAAGATCTTTATCGGTCAAACCGCAATGACAACATACGTCATTCCCTTTGTCATCGGTATGTTACTTGCCCGAGATTCGATCGTCGGTATCTCCATACCTAGTTCAATCTCGTTACCGGCAAGTCTCTTTACTCGTTCCGTAATGCATCATCCCGTAACTAACTCATTAGTCACATTGCTTGCAAGGCTTATCATGATGTGCATTACCGAGAGGGCCCAGAGATACCTCTCCGATACTCAGAGTGACAAATCCCAATCTCGATCTATGCCAACCCAACAAACACCTTCGGAGACACCTGTAGAGCATCTTTATAATCACCCAGTTACGTTGTGATGTTTGATAGCACACAAGGTGTTCCTCCGGTATCGGGAGTTGCATAATCTCATAGTCAAAGGAATATGTATAAGTCATGAAGAAAGCAATAGCAATAAAACTTAACGATCATTATGCTAAGCTAACGGATGGGTCTTGTCCATCACATCATTCTCCTAATGATGTGATCTCGTTCATCAAATGACAACTCATGTCTATGGTTAGGAAACTTAACCATCTTTGATTAACGAGCTAGTCTAGTAGAGGCTTACTAGGGACTCAGTGTTTTGTCTATGTATTCACACATGTATCAAGTTTCCAGTTAATACAATTATAGCATGAATAATAAACATTTATCATGATATAAGGAAATATAAATAACAACTTTATTATTGCCTCTAGGGCATATTTCCTTCACATAGGTCTAGACTGACGACCTAATTAGTATTCTGGACATTAGTTTGGATATATAAAAGTTGTCACATAATTTGTGCGTTGTGTAATAGTTTGTACTACAAAAGTTGTGTGGGTTATTTCCGATATCTTATTGTAGTTAACAACAAAGTGCTTGCCACATAAATACATAATTAGTTTTCTGGTCATTTGTTTGGATATCTTCCTGGAAGTACACAACAAATCACATTCATTTCTTCAGTAGTTTTAAGGCCGCTGGATGTTGTGTTAGCAACAGACAGTTTGAGATATCTTTCTGCAGTGCTCAGTGAAAGCAAAAGCTCTGCAAGCTAAACTTGACGAATGATGAGCTGATGACTAGTTCTTGTGGTATTTGAATGTTTGATCAATTGCTTACCTGCATATGCGGTATGGTTGCTCAATTCAGGGAGGCAGGCAGATTGCTGGAATTTTGCCCAAGACCAACACATCATGTGTTGGCTTGGATTCTCAGGACCCGCTTTGTCTGAATTTGGTACAATCCATGTGTTCGCGTGCTTGGCGGAATTCAAATATGTAATGGATCAAATAGAGCAAATGTAGAGCCATGTCTGAAAAAAGCAAAGCTGCAATTCAGATCGGTATGTTTTGTGTGTAGTGTACACGAACACATAAGTTTCAGTATAACTTGTATCACCGTTCCGTCGTAGTCTAGGTGGTTAGGATACTCGGCTCTCACCCGAGAGACCCGGGTTCAAGTCCCGGCGACGGAAATCAATTTTTTGCTTTCCATTTTTCTTTCCTAAGGTTAAATGATCGTTTTTCCTGATGTGCTGCTCAGTGAAGGATAAATGCATCTGGCAATGTGCTTTTCATATCAAAGTTCCTTCTGTTACATGCTCACTGTTGATGGCATTTGATCAGCGTACGTATGTGTTGCTGGACTGCGGCGGAAATTCAGGAGTTCTCAGTACACATATGCACGATGGTGGCGGCGTAGTATTTTCCTAGGTTAGGCCAAGTGAACTGAGAACTGCAGAATTACACTGTGTTCATAAAACATGGTCCATGCCTTTTTTTATTTGCTACACAGCTACAGTACATCCAAGAGAAGTTTTTCACTGTGATGATTCTGAGAAGTTCTCAAAAAATTATTATGGAAGAGAAGTTCTCAATTATACTGCCCTGTTTCATTGTCCTGCAGAGTGCTTCCTGCAGCTGATATAGCCGCCGAAGGCTTCCAGAGCTGTCCAGTGTATCATGTTTTGCTACCTAGGTACTGTGCAATACTCTGCAAATGTCTCCTATAAACATCTCTAATAAATTCGATCTCAATGCTCTGTACTACATGTGGATTGGGGACTAACCGTTCCATACTGTAAAATATCTTACCTTCATTGCTGGGGAGAATATCTTACCTTTATTGTTATATCTGAATTCAGTGTGGGGGTCCTTAACTAGCAATGCGCTGTATTTTCTGTAAAACCACAGCCTACGTTGTTGAATACCGCAGTGCTAGAACCTTAAGTGAGAAGAAACCTCAAAGAGAGGTAAGCTTTCTGCCAGATATTCTGATCAACAGCACCATACTACTGTGTAATTTCCAACAAGGCTTCTATTTTCAACTTCTTGCTGGAAGAACAGAACGTTAATGAGGCTACGATGAGAATGCATTCCAAGAACACCGGTGGACATATTCTACTACCATAGGAGTTGCAAGCCCGGTTTTGCAGTGCTAAATGCTCCCTAACATACTGTTTGTTTTTCTAACCCTTCAAGAGAGATTTCAAGGCTTTCATGATTGTTGGAGTTCAGTTGTATTATGAGAGCTGTTTAATCACTATGCGCATTTACAATATGCTTAATGAATTAGATTGCAGAACATTCGGTAATGCTACTATGTAAGTATTGCAGAACATTCAGTATGCTACTAAGTAAGTATTGCAGAACATTCAGTATGCTACTATGGATCAAGTTTCCAAAATTGTCCAAATTCACACCGTAATGCCAACAAATACCTTATTTCTAGCTCTAGCACCAAAAGTGTCGACGGATCAAGTTTTATAAGGTGCGCCCTTGTTTATTTTGGCACAAAAATACCACATGGTTCGATGAACGGTTGTCTGCTCCCCCAAGCAGCTATCGGCAAGGACAATGTGTACCATGCATGCCGCTTTACTATGCTATTGCACGTATCTTTCAACTATTTATCTGCTCTGGTATTCATGTCTTCTAAGTCCTTGTGGGCCTTTACCGTGTCTTTGGTCTTCCCATCTATGTTTAATAAAGTCCCGAATGAGCTCTCACAAATGTTCTTTTTAATGTGCATGACATCAAGATTGTGTGGCAATTTCTGTTCCTTCCAATATGGTAGCTCAAACAAGATGCTCATCTTTGTGAATTTTTTCCCTTGCATGGCCTTTGAAGATGTCCTTCTTTTCTTATTTCCAGGATGGTTTCCATGCTTGAAGCCGTGGAGATTCTCAGCTTGTTGTTTTGGCGACAACACTTTCTCATTCTTGCCATTTAAGGCATACTTCTGTGCCACCTATGGCGAATAGGCAAGTACCTCATGTGACCCAAGAAACTTATTTTGCTTCAAAGTGGTTGCAAATAGGTTCCACCTTAGATCTCCCAACATCTTGTTCGCTTTGTAATACCTGGCTAGAAGTGAGTCACCGGTTGGCAAAGCCTCCTTATGCATGTCAAATGATTTTTTTTTGCACCAATGGTTCAGATCTTTGAGGTGTACCAACTTCAAAACACAGGATAGCACCGAGCGACCTGTGAAGCCCGGGTACAGCTCATGTTGTGCACTTTTTCACAAACGATCAAGTCTGTTTGATGCGTTATTGGACTTCGGAATGCTACCTCCAACAACATTTTAATTTTCTTGCTCATCACCCCCAACCGTGGCTCTTAGATGTCTCTAGCAAACCTTGGACCATATCAAATCCATAATAATAATCAAGATCTTTCTCATCTCCAAGAGGCTCATAAACTTGGTCTTCATCATTGCTAATTCTTTCTCCATGGAACACCCATTTTGTGTATGAAGTTTGGATACCATACAACAACAAATGGGGTTGAGCTTGACTAACACTCTTCTTACTTATATTCATACAATTATGACAAGGGCAAAGTATCGTATCATTGATGATGTTATGTTGAGAAGCAAAATTGTAGGATCGAGAGTATATCGACAAGAGGGAATTTCTTTTGAAACTTCAATTCTCTCAGTGCAGCACAACAGAATAAAAATCTAAGCAGGAACATTGAAAATGAAACTAAGACACGCACTCGAAGATGAATTGGATGAGCTAGAAAAATTTCTCGAAACTCTCAGTGAAAGAGATGATAATCTTTCTGGTGCAATGACACAATTCTTTCAGGATGGTGACACATAATGGAAACAAGACAAACAACATGAAGAGTATGCGGTGCGCGAAACAATATATAAACAACAAACAAGTCAATAAGAAAATGTTTAGTGAAACTCGGCTGAACAACTAGATAGCACCAGATAAACAACATACGAGCATGCAGACAAACTACCTTAAGAACATCAAACATTAGTATACTACTGTTGGGGAATGTTGCATGAAAACAAAAAAAAATTCCTACGGCCACGCAAGATCTATCAAGGAGATGCATAGCAACGAGAGGGGAGAGTGTGTTTACGTACCCTCGTAGACCATAAGCGGAAGCATTTCACAACGCGGTTGATGTAGTTGAACTTCTTCGTGCTTCAACCGATCAAGTACCGAACACACGGCACCTCCGCGTTCTGCACACGTTCAGCTCGGTGACGTCCCTCGCCTTCTTGATCCAGCAAGACGTCGAGGTAGTAGATGAGTTCCGTCAGCACGACGGCATGGTGACGGTGATGGTGAAGTGATCTCCGCAGGGCTTCGCCTAAGCACTACGAAAATATGACCGGGGGTATAAACGGTGGAGGGGGGCTCCGCACACGGCTATGCAATTGTCTGTTGTGTGCTAGGCACCCCCTCCCACATATATATAGGTGGGAGGGAGGGAGGAGCAGCCAAAGGAGGCGCCCAAGTAGGAGGAATCCTACTTGGGGTCCCTCCCAAACCGCCCCGCCCCCCTTCCTTATTTGGAGCGCGGGGAAAGGCAGGGGAGGGTGGCGCCCCCTCTTTCCTTTCTCCCATGAGAGGGAAAGGCAGGAGGGGCTAGCCCTCCCCTTTTTCCTTCCCTTGGGCTCGCCAAACAAGGGAGGAGGTGCACCAGCCCCCTTGTGGGCTGGTCTGTCCCCTCCTTTGGCCCATAATGCCCATAACTTGCAGGGGGGTGCCCGGAACCCCTTCCGGTGACCCAATTCCTTCCCGGTATGTCCCGAAACACTTCCGGTGTCCAAATACCATCGTACTATATATCAATCTTTACATCTTGACCATTCAGAGACTCCTCGTCATGTCCGTGATCTCATCCGGGCTTCCGAACAAAATTCGGTCACCAAAACATATAACTCATATAACATTATATCGTCAACGAACGTTAAGCATGCGGACCCTACGGGTTCGAGAACTATGTAGACATGACCGAGACACCTCTCTGGTCAATAACCAATACCAGAACCTGGATGCCCATATTGGCTCCTACATATTCTACGAAGATCTTTATCGGTCGAACCGTTATGACAACATACGTAATTCCCTTTGTCCATCGGTATGTTACTTGCCCGTGATTCGATCGTCGGTATCTTCATACCTAGTTCAATCTCGTTACCAGCAAGTCTCTTTACTCATTCTGTAATACATCACCTTTGTAACTAACTCCTTAGTCATTTGCTTGCAAGCTTATGATGTGTATTACCGAGAGGGCCCAGAGATACCTCTCCGAAACTCGGAGTGACAAATCCTAATCTTGATCTATGCCAACTCAACAAAAAACTTCGGAGATACCTGTAGAGCATCTTTATAATCATCTAGTTACGTTGTGACGTTTGATAGCACACAAGGTATTCCTCCGGTATCCGGGAGTTGCATAATCTCGTAGTCGAAGGAATAAGTATTTGACATGAAGAAAGCAATAGCAATAAACTGAACGATCATTATGCTAAGCTAACAGGTGGGTCTTGTCCATCACATCATTCTCCTAATGATGTGATCCCATTATCAAATGACAACACATGTCCATGGTTAGAAAACCTTAACCATCTTTGATCAACGAGCTAGTCTAGTAGAGGCTTACTAGGCACACGGTGTTTGTTTATGTATTCACACATGTATTTAAGTTTCCAAACAATACAATTCTAGCATGAATAATAAACCTTTATCATGAATAAGGAAATATAAAATAACAACTTTATTATTGCCTCTAGGGCATATTTCCTTCAGTCTCCCACTTGCACTAGAGTCAATAATCCAGTTCACATTGCCATGTGATTAACATCCATAGTTCACATCGTCATGTGACCAATACCCAAAGAGTTACTAGAGTCAATAATCTAGTTCATATCGCCATGTGATTAATACCCAAAGAGTACTAAGGTGTGATCATGTTTTGCTTGTGTGAGAAGTTTAGTCAACGGGTCTGCCACATTCAGATCCGTATGTATTTTGCAAATTTCTATGTCTACAATGCTCTGCATGGAGCTACTCTAGCCGATTGCTCCCACTTTCTATATGTATCCAGATTGAGACTCAGAGTCATCCGGATCGGTGTTAAAGCTTGTATCGACGTAACCCTTTACGACGAACTCTTTATCACCTCCATAACTGAGAAACATTTCCTTAGTCCTCTTAGGTACCTAAGGATAATTTTGACCGCTGTCCAGTGATCTACTCCTGGATCACTATTGTACCCCCTTGTAAAACTTATGGCAAGGTACACAATAGGTCTGGTACACAGCATGACATACTTTATAGAACCTATGGCTGAGGCATAGGGAATGACTTTCATTGTCTCTCTATCTTCTGTCGTGGTCGGGTTTTGAGTCTTACTCAACTTCACACCTTGCAACACAGGCAAGAACCCTTTCTTTGACTGATCCATTTTGAACTTCTTCAAAATCTTGTCAAGGTATTTGCTTTGTGAAAGTCCTATTAAGCGTCTCGATCTATCCCTATAGATCTTGATGCCCAATATATAAATAGCTTCACCGAGATCTTTCATTGAAAAATTCTTATTCAAGTATCCTTTTTATGCTATTCAGAAATTCTATATCATTTCCAATCAATAATATGTCATCCACATATAATATCATAAATGCTACAGAGCTCCCACTCACTTTCTTGTAAATACAGGCTTCACCATAAGTCTGTATAAAACCATATGCTTTGATCACCTCATCAAAGCGTATATTCCAACTCCGATATGCTTGCACTAGTCCATAGATGGATCGATGGAGCTTGCACACTTTGTTAGCACCTTTAGGATCGACAAAAAACTTCTGGTTGCATCATATACAACTCTTCTTTAATATCCATTAAGGAATGCAGTTTTTTTTACATCCATTTGCCAGATTTTATAATTATAAAATGCGGCAATTGCTAACATGATTCGGACAGACTTAAGCATCGCTATGGGTGAGAAAGTCTCATTGTAGTCAACCCCTTGAACTTGTCGAAAACACTTTTGTGACAAGTCGAGCTTTGTAGATAGTGATATTACCATCAGCGTCCGTCTTCCTCTTGAAAATCCATTTATTCTCAATGGCTTGCCGATCATTGGGCAAATCCACCAAAGTCCACACTTTGTTCTCATACATGGATCCTATCTCAGATTTCATGGCCTTAAGCCATTTATCGGAATCTGGGCTCATCATAGCTTCTTCATAGTTCGTAGGTTCGCCATGGTCTAATAACATGACTTCCAGGACAGGATTACCGTACCACTCTGGTGCGGAACGTGCTCTGTTCGACCTACGAAGTCCAGTAGTAA
Source organism: Thinopyrum elongatum (assembly GCA_011799875.1). Classification (NCBI taxonomy): domain Eukaryota; kingdom Viridiplantae; phylum Streptophyta; class Magnoliopsida; order Poales; family Poaceae; genus Thinopyrum; species Thinopyrum elongatum. Next base: position 656,878,230 of record CM022303.1, on the reverse strand, counting down.
CTTGATCCGAAATTTCATGATCATCATCGGGAACGGATTTCTCTGATGTGCTACTGTCCAATTTGAGAGAAGGTACAATTACCTCATCAAGTTCTACTTTCCTCCCACTCACTTCTTTCGAGAGAAAACTCCTTCTCTAGAAAGGACCAATTCTTAGCAACAAAGATCGTGCCTTCGGATCTGTGGTAGAAGGTGTACCCAATAGTTTCTTTAGTGTATCCTATGAAGACGCACTTCTCCGATTTAGGTTCGAGCTTATCACGCTGAAGCCTTTTGACATAAGCATCGCATCCCCAAACTTTAAGAAATGACAGCTTAGGTTTCTTGCAAAACCATAGTTCATACGGTGTCGTCTCAACGAATTTAGATGGTGCCCTATTTAACGTGAATGCGGCTGTCTCTAATGTATAACCCCAAAATGATAGTGGTAAATCGGTAAGAGACATCATAGATTGCACCTTATCTAATAAAGTACAGTTACGACGTTCGGACACACCATTACGCTGTGGTGTTCCAGGTGGCGTGAGTTGTGAAACTATTCCACTTTTTTTTAAATGAAGGCCAAACTCGTAACTCAAATATTTGCCTCCATGATCATATCGCAGAAACTTTATTTTCTTATTACGATGATTCTCCACTTCACTCTGAAATTCTTTGAACTTTTCAAATGTTTCAGACTTGTGTTTCATCAAGTAGATATACCCATACCTACTCAAATCAGCTGTAAAGGTCAGAAAATAACAATACCCGCCGCGTGCTTCAACACTCATCGGACCGCATACATCGGTATGTATTATTTCCAATAAGTAATTAGCTCGCTCCATTATTCCGAAGATCGGAGTTTTAGTCATCTTGCCCATGAGGCATGGTTCGCAAGTATCAAATGATTCATAATCAAGTGATTCCAAAAGCCCATCTACATGGAGTTTCTTCATGCGCTTTACACCAATATGACCTAAACGGCAGTGCCACAAGTATGTTGCACTATCATTATCAACTTTGCATCTTTTGGCATCAATATTATGAATATGTGTATCACTACGATCGAGATTCAATAAACCATTCACATTGGGTGTATGACCATAGAAGGTTTTATTCATGTAAACAGAACAACAATTATTCTCTGACTTAAATGAATAACCGTATTGCAATAAACATGATCAAATCATATTCATGCTCAACGCAAACACCAAATAACATTTATTTAGGTTCAACACTAATCCCGAAGGTAGAGGGAGTGTGCGATGGTGATCGTATCAACCTTGGAATCACTTCCAACACACATCGTCACCTCGCCCTTAACTAGTCTTTGTTTATTCTACAACTCCTGATTCGAGTTACTAATCTTAGCAACTGAACCGGTATCAAATACCCAGGGGCTACTATGAATACTAGTAAGGAACACATCAATAACATGTATATCAAATATACCTTTGTTCACTTTGCCATCCTTCTTATCCTCCAAGTATTTGGGGCAGTTCCGCTTCCAGTGACCATTTCCTTTGCAGTAGAGGCACTCAGCTTCAGGCTTGGGTCCAGCTTTGGGCTTCTTCATGGGAGCGGAAACTTGCTTGCCATTCTTCTTGAAGTTCCCTTTCTTTCCCTTGCCCTTTTTTTTAAACTAGTGGTCTTCTTAACCATCAACACTTGATGCTCTTTCTTGATTTCTACCATCACCGATTTCAGCATCGCGAAGAGCTCGGGAATCATTTTCGTCATCCCTTGCATATTATAGTTCATCACGAAGTTCTAGTAGCTTGGTGATAGTGACTAGAGAACTTTGTCAATCACTATCTTATCTGGAAGATTAACTCCCACTTGATTCAAGCGATTGTAGTACCCAGACATTCTGAGCACATGCTCACTGGTTGAGCTATTCTCCTCCATCTTGTAGGCAAAGTACTTGTCAGAGGTCTCATACCTCTCGACACGGGCATGAGTCTGAAATACCAATTTCAGCTCTTGGAACATCTCATATGCTCCGTGGTGTTCAAAACATTTTTGAAGTCCCGGTTCTAAACCGTAAAGCATGGCGCACTAAACTATTAAGTAGTCATCATATCGAGCTTGCCAAACGTTCACAATGTCTGCATCTGCTCCTGCAATAGGTCTGTCACCTAGCGGTGCATCAAGGACATAATTCTTCTGTGCAGCAATGAGGATAATCCTCAGATCACGGACCCAGTCCGCATCATTGCTACTATCATCTTTCAACTTATTTTTCTCTATGAACATATCAAAAATAGGGGAGCTATATTGCGAGCTATTGATCTACAACATAGATATGCAAAAACTATTAAGACTAAGTTCATGATAAATTAAGTTCAATTAATCAAATTACTAAAGAACTCCCACTTAAATAAACATCCCTCAAGTTATCTAAGTGATACGTGATCCAAATCAACTAACCCATGTCCGATCATCACGTGAGATGGGGTAGTCATTAACGGTGAACATCTCTATGTTGATCATATCTACTATATGACTCACGTTCGACCTTTCGATCTCCAGTGTTCCGAGACCATGTCTGTACATGCTAGGCTCGTCAAGTTTAACCCAAGTATTCTGCATGTGCAAAACTGTCTTACACCCGTTGTATGTGAACGTAGAGTTATCACACCCGGTCATCACGTGGTGTCTCAAAACGACGAACTTTTGCAACGGTGCATACTCGGGGAGAACACTTATATCTTGAAATTTAGTGAAGGGATCATCTTATAATGCTACCATCGTTCTAAGCAAAATAAGATGCATAAAGGATAAACATCACATGCAATCATCATCTTGTGCTTTTTGATCTCCATCTTCAAAGCATCGTCATGATCTCCATCGTCACCGGCTCAACACCTTGATCTCCATCGTTGCGTCGTGGTCGTCTCGCCAACTATTGCTTCTACAACTATCGCTAACGCATAGTGATAAAGTAAAGCAATTACATGGCGTTTGCATTTCATACAATAAAGAGACAACCATAAGGCTCCTGCCGGTTGCCGATAACTTACAAAACATGATCATCTCATACACTAACGTATATCACATCATGTCTTGACCATATCACATCACAACATGCCCTGCAAAAACAAGTTAGACGTCCTCTCCTTTGTTGTTGCAAGTTTTACGTGGCTGCTATGGGCTTCTAGCAAGAACCGTTCTTACCTACGGCAAAAACCACAACGGTGATTCATCAAGTTTGATGTTTTAACCTTCTTCAAGGACCGGCCGCAGTCAAATTTGATTCAACTAAAGTAGGAGAAACAGACACTCGCCAGCCACCTTTATGCAAAACTAGTTGCATGTATGTCGGTGGAACCGGTCTCATGTGCGTGGATATGTAAGGTTGGTCCGGGCCGCTTCATCCCACAATACCGCCGAATCAAAATAAGACGTTGGTGGTAAGCAGTATGACTATCACCGCCCACAACTCTTTATGTTCTACTCGTGCATATCATCTACGCATAGACCTGGCTCGGATGCCACGGTTGGGGAACGTTACATGAATACAAAAAAAAATCCTACGCCCACGCAAGATCTATCAAGGAGATGCATAGCAACGAGAGAGGAGAGTGTGTCTACGTACCCTCATAGACCGTAAGCGGAAGCGTTTCACAACGTGGTTGATGTAGTCGAACTTCTTCGTGCTTCAACCGATCAAGTACCGAACGCACGGCACCTCCGCGTTCTGCACACGTTCAGCTCGGTGACGTCCCTCGCCTTCTTGATCCAGCAAGACGTCGAGGTAGTAGATAAGTTCCGTCAGCACGACGACGTGGTGAGGGTGATGGTGAAGTGATCTCCGCAGGGCTTCGCCTAAGCACTACGAAAATATGATCGGGGGTGTAAACGGTGGAGGGGGGCGTCGCACACGGCTATGCAATTGTCTGTTGTGTGCTAGGCGCCCCCCTCCCACATATATATAGGTGGGAGGGAGGGAGGAGCAGCCAAAGGAGGCGCCCAAGTAGGAGGAATCCTACTTAGGGTCCCTCCCAAGCCGCGCCCCCCTTTCCTTATTTGGAGTGCGGGGAAAGGCAGGGGAGGGTGGCGCCCCCCCTTTCCTTTCTCCCATGAGAGGGAAAGGCAGGAGGGGCTAGCCCTCCCCTTTTTCCTTCCCTTGGGCTGGCCAAACAAGGGAGGAGGCGCACCAGCCCCCTTATGGGCTGGTCTGTCCCCTCCTTTGGCCCATAAGGCCCATAACTTGCAGGGGGTGCCCGGAACCCCTTCCGGTGACCCGATTCCTTCCCGGTACATCCCGAAACACTTCCGGTGTCCAAATACCATCGTCCTTTATATCAATCTTTACCTCTCGACCATTTTGAGACTCCTCGTCATGTCTGTGATCTCATCCAGGACTCCGAACAAAATTCGGTCACCAAAACATATAACTCATATAACACTATATCGTCAACGAACGTTAAGCGTGCGGACCCTACGGGTTCGAGAACTACGTAGACATGACCGAGACACCTCTCCGGTCAATAACCAATAGCGGAACCTGGATGCCCATATTGGCTCCTACATATTCTACGAAGATCTTTATCGGTCGAACCGTTATGACAACATACGTAATTCCCTTTGTCCATCGGTATGTTACTTGCCCGAGATTCGATAGTCGGTATCTTCATACCTAGTTCAATCTCGTTACCGGCAAGTCTCTTTACTTGTTCCGTAATACATCACCTTTGTAACTAACTCCTTAGTCATTTGCTTGCAAGCTTATGATGTGTATTACCGAGAGGGCCCAGAGATACCTCTCCGAAACTCGGAGTGACAAATCCTAATCTTGATCTATGTCAACTCAACAAACACCTTCAGAGATACCTGTAGAGCATCTTTATGATCACCTAGTTACGTTGTGACGTTTGATAGCACACAAGGCATTCCTCCGGTATTCGGGAGTTGCATAATCTCATAGTCGAAGGAATAAGTATTTGACATGAAGAAAGCAATAGCAATAAACTGAACGATCATTATGCTAAGCTAACGGGTGGGTCTTGTCCATCACATCATTATCCTAATGATGTGATCCCATTATCAAATGACAACACATGTCCATGGTTAGGAAACCTTAACCATCTTTGATCAACGAGCTAGTCTAGTAGAGGCTTACTAGGGACACGGTGTTTGTTTATGTATTCACACATGTATTTAAGTTTCCGATCATACAATTCTAGCATGAATAATAAACCTTTATCATGAATAAGGAAATATAAAATAACAACTTTATTATTGCCTCTAGAGCATATTTCCTTCAACTACACAACATTTTCACAGTACTAACAATGAGCCGGGAAGATATATGTTATCAGGGAGATATCTATCAGAAACGAGTGCACCGAAAATAAACTATTAAAAGGATTACAGTAGAGTAGAAATGATCGGTGGTGCTCGATGGTGGCAGATGATTTGGTAGACCAGGCCAGTCTTCTGCAAAAGAGTTACGTCTGGTTGGAGAGATTTGTGATTGAACACGGGAGCAAACTTCTCTCCGTCCTATTCTCCTCGACGTGAAGCTGATCAGAACTCAGTTGATTTTACTTATGGTAGATTCTTCTCGGCAATCTCCAAACCTTCAACAAACTTGCTTCGCGAACCACAATTACTCTTGGTTGTTGAAGACTTTAGCTTGGTGAGGACAATTACTTTTCGCCACTCAAGCTAACTGATGTTTGCTTGAACTACGTCGGTATTTCCCCAAAGAGGAAGGGATGATGTAGCACAGCAACGGTAGGTATTTCCCTCAGTGATGTGACCAAGGTTATCGAACCAGGAGGAGAACCACGCAACACCACATAAACAGCTCCTGCACACAAAGAACAAATACTTGCAACACGATGTAAGAGAGGGGTTGTCAATCCCTCACGGGTAAAAGGATAGGTAAAATTGTAGTAGATTGGATAAATAGATCTCGCGGGAACGCGAGATAAAATAAATAAGTAAAAATTGCAGCAAGGTATTTTTGTATTTTTGGATTAATAGATCTGAAAATAAAAGCAAATAAAACTAGATCGCGAAGGCAAATATATTAAAGAAGAGACCCGGGGGCCGTAGGTTTCACTAGTGGCTTCTCTCGAGAAAAATAGCAAATGGTGGGTAAACAAATTACTGTTGGGTAATTGATAGAACTTCAAATAATCATGACGATATACAGGCAATGATCATTATATAGGCATCACATCCAAGATTAGTAGACCGACTCCTGCCTGCATCTACTACTATTACTCCACACATCGACCGCTATCCAGCATGCATCTAGTGTATTAAGTTCATGGAGAAACGGAGTAATGCAATAAGAACGATGACATGATGTAGACAAGATCTATTTATGTAGAAATAGACCCCATCTTGTTATCCTTAATAGCAACGATACATATATGTCATTTCCCCTTCTGTCACTGGGATCAAGCACCGTAAGATCGAACCCATCACAAAGCACCTCTTCCCATTGCAAGATAAATAGATCAAGTTGGCCAAACAAAACCCAAATATCGGAGAAGAAATACGAGGCTATAAGTAATCATGCATATAAGAGATCAAAAGACTCAAATAACTTTCATGGATAAAAACATAGATCTGATCATAAACTCAAAGTTCATCGGATCCCAACAAACACACCGCAAAAAGAGTTACATCAAATAGATCTCCGAGAGACCGTTGTATTGAGAATCAAAAGAGAGAGAGGAAGCCATCTAGCTACTAACTACGGACCCGTAGGTCTACAATGAACTACTCACGCATCATCGAAGAGGCACCAATGGGGATGATGAACCCCTCCGTGATGGTGTCTAGATTGGATCTGTGGTTTCTGGAACTTGCGGCGGCTGGAATTGATTTTCGTCGACTCCCCTAGGGTTTCTGGAATATTGGGGTATTTATAGAGCAAAGAGACGGTGCGGGAGGTCACCGAGGTGGGCACAACCCATCAGGGCGCGCCTGGGGGCCCAAGCGCGCCCTGGTGTCTTGTGCTCACCTCGGGCCCCCTCTTCGGTACTTCTTTGACCCACTGGATGTCTTCTGGTCCAAAAAAAATCTCCAAAAAGTTTCGCTGCGTTTGGACACCGTTTGGTATTGATTTCCTGCGAAGTAAAAAACAAGCAGAAAATAGCAACTGGCACTAGGCACTATGTCAATAGGTTAGTCCCAAAATATGATATAAAGTTGCTATAAAATGATTGTAAAACATCCAAGAATGATAATATAACAGCACGGAACAATAAAAAATTATAGATACGTTGGAGACGTATCAGCATCCCCAAGCTTAATTCCTGCTCATCCTCGAGTAGGTAAATGATAAAAACAGAATTTTTGATTTGGAATGCTGCCTAACATGTTCATCACATATTCTTTTCTTTGTAGCACGGACATTTGGACTTTTTTATGATTCAAAGCAATAATTTAGTTTTGACATGAGGACTTTAATACTCAAGCATATCCACAAGCAACCATGTCTTTCAAAATATCAACGCTAAAGCAAGCTATCCCTAGCCCATTATGCTCAATCATTGATCATTCATGAAACACACTCGTATATTAGCTACACCCAATGCTCAAATACGATCATAGTGCCCCTTAGTTGGCGCTTTATAAGATAAGATGGAGACTCAAATAAAAATTGCATAAAGTAAATAGAAAGGCCCTTCGCGAAGGGAAATAGGGATTTGTAGAGGTGCCAGAGCTCAAAGCGAAAAAATAATAGAGATAAAAAAACATTTTGGGAGGCATGCTTTTCCTGCCAACAAGAACGATCGAGAAGTTCCCAATACTTTCCATGCTAGATATATCATAGGCGGTTCCCAAATAGAAAATAAAGTTTATTACTTTTTCCACCATTTCTTTCACTTTCCATGGCTAGCCGTATCCACGGGTGCCCTCCATACCAACACTTTCCAAGGAATTTATTATTTGACAACATAAAGTAAATTCATTTTTCATTTCGGAACTGGGCATCCCTAATACCTTTGCCGTACTCTCGTGCAATGACAAGTGAATAAACACTCATCGTGAGAATAACACATCTAGCATGCAAATATATTAGCCACCCCCTACCGTTTCGCGAGCGGTACGAGCACACAAAAGAGAAGTTTATTTTGAAAATTAGAGATGGCACATACAAATTTGCTTAGAACGGAATTTGCTTAGAACGGCACGAAAATACCGCATATAGGTAGGTATAGTGGACTCATATGGCAAAAACTGGTTTAAAGGATTTGGATGCACAAGTAGTGATCATACTTAGTGCAAAATGAAGGCTAGCAAAAGATTGAGAAGCATCCAACCAAGAAACGAAAAATATCATACGCGAACATTAAGCATAACTAACACCGAATAATGCACCACAAGTAGGATATAATTTCATTGCATAACTATTGACTTTCATGCTTGCATAGGGAATCATGAACCTTAACACCAATATTCTTACTAAAGCATAATTACTCATCAAAATGTCTCACATATCACTATCATCATATCTCAAAACTATTACAAAGAATCAAGTTTATTTTGTCCAATGATCTGCATGAAAGTTTTTATTATATCCTCCTTGGATATCTATCACTTTGGGACTAATTTCATATGTTGCTTTTAATAAGCTCAAGTAAATATAAGTGAAGAACATGAGCATCATATTTCTTTCTCTCAAATTAATTTAAGTGAAGCAAGAGAGAATTTCTTCAAAATTTTACTAACTCCCAAATAAATATAAGTGAAGCATGAGAGCATTTCTTCAAAAATAATAAAGCACACCGTGCTAAAAAAGATATAAGTGAAGCACTAGAGCAATTCCAAGGCTCTAAAGATTTAAGTGAAGCATAGGAGCAAGCATAGCATAATTTTTGGCTCTCTCAAAAAGGTGTGTCCAGCAAGGATTCAAGACTCAAAATAAAAAGCAAAACAATCAAAGACTCATATCATACAAGACGCTACAAGCAAAACTCATGATATGTGACGAATAAAAATATAGCTCCAAGTAAAATACCGATGGTCGTTAGAAGAAAGAGGGGATGCCACTCGGGCATCCTCAAGCTTAGTTGCTTGCTTCTCTTTGGATAATGGCTTGGGGTGCCATGGGGCATCCCCAAGCTTAGGCTCTTCTTACTCCTTATTCCTTCATCCATCGTAATCTCACCCAAAACTTGAAAACTTCAATCACACAAAACTCAACAAAACCTTCGTGAGATCCGTTAGTATAAGAAAACCAATCTTTACTTTAAGTACTGTAGAAAACCCATTCAAATTTTGTTCTTGCATTATATCTACTGTATTCTAACTTTACCATGGCTTATAACCTCCAATACAAACCATAGATTCATCAAAATAAGCACACAATGCAAAGAAAACAGAATCTGTCAAAAACAGAACAGTCTGCAAAAATACGAATTTTACTCATACTTCTGTAACTCCAAAAATTCTGAAAAATTAAGACAACAGAGGAAATTTTTATATTAATCTTGTGTAAACAATTCAGAATTTTTCGTCGCTTCTGTGAATTTTCAAAAAAAAAATTACTGGACGCAAAAGTTTCTGTTTTCCAACAAGATCAAATCAACTATCACCAAAGCTATCCTAAAGGCTTTACTTGGCACAAACACTAATTAAAACACAAAAAACATAATCATAACAGTAGCATAATTGTGCAAACACTCAAGATCAGAAAGAAAAAGACGAAAATAAAATTTATTCATTGGGTTGCCTCCCAACAAGCGCTATTGTTTTACGCCCTTAGCTAGGCATAAGATTTTATTGATGCTCACATGAAAGATAATAATGAAAACACAAAGAGAGCATCATAAAACATGTGACAAACATATTTAAGTCTAACATATTTTCGATGCATAGGAATTTTATAGGAAAACAAATTAGCAAGACAAGCAAGATCTAGCATATGCATGGAAGAAAACAATAACGATCTCAACATGAAGAGAGGTAATTTAGTAACATGAGAATTTCTACAACCATATTTCCCTCTCTCATAATAATTACATGTGGGATCATATTCAAACTCAACAATATAGCTATCACATAACATATTCTCTACATGATCCACATGCATGCAAAGTTGACACTCTTCCAAAATAGTGGGATTATCATCAAATAAAGTCATGACCTCTCCAAGCCCACTTTTATCAAAAATTTCATAAGATTGAACACTCTCTAAATATGTGGGATTATTTTTACCTAAAGTTGATACTCTTCCAAACCCACTTTCAATATTATTGAAAACATTATTATCAAGAACATATTCTTCATGAGGCTTAAATAAATTTTCAAGATCATAAGAAGAATCACCCCAATCATGATCATTGCAATAAGTAGTGGACATATCAAAATTAGCATCCCCAAGCTTGGGGTTTTGCATATTATTAGCATAATTGACATTAATAGAATTTATAATAACATCATTGCAATCATGCTTTTCATTCAAGGGGCTATCATGAACCACTTTATAAATTTCTTCGTTTAACACTTCATCACGATTTTCAGATTCATAAATCTCAAGCAAAACTTCATAAAGATAATCAAGTGAACTCAATTCACTAGCAATTGGTTCATCATAATTGGATCTTTTGAAAAGATTAGCAAGTGGATGAGGATCCCTAACAAAAGATTTTTAGCAAGCGAAGATGCAAGCAAATAGAAGGCACATGGCAACACAAGCAAACATGAGATCTGACGAGAAAAAGGCGAACAAAAAAGAAGGCGAATAAAACGGCAAATTTTGTGAAGTGGGGGAGATGAAAACGAGAGGCAAATGGCAAATAATGTAAATTGCAAGGAGATGAGATTTGTGATTAGGAACCTGGTAGATGTTGATGATGTCTCCCCGGCAACGGCGCCAGAAATTCCTTTTGATGTTTGCTTGAACTATGTCGATATTTCCCCAAAGAGGAAGGGATGATGCAGCACAGCAACGGTAGGTATTTCCCTCAGTGATGAGACCAAGGTTATCGAACCAGTAGGAGAACCACGCAACACCACGTAAACAGCTCCTGCACACAAAGAACAAATACTTGCAACACGACGTAAGAGAGGGGTTGTCAATCCCTCACGGGTAAAAGGATAGGTAAAATTGTAGTAGATTAGATAAAATAAATAAGTAAAAATTGCAGCAAGGTGTTTTTGTATTTTTGGATTAATAGATCTGAAAATAAAAGCAAATAAAAATAGATCGCGAAGGCAAATATATTAAAGAAGAGACCCGGGGGCCGTAGGTTTCACTAGTGGCTTCTCTTGGGAAAAATAGCAAATGGTGGGTAAACAAATTACTGTTGGGCAATTGATAGAACTTCAAATAATCATGACGATGTCCAGGAAATGATCATTATATAGGCATCACATCCAAGATTAGTAGACCGACTCCTACCTGCATCTACTACTATTACTCCACACATCGCCCACTATCCAGCATGCATCTAGTGTATTAAGTTCATGGAGAAACGGAGTAATGCAATAGGAACGATGACATGATGTAGACAAGATCTATTTATGTAGAAATAGACCCCATCTTGTTATCCTTAATAGCAACGATACATACGTGTCATTTCCCCTTCTGTCACTGGGATCAAGCACCGTAAGATCGAACCCATCACAAAGCACATCTTCCCATTGCAAGATAAATAGATCAAGTTGGCCAAACAAAACCCAAATATCGGAGAAGAAATACGAGGCTATAAGTAATCATGCATATAAGAGATCAAAAGACTCAAATAACTTTCATTGATAAAAACATAGATCTGATCATAAACTCAAAGTTCATCGGATCCCAACAAACACACCGCAAAAAGAGTTACATCAAATAGATCTCCGAGAGACCGTTGTATTGAGAATCAAAAGAGAGAGAGGAAGCCATCTAGCTACTAACTACGGACCCGTAGGTCTACAATGAACTACTCACGCATCATCGGAGAGGCACCAATGGGGATGATGAACCCCTCCGTGATGGTGTCTAGATTGGATCTGTGGTTTCTGGAACTTGCGGCGGCTGGAATTGATTTTTGTCGACTCCCCTAGGGTTTCTGGAATATTGGGGTGTTTATAGAGCAAAGAGGCGGTGCGGGAAGTCACCGAGGTGGGCACAACCCATCAGGGCGCGCCTGGGGGCCCAGGCGCGCCCTGGTGTCTTGTGCTCACCTCGGGCCCCCTCTTCGGTACTTCTTTGGCCCACTGGATGTCTTCTGGTCCAAAAAAATCTCCAAAAAGTTTCGCTGCGTTTGGACTCCGTTTGGTATTGATTTCCTGCGAAGTAAAAACAAGCAGAAAACAGCAACTGGCACTGGGTACTATGTCAATAGGTTAGTCCAAAAAATGATATAAAGTTGCTATAAAATAATTGTAAAACATCCAAGAATGATAATATAACAGCATGTAACAATCAAAAATTATAGATACGTTGGAGACGTATCACTAACACCTAACCGTTTAGATAGTTAGCAGTTCTCAAGAGTAATAAGCACAAGAACTTTCAACTCAGATCTAGTGTGATGCTCAACCACTATTTAAGTTTCAGATCTTAATTTTCTCTTAGTGTATTTAAACTCAAATCTCTCGAAGAGGGGTGCTCGAACAATCTTCTTAGAATCTCAATCAGAGCAGCTAACGAATCACGTTAGTGCGAGGTGGCTATTTATAGCCGCAGTCTTCCTAGAAGGAAAATGACCATTTAGGACACGCTGCCCAACCAATGCCCAACCGACATGTTTCCAATGGTCAGATTTTTTAGCACACTGCAACTTTACTTGAGGAACAAGTACGCTGACTCCTCGGTTCGAAGCATATCTCTAGCAACTCAGAAGATCAATCTCTACCTGGCAAGTAATGTTTTAGATCACAAAGAGATTTCTCTCAATTCTCATAGGTTTCAGCTAAGCATCACAGCAGACATAAGTCTTGAGACACTTATACCCCTCTTAATAGTAAGGTGGCCCTATGACTCATATAAGAAAAAAAGAACGACGAAACAATACCGCGTCTTTGCTTCGCCTTCAATCTTCTCGATTGCGGCCATTCCTTCTCAGACACCTCGAATACAAATTGCTTCACTTCAGCAACATTTTTAGGGGTCAACTTTGTCATGCAATCTTCTCGGTATAGTTTCTTCTCAAAATATATATCTCTTCTTTGCAACGCGGATAATAACTCTCGGTGAAGTTTGTATCAAACTTCTCGTCGGAATGTAGCATTCTGCTCGATACGTCGAGAAATATTTCTCTCTGTGTGCACTAGTAAAGAAATCAGTCCCATACTGTTTCTGACAACAATCTCAAAAACCCAATGGGGCAAGACATTACACCAACAAAAATTAATAAATGCATTCACCCTTGCGCTTGAAAACCTATCAGGCAACCTCATCCAACTCCTATCCATACTCTATCTGCACAAGCACTCTACGAGTGAACCAAAGTGGTACTAGAAATACAAAATAGGAATAACCGGACGAAAGGAAGGGCCTCATGGGATCCAATGATCACGCATGTTTTTACCGAGGCACCATCTCCCGCTCTCTAGATAATACCTTTTTTCAACAATTCCAAGACTTTTTTGGAACTACAACCAAATCCAAACGATTTGTGAAGAACAGAAGATGGAAAATTGAGTGAGGAGCCAGGATATATTTCCTCAATAGGGGATTTTATTCCCCTCCATGGATGGCGCACGCCACAAAGGCAGCGAATCAGAAACGACCGACACGATCACACGAATTTTGGACCAACGCAGGATTGTCGCTTCATGAGTCCAACCATCAGGGTCCACTGCTAAATCTCGGGCTGACCATTGCAGTCCACCATGCGAGGGGCCATCAAATCGCTCCTACCTCTCTTTTTCTCGGGAGCTTAGAGTTTGTAGGGATACCTACGCGTATCGTTTCACCGCAAGGTCTTATGGTTTGGTTTGATTTGTAGTGAAGGCAACATACCGTTTTTCTATCGGTGTGTGGTGACTGGGACCCTAGTCGTCGATAGGAGAGGCTAGCCTTCCGGCGCCGGCTCCCCACCGCCGACGACCTCTCGTTTTCAATGGTGAGGGAGGGGGGTCGCTGTATCCCACGCGTGCAGATCGGGTAGCTTTAGGCTTTAGGTCCCTAGTAGCTTAGATTTTGGGTCATTCGACGTCTTGGCTTCGGTGGCGACGACGGTGATGCTGAGTAAAGAAGCTCCAATTCCTCCCCCGATGAGGGGATCAACTCTATGGTCGGTGATGGATCTGGGAACTAGTCCGTTCAAGTGGGGAGGTCGTGGTGGTGGCGGCATCCTTGTAGTTGTTTTGCATCCTCGGGCTCCACCATTGCGACAACGTCTGCTTCAGTGTCGACGCAAAGCTTGGGAGGTAGTCCAGGTGCAGATGCAAAAAGTGGTCTGCATCAATGCCATTTGAAAGACAGATCATGTGCTGGGTTTGTGGTTGATGGCGGGCAAGTATGGTTTCCTCCTCGGCGTCTTAGTCATGCGGGGGTGTCACATCTAGAGTTTGATGATGTGTTCGAGGTGTTGCCCATGTCTGATTCGTTCAACGACAATGCATTTGCCTTTGGTGAGCCACCTTGGATGTCCGTAAAGCTGCATATAAGCGATGGAGCAGCGTCGAACTCAGGTGAGAAGGTGATCTGTCATTTTTTGCCTTTGGTGGCCGTTGTGGTGCTGCCGAGGCAGGTGACGGGCGTTGGTGTAAAGCTGCATATATACTTGTGCAAAGACTAGCGTTTTGTTGTCTTTTGAGTTTTGTCAGGTCTGTCTACGTGGTTTGTACTATGATCTTTATTTTTTATATTTTTTAGACACGTATTACCATGCAGAAAAAAAAGAATGATTTGTTTTTTTAGTTGACGGAATATTTTTTTTTTAGTTGACGGAATGATTGGTTTGATAGGTGAACGCTGCCGCCGCACCGGCCCATAGGCACAATAGGAGGACAAGGCCCATTAGATCGATCGAACGGCTGAGATCCCCTCACCCTCGGCTATAAACACTGCCTCAACCCTGACCTATTCCGGTTTCTCCATCCCCTCGCAGCCGCCGCCTCCTCGGATCGTCCCTGCCGGAGAGACGCCAGAGAGCGCGAGCAAACCCTAACCTCCCACAATGGTGCGCCGACCGACCCATCTCCCTTGGCTTCCCTCGCTTGGTTCTTCTTTGGATTTGTTCACGGTTCGTGATTCTTGTCTGCTACGTGGTGCAGGTGCTGCAGAACGACATCGACCTGCTCAACCCGCCGGCGGAGCTCGAGAAGCTCAAGCACAAGAAGAAGCGCCTCGTCCAGTCCCCCAACTCCTTCTTCATGGTAAATAACCCCCCTAGAACCATTCTTACCGGTGTTTGTTTAGGTTGTTCCCTAATTATACGACGCCGGAATCAGATCCCATCCTATTCAAACGCGATTCCGCTGGATGTGCGGCGTAATTTTTCATCCGATTTGGAATTTTGCTTCGGTAGGCTGTCAGTGTAGCTGAGTGATGGTGCCTGTTACCACGGGTTTGTGGTAGATTACACGGCTGATCGTGATTATCTTTTATGCATGCGTTGTTAGTCCTATCAAATATATATATATATACCCTTGCATATATGTCAACCTGTATTGCCACATGTTCTGGTCTGAGGACCAATTTGTGAGTGAACACTATAGTACTGTTCTGATTTGAGTTGTTTCTGTGGATCCATCGAATCATATCTCCTACTGGACATTCCCGTGTAACTTAGTGCCGCCACGTTCCTTTTATCATGTAAGCTGCTGACTACCTTGTCTATATCCCAGCACTAGTGCTTAAAATGTGGCTGCAATAGGTTGTGTGCATTTGTCATGCTTAAGTCTGGCATTTTTATTTTTCTGTTAGGGTTATAGTAGTTCTCTAATGGCTGTGTGTTAACTTCTGCAGGATGTCAAGTGCCAGGGCTGCTTCAACATGTAATATTTCTAAACCTTTTCTCTTCATTGCAATTAAATAGTTGACTAGGTTCATTTGCTACTGATTAGCTTTAGATGTTCGTTTGGTAACAAGACATTATTATGCTTTAAAACGTTCATGCTATTTTTGTAAGTAAACTGTTAATGTGAGTTGGCTGCCTAGTACATGTTCATAGTTTATTCTACTGCTTTGTGTTTTCTCCTTTAGTACTTCTTTCTGTGACCGTATATGCTTTTTATAGGTTAATATTAGAAAGGATGGAAGATGCATTTTTTTAACATAATTTTGTGTGTTTTGCATTGGGCTTCATTAAGATACTGCAGTACACCCTAGTTGCATGTTCCAGCCTTGTAACACGCTAGTTCAAACACAATCCTTGTAAATCACCGTGTTCCTATTGCTGTAATTGTTCCACAATTGTCTTGAATCATCAGCCTCCTATGCCATTTTAAGTTTTTTTCAAGTACTTTACTATCAATCATTTCTCATATCATTTGGACCATCGAGTCTACTTGCCATGATTTGCTGCTTCCTTTTATGTTTGTTGATCATAATTAACTTTAACATGCCCTTCCTTTTATTTTATGATTTATTGCTGAACCACTCTTTTCTGTGATTGCAGCACTACTGTGTTCAGCCACTCCCAGACTGTCGTGGTGTGCCCAGGCTGCCAAACAGTGCTCTGCCAGCCAACGGGTGGCAAGGCCAGGCTAACCGAGGGTTGCTCCTTCCGCCGCAAGGGCGACTAAACCTCCAAAGGCTATCTAAAAAAGCCAGCCGTTGTTGAACTTTTGAGTTATTCCAGGGTGTTAGTCTGAAGGTTTTGCAATGTCGGCAAATTGAACCCATCTTTGGTAATGTGATATCTAGCTTGAGTAATATTATGATGACCACTGTACTATGTTCCGTTTGGGTTGTGAGATCAGACTAGTAGTACCTGCCTGGCAATATGGTTGTCTTTCATGAATTGTTATTCCTTCTGATGTTGCTTGCTGTCTCTGGTATATGACTCTTGAAATGTTTATTGCTTGCATTTGCTGTTCCTGTGTGTTACATTATTTGTTGCCCACGTCTCTCCCCTCTCTACGATGGTAGTGCGCCTGCACCTGATGCCTCCCCAGGCTGCCTTGCTGCTGCTCGCCGTCTTCTTGTTGACGAATAATCCATCTTAGGGCATCTACAATGCCTTCGTAGTCCACCATCCAACAGTATGCTCTTCAGTGGTAATAGATACCGTATGCCAAAGTTCTGCTGGCATTTGAATGTAATTGAACAAACTGGATGAATGTCATGCAAACCGGACCTAATTTGTAGACCGTACTCATTATCTGTCCTTGGACAAACTGGATGAATGTCGTGCAAACCGGACCTAATTTGCAGACCGTACTCATTATCGGTCCTTGGACATGGATACGGGAGTTTGCCATCCAACCGTATGCCCAGAACTTTCGCTTTCATTTTGAATGAAAATTGAATAAACCAGATGAATAAAAAATTCTGCTGGCATTTGAATGAAATTGAACAAACTGGATGAATTTCATGCAAACTGGACCTAGTTTGCAGACCGTACTCATTATCCATCCTTCGATATGGATACCGGAGTTTGCCATCCAACCGTATGACCAAAACTTTCGCTTTCATTTTGAATGAAAATTGAACAAACCAGATGAATAAAAAGTTCTGCTGGCATTTGAATGAAATTGAACAAACTGGATGAATTTCATGCAAACCGGACCTAGTTTGCAGACCGTACTCATTATCCGTCCTTGGACATGGATACGGGAGTTTGCCATCCAACCGTATGCCCAAAATTTTCGCTTTCATTTTGAATGAAAATTGAACAAAACAGAGATAAAAAGTTCTGCTGGCATTTGAATGAAATTGAACAAACTGGATGAATTTCATGCAAAACGGACCTTGGCAGCCGTACTCATTATCCGTCCTTGGACATGGATACGGGAGTTTGCCATCCCAACCTATGCCCAAACTTTCGCTTTCATTTTGAATGAAAATTGAACAAACCAGATGATAAAAAAGTTCTCTGTAGCATTTGAATGAAATGAACAAACTGGATGATTCATCGAAACCGGACCTAGTTTGCAGACCGTACTCATTATCCGTCTTGGACATGGATACGGGAGTTTGCCATACCACCGTATGCCCAAACTTTCGCTTTCATTTTGAATGAAATTGAAAAAACCAGATGAATAAAAAGTTCTGTGGCATTTGAATGAAATTGAACAAACTGGAGAATTTCATGCAAAAACGGACCTAGTTTGCAGACCGTACTATTATCCTCCTTGGACATGGATACGGGAGTTTGCCATCCAACCGTATGCCAAAACTTTCGCTTTCATTTTGAATGAAAATTGAACAAACCAGATGAATAAAAAGTTCTGCTGGCATTTGAATGAAATTGAACAAACTGGATGAATTTCATGCAAACGGACCTAGTTTGCAGACCGTACTCATTATCCGTCCTTGGACATGGATACGGGAGTTTGTCCACACCACCATGCCCAAACTTCCCTTTCATTTTGAATGAAAATGAACAAACCAGAGAATAAAAAGTTCTGCTAGCATTTGAATGAAATTGAACAAACTGGATGAATTTCATGCAACCGGACCTAGTTTGCAGACCGTACTCATTATCCGTCCTGTACATGGATACGGGAGTTTGCCATCCAACCGTATGCCCAAAACTTCGCTTTCATTTTGAAAAAATTGAACAAACAGATGAATAAAAAGTTCTGTCGGATTTGAATGAAATTGAACAAACTGGATGAATTCATGCAAACCGGACCTAGTTTGCAGACCGTACTCATTATCCGTCCTTGGACATGGATACGGGAGTTTGCCATCCAACCATATGCCCTAAACTTCGCTTTCATTTTGAATGAAAATTGAACAACCAGATGAATAAAAAGTTTGCTAGCATTTGAATGAAATTGAACAAACTGGATGAATTTCATGCAAACCGGACCTAGTTGCAGACCGTACTCATTATCCGTCCTTGGACATGGAGAACGGGAGTGCCATCCAACCGTATGCCCAAAATTTCGCTTTCATTTTGAATGAAAATTGAACAAACCAGATGAATAAAAAGTTCTGCTGGCATTTGAATGAAATTGAACAAACTGGATGAATTTCATCAAACGGACCTAGTTTGCAGACCGTACTATTATCCGTCCTTGGACATGGATACGGGAGTTTGCCATCCAACCATATGCCCTAACTCGCTTTCATTTGAATGAAAATTGAACAAACCAGATGAAATAAAAGTTCGCTAGCATTTGAAAGAAATTGAACAAACGGATGAATTTCATGCAAACGGACCTAGTTTGCAGACCGTACTCATTATCCGTCCTTGACATGGATACGGGAGTTTGCCATCCAACCGTATGCCCAAAATTTCGCTTTCATTTGAATGAAAATTGAACAAACCAGATGAATAAAAAGTTCTGCTGGATTTGAATGAAATTGAACAAACTGGATGAATTTCATGAAACCGGACCTATTTGCAGACCGTACTCATTATCCGTTCTTGGACATGGATACGGGAGTTTGCCATCCAACCATATGCCCAAACTTTCGCTTTCATTTTGAATGAAAATTGAACAAACCAGATGAATAAAAAGTTCTGCTAGCATTTGAATGAAATTGAACAAACTGATGAATTTCATGCAAACCGGACCTATTTGCAGACCGTACTCATTATCCGTCCTTGGACATGGATACGGGAGTTGCCATCCAAACCTATGCCCAAACTTTTCGCTTTCATTTTGAATGAAAATTGAACAAACCAGATGAATAAAAAGTTCTGCTGGCATTTGAATGAAATTGAACAAACTGGATGAATTTCATGCAAACGGACCTTGTTTGCAGACCGTACTCATTATCCGCTTGGACATGGATACGGGAGTTTGCATCCAACCATATGCCCTAAACTTTCGCTTTCATTTTGAATGAAAATTGAACAAACCAGATGAATAAAAAGTTCTGCTAGCATTTGAATGAAATTGAACCAACTGGATGAATTTCATGCAAACCGGACCTAGTTTGCAGACGTACTCATTATCCGTCCTTGGACATGGATACGGGAGTTTGCCTCCAACCGTATGCCCAAACTTTCGCTTTCATTTTGAATGAAAATTGAACAAACCAGATGAATAAAAAGTTCTGCTGGCATTTGAATGAAATTGAACAAACTGGATGAATTTCATGCAAACCGGACCTTGTTTGCAGACCGTACTCATTATCCGTCCTTGGACATGGATACGGGAGTTTGCCATCCAACCATAGCCCAAACTTCGCTTTCATTTTGAATGAAAATTGAACAAACCAGATATAAAAAAGTTTGCTGGCATTTGAAGAAATTGAACAAACTGGATGAATTTCATGCAAACCGGACCTATTTGCAGACCGTACTCATTATCCGTCCTTGGACATGGATACGGGAGTTTGCCATCCAACATATGCCCTAAACTTTCGCTTTCATTTTGAATGAAAATTGAACAAACCAGATGAATAAAAAGTTCTGCTAGCATTTGAATGAAATTGAACAAACTGGATGAATTTCATGCAAACCGGACCTAATTTGCAGACCGTACTCATTATCCGTCCTTGGACATGGATACGGGAGTTTGCCATCCAACCATATGCCCTAAACTTTCGCTTTCATTTTGAATGAAAATTGAACAAACCAGATGAATAAAAAGTTCTGCTAGCATTTGAATGAAATTGAACAAACTGGATGAATTTCATGCAAACCGGACCTAGTTTGCAGACCGTACTCATTATCCGTCCTTGGACATGGATACGGGAGTTTGCCATCCAACCGTATGCCCAAAACTTTCGCTTTCATTTTGAATGAAAATTGAACAAACCAGATGAATAAAAAGTTCTGCTGGCATTTGAATGAAATTGAACAAACTGGATGAATTTCATGCAAACCGGACCTTGTTTGCAGACCGTACTCATTATCCGTCCTTGGACATGGATACGGGAGTTTGCCATCCAACCGTATGCCCAAAACTTTTGCTTTCATTTTGAATGAAAATTGAACAAACCAGATGAATTGCACGCAAAGTGAATGAATTCCTAATTCATGTGACATATTACATTAAAACCAGACAAGTTCAACTAAAATTTTAAGAAACCTAGAAAAAACCATGCGAGTGACCAGACAGTAACCTTGTACCCATGCCCGCTCTAGCCGTCGGCCGCCTACTGCTCGTGGCAAAGCCATTGGGCTTCCTTTGCCGCCACACGCTTGGCCGCGAACGCTGCCTCGGTGTGCCCGCCCCTCTTGCCTCTGTTGACAACGAGGGCGGCGGCACGCACTGACTCGGCCACACCAATCTTGGTAAGCTACTCGTTGAGGCGGCCCCGCGCCGCGCAAATGTCTCTGTGGTGGCCCTAGATCGGTCGAGGCCCCACGCCTCCACGAGCACAGATCTATGAGGACCCAGTCCGGTGCTGCGCGTCGCACCGCTCCCGTCACTCCTCCGTCATGGTGATGTGCAGCCGCCGCCACGGCCGAGGTAATGCAGGAGGTATTGGCACGCATTCGCGAGCGCATGGGAGGCTCCTTAACAGCGACCGGCCGTCAACGGGCGGTGATGGGTTCCAAGAGTTGCGCTTGGACAGCGAAACCGGGGTGTAAGTTGTGACAATGCCGACACGAGGTGGATCGTCCCGGATGTAAAACCATCCCTCCTTCCACTTCTTATTCGTCCCTGCAAACTGCCCTTCCAGGTATCCGGATCCGAATTGCTTGCATATGGTAGCTCCCTCACACTCGCAAGTTTAATTCGCGTTGGTTTGGAGTTTGGCATGGAAGTATTTTCTCCAAAGACCAAAGTGAGGCTCGATGACCAGGAAACACTCACAGAAACCGATGAAACAAGTGATATGTAGACCGAAGTTGGGGTGAGATGATGTATTTGGAGGCCTGAAAAGTGGAGGAGGCCGCTGAAGATTGGATAAGTTAGATAGCTTAAGCCACAGAGGAGAAAGAGGATGAAGTTAACCCTCTTGGGCATGGGCTATCCTGCGAGGCCTCCATCTGGTAGCTCGATCACCGACGAGCGAGGAATCACAGTTCCCGGCTGCGGCATGTTGCCCGTGTTGATTAGATGTTGCGGTATGGTCTCGACGGGGTTGGAGGGCATCTACTTGCCCTTGGTCAGTGATGGATTCTTCAACTTGCTGTCGGTTGAGCTCTTCCCGGCGACAGGGCCTTGCCGCCCTTTATCGAACGGTGCTGGGCTGTCTCAGGACCCATGGCGCTGGAGGCGCGCATGATATGTGGAGCGTGTAGTGGAGCAGCAACAGAGCATTGGCAATGGCAGCAATAAGCGTGAGAAAGAAGAAGGCAGAGGAGAGAAATGTGTAAGAGCCCACCCCTCGGCTCCTCCTCTCTCTTATATGCAGACGGAAGGAGGAACAACGACATCAAATCTTTCCTACATAACAACATATCTCTTTGTATCTCTGCTAACGCTGCTTAAAGCACTCGGGAATCGAGGGATTGCCGTTAATGTTGCGGGCATCGAGGAGCACACCACTGAGTTGAGGGACGTGGCCGGAGTGGGGTCCCTACCCACTGCCACACGTCATGTTGATCAGTGGTCAGGCCTGAGTATGATTAGACCAACTGAGGAATCTGGTCCGGTCGCTGAGACAAGGACTAGGTGTGGGAAATTCATAATGTTGCAGGGGAAATTGACTCACGAAGGCCGACCTGGCGGGGTGGTTCGCCACTCAGGCCTGCTTAGTGCTTACTTCATCAACAATTCAAAGACCACACAAAGCCTCTCTCAATGGTAAGCAGACTTTGGGGCGCAGGCCGGCCTTATCGGGAATGCGACAAGACTTCACTTTTAGGGGAGTTTTGAAGAACCAATTCCGACTTCGGCAAGCATGTAGAAGAGGACGTTCGAGATCAAAATGAGCCATGAAGCATCCAAGTTCAAAGACCGGTTCATGGGCTACTTACGGTGTTACTGCTCGAGGGTGTCTCACCTCTTTGGGTATCAGCCCAAGTAGGTCGACCCGAGGGCCCCTAGGTTGTTTCTGCCCTGGGCCATCATGCCAGCTCATGGGCTCTGTAGGAGGAGGATTCGGGAAGCCTTATCGTTCAAGACAAGGAAGCCAGATCTATGAAGGACTTCTCTCCATTGAGGTAGCTGACTAGGATCATGTAACCCTAAGGGCCCTCGTATCTTATATAAGCCAGGCCGAGCTAGTCGATTGACAACATACACTCCCTCGATTATACTTGTACTTCGTACATCCCTATCGCAAACACAACACGAGCATGAGTAGAGTTTTTCCTTGTAAGGAGGGCCAGAACCTGGATAAACCCGGTCTCCAGTTTCTCCTCCGATCTAATCACCTCCTCGGGATACCCTATCGAGGGATCTGCAAAATCTACTCCGACACAAACCGTTGTTCAAGGCGGCATGTCTGCGGTTGGAGCGGGTAGCCAGGGAGATTTTTACCCAACATGGATGGCTGCATAATTTTCGGATCGGTCCACATCCTCCTTTGACATAGGAATAGTGTCAATCACGCAGGACGTTGTTGCTACCAATATGCCTTTCTGTTTATTTACTCTTTTTTTGTCGAATATGTTCTTGTTGGCAATGTGTGCATTCTAGCCATGCAGAGGTCAGACGTTGCTCAATGTGTTTGTATATGTTGGATGCATATTTTGAGTTAATAAAAACACTCTTTATATAAAAGAAAACATATGACAATCTACCTATGTTAATGCACGGATCACAACGCTAGTCCGAGGCAACACATGCATGTAGTTCATTGGCCTTGCAGGTATCCGTAATCGTGTGAGGCACCCAAATTTGACCTCAAACACTGGTTAGTTAGTCAGTCATCGTCGAAACCGAGAAGGGACGCGACGCACATTAACCCTGACCCGACGCTAATTAACCCGACAAGACGGTTGCAGCAGTCAATAATGGACCATCAAGCGATTATCCACATGCAGTTCGGCTTGGTTAATCACGATAGGCACGTAGATCGACTTCTAGTACGTGCTCCACCGTACCTCGACGAACCACTCCGAGACAGCGAATGATCAGTATAGTTAGGCGATGATGCTATTGGAGGTATGTCCAAATATTGATCGAAAACATCACTTGGTTGGTTAGTAATTAAGCTACCAAGGGATGTGACGCACATTAACTAATCCCACCTCCGTCCGCTATGCTCCCCCTAAGGCAGTAGCTCTCTGGAAGGCTATGGCGGAGTGCTGGGACATTCCCGATGTGCTGAAACTCATGAACTCTGGCTCGGAATGGCTGTTAATGCTCTTGTATGAGCTGCACGAAGGCGCGCAAATGAAGGTCTTGTTGCTACTCTGGAGATGCTGGTTCGTTCGCAATGAAGCTACACATGCAAAACCAATGCCCTCGGTGGAGAGTTCCCGACGCTTCCTGCTCAGCTACGCGGAAACTCTCATGGGAATACAGCAGCACCCTCATGCTGATTTTGAGAAAGGCAAAATGGTCATAGTACCAGATGAGCGTATGAAGATGTCTTTGCATGCTACTCCCAAGACACAATTCCCAACCAAGTGGAAGCCGCCGCCGGAAGGATGGACGAAGCTCAACGTCGACGGATCCTTTGTCCCTTCGGACTGCTCTGCGGGCGCCGGCATGATCCTCAGGGATGCGAGGGGTGGCATCATTTTTTCTGCTTGCAGGTCCCTGTTGTCTTGTGCTGATGCCATGCAAGCTGAGCTAGCAGCCTGTGTCGAGGGCCTTGGCCTTGCTCTCCAATGGACGTCGCTTCCCATTATTCTGAAGTCGGACTGCAGCTTAGCAGTCCAGGCCATTTTGACGCCGGGTGTCGATCGGTCTTACTGCTCTGTGTTGGTTGAAGAAGCTAAATGCTTGGTCCAAGGTGATAGAGAGATCAGAGTTACTCACATTAGTCGTCACCAAAATAATGTTAGCCATTTTCTAGCTAAGTTTGGTAGAAGTGAGCACCCAACTGTGGTGTGGCTTGGATCAGGGCCATCTTTGGTGCCTGATTTGTGTAAGGAGGACTACACTTCTGATGAGTAATATAATACCCCTTGTACCCGCCGTCCGCTAACCTGCCTGCTAAATAATCTGACAAGACGGTTTTTTTTTTAAAAGGAAATAATCTGACAAGACGTACGGCTGTCAAATAATGATACACCATCAAAGGATGTATACCTACATGCAGCTCGGTTTGGTTAATCACACGACAGGCATGCAGACTGACTTCCATCAGTACTCACTCCACCTCGACAAACCACTCGGTCACAGACAGCGAATGATCAGCATACTACTCTTTGTAATGAGTACTCCTTTGTAGTAATTATTAATACAAGTTCCTAATTAAACCTGCCCACGGAGACTCCACTAGTAATGAATTTTCTGTATCTGTGGCACAAAGACATTATACCGGGCATGCGTAGATGGACGAAGACGACGTTGACGAAGCGCCGACCAAGCTTGCCAGGCCCAGGGACACATCGTGGATGAAGGCACGCATCGGTGTTGCCAGCATCGGGCATGTGGAGACTGGGACCTGCATGAGCTGTACGCCATGTCGGAGAAGTCGGAGCGGCCAGTGGAGAAGAACTCGACGACGGTTGCGGCGCCAATCGGCGCGGGGGCCGATGTCGCCCGCGGTGGTCGGAGTAGACGAAGTGGTTGGGGTAGATGACGGCGACGGGCTGGTGCTGGACGAAGACGAAGAGGGTGGACGGGCGGCTGCGGCGGCTACGGGGGTAGCGGCGGCGGCCGAAGAAGAGCAGTGGCGGCTAGGTTAGGAGCGCGGCGGCGATGCTCGAAGGAGGCGAAGAACCCGACAACGTGACGAAGACCGGCACGGACGATGGCGTTCCCGCGCCAAGGGAGACGGCGCGACGCATACCACGGGAAGTCAACGCGCGGGGACGGCGAAGTGGACCGCGGGCCACGGCGCTACGGCCCGAAGGGGCGACGCAGCGGCGGCGGGCGGGTCGGGGCGACGGCGGGAAGACCTCGGGGCGCTGGCTGGGACCGCGGGTCGCGATGCGACGACCCAAATGGGCGGCGCAGCAACGGAACCCGGGTCGGTGCAATCGCGGGAACGACTCAAGACGGCAGTGTGGACCACGTGCCACGCTCGCTACGACCCGACGGGGCGATGCAGCGGCGGCGCGAGGGTCGGTGCAGCCACGGGACGGCCTCGAGCGGACGGCCTCGGGGCGGCGGAGGACCGCGGGCCGCGACACTACAGCCCGAAGGGGTAACGTAGCGGTGACGTGGGTCGGTGCAGCTGGGAGAAGAACCACGGGGTGGCGACCCGACGGGGCGATGCAATGGCAGCCCGTTGCTCGATCGGTAGAGGGGCGCGCTGAACTCGGGACGGTCTTCACGGGGCCTGCAGAGGCGCGCGCAACTGACGGGCCAGGTCGGTCGCACGACATAGATGAGGCGGATCGCGGCGGCGGGCGGGTGATCAATCCGATCGCGCGCGTGGTCGGGGACGCCGCTCGGCGAGGCGGGGTGGCGATGAACTCCGAGATGAAGCCGGCGACGATGGACGGCGTGGGACGATGTGCGGACGAGCGCGTCAGCACCGACACCCGGGCCGCCAAAGCATCGCCAGCGCCCGAGCAGCGAGGCCCGAGCGACCAACGGAGCAGCGGCGCCCGAGCTCGAGGCAGCCGACGGGCCTGACGCAGCCGGCCCGACGCAGCCGGGGACGAGGCCGGTGAGGCAACCCGTAGGGCCGCCGTGCAGACGCGGTGGAGGCGGGTGGCGTGGATCGATTGGCGGGCCGACGCGCGAGCGGCGACTATGATTGGCCGCTGCATGGCGCGAGGCCACCGGGTAGAGGTGATGCAGGTGTCCCGGTCGGAGAGGGAGGAGACGGTCCGCGTAGATCGACGGGCGGGCCGGCGCGCAGACGACGGCCATGAGGGGCCGCCTGTCGTGCGAGGCCGCCGGGTCGGTGAAGGAGCCGGCCGGTCGCGACGGTGTCGGAGTAGAGGCGCACAGGGGTCGAAGGCGGCGGCGGGCGACGCAAACCGATCAAACATAGATCGGAAGACCAAAAAGAAAACACCGATCAAAGCGACCGGCGAGAGAAAGAAAACCCGGATCAGAGGATCGGGGAAAAGACTCTTTAGGGCAACCGGTCAACATGATCAGCGGGCGAACCCTAGGTACGGGCGGCGCGGCCCCCGGCGGCGATCATGGAGGCCGACCGCCCCGGGGGCGGCGCACGGGCGGAAGCGTCGGGCGGGGTTTGGATCGGTTAGGCTGATACAAAGTTCGGGCGCATCCGCCACGTCAGCCCGGCCCACCCCGACCCCACATATATCCTATCCGATGAACCCTAGACCTAAGTCTGCTCTACTCTCTCCGTCCTCTCCTCTTCCCAATCCGTCCTCTACTCTTCCCGATCCGTTCTCTCCTCTCCCACTCCGATCCATGGCCGACGACCGCAGTGGCTCTGGCTCCAACGGCGATGAGAGCGACGTCGATGCGGTCGCTCTCCGCATTGCTATGCGTCGCTCCCGTCTAGATTAGGGCGACAACAACGGTGGGAGCTCACGGAGCGCCGCGCCGCCCCCCTTCGTCCGTCGTCGCAGTGCGGGCGACGTTGCCGGGCCCTCCAGTCCTGCGCGCAGCACCGGTCGGAACGCCGCCTACTCCGCCTCACTCCAGGTACGCCGCCCCACCGCCATCGCGTCCGTTCAACCCCCTGAGAGAGTCCACGGGTACCGTTGGGTGCGTGTGCCCTCGCCGGCGCGGGGCCGGTCGGGGACGCCCGAGTTGGAGGCGCGGGCAGCTCAGCGCGAGCGGCAACACCCGAGGGAGGCCATGTCGGTGGGCGGCGAGGAAATGGTGATTTCCTCCGTCCTTCTCTGTTTAATTAAGTTTTTTAATCATATGTTTAGAGATTGTCCGATTAAGACAACATCTTTTGGTTCTTCGATGATCGTTTATGCTACAATTTGCCCGATTTAACTAGATTCGCTGCTAGTCCGAAGATCTACGTACGTTCGTTTCCATACATGCATGTGTTGCATGGATATGAGGTGCCGGATTTGAAAAACACGGGTGCGGACGCAGTCAGTGACGGAGCCAGAATTTTTGTGGAGCCTGGGCAAGTTGGGCCTAAGTGTATAATCTAGAAATCAATAACCGGGTATTCAGATACGCAACATATAATATAGCACCAAACTTCCAAACCACAAATCCACATTAATAACTAAGTGAAAACGTAAACATAGTAGTGTCACAAAAATGAAGTTTCGTAGACCAAATAAACTAAACTTGACAAACAAAAGACATATAACTAGCCTTGCATAGAGAAAAACTCGCCATGTTGCCAACAAATGTAAAGCTATCCATACCAGATGTCAGTGTGCAATTTCTTTCGCTACGGTCAAAAGCATCTCTCACTTGTTCATTTTTGCCAAAAGAAGGACGCATAACCAACCTTGCATAGAGGCAAACTCGCCATGTTACCAAAGTTCTTGGATAAAAAATGGATTTATAATTCAAATAAATTTAGTTGTGAGATGTGAATATATTCAAATTAGAAAGCTTGCAAAAATAGATATGGTCACATGGAACATACCAATAGTGCGCTAAAGAAAATCACAACGCAAATGCCCTTTCCGAGACTTTATTGCAGTAAATGCTCAATCTCATTTCGATTAAATTGATTGGCAATGTGAGGTGTTGTCTGTTCCTCAACTTCTATTTCCGTTTACACACCATTCACACTTTCAGTGCTTGCTCTATTAACCAAAAACCACCTCATCTCTGAAATTTAATGATAAAACTTGAAGTTAGTTGTTACATAAGTAAATAAAAAATGAGCTACAAGTAACAAGTTTCCACTTTCCAGCATCCAACAAATATAATTTTCTCTAGCCATCAGCATACCCAACGAAACATTCTCTAAATTTAAGCCCTAAGTCTATTGGTTCATTGCCAAATGACTTTTCAGATGTAAAAAAAATCATCAAACACTTTCGTATGAAGATTGTTTCTTTTGAAGGCATGTAGTAGTAGTAACTAACAATTTAACTAACATCATAGCATAGAGGAGCGCAGCGCTGCTGGTATGTTCAGGTTGTACTTGAGGTCTTGCGTGAGTCAATCCCTAGCCCTAAGTTCCATGGAGGATTCTTACCGAAGGAACTGCTGAAGCCGAATGAGAGGAAGGAGGGGATGATGGACGATTAGACTGCCCCGGGCGCCGTGTGTCCGCTCGCCGCCGGCTGTGCGTCTAACCGTCTAGGGCTCAAGGCCAGCCGGCAGCCGGCAGCCCCTGCGCTCGCCCCTGAGAGACGAACAGAGAAAGGGAGTAGGGAGTAGGAGAGATCGATCTGTTGATTCCCTCACGTCAATTGTTTTGGCCTGTGCTGTGGACTGTACGAAACAAGGGCCCAATTTTGTCGTTTTTTGCCCGGGTAAAGCAGGAAACCGAACAGGTTTGGCCCATTACGTTTTTGTCGATCGCTGCTGTCGCCGCTCCAGCGAGCCCGAGCAAGTTCCCAGGTCGCTGCGCGGTGTCTCCGCCACTGGACGCAGTAAAATGAGATGTGTCCGGTCACTGCCTGTGGCGTGGGCGTTTGAGGGGTCATATTTATCATACGCGGCTGTAGATGCTCTTATACCTACGTATAAATCCACTGCAGAGGAGTCACGCTCGTGCAATGCATACACACGAATGAGCGTGCATGCATGTGAGTGAGGCCAGCCGTGGAATCGGGAGTCGGTTGGGCATGGCCGACCGGACGAATGAACGCGGGAAACGCACGCACGTGGGGCCTGTACCACGTACTTGTAGAGATCCCGTCTTGTTCAGTCCATTCCACGCTAGATGAAGCTAAGGCACGCAAGTTTTTCCTACCGTCTGTGATGCAATAGGTCTACAGATGCATGGAAAAATCTGTGATCGATCGTGCAATGATTGGCGACCACTGATCAGCACAGTCAGCGGTGCATTAACTCGGATGTCACGGCATCAGCTAGCATACGGTAGGGTCCGCGACGTTGATACGCCGTAGCATGGTAGGATCGGCGACGCACTACGTGTTAGCGTCCGGGTCATCGACCGTCCAGTCGACGGGCCGGCCATTGATGAGGCCAGCCGGCGGCCATGCATGCATGCAAGTGGGTTGACCCGGGGGGAGTCCGTGGCGGCGCCGGCTGGCAAGTCATCAGTCTAAAAAATTGTTTCAGTTGGGAGATTGGCAGGTGGGGCGCGCGTGATCATTCACTGACGGGCGGCGACTCGGCTACAGTAGATGGAATTGAATTCGCACGCGGACGGGGGTTCCTCCTGCTGGCCGCCGCCGCCGGTCGACGGACGGCGACCTGCTTCCACTCGACCGTCGATTCGTCGTCCAACGCGGAGACCCATCTCTGCAAGCGCTCGACCGGGTCGTCTCGTCGGCCCGTCGGTCTTGATGCTCCTCTTTGGCACACGGACCACAGATTGCGAGAGATGCAGTCCACACACGTACTCTACTACGTAATTAATGGCGGAAAGAAAGACGCTGGTTTGGTTTCATGGTGGTCGTCACGTTGCCGTAGCTGCTAGCGTGTAGTAACACCGAATCCAATGAACGAAAAGAGTAAAGAACGGAGGGTAAAGGAGAAATATTCAACCCCCAACTGCATCACGAGCATGTGAGTGAAATGCCAAGATATTGCGATCCGGATGGGACGAGCACGAGCTGGTCCTTGGTCGCGACGTTGGCTTTGCTGTGGGCACTGGGCAGGCTTTCCTTGGCATTCATTGTCCGGCTGCCCCACTATCGGCAATGGGCATATGCATGCGTACAAGGGCGCCACGGCACGGCCCCTCTGCAACCTCCTGCATGCATGTAGGGTATCCCCATCCTGAGTTCCTGACCGCGCACAGCAGCATGCAAGAACAGTGGCCGGCCGGCTGCGATCGATCCATACATGCACACCCTTCCTGCAGAGCCATAGCTAGCTACAGTGTGCACCGTTAGAGCATCCACAACCACGGGGAAAATATCTAGTGGGTCGAAGTTATCGATGCTCCTCAAAGGGGTAAGTTGTAAAAAAAACATCACAGATGGGTCAAAGTTATCGATGCTTCACGAAAAAACATCACAAAACATGCATTTTGGTGGATGTTTGATGACTTATGCATCATTATGGTGGTTTTATGTAATTTACAACCCGATTGGTGACCGATTATAAAATCGCGACTCAGTTGGGCTTCTCAAACCGGATCTATACGTCCAGGCTGACTGGCAACTCCATATCTAGGTCGGATATTGGGAGGCCCGGACGAGCCCAGCCGCGTCCGCCACGTCAGAACCGGCAGACAAGACCCACTACAAATTTCATCGAATCCCCCCTCCCCGACCTAGCCAAACCAACCATTTTCACACCTCTCTTCTCCCTCGTCCACGCTGGCCCTCCCCTACCTCCGTTATCACCCTAGCTCTGTCGCTGTCTCGACCCCTTAGCACCGCCAGGACCGCCACAAAACTCCTCCTCGCGATGCTCGCCACCCCTGACGCCACTGTGATACGTTCGGTTCTTCTCTTCATACACCTTGCCTTTTATGTGTTGGACAAAATGCCCGATCGGTTTTTTGGGATTCATTAGTAGACAAAACGATGGATTCGTTGGATGAGGAGTATCAAGACAAGGAGCTTGATGAATTAATTCAAAAAGAGTTCTTCAATTCGCCGAATTCGGGTGACAGAGATGCAGAGATGATGATGATGATGAACATCCATGCGGAAATGGAGAGGGAAGTGGAGCACGTTATGAACTTCAAGAATCAAGAGTTCGATCAAAGGGGGGAGAGTTCTAAACCGGGATAGGGTCGCTAGCGCACGACTGCTCTACAAGGCCTGCTTTCCCCTGGACCATTATTCCTTGAAATATTTTTTTCGTCGACGCTTCCGCATGCGCAGACCCTTGTTCTTGTGCATGGTGGAGGGATTGGAGACACATGATCCCTACTTCAGGCTCCAAAGGGATTGTTGCGGATAGCTCTCGTTCTGTCCTTTGCATAAATGCACAGCTGCATTGAGGATTCTTGCAAGCTTCTTGTGATGTTTTATTACCGAGATGGCTCAGAGATATCTCTCCGTCACACGGAGCGACAAATTCCAGTCTTGATCCATGCCAACCCAACAAACAACTTCAGAGATACCTGTAGAGCACCTGTATGATCACCCAGTTACGAAGTGACATTTGGATACACACTAAGTATTCCTCCGGTGTCAGGGAGTTGCACGATCTCATGTCTAAGGAACAAAAACTTGACATGATGAAAACTGTAGCAAATAACTAAACGATATGATGCTAAGCTTACGGTTGGATCTGATGTGATCCCGTTATCAAATGACAACTCATGCCTATGGTTAGGAAACCTTAACCATCTTTGATCAACGAGCTAGTCTAGTAGAGGCATACTAGGGACACGGTGTAGTTTATGTATTCACACATGTATTTAAGTTTTCGGTCAATACAATTCTAGCATGAATAATAAACATTTATCATGAACTAGGAAATATGATAATAACCAATTTATTATTGCCTCTAGGGTATATTTCCCACAAGCCCGGCCCGACTACGGCTAAAATCTTGTTTTTCGCAAGCCCGAGCACGACCGATCTGCCCATCGGGCTCAATTTCCAGGCCCAAGCCCGGCCCGATGGCACAATCAGGCCCGGCCCGGCCCGAGATTTTTGGGCTAGGTCGGGCCGGCTCGTCCGGGCTAGGTTGTCCATGGCCATGTATACTTGCCGATGATATCTATCCTTAGTGGGTGACTATTGTGAAGACCATATTTGATCCCCATGGCAACAAACAAAGCCACTTTGCAACAATCCAAGAAGCATCTAGGAAGGATATGGAGAGGGCATTCAGAGTGCTCTAAGCTCATCGGGTAATGTTCGTGGATCTGCAATAATATGGGAATTGAAGATTTTGTGGCAGATGATGACATGTTGTGTCATTTTGCACAATATGATTGTCGAGGACGAGGATGAAGGGACAGGCCGAATGCATGATTTTGAGAAGCCCAGAGTACAAGTCCACCTTTCGGAACAAGATGCAGTGCTATTCTGATATTTTCTAGAGATGCACCAGAATCTTCAAGATCAACAGGTGCACTTGCAACTGCTCAATGATCTTGTGGAGCATATGTGGACTCACAATGAAAACCAAAGAGTTTTACGGTTTTAGCAGTGAGAGATTCTAGTCTGTTACAAAGAGAGCTTAGTGAGGATGAGCTCTCGCAACTCAGGCCGCGCCCCAGCGCTCCACCAGCCCATACCGGCGGACGTCGCTCCGGCGCCACCGACCACCTCCATGTTCCTTATGTTCCCTAGTCGCGCCTCTTCCCAGGCCCAGCCTCCTCTGTTGTGGGGATTCCCAGCCACCCCGGCACCCCCATCTCCCCGCTCACCTCCCCTGGATCTGGACTGTCATTTTTTTTTCTGGCGGCGCTTCGATGACAAACGGCGTGATGAACGAAACCGTCACTAGCGCGTTTTCGGTGAGTAAAATCGGTTTTACATGACAGTGACACAAGTGAGCCGTCACTAAAAGTCGTCCGTTTTGTAGTGGTTGCATGTCGAATAACCAATGGAGATCGCTCCTCTCATCTTCGAGTGCTCAAGGAGGAAAAAATGGAAGGTCAAATATGCTCTGAAGGACAATGCTTGGGTCCTAAAGTTCAACATCACCGAAATCGTATCCTTGGACCACGTCCATCAATTCACCGCCATTTCGCTAGAGCTTCGCAATGTCAACCTTCTAGAAGGCATCGACGACGACATATCTTGGAAGCACACATCTAGCGTCCACTACTCGGCGGCCTCCGCCTACATGGCGCAAATCTTGGGTGCAACCCGCACCTCCATGGAAAGAACGGTTGAAAATCTTGGGCCCCTACAAAGGTCAATTTTTTTTGCTTGGTTGACCATTCAAAATAGGATCTGGACGACGGATAGGTTGGTTAAACGCGGTTGGCCAAATTGTGACCTATACCGCCGTGCAAAAGGGAGCAATAATCCAATTCACACTTGTTTCGAAATGTCAATACACACTGAGGCTATGGGGCTTGGTGAAGGAATTGATACAACTTGCAAATCTTGACACTACCGCTTGGTACTAGAAGCGCTCAACCAAAGAGTGGTGGATCAACATGTCCGAAAGCAACATTTCGAATAGGTGTGCCATGGCCTTTCTCACCATGCTTCTAAGTTGGACCATTTGAAACGAGAGAAATGATATGGGTCCTCCGCCACAAGTCTGCACTGCCGACAATCCTTCTTGAAGGTACTAGTCAATGTGTACGTGCAATGCACGTTAATTAGGAAGTATATTAAGTGCATGCGGATATTAAGTAGGATATTATTTACGTGTTATTATATGATTAGCACTATTTTTGGCATGAAATTAACTGTACGCTAAATGTGTTGAGCGCTCGACATCGAAGCAGTCTAGGTCGTTGGATTGACATGATTTGATGGCCGAGATTAATTGGATCTGCCCCTTTGGGTCTTTTTATATTGTTATAGATAAAGAAAGAGGGTAAACTTTGGGACATCGCGGAGGAGAAACACTTGGGTCTAATCATGTTGGGAGAGTAGTGTGCGTATTCTATTATGGTCGACGCTTGGGTGTCGTTTGTAACCAAAACACTATATTTCTCACTTAATCAATGGATTAGGTAAATCTTTTGCCTCCGTTTTAAAAAAATGCTTAGTTTTATGTTTGAATTGTGTACTTCAAATAAATTTTATGCTTGAACTTTGCTTTTTTCGCTAGGAACAAATGTTATTTACATGTGATATTCACGTGCATAATTGATGTGCATGGATTTGCATGTACTTCGAATTTTGATATGAAGAGTTTGGTTTTACAGCAGGACATTGGAAGGGCCGTTCGACGCTGTCCAGATTAGTGTCCGGACAAGTCCGCGGATAACTAGGAGGCCAGATTTGCCTAAGTCCAAACAGAGTGTCGAAACGAGCTCCCACATTTCTTTCTGGTGTCTCGAAGTTACAAACAAGCCGTCTCCTGTCGCTCTTGCATGCGGTATTCGTACTACGTACATTACATAACACGTGACCATCCAAGGCTACATCATATTATAATCAAGTATCAACACACGCACGCACACCCATCGTTCCAACGGGCAGCCGGCGCGTTATTCCGTCCGCGCACGTACACAGGCTCGTCGTCACCGGCCGGCCGGCCGGCCACGCGGGCATCACGGCGGCGACAGGCCTTGCCTGAGCGCCGCCTTCCAAACGACGTCGATCCGGTCGACGTCGATGGCGCCAACCTCGTGGTGCTCCCACCCCTCCAGGCAGTGCACCACCCCGCCGGCGTGGCACGCGTGCACCACGCCCCGCTCCATCGTGTACTCGCAGGACCCGAGGCCCTGCACGTCCTTGGGCAGCCGCATGGCGGCCAGCTTGCCGTAGGTGCAGTCCCGGCGGAACTCGATCACCGGCGGCACCACGAACTGGTGGAAGTGCGTGCCCGCCGGCGCCCACCGCTGCTCCCTTGGCGACAGCCACTTCCCCACCAGCCACGTCTGAAACTCAGAGAGAACCATTTCCTGTCAGGTTTCTGAACTGTCTGCCTGTCGTGCAAACACATGGATCTGAGCTCTGAAGCTTACCTTGACGGTCTTGGCGGCGTGGTACTTGGTGACCTGCACCAGGTACTGCTGGAACTCCGCCGGCGCCTCCCTCTGGATCTTCAGGAACCGCTCCGACGACAGCGTCAGCATCTGCAACAACGCCACAATTTTCTGAATGAATCCACTGCAGCTTTGTTTTACTCCTGAATACTGATCATCACTGTTGAAACGTACCAGGACTCTGATCTTCTTCCGGCAGAGGTAGAGCGCGATGGCCCTGCCGAGCTTGGAGGTGGCGCCGGTGAGGAACACCTCCGTGACGCCGCCCGGGATCTCGTTGAGTATCACGGCGGCGGTGAGCGTGTTGCCGTGCACGACCCTCACCCTCAGGTCGGGGTGCTTGTCGACGAAGAGCGTGCCGCCGCCGTTGAGCGCCTCGTTCTTGTTGAGCGCGGCGAGGCTGAGCACCTTGACGCCCATCCGGTCGGCGCGGAGGATGGCGAGCTCGATCTGGCGGTTGATGCCGTCCTTCATGGGCGGGATGAAGTACTGGAAGCTGTAGCGCGGGATGGTCCAGGTCTGGTGGAGCGCGCCGCGGAGGCAGTAGAAGCTGACGGTGAAGGTCTTGGAGCAGAGCACCTGGAGCACCATGAGGCAGAAGGCGACGGGCCAGAGCGGGAGGAGGACGAGGCGCGTCGTCCAGGGCTGCGAGCTGCACGCCCGGAACGCGAACGGCACGTGCATGGAGGACACCACGTCCACCACGTGCGCCAGGAACACGAAGTCCGGCACCCGGTCGTTCTTCCCTGCAGACAGTTTTCACCATGGATCCATCGCTTCAGTTCACTGCTGAATTTGGGCTGAAGCTTGTGATGTGGTTTTGTGCCATGGTGGACATGTCTGTACCTTGGTCGACCTCCTTCTGGAGCTCCCAGGACCTGGGGTGCACGGTGCCGCCGAGGAAGTCGAAGAGCGGCATGAAGAGGCAGAAGTTGGAGTCCTTCTCCTGGTGGTGCAGGCTCAGGTACCTGCAAGGCACAGATGATCAATCACCAGTCTCATCAAAGTCTGAAGCAACTCATGCATGGAAATACAGTAATTTACTACCCTTGCAGGCAAATTTGATCTCAAACCCTGGTTGGTTAGCCGTCAGAACTCAAGAATGGATGTGACGTGCAATAATCCCTCTCTGCCTGCTAATTAACCTGACAAGACGGCTGCATGATCTAACTACAGTAATGAATGTCTGTATATCTGTATTTAGCAAGCGGCACGAGCGACAGCGACGGCCCCGTGCCGTGGCGCCTCCGGGATCCGATCGCCACTTCAGTTGGGGTGGGCACCGGCAGGGGTCGGCGTCGCAGCTCCGGGCAGCGCGGGCCGGCGCCTTTCGGGTTGGTTGGGCGGGGGCTTCCATTTACGCCCATGCCCACGAACTAGTATCAAGTACGTATCCACTACACATGGCCCTGCTCCCTCACCAGTGACTGCTACTGCTAGCTGCAAGAACTTCGGGACACTGACGCTCCACCGTCACCTTCTTCAGATTACTAAAATTACGCTGTAGTAGTATCTCGCAAGTGTCATCGTGATGCCGATGTTAGTTAGCGTTGTTTTGTCTGCACCTAAACATGGTTGATTGATTGCTACTGATAAATTCTTATAAAGGACCTATCTTATGACAGGGGGAGGGTTTTACAGTGCAAGTTTTACTGATAATAACAGATTAGGGTAGAGGCACCAATGGAAGAAAAAAAGTGAGTGCTCACGTTGGGGTGTAGATGAGGTATCGGAGGAGGGGGAAGGCCTGGAAGGTCCTGTGGGAG
The DNA here is from genome assembly GCA_011799875.1 of Thinopyrum elongatum. Classification (NCBI taxonomy): domain Eukaryota; kingdom Viridiplantae; phylum Streptophyta; class Magnoliopsida; order Poales; family Poaceae; genus Thinopyrum; species Thinopyrum elongatum. The sequence continues at coordinate 656,840,853 of CM022303.1, read as the reverse complement.
ATGACCTCCACGTTGCTGTACCCCATGCACCGGAGGTAGTCGAAGGCGAAGATGTGGCCGTAGACGAGGCTCACGGAGCCGGCCCCGGCCAGGAACGCCCCGGCGAGCGGCGCCGCCATCGCCAGCGTCAGGACCAGGCTCTCCAGCGGCGTGCCGTACGCGGCTGCATCCCCAGACAAGCCAGAGTCAGCTGGTGAAGTCTCACCATTATAATGCCATTACTGCAAGAGAATTCCTGGAGTGGTACGTACAGGTGAGGGGCTGGGTGACCGGGGACGCGTGGTGCTTGGAGTGGTACTGGCTGAAGAGCGGGCCCCGGTGGAGCGCCCTGTGGGCCCACCGGAAGCCGGGCTCCGAGACGGCGACGTGCAGCAGCAGCGCCACCGCCCAGCCCCGCGGGTCCCAGACACGGAGCTCGCTCATCGCCGGGAACACCGGGCTGTTGATCACCATGGCCCCCAGCAGCGTCTGCATGATCACCATGTTATCCCTGCACAACCACACCAACAAAAACGTCAGCCCAAATTACTCGCAGCGATTCAGTGTCTCGTGTCCTACAGCCAGCTCCAAAATAATTGGAGAAAGCGATGTCTCTGGCCCCGGCCATCACGCACTTTGAATGCGTCTAGGCAGTTGCTTGCCTTGCCGAACGGAGCCCACATGTCAATGACCCAAAGGCAGGTGCCTTTACGGCACCGAAGCAGCGTCCTGCCTTGCCGCGGGTCATGCCGAGAGGGGTGCGTGCTGCGGCACCCACTTTGGCCGTCGACCAACAGACACCCAAATCCGGATTCAATTACTGCCAAGTGCCGTGCGTGCCCTCGAAGAACGCCGCGGGCGGGCGTGCGTGCTAGCTCGTGGTCACCACCGGCCAGAGGTGACCAGAGCTCATCAAGCCCGAAAGGAACGGCACAGGCGAGATCCCTCTTCTCTTCCCCATGGTTACGGTACGGAGATTAAATCACATACTCCAGTATACGGAGGCCAAATCAAACCAATCCGAAGCGAATGTCGAGGCTATCCACAAGCTGTAGTGGCATGTGACTGTGTGCGTGATTAATGGTCTGTGGCTCTGTGCAGCTCGCAGCTAGTAGTCCGTACAGTGCGTGGCATGAACACGAACAGTGAAGTCAAACTGCGTAGGTGGGTAGGTAGGAAAAAACATGGCCATTGGTGGAGCGAGCGAGCGTGCGTGCATGGGCGAGCAGCTGTGGGTGAGCAGGAGTAGCACGCACCAGTCCCACTCGGCGTCGATCTGCTGGAAGTCGACGCCGTCCCGAACGACGCGGCGGCGGCGGGTGAAGAAGAGCATGTTGGCGTAGGAGAACCAGAGCTGGTGGGTGAGCGAGCGGAGCGCCAGCAGGAGGAGGAGGTGGAGGCACCACGAGTCCGTCGGCGCGCCGCCCTGCTCCCGCCACGCCTGCGCCACCTTCGCCACCAGCGGCCCGTACAGCAGGTACTGCAAGATGAAGATCGACATGGACGACACAGCAAGGTCAGCACGTATGTCTGCATATCCCGAATCAATGGCGACGGGACGAAGAAAGAAGAGCTTGATCGGTGCTTGCCTTGTATGCGCCTAGGCCTGCCCACGGCCAGGAGGACAGAGGAGCGCCCATGGCCGCCGCAGCCGGCCGGAGACGAGGATGCAGAGGGAGAGACTTTTTCGGTTGCGGGATCGGTGTCTCTCGCGCCCTCTGCTCTCTCCTCCTACGCAACTGTGCTGTGCTCTGAGGTCTGATACCGGCCGGCGCCTCACTACTTATAAAAGACGCGAGAGGTAAGGGAGCAGCCGAGCAGCTGAGCCAGAGCAGGAGGAGGAGGAGAAGGATTCAACGACAGCCATCCCGTTTCGTGTTGGTAATACTCGACGCGTTGGTGGTTACCGGTTAGCCAGCCAGCCATGCTGGGCGGGGGTGGTGCTTTCGCGCCTTAAAAACGGCAGTGCCCACAGTAAAGTGACTGTGGCCGTGCCGTGCCCATGAGCATGTCCAGGAGCGCCTTCCCCCGGCCGGTGGATCCCAGGTAGAAATAGACCTCACCTACGTACGTACGCGCCGGGTCCTGTGAACGCCCATGCTTTTCGTCCAAAAGTCACGATGTACAGTAAACTGCAATGTGGTTGCAATTGCATGGATCGGGTCTGGGTCCGGTGTATGGTTACTCCAAAGTCTTGCAAATTGCTGGACACTTCGAGCTGCTAGGCCGTAGGCACTTCACGTACGTATCCGGTGGCAAAAAATGTCTCACGGGCAACTCAATCAAGCAAACGGCACGCACGTACACTGGCCGTGTGCGTGCACTTCGCGTGCCTGATGGCAAAAATGTCTCGCGGCCAACTTAATCAATTGGCACCTACTGTAGAAACTACGAGTGGGAGGGGATATGTCACACGTACTACACCCACGCGGCCTACAATGCTAGCTGCTGCAGCGGACGGATCAGTTTTTCCGGGCGTGCATGTGCGCGCGCGTACGTATGCATGCGTCGGCCGTCCGTCGTGGTCCATATGTTTCCCACGGACGAGCCGATCAGCGATCACCACCATGCCCTGCCTGCCGTGCTCAATGGCAATGGCAAGGAGCTGCTGCAGGAGTTGCAGAGAATTTCTACCCAAGTGCATGCATGCTCTGGCGGTACATTTTTTTAAAACAGTTTGTCTAACTCACATCCAATGTTTTTCAAGGATGTCATATCTAAGCTCCCACAAATATATAATGCAGCAACAAGAAACAAAAAAATTAAAAAAAAAATACCACAAACAGAATGGACATCAGCTTAGATGTGGCATAAGATGTGTCCTAGATAGACCCTAAAACTTTTTAAAAATTCGGTGGTACTGTACATTTTTTTAAGGACAGTGCTGTTTTTACCAAACAGAGTGGACCACAAACAGAGTGCTGTTTTTACCAAAATCGTACTGACGTACAGTGCTGGAGTAGTGTAAATGGCTGGCGGTTATTCCCTTATTTTCTCTCAACGGTTACTGTCTCTCTGACCTATGTAAGTTTTAGGTAGAAGTTGTGCGTCCGAATAACATTTTTTTTTGTTCTTTTTTCTATTTCTCAGTTAATAACTACTCTCCCTCCGTCCGTAGAAACCTTGAGATGAAGCAAGAAGCTTTGAAAATACAATGTCAAGAGAAAAATGACACGTGCAAGCGGACACCAAGCGACGTGAGTTTTGTGTGCAGTTATGCGTGCAGGGTCATTCGGCATACGTGTCGTTGCTTCCCGAGCGGAGGGACGTGTTCACCGAAACCACATGCATCCATGCATGCGCCTCTTTACTTACGTGTAGTGCACAACTAGCACTTTCCCTACAAGAAATCGTTGGCCTATACAGAGAAAAAACGTTTTGTACGCTTTCGGAAGCAGCACGCCGTAGGTTAGAGAGTGGTGGCACCGTTCGTTCGTTGCGAATGTGTTCACTGAAAGAGTAGTGGTACAAGTTAGTAAATTACCGGTACAAATTGACCGGGGACAACAAGACAAGGCGAGGACAACATTATGCCCGTATTTCTTGGGACGGACGGACGGACGGACGGGCAGAGGCGCATGCAGAGCACGGAAACGACCGACCTGCTTCCTCGTCGTGCCGGTAGCCGCACATTATTGCCCGTGCCATTGACTGGATCGTCGGCCTCCCGCTCCGGCCATTAACGTCTCGTACCTCGCCAGAGACGGCAATGGCCGGCGAGCGGACCGGACGGATTGCCGGACGGCCGGAGGCGGGCGTCTGGCTGTTTCACACCTTGCTCGGTCGGTCCGAAGCTTCCACGTGCCTATGTACGCCCAACGTACTATCCCTTTGGGGTTACGTATAGATACGGTATTAGGGCATCCTCAAGACAAACCCGCAAACCGTCCCGAAAGCTGAAATCATCTAATGCGGGTCTGTATCGGTCCGCGAGGCGGTTCGAATGCGTTTTCTTCTGTAAAACTACCCGCAGTGTGAGTAACATAGGTGGTAACATCACACTTCTCTAGGCAAAACAAATGATGTGACTAGTAATTAATGAGGAAAGAGAGGCATGTAGTAACATAGTTAGTTACTGTAACATCACACATACCAAGACAAGATGAGTCTACAACCTAATAAATAAAGTGTTGCATGACATCATACATATGTTACTCCCCACTATAGAGGTAGTAACATAGAGGAGTAACATATGCATGTTACTAGTATAAGTTCCTACCCATTGTGACTAGTCTTAACCAAACACAAACGCAGGGAAGTTTTACTGGAGGCCGAACAGTAGACACGTTGGACTTCGACTTTCCCAGCCCACCCAAAACCCTTCTCGGAGCCCGCGCCTCCATCCTCCCCATTTTCTCTTCCTGTTTCTTTCTCTCTTGCCTTCGCCGCCGCTCCATCATCCCGGCCGCCACACCAAACCCTTGCCGGAACACTACGTTTCCGTCACCTCTCCACCACTCCAGCAGGGCTCCACCCCGCTTCTCCTCCGTCGTGGTTCAACCCCTGTCCTCCGACCGCCCAGCCAGATACCGTCTGCTACTGCTATACTCAGATGAATTGCCGGAGCTAAAAAAGTTTTTGTTTCTTCTTTCTAGCAATGGATTCCGATTTGGAGTACATATACGAGCAGTATGTTGAGTCATCCGACGGCTCGTTGGACGAGGAGGAGTATTCTGATGAGACGACGATGATGCAGGCGGTCCTTGAAGACGCGAAGTGTGCGGAGGAGCATGTTCTCAATTTCATGGGCAACTACCTCTGTCAGCACCATCTCTAATCCAGTTGGCCAGAAAAAAGGCCCACTTTGCCCAAAAGACAAGAAGCTAGAAAGGATGTCAAGAGGGCATTTGAAGTTTCGCAACCCCGTTTGCAGTAGTTTGTGGACCTGGTAAACAATGTGATCCAGAGACCTTGTGGGAGGTGATGACATGTTGTGTGATCATGCACAACATGGTCGTCGAGGATGAGGGTGACGATGCTGCCACATATCTAGAATTCGAGAACATAGATGATCCTATCCAATTTTCAGACCAGAATCCAGCCACGTTTGAAGAGTTTATGAAATGCATCAATAAATTTGACATCGACCAACTCACGAGCAGCTGAAAGAAGATGTGATTGAGCATCAGTGGGTTGTTAAAGGAGAAAATAATGTTGGGATGTAATATTTAAACTTTTTTAAATTTGAACTAATGCTGAATGCGCCTTGAACGTCTGTACCCTTTGTATGGGGCTATTTGATCCTGCGGATTAAAAAAATGCTAGATGTATACGACTACAGTTGAATATCGGCCTCCCCCATCCACGTCCGTGGACACGCAGGAGGAAATTTGGGGTTATCATTGGAGATGCCCTTAGCCTTAGGTCGACAATCTTCAACTGTTGAACATTGCCTCGGCCAGTACTACACACGTACGTATGATTCCTCCGTGCCTAAACGACCGCGCAGCTGGAGTAAAAAAGGACCGAAAAGACGGTGCCTAGTACAGCTAAGTACCAGTAAGCCGGCAAGAATTGATTGCTGAAGCCGAGTAAAAAGGACGGAAAAGACCGGACGAGAGTTGAAGGACGGTACACTAGGTAGTGTCTTTCTGCTAGTCGGCACCCGCTACGCTCGGCTACGTACGTTCCATGGTGGTACAACGTTTGGCTGTCGCTACAACACATAGGCGCTAGCCACGAGGGGCAGGGGTGAAAGTGAATCCGTGACGCGATTATTCACTCACCACGGCGGGAGAGGCGAAGATGAAGAGTGCGTAGAACAGTCCAAGGGTTGTGTGGTGCCACTGCCGTTGCAGCAGTAGCTACGACTGTGCGCCCTCTGCTGCGCAAGCACGGGGTGTGCGCGCGCTCAGGCAGCTCGTGCATGCATGGCAGTCACTGTTCCTCCATGCTGCATGCATGCAGAGGGGCTGCTGCCGTGCCGTGCTTGCATTGCATATGCCCATTGCCGATAGGGAGGGGCCTGCGGCCAGCCGGCCAATGAATGCCGAGGAAAGCCTGCCCACCGCAATGCCAACCCTGCCTCGCCCTCTAGCTCGATCGTCTCCCCCCGGATCTGAAATGCACACATGCACCGTACACTACACACACATACACATGCTCCTGGTGCAGTTGGGGGGTTGGACATTTCTCCTTTAGCCTCTGGTCGTTTCTCTTTTCGTTCATTGGATTCGGTACCGTTGCACACTTGCTACAGGAACGTGACGACCCCCACGAGTGAACAAACCCAACCAGCGTCTTTGTTTGCGCCATTAATTACGTACACGTACGTGTGTGCATTGCATGTCTCGCAATCACTGGCCTGTGCTCGTTGCAGGCCATGCAAAAGAGCAGAGGAAGTTGCCTGCGAATTGCCATTGAAACGTCTCGAGGAGAGACGACAGGCGATCAAGGCGAGGCTGCATGCAGGTCGCCGTCGACCGGCGGCAGAGCACGCAGGAGGAACCCGCGTGCGAATTCAATTCCATCTACTAGCCGAGCCGAGTCGTCGGCTGGCCGTCAGTGAATGATCGCCCGCGCGCGCCCCACCCGCCAATCTCCCAACTGAAACAACTTATAATCCTCGCCATAGATTATTGGACTTGACCTGCCTATGCCTAGCCTTGCCACTTGCCAGCCGGCGCCGCCACGCTCGCATTGCATGCACTCCCCGGTCAACCCACTTGCACGTTGCGTCTTGCCTGCACGGCCGCCGGCCGGCCACGCGCCACCGCCCTCATCAATGGCCGGCCCGCCCGGTCGACTGCACGAGCCATGCATGATCTACACGCTAACACGTCGCTGATGCTACCACTAGTAGTACCATGTTAGCAGCTGGTGGGTGCTTGGCATCTGAACGTCGCCGATCCTGCCATGCTAGCCGATGATGATGATACTTGACTACTTATGGTGACCTCGACGTACGTCGCTCGCCGATCCTACCATATGCTAGCTTGCTGATACCGTACGTGACGTCTGAGTTAATGCATGCATGACTATACTGATCACCAATCATTGATCGTTCAGAGATCTCCCATGCACCGCACACGTTACATCGGAGGTGTTAGAGAAGTTGCAAAAGCTTTCGTGCTTAGCTTGATCTAGCTAGCGGCACGGGCAAACGAACGATGGTCGACCGAGGAATGGACTGGAGAAGAGGCCGGAATCTATACGTTCGTTCGTCCGGTCGGCCATACCCGATTCCACGGTCGCCCGGTCTCACACATGCTCATGTCTGTGTGTATGCATGCATGAGCGTGACAACTCTCCAGTGGATTTGTACGTAGGTATACACAGGCGCAAACTCTTTTTGCGCGGTGCCACTATGTAACGACAAATCTGGCACCATTCAAAGCATCTACACCCACGTATCACAAATATGACCCCTTAAACGCTCGATGACGCGTCCGCGTGCAGTGACTGGTCAGTCCTTAAATTTGCGCAACTGCATCCAGACACCTCATACTAAAATTCTTAAATCCAAATACAAAAGCACACAAAGAAAAAAACCTACGTACAACGTACCCTACTCCTTGTCGGAGATGTCAACTATCTCCGTGCCCGGCTCCGGGTACATGGGTGATAGCTGCAGCTCCGGCTGCTCCGCTCCGGCCTGCTCCTCTATCTCCGCGTTGAGTTCATCGAAGAGCACGTCGGTCGCCGCTCGCTCCTCGCTCCTGTCGGAGAAACTGCCGGTTGGCCTCCACATAGGCCTCATCCTAGATAGACTCCAGGATGGCCTGATGCTCTGCCATCTCCGCGGCTTGGGCGATGGCGAACTCCGCCTTCGCGTCCTCCATTTTGAAACCCGGAATAGGCTGCTCCGCCTCGTCCTCCTCCGGATCCACCACCTCCATGGGCTCCAGCTGCTCTACCTCCTCCTCCTCCGGCTCCAGCGAGTCCGGAAGCAGCCCGACAGCGATGCGGGCAACACGTCTCGCCCGGATCTCCTGCTCGATCTGGTGCCGGCGCTCTGGCGTGAGCATAGCGTAGGTGGTGATCTTCTGCTGGACCATGGCGATGAGGGACAGCATGGGGAGAGCGGGGGAGAGAAGGTGGATGGGTTCGGGTTGTGGCGCAGAGAGGGAGGAGGTGGATGGGCTAGGGTTGGGGGACGCCGGCCAACTTAAATAGCCGGATTTGGCCTCGGGCGGCGAGCCGGAGCGGCGCCACACGGCGTTCACCCCGCGACGATAGAGGAGATGTCCTACGGACCGCCTGGTTTCCGGGCCTTTCCGCGTGGGACCTTGACGTCAGTCCGACGTGGCGGACACGCCCGGGCGCCCCCATATTCGCCTATATTTGGGCTGGATATGAGGGGTGCCAGTCAGCCCGGGCGTTTGAGGCCCATTTGAGGCTCCCGACTGGGTCACATTTTCGTGACCGGGCGGGCCGCCCGGGCGTTTGAGGCCGATTTGGGGCGCTCGGCTGTAGATGCTTTCATCTCCTATATACCTAAATAGTTGATCCTCATTATCTCAATTCTCTCAACATCCACACATGCCACCTCACCACACACTCATCACCCCACTAATTTTTTCTCCTAACATGCATGGGAAATGAGATTTATATTCTCTCTCAAAATGCACATATCCAAATCATCATACATGCCACCTCATCAATCACACTATATGCAACTTATGATCTATATATATTTACAACTATATAGTAATCAAATAAAATATATTACATCTATTTTAAATTTCACTAAAATTTAATCAAAATATATTGCAACCAATCCCGCAACAACGCGCGGGTTATCATCTAGTTCTTTGAAATTTGTGTGACTATGGCCTACTGCGGCTTTATATGTCCGTATTGCAAACTTCAACTTTTATGTATTTAAGAGTCAAATCATTGTGCGGGATTGTCATAGTCAGAAAAAAGAACACATGATTGGTACACATCTTTCTCTATTTTCTGACTCAAGGAGAGACTCTCTCTCTTAGATCCATCACTTTAATTTTCTTTTTCATAATTTGGATGATTCATATCTCATGGACAAAAAATCCGTTTTTTCTTTTTTATATACTAGCAAAAGGGCCCGTGCATTGCAACGGGAGAAAAAAATAGCACACGCTCTTAACCCCATAACCATCACTCAAGACCACCATAGGTCCACGTCCTTTGTTTTAGAGGGGCATCACATTTGTTTTCCCGCTTATCCTCCTTCTCACCCTTGCTGGCGGTGGGCTCAATGTTCACACAAACCAAAACGTGTTTGAATGTGGTTAGTCTCTCTCTCTCTCTCTCTCTCTCTCTCTCTCTCTCTCTCTCTCTCTCCCTTGCGTGCGCGCGCGTGGTGAGAAATCTGTTGTTTTCCCTTGCGAGGCTTTTTCAAAGGTGTGCATGTGTGGTTATCAATGTTTTCTTTCGTCTCTATATGGTTTCAGTGGATATTTATTTGCAATCTGGATCGTCACCGATATGAAAGAAAAACAGACCGTGCATATATAATTATAAGTTTGCTTCCAAAATCCATATTTAAAAAATATTCAAAATAACATCATATTCATATTCTACACATTTTTCTAATCAAATTTCATATATAAAATGTTAAAATTGGAGTTATGGTTTAAAAGATATGAATAATTTAAAAAAACAAATGTTTGACTTAAATATGATCCACGGGTGAATTACCTAAAAAGTCAGGGGGATTCCAAAAAAATGCAAAATAACAGTTCGGCTCTGACTTAAGTGTGTAGTGCGGGTTGATTCACAGAAAATAAAGGGGGCTTTGTGCAAAATTGCGTGACGGACCACCAGAAGCACTCCTTGCTTTATTATTAGGAAAAGATTTGAACTCCTTGTGCCAAGACCTTTAGAACAAGATCAAATATGGATACATTTGAAAGACATTTAAGTATTTAACAAACCCATTTCCCTAGAAAGATGTAAAACAAACCTTTTTTCACTAAAAATATGTGAAACCAACCTATTTTGCAGGAAATCTATTTAACAAAAATATGAAATCAAAATGTCAACTTGTGAGACTGATTATTTGAAAATGTGTAACTTTTTTTTTCAATTGAGTGAAAAATGTTATTTTAAAAATGTGCAATTAGAATAAATGTGATTTTTCTGAGACAAGCCAGTGGAAAGTGAAATACAACTTTTGAAAATGAAAACAATATGAAACTGAAAATGTTAAATTGTTAAATTGATTATTTGAAGATGCATAACAGTTTATATCAGAACTCAAAAGAGTGAAATATATTATTTCAAAAATGTGCAATTGAAATAGATGTGATTTTTTTTTTTGGAACAAGTAGTGAAAAATGAAATCTGGGTTCTGAAAATTAAAACAATATGAAAATGAAACGTCAACTTGTTAAACTGATTATTTGAAGATGCATAACAGTTTATATCAAAAGGGTGAAATGTATTATTTCAAAAACGTGCAATTGCAATATATGTGATTTTTGTGGAACAAGTAGTGAAAATGAAATCTAGGTTCTGTAAATACTAAATAAAAACAATATGAAAATGAAATGTCAACTTGTGAAAATGATTATTTTAAAATGTGTCAGATTTTATTTCAAAAGAATGAAATATCTCATCTAAAAAATGTGTATTGAAATATATGCGATTTTTGTGAAACAAGCGAGTGGAAACTGAAATGTGTTTTCTGTAAAAGAAAACAATATGAAATTTAAATGTTAACTTGTGAAACTGATTATTTGGAAATGTGAACAGTTCATTTTAAAAGAGTGAATATGTTATTTCCAAAATTCGGAATTGAAATAGATGTGACTTTTGTGAAACAAGCAATGAAAAGTGAAATGTGGGTTCTGAAAATGAAAACAATATGAAACTGAAATGTTAACTTCTGAAACAGATTATTAGAACATGTGTAACAGTCTATTTCAAAGAGTGAAATATATTATTACAAAAATGTGGCATTGAAATAGATGAGATTTTTCTAAAATATGTTTCATGAATTTCAAACCGATTTAAAGTTATCCAAAATCGGTCTTGCTTTAAAGGACTTCGCGACACAAGTTCAAATATATAAAAAGTTTGGAAATCAAAATTTTTGTTCAAGAGATACGTATAATTTTAACAAGTTAGTAAAGATGAATTAAACGAATGAATTGGTTTGGAAGAGAGAGAGAATGGGCACCACATGACAAAAAGTTGTTTTTGGTGGGACCTTAGAGCATCTACAGCCGGACTAGGCAAATTCGGGACCTCAAACGCCCGCGGACACGCCCAAGCGCGTCTGCGGTCAGTGACCGGCCAGTCATCAAATTTGCTCATATACATGCGGATACATCATAAAAGAAATCGTAAATGCATATAAAAGCATGCAAAGAAAAAAAAACCCACATACTACGTAGATAAACTACCCTGGTCCTCGTTGGAGATGTTCACTATCTCCGTGCCCAACTCCGGGTACGTGGGCGGCAGGCGCAGCTCCGGCTCCTCCGCGTCGGCCTCCACATCCATCTCTGCTTTGACCTTGTCGAAGAGTGTGTCGGTCGCCACCCGTTCCTGCCGGATGAACCGCCGGTTGGCCTCCACATAGGCCTCATCCTGGATGGACTCCAGGATGGCCTGCTACTCTGCCATCTCGTTCGCTTGGGCGACGGCGAAGTCCGCCTCTACGTCCTCCATGTTGAAGCCCAGAGCCGGCGCCAGCTCCTGCTCCGGCTGCTCCGCCTCGTCCGCCTCCTCCTCCTCCACCTCCATAGGAGCCGGCCATGCTCCACTCCCTCCTCCTCCTCCGTGTGCTCCTCCTCCTTCGGCTCCGGCGAGCCTGGAGGCAGCCCGACAGCGATGCGGGTGGCGCGCGCGGTGTGCCTCGCTCGGATCTCCTGCTTGATCTTGTACCGGCGCTCCGGCGTGAGCATAGCGTAGGTGGTTATCTTTCGCCGGACCATGGCGACATTGGAGAGCGTGGGAAGAGCGGAGGAGTGATAGAGAGGAGGTGAATGGGCTAGGGATTGCGGCGCGGAGAGGGAGAAGGTGGATGGGCTAGGGTTGGGGGACGCCGGCCGGATGAAATAGCCGGATTTGGCCTCAGGCGGCAACCAGCGCCACGTGGCGTTCACCCCCCCCCCCCCCCCCCACACACCACCGGAGGAGACGTCCGTCGAACCGCCTGGTTTCCGGGCGATTTCGCATGGGACCCCATCGTCAGTCCCACGTGGCGGACACGCCCGAGCGCCCCCATATCCGCCTCATATTTGGGCTGGATATGAGGGGTGACGGTCAGCCCCGGCGTTTGGGGCCTGTTTGAGGCACCCGTCTGGGTCGAATTTTCGTGACCGGGCTGTCCGCTCAGGCGTTTGAGACGGGTTTGGGACGGTAGATGCTCTTATACCGTATTCGCAGGTGTATTCTTGAACCTAAATAATTCGCTTTTTATCGTAAACAGTGGCGCACGGATCTTGGGAAGGAAACCAGCGGCTATGGATCTGTCGGTACCGTTCAATTTTCCGCTTTCTACAAAATCAAGCAAACTACATTTCTACAAAATCAAGTAACCAGCGGCTATGGCCATGCACATGGGTTAACTTTGCTGCTGCACGCACGCGGCCGGGGACGGGATGGCCGGCCGGTTCACCGGCGTGGCGGCGTGGGAACTGATTGCGACCGGCTGGCCGGAGCGTATGGGCGATGGACCGCGGCCAATGTCTTTGTGCTACGGATACAGAAATTTATTACAAGTACTGAGGCACTCACTACGTGTCTTTATCTCTGTGGGCGAGTGGATTAGAAGGGGGCACTAATTACAAAGAGCAGGCTGATGATCATTCGCTGTCCGTCTCCGAGATGTTTGTCGAGGTAGGGCACTAGTACAAGTCAGTCTGCGTACGTGCCTATCGTGTGATAACCAAACTGAACTGCATGTAGGTATCCATCCTGTGATGGGCTATCAATACTGTAGTTGGCTGCACCGGACCGTGCCCTGCGGTCCTTTGGTCCAGCCCGGCCGCTGCGGCCGTCTTGTCAGGTTCAATTAGCAGGCAAATATCTCAGTTCTGACGACGACTAAGAGCAACACTAACAGGTGTGTCATATCCGCAGCCTTCAGATTTGTTTTAGAGCGTCCTGCATAATTTTTCGTGGTGGAGTGAGTACTAATGGAAGTAAGTCTATGTTCCTGTCGTGCGATTAACGAACCCGAAGTGTATGTGGGTATCCCGGATGATAGGACATGGCGACATGCTATTACAACGCCTGACAGCCCGACTGTTGCAACCGTCTTGTCAGGTTCAATTAGCAGGCAAGTTAATTATCAGACAGAGGAGGGTCTGATGTGCGTCGCATCCCTTCTTGAGTTCTGACGATGACGAGCCAACCAGGGTTTGAGATCAAGATCTGGATGCCTCACACGGTAACTGATACCTGCAAGGTTAATGAATTCCATGCATGTGTCGCTTCAGATTTACTCCCCGTTATCAAAATATATATATTTTGGTAGACAGGAAGTATTAATTAGTCACTGACAGTGTGTCCCGCCCATTTGGCAGCTAGATTGTTTTACGTTTTAGCATTTCTATCAGCTTTGTACTGTTGTAGTAACTTATGGTCAAAATATACTTATTCTAAAAAAAAACAGGGAGCAGGCACCAGCCTTGCATCGAGATGCACACAGTCATATTATTAATGCAAAGTTTCAAAATAAATTCGGAATTTCACATTTTTTGTACCACGCACTCAGTGGATGCAGACCAGGGACAAAAATATATCTGTACATAAATTTTTTTTTTGAGAAACCGGCAGGAGCACTGCCTTTTCTTAGAGAAAAAAAAACAGAAGCGCAATTTACAGGGGCGCACGTTTTTAGGGAACATGGCAAAAACCCAAAAGAATCAGGAAAACCTAAGTACATACTCAGCCTATGCCGACAGATGGCAAGGCCCCAATGAAAGCCAGATCCCGTTGCTTAATGGCCTCGAAAGCCAGTAGAGCAACCTCGCGATGAGTCATCCGTTGACCTGTGAAAACGCATCTGTTCCTCTCTTTCCAGATAGCCCAGATTGTGTAGATGATCCTACCACTCCTCCGCCGCCGCACTTGGGATGACTCGTTTACTAGCATCTTGTCCCACTAGTCAGAAACAACGAATAGCCAACATATCTGCTGTGAGGATTCTACCATGCAGGACTAGCCACGCAAAGAATTTGCACTTGGGCTTAGCGTAAGCAGACCAGACCTTCGAAGAGTCAAATCTTGGCACGAAGACACATTGGAGATTGTTTCTTGGGCCAATTATTTGCACCATGGACACTATTTCGTTAAGAAAATCTATCTTGTACTTTTAGCACTAGTATGTCATCAATATAACATAGAAAAGGATATGTACCCATTATTTTGTCTCGAGTAAATATCCGTCAGCACTTTTGATGCTAGAGCTAGAAATACGATTTCTGTTGGTATTTCGGTTGTGTTTTGGCCAATTTGGAGAAGACGTAACAATGCATGTTTTAGATATATAAATATGGTTCGGATCCCACACTAGTGTTATGTTTATATTAACTCATTACATTTCACCCGCAAAAAAAAAAAAAAAACTCATTACATTTCATTCGGGGTCGGTTTTCAGAAACCAAACATTCAAAGGGTACATAGCAGCGGAGCAAAACTATAAGTGCTGGTGGCAACGAGGTGTTCCACCAAAGGATGGGGTGAGGACCTGTGGTGTTGAGACCGGAAGCAAAGTGAAAGTAAAAGGTGAGGGTGTCGTTTCTCGTGACATTTGAAAGTGTTTTTTCTTTTCGGAGTTTGGTTTTGTGTGTTCTCGAATTTGTTTGGTTCAGCTAGATATACATGTTTTCTTTGCTCACCTTCCGTTTCCTCCTCGTGAGGTGAATGTGGTCATCAGATGAGGTGGTGAGGACCGAAACTTGGCGTAGAAGTCATGGGTAATACTTGGGTCTCAGCTATGACTGGTGCTATCATTTCAGCAATGAAATCGAAAGCCCTGCTCCTTTCTTTGGAAAAATTGTGCACTCCTTCCTTTTTCGGTTTAAAAAGGCCATTCTCCTACGTGTATCCCTAGATTGATAATTCGATTGATATAGTACAAATTGTAATATTATCACAAAAATTATACAATTAGAAAATATAACATTCGAAATTTATAATGATATAGTTTTTGTGATATAAAACATTCGGAATGTGAGTAGCACTGATTTGATGGCAGTGGCCGTGCCGTGCGGAGAGCAGATCGGTGAATACGGCCACGGAGCTTTAACATGTTGATGGTGGTGGCCAAGATGACGGAGATGTTCAAAGACATCTTGACGAAGAAGGAGGAGCATATGTCAAATGCTCCGACATCAAAGGAGAAAAAAAAGGAGGAGGGGTTTAACAAGTTGATGGCGGCGACCGAGAAGAAACTCAAGCTCGAAGAAAAGAAGTGTTGGGACAAACCCACCGGCGACGAACGCCAAGAAGCCCTACGACGACGAACGCCGGACGGAGGTAGAAGACGATGAACAAATCACACTTCCGGCGACGAATGCCCTGGCCGACGAACGGCCTGTATGTTGGCATCTATTCATCTCAACTCCCTCGAACACAGATACATGGAGATACACACGCACACACGCAGCACAACCCCGGAAGAACTCTCACATCGACCGGGCGCATACCACAGTCCCGACGGAAACTACATCTTCCTTAGGCCCCTCCCCCTCGGCTCGGCACATTGGCGCGGTAACAGACCGCGCACTCCATCAGTAGACAGGACGGGGGTTTTATATCTGGGCTAGCACAGACGCACACACACCACTAACCCGACCACCACTAGCACGTATTCACGGCCGGCTCACCCACTAACTCATGCATGACTATGCTATCAAGCCATGAAGCTAGCTAACCAATTAACCGCTTGGACTAAACACTACGTGCTGGACTAACCAACTGCCACGGGCGAGAGTCCGCGCGCATATCCATCTGATGCATGCACCACGTCCGCCGGTCTTCACAACAGCACACACGACATGGCCAGATCAACACACGCACATGCATGAACTGCCGCACGCACGCGCTATGTCAAGATTATGGCTGACAAGAAGGCCATGCTTGAAGAGAAGAAGATCATGCTTGAAGAGAAGAAGGTGAATATCGCAGCCGATACAGAGGACGCGAAGTGTTGACCTTGAATTTGACGTATTTAGATGATGACACAAGAATGATCGTGCAAGCCGTTGATACGTCTCCGTCGTATCTACTTTTCCTAATGCTTTTGCTCCTGTTTTGGACTCTAATTTGCATGATTTGAATGAAACTAATCCGAACTGACGCTGTTTTCAGCAGAACTATCATGGTGTTGTTTTTGTGCAGAAATAAAAGTTCTCGGAATAGAACGAAACTTTTTGGAGAATTATTTTACAATAAAAGAAAAATACTGGAGCTAAGAACCACCGGAGGAGGGCCCCTGGTTGAGCACAACCCACCAGGACGCGCCCCCCCTCCAGGCACGCCCAGGTGGGTTGTGCCCACCTGGTGGCCCCGCAGACCCTAATTCCGATGCTATAAAATCCTATTTTTGGGAAAAAAAATAGGAGATGAAGAATTATCGCGTTTTACGAGACGAAGCCGCCGTCATGTCCTGTTCTTCATCGGGAGGCCAGATCTGGAGCCCATTTGGGGCTCCGAGAGGGGAATCTTCGTTCTTCGTCATCATCAACCCTCCTTCATCACTAATTCCATGATGCTCCCCACCGGGAGTGAGTAATTCCTTCGTAGGCTCGCTGGTCGGTGAGGAATTGGATGAGATTCATCATGTAATCGAGTTAGTTTTGTTAGGGCTTGATCCCTAGTATCCACTATGTTCTGAGATTGATGTTGCTATGACTTTGCCATGCTTAATGCTTGTCACTAAGGTCCGAGTGCCATGATTTCAGATCTGAACCGTTTATGTTTTCACCATTATATCTATGTTCTAGATTCGATCTTGCAAGTTATATGCACCTGCTACGTGTTATGATCCGTAAACCCGGGGTGACAGTAATTGGCATACTTTCTGGTGATGACCGTAGTTTGAGGAGTTCATGTATTCACTATGTGTTAATGCTTTGTTCCGGTTCTCTATTAAAAGTAGGCCTTAATATCCCTTAGTTTCCTTATGGACCCCGCTGCCACGGGAGGGTAGGACAAAAGATGTCATGCAAGTTCTTTTCCATAAGCACGTATGACTATTTACGGAATATATGCCTACATTATATTTATGAACTGGAGCTAGTTTTGTATCTGTTATATGAGGAATATCATCCAATGAATCCACCGATCCAATGCCTACGAGTTTTCCACATATTGCTTTTGCTAAGTTATTATTGTTGCTACTACTGTTACTGATACTGTTACTACTGCTATGAAAACTATCATATTACTGTGCTACTGATAACCTTGCTGCAGATATTTAATCTTCATGTGTGGTTGAATTGACAACTCAACTGCTAATACTTACAAATATTCTTTGGCTCCCCTTGTGTCGAATCTATAAATTTGGGTTAAATACTCTACCCTCGAAAACTGTTGCGATCCCCTATACTTGTGGGTTATCAAGACCTTTTTCTGGCGCCGTTGCCGGGGGCATAGTTATATTTGTTGAGTCACTAGGGATTATTATCTATTTATCACTATGAAGAATCTGAAGGATACCAAAACCAAGATTTTCCCTCTAAGACGAGGGGAGCTAAGGAACTGCCATCTAGTTCTGCACTTGATTCACCTTCTATTTTGAGTAAACTTGCAACACCACCACATGCTATTAATCCTGATATGTCGCAAGTTATTGATGATGCTACCTCTATTATGAACGATGCTTGTGATGATGCTAGTACTATGCTTGATGATGATGTGCCATTAGGTGATTTTCTTGATGAACAAATTGCTAGAGCTAAAGAAAATGAAATCACTGAAACTGATGAAGTGCTTGCAACTGAAAATCTTGAAACACTTGTTAGACCTAGCTCTCCTAGATATGAATTGCCTAAGATACCTGAAGGTTATGTTATGGAGGAGGAGATAGCTAGAGACTTTCTTGCTTCCAATGATAGAGATGATCTTAAGAAATTATTATGCAAACTGAAAGAAAAATCTTTGAATGCTAGAATGAAATATGATCCTCAGTTTGCTACTTCACCTATCTTTGTCACTGATAAGGATTATGAATTCTCTGTCGACCCAGAGTTAATTACTCTGGTTGAATCTGATCCTTTCCATGGTTATGAAACTAAAACTGTTGTGGCACATCTTACTAAGTTAAATGATATAGCCACCCTTTTTCCTCATGATGAGAAAATTCGCTACTATTATATTATCAAATTATTTCCGTTCTCATTAAAGGGTGATGCTAAGATATGGTACAATACTCTTTCTCCTGATTGTGTGTGTAGTCCTCAGGATATGATTTACTATTTCTCTGAAAATATTTTCCTGCTCATAAGAAACAAGCTGCCTTACAGGAGATATTTAACTTGGTGCAAATTGAAGAAGAGAGTCTCCCACAAGCTTGGGGGAGGCTTCTCCAGTTGCTTAATGCTTTGCCTGATCATCCACTTAAGAAAAATGAAATACTTGATATCTTCTATAATGGACTAACCGATGCTTCTAGGCACTTCCTAGATAGTTGTGCTGGTTGTGTTTTCAGGGAATGAACTGTTGAACAAGCTGAGGAATTATTGAATAATGTATTAAAAAATTATGATGATTGGACTCTTCCTGAACCACCGCCTAAACCCACTCCAAAGAAGATGGGTATCTTATATCTCAGTCCTGAAGATATGCAAGAGGCAAAGAAAAGTATGATGGAAAAAGGTATTAAAGCAAAGGATGTTAAGAATTTACCACCTATTGAAGAAATACATGGACTTGATACACCACCCCCACGGGTGGTAGAGGTAAATTCTTTAATAAAATTTGATGAAAGTTATATCCCATACAATAAACATACTAGTCAATGCCTTTATGAATTTGATAACTACATCAGAAAACAAGATCACTTCAATGCCAATGTTATGAAACAATTGAAATATAATTCTGATATGATTGCTCGCTTGAGTGACTTGTTATTTAGAATCTCCAATGATGTTAGAGGTGTAGGAAAACATGCCTCTATGGTTAGAACCCAGTTAAAACAAGTTGCTAAATCTCAAAGAGAATTACTTGATGAAATGAATAATAATATGAATGATCATGCTATTAGAGTAGTGAATAGATGAGGTACAATGACTCAGGAACCACTTTATCCTGAAGGACACCCTAAAAGAATTGAAGAAGACTCTCAAAGAATTAACACTGATACACCTAGTCCTTCTAAAAAGAAAAAGAAGAAGAAAAATGATAGGACTTTGCATACCTCTAGTGAACCTGAGATTGAAAAACCTCCTGAAAATAATAATGATGTCTCTATTTCTGATGCTGAAACCCAATCTGGTAATGAACATTCATCTAGTGATAATGAAAAAGATAATGATGATGTTCATGAAGATACCCAACCAGACAATGCTAAAGAACCAGATAATGATGTTGAAATAGAACCTGTTGTTGATCTTGATAACCCACAACCTAAAAATAAAAGATATGATAAAAGAGACTTTGGTGCTAGGAAACCTGGAAGAGAAAGAGAACCATGGGTTCAGAAACCCATGCCCTTTCCACCTAAACCAACTAAGAAAAAAGATGACGAAGAATTTGAACGCTTTGCTGAAATGCTTAGGCCAGTCTTTCTGCGTACTCGTTTGACTGATATTTTAAAGATGGCCCCTTATGCAAAATACATGAAAGACATCATCACTAATAAGAGAAACATACCGGAAGCTGAAATCTCCACCATGCTAGCTAATTATTCTTTAAGGATGGAGTACCTAAAAAACTTGGAGATCCAGGAATACCAACTATACCTTGCTCCATTAAAAGAAATTATGTCAAAACTGCTTTGTGTGATTTAGGAGCTGGTGTTAGTGTTATGCCTTTCTCCTTATATAAAAGACTTGATTTGAATAAACTCACACCTACTGAAATATCCTTGCAAATGGCTGACAAATCAACTGCCATACCTATCGGTATCTGTGAGGATGTGCCCATTGTTGTTGCAAATGTTACTATCTTAACTGACTTTGTTATACTTGAGATGCCCGAGGACGACAACATGTCGATTATCCTTGGTAGACCCTTCTTGAATACTGCAGGGGCTGTTATTGATTGTAATAAAAGCAAGGTCACTTTTCATATCAATGGTAATGAGCATACGGTGCATTTTCCGAAGAAGCAATTCCAAGTGAATGGTATTAATATTATTGAAAAATCTCCGACACTCACTATTGGAAGTTTTCAACTACCTCTACATACTGCCAAAAAGAAATATGAAATGCTTATTGTTGGGGACATGCATATCCCCGTTGAGGTAACTTAGTGTTTTACGAAAGTTCTTCGGTTTCATGCTAATCGAAGGTGGTTGTTAATAAGACTTGATCAACCTTATTAATGGATCATTTTTGAGAGGTATGGAGTCGATGAATTTAGTAAGCACAACCTTCTGCTCCCAACTTTTTTTTTCTGTTTTTCTTAGTTAAATAAAATAAAATACAATGTTTTGTCTGTTTTCTGAATTTCCTGTGCAATAAAAAATAATCCAAAAATAAATGCTCTGAATATTTCTGAATTTCTAGTGCAAATAACATTAGAGGGGGGTGCACCTGGTGACCACAAGACACCAGGGCGCGCCAGCAACCCCAGGCGCGCCCTAGTGGGTTGTGGTCCCCACGTGGGTCCCCTCACTTATCTCTTTATCCCATGTCATCTCCTACCTCCAGAAAAAAATCACCATAGCTCTCTCTCATGTTCTTGCTCTCAAACCCGCGGATTTCGATCTCTTTGCTCGAAGCTCCGTTTCCGAAACTGTTTTGGGGGATTGCTACTTGGTATGTGACTCCTCCATTGCTCCAATTAGTTTTTGCTTTAGTGGTTTATATTTTGAATAATTAGCTACTCTTGGTGCTGCTATAGATGGGCTTGCGTGTTGAATTCTTAGAGTTCTAAGTAGTTTGAATGCTTAATATGGCCTCTAAGCATCCTTATAAGTGGTTGCTATCAATATTGTGAAGTTTTGTTGACAAAAGTTTTGTGTCCCAATTTTTTTTCAGAAATTGTTCGCAAATAAAAATGCAATTCTTTAGGAGTTCTTCGAGGAAGAGGTCTTCGGAGGCATCATCTAGTAGTGGCTCGATACATCGGTCTTATGTAGAACCAAGCGCAAGCGAAATGCGGGATGCGGCTATCAAGTCATGCCTATGGCCGTGTAACAATTTCATGGTGAGCGCATGTATTAAGGAAGAATTTGAGCAGTATGTTCACAACACCGAGCTCGGCCCCTACATCGAAGATAAGTGCATACAGCATCTCAACCTCACAGAAACGTTCACTAAGAAATTTAAATTTCATCCTCGTGAGTCTAGAGTTTCATTTAGTATTTATAATCATCCATTCACCATGCCTCTAGAGATGTTTTGTAATGCCTGCAAAATTCCATCTTGGGGTTTGCTAGACGAACCACCCAAGGCTGAGTACGAGCCATTTCTGACTAGTCTTTGTTACGGTGAGGATAGAGGAGTGACAAAAGGTAGAATAAAAAGTATTCATTTCCCATCAATTCACTACTTTGCACTCTTTAATGGCAAATGCATCATAGGCAAGCAAGATTGCAGTACATTATGTGCCCCTGACTTGAGTCTCATACACACTGCCCTGACCGGAATTAAACGTTATAATCTGGGAGCGGTTGTTCCGCGGAGATTGCAACATAATGCTGGTAGCGGTCACTTTTATGGTGGGATTTATGCTTCTCGTTTAGCTAAAGAGCTTGGTGTGACACCTCTGCCTGATGATACCATCCTACCCACTCAGTATTTAGATTTTGGGGCCATGAAATGCAATAAGTTCCTTACAGGCACAATCGATAATTATACTTATAACTTGAGATTTAATAAAGAACCCATTGTACTTGTTGTCTTGCCTGCACCTGCTCTTTTTGACTATGACAGTAAGAGAAGATACTACGTTCTTGAGAGCGAGGCGCGTGTGTACAATGCAGAGGTCGAGGCCGCCAGACGGGTTGAGGTGGTCGCACCAAGAGCCTCCATGAGCTATCACTCAGATTATTACCCAGGCCGTGGATGGTGATTATCAAGCTAGGCCGAAAGCCTAAGCTTGGGGGAGTACGTATTTCCACCGACATTACATTCATGCTCACACATTTCATTTCAATTGTCGGTGTCCACACTTTTTCATTGTATTATCCATGCTAGATTTATTTTCTCGCTTTCTTCTTGTGTGTTTGAAAATCTTTGAGAAAACCCAAAAATATTACCTGCTTCTTTTCGGTTTTTATTTCTAGTTTAATTAGTTGTAGTATTAAAAGAAAACCCAAAAAGATTTCTTGATTCTTCTTTTGTTTGTCGGGAGCTTTCCCGTGTAAATAGTTTTTCTCGTTTTTGTTTTCCTTTCCCTTAATTTGCTTTCTTCTAGAAAAACTAAAAACTCCAAAAATATTTCAGTGTGTTCCTCTGAATTTCTTTTCCATTTCATTGAGTCGTACCAAGGAGAAGTGTAGGGTAACGCAGCAGAAAACAAAAATTTCCGACCTACGCACCAGCCCAGGACCACTATGGAGACTGCATATAAGGTTTGATCATTTTCGTTACCGACTCGTAGCGCAGCGGAAGTAGAGTCGATGACGATCGGCGGTGCAGATCCCCGCAGCTAGGATTTACAACCTCCCAACCGCGAGGATGTATCCCCTCGTCTTCCCTTCAGACAGCCCTTCGGGAGGCGGTCGAACAGTCCCCCGGACGGTGTCGCGGACAGCCCTTCGGGAGGACCTTCGAAACTCGAACGGTCACTCGGACAGCCCTTCAGGAGGACTCACAGAACTTGGACCGTCACTTGGACAGCCCTTCGGGAGGCACTCACGAACAGCCCCTCGGGCACTAAGATCGAAACTACGACCTCTCTACAGAGTTGCACACATACGGTGTCATCTATCCGGCAGGGCTTCGCCGTCCAGAACTAGTTCCCACCGGAACCCAGACAGCCTTTCGGCTCTACGAAACTCTTTTCGTGGGAGGGAGAGAGAAGCCAGATCATTGCATGGCATTTGTATGTGAGAAGGGATGAAGGATTGAGCAGCCCCCTCTCCTCCTTATATAGGAAAACCAAGGGGTAGGATGGGCATTCAAGAAATACCAAAATACCCATGAAGGAAACTCTTTCCAAGGGCATAAGAGAGAAACCAAAGGACATGTGGAGCTCCAAGGAGGAGCTCCACATGTGGCCGGCCACCCCCTAGGGGTCCCCCCCAAAGGGGGCTCTCATCCATCCACATCACCTTCTAGAAGCCTTTAGCAAAAGGACATGTGGAGCTCCAAGGAGGAGCTCCACATGTGGCCGGCCACCCCCTAGGGGTCCCCCCCAAAGGGGGCTCTCATCCATCCACATCACCTTCTAGAAGCCTTTAGCAAAAGCCCTAAAAGGTGGTTTTCCAAAAAATTCCAAAAAGCACTTTCACTATTCACGATGACATTTTTCAGCGTCCATTCGAACTGAAAATATTTATGTGGGCTTAGAACATTTCCAGTACCCACTAAAATAATTTTCAACGCGTTCTGGAACAATTCCAGTTTAGTGATTTCATCTGCGAAAAGCATCTGAAGCGGTTCCGGCAGCCCCGGAACATTTCCGGTTTTTCTTCCAGAAAATTCCCAGAAGTTTCCAGAATGATTCTGGCATCCTCCAAGAATTATCAGGCATGTGCCGAAACCATTTTGACTTAATGGTATCCCCTGAAACAACTTTTCAGTTTCACCGGAACTCATCCGATGACCTCTCTCTGCGGAACTTTTCCACTGTCCGAAACTTTTCGGTGTCCGAAACTTTTTCGGTGATTTTCTCTCAGACTCCCTGTCTAGTATTCAGCAGATAGATGACCCTTAAGCGTGTGGCCCTATAGGTTCGGTGAAGTATAGACATGACCTGGAACCCCTTCCGATCAATGATCAACATCGGAGCCATGGACACCCATATTGACCCCTATACCCACACGAATGAATATTCGAGTGAACCTCCAGTTGCCGTGTGCTATTCCTATTGCTTCGCGATATGTTACAAATACCCGAGGTGAGACATGTTGGCATTCCCGTGGATCAACAACTTGTCCACTATGCTAGTTACCTCGTTACCGGTATTGTTCTCTTTTCTCGTTACTGTGTTCCGGCATCCCTGTGATCAAATCACCCTGTGTCTGGCCAGACGATGATGGATACCGTAACACCGAGAGGGCCCAGAGATATCTCTCCATCGTCGGAGGAGCAAATCCCAATCTTGAGCTATCAAGTTACTTGACATACTTTCCCATGAACCCGTAAGCTGCCGTAATAGCCATCCAGTTACGGATGACGTTTAACAAACCCCAAAGTTCATGAATCAAGCATGAAGAAACTCGATACTCTCATGGTCTGAGGAATTATGCAAACGTTAACCATCTCTGTGTTATTAACCATTAACTTGTGACGAAAGAATCTCATAGCATAACATCAATTTGGGTCGATTCAACACAAATGTTCTGCTAACAATTGTGCCCTCAAAATTGCCGGCATAGTCATGCCCATGATCAGGAAAACAGGATCATCATGCAATACTTGAGCCAGTCATAGAGGCTTGACTAGGAATACATTTTACCGTTTATTATCCCACACGTGCACATGAGTTTCCCTCCAAGCCTCGTTTTATTTGTAGACTCGAGAATCATTGCAGTTATAGCATGGAACATAAACCTAATTATGAACAGGGAGATAATCAATAACATTTATTATTGCCTCTAGGGCATGTAGGGTAACGCAGCAGAAAACAAAAATTTTCCGACCTACGCACCAGCCCAGGACCACTATGGAGACTGCATACAAGGTTTGATCATTTTCGTTACCGACCCGTAGCGCAGCGAAAGTAGAGTCGATGACGATCGGTGGTGCAGATCCCCGCAGCTAGGATTTACAACCTCCCAACCGCGAGGATGTATACCCTCGTCTTCCCTTCGGACAGCCCTCCGGGAGGCAGTCGAACAGTCCCCCGGACGGTGTCGCGGACAGCCCTTCGGGAGGACCTTCGAAACTCGAACGGTCACTCGGACAGCCCTTCGGGAGGACTCACAGAACTCGGACCGTCACTTGGACAGCCCTTCGGGAGGCACTCACGAACAGCCCCTCGGGCACTAAGATCGAAACTACGAACTCTCTACAGAGTTGCACACATACGGTGTCAACTATCCGGCAGGGCTTCGCCGTCCAGAACTAGTTCCCACCGGAACCCAGACAGCCTTTCGGCTCTACGAAACTCTTTTCGTGGGAGGGAGAGAGAAGCCAGATCATTGCATGGCACTTGTATGTGAGAAGGAGTGAGTCTTTAGGCAGCCCCCTCCACCCCTATTTATAGGCCAAGCCCAAGGGTGGCTTCTCCAAGAAGCCAAGGGGAAAAATACCAAAGGACCCTCAAGGTGGCTTCTCCAAGAAGCCATCCAAAAAGCACTTTCACTATTCACGACGACATTTTTCAGCGTCCGTTCAAACTGAAAATATTTATGTGGGCTTAGTACATTTCCAGTACCCACTAAAATAATTTTCAATGCGTTCTGGAACAATTCCAGTTTAGTGATTTCATCTGCGAAAAGCATCTGAAGCGGTTCCGGCAGCCCCGGAACATTTCCGGTTTTTCTTCCAGAAAATTCCCAGAAGTTTCCAGAATGATTCTGGCATCCTCCAAGAATTATCAGGCATGTGCCGAAACCATTTTGACTTAATGGTATCCCCTGAAACAACTTTTCAGTTTCACCGGAACTCATTCGGTGACCTCTCTCTGCGGAACTTTTCCGCTGTCCGAAACTTTTTCGGTGTCCGAAACTTTTTCGGTGATTTTCTCTCAGACTCCCTGTCTAGTATTCAGCAGATAGATGACCCTTAAGCGTGTGACCCTATAGGTTCGGTGAAGTATAGACATGACACGGAACCCCTTCCGATCAATGATCAACATCGGAGCCGTGGACACCCATATTGACCCCTATACCCACACGAATGAATATTCGAGTGAACCTCCAGTTGCTGTGTGCTATTCCTATTGCTTCGCGATATGTTACAAATACCCGAGGTGAGACATGTTGGCATTCCCGTGGATCAACAACTTGTCCACTATGCTAGTTACCTCGTTACCGGTATTGTTCTCTTTTCTCGTTACTGTGTTCCGGCATCCCTGTGATCAAATCACCCTGTGTCTGGCCAGACGATGATGGATACCGTAACACCGAGAGGGCCCAGAGATATCTCTCCATCGTCAGAGGAGCAAATCCCAATCTTGAGCTATCAAGTTACTTGACATACTTTCCCATGAACCCGTAAGCCGCCGTAATAGCCATCCAGTTACGGATGACGTTTAACAAACCCCAAAGTTCATGAATCAAGCATGAAGAAACTCGATACTCTCATGGTCTGAGGAATTATGCAAACATTAACCATCTCTGTGTTATTAACCATTAACTTGTGATGAATGAATCTCATAGCATAACATCAATCGGGTCGATTCAACACAAATGTTCTTATAACATTGTGCCCTCAAAGTTGCTGGCATAGACATGCCCATGATCAGGAAAACAGAACCATCATGCAACACTTGAGCCAGTCATAGAGGCTTGACTAGGAATACATTTTATCGTTTATTATCCCACACGTGCATATGAGTCTTCCTCCAAGCCTCGTTTTATTTGTAGACTCGAGAATCATTGCAGTTATAGCATGGAACATAAACATAATTATGAATAGGGAGATAATCAATAACATTTATTATTGCCTCTAGGGCATATCTCCTATAGAAGACCACGATGAAAATGTTGAGTGACTCTCATATGCATTATTGTTGATATCACAAAGAGCCCATATTACCTTGTCCTCTCCTTTTGAATAAAATGTTCGTAGATTCCAGCTTAGTCCATGGCATTCTTGCACTGTTATTATTTTCATATCATTCGGCTGTGCAAGTGAAAGGCAATAATGACGATACTTGATTAAGTGGTTGTGGCAGAGAAAGGCGGGTATGAACTCAACTTGTTCTGTTTTTGTAAATATGTTTAACCTAGTATCCATGATTCAACATATTATGATCAAACATGTTTGCAATGACAATTAGAGATTATAGTTTCTCATGCCATGCTTAAGTAGCTAGGAGTGGATAATGATTTATCTTGGATGTTAACATTGCGTTAAAATGACTGTGATGTAGTATGATGATATGGTATCCTCCTCTGAATGTTTCAAGTGGCTTGACTTGGCACATGTTCACGCATGTAGTTGAATCAAAACCAACATAGCCTCTACGATATTTATGTTCATGGTGTCCATATCCTACTCATGCTAGTATTCAATGTTCATTATGCATAAAGCATGTTCATGACCGTTTTCGCTCTCTAGCTGGCCGCTTCTCAACCTATTTGCTAGCCTTCGCCTGTACTAAGCGGGAATACTGCCGGTGCATCAAAATCCTTAAACCCCGAGTTATTCCAGATGAGTCCACCATATCTACCTATATGCGGTATTACCCTGCCGTTCCAAGTAAATTTGCATGTGCCACCTCTAAAATTTCAAATGAACATCTGTTTTTGTGTGCCTGGATTGTTCATAGAGCGACAGGGGGTAGTCAGTATCTTCCATGCTAAGCGGGTTATTCTCATGATGAGTGTTTATTCACCCGTCCTTGCACGAGAGGGGCGGTAATAGGGATTACCAGTCCCGAAATAAAAAAATTGCAAATAATTAAACAAAACTCCCCCAGGATTGTTGTTGGTATGGACGGTACCCATGGATTCGGCTAGCCATGGAGTGTGTTTGTTGGTGGAGGGGGAGTAAACCTTTACTTCTATCGCTTGGGAACTGCTACTAATGTGTTTAGCATGGAAGATATTATAACTTTTGGTCGTGACATAAACAGGAAGGGTGCATTTCCCAAAATTTCATTTATCTCTGATTTAAGCTTCGAGCTCTGGCACCTCTGCAAATCCCTGCTTCCCTCTGCGAAGGGACTATCTATTTAATTTTATGTTGAGTCATCACCTTCTTAAACAAGCGCCAGATCTGAGAGCACTATTGTCATCCTCATGCATTGTGTATTGTTAATGTTGAATGCACCATGACTGGATCTTTTCTACCATGAATTACAATGTTTAGTCGCTTCTTGAACTTTGGAGTTGCTCTGCATTTATGTTTTGCGGTCCCAGAAAGGGCTAGCGAGATACCACTGTTGTCATATTATATCATGCTTGTTTTGACAAAGTGTTGGCATTTGGGATATCTCATTATTGCTCGCTAGTTGATTATGCCATTGATATGAGTTTATATAATTTTTAAGAGTTATTGCTGATATAGTTAGTCATGATCTTTGCTGAAAACTTGGGTGCTACTTAAGCTTATTTATGTAAACAAGAACAAAAGAGTTCGTAAAAGTTTTTCTTTTTCACTTTCAGTTTATCAACTGAATTGCTTGAGGACAAGTAAAGGTTTAAGCTTGGGGGAGTTGATACGTCTCCGTTGTATCTACTTTTCCTAACGCTTTTGCTCTTGTTTTGGACTCTAATTTGCATGATTTGAATGAAACTAACCTGGACTGACGCTGTTTTCAGCAGAACTACCATGGTGTTGTTTTTGTGCAGAAATAAAAGTTCTCGGAATGGAACAAAATTTTTTGGAGAATTATTTTATAATAAAAGAAAAATAATGGAGCCAAGAACCACCGGAGGGGGGCCCCTGGTTGAGCACAACCCACCAGAGCGCGCCCCCCTCCAGGCGCGCCCAGGTGGGTTGTGCCCACCTGGTGGCCCCGCATACCCTAATTCCGACGCTATTAAATCCTATTTTCGGAGAAAAAAATAGGAGAGGAAGAATTATCATGTTTCACGAGACAGAGCCGCCGCCACCTCCTGTTCTTCATCGAGAGGCCAGATTTGGAGCCCATTTGGGGCTCCGGAGAGGGGAATCTTCGTTCTTCATCATCATCAACCCTCCTTCATCGCCAATTCCATGATGCTCCCCACCGGGAGTGAGTAATTCCTTCGTAGGCTCGCTGGTCGGTGAGGAGTTAGATGAGATTCATCATGTAATCGAGTTAGTTTTGTTAGGGCTTGATCCCTAGTATTGTTCTGAGATTGATGTTGCTATGACTTTGCCATGCTTAATGCTTGTCACTAGGGCCTGAGTGCCATGATTTCAGATCTGAATCATTTATGTTTTCACCATTATATCTATGTTCTAGATCCGATCTTGCAAGTTATATGCACCTGCTACGTGTTATGATCCGTAAACCCCGGGGTGACAGTAATTGGGATACTTTCCGGTGATGACCGTAGTTTGAGGAGTTCATGTATTCACTATGTGTTAATGCTTTGTTCCGGTTCTCAATTAAAAGGAGGCCTTAATATCCCTTAGTTTCCTTATGGACCCCGCTGCCACGAGAGGGTAGGACAAAAGATGTCATGCAAGTTCTTTTCCATAAGCACGTATGACTATTTATGGCATACATGCTACATTATATTTATGAACTGGAGCTAGTTTTGTATCGCCCTAGGTTATGACTGTTATATGATGAATATCATCCAACAAATCCACCGATCCAATGCCTACGAGTTTTCCACGTATTGCTTTTGCTAAGTTATTACTGTTGCTACTACTGTTACTGATACTGTTACCGTTACTACTGCTATCAAAACTATCATATTACTGTGCTACTGATCACCTTGCTGCAGATATTTAATCTCCAGGTGTGGTTGAATTGACAACTCAAATTCTAATACTTACAAATATTCTTTGGCTCCCCTTGTGTCAAATCTATAAATTTGGATTGAATACTCTACCCTCGAAAACTATTGCGATCCCCTATACTTTTGGGTTATCAGCCGTTTGTTTCAAGATGTTGCAGCGACAGAAGGATGCATTGGAAAGGGCGGACAAGGAGGAGATAGAGTCGGTGGAGAAGGAGGGGATGGGGGGGACGGAGAAGGATGCGGAGGTGAAGACGTCCTACATGGCGGTGACGGCCGATTGAGCATGAAGGCTCGGATTGCCGGT
This sequence comes from Thinopyrum elongatum, assembly GCA_011799875.1. Taxonomy (NCBI): domain Eukaryota; kingdom Viridiplantae; phylum Streptophyta; class Magnoliopsida; order Poales; family Poaceae; genus Thinopyrum; species Thinopyrum elongatum. The sequence continues at coordinate 656,810,782 of CM022303.1, read as the reverse complement.
CCAGCAAAAAAAATCAATTTTCTACACGGATTGCTAGGCTAAAATTTTTTGTGTGAATGGGCTTGTACAAAATAAGGATAATTGCCTCTTTTTGCTTGTGATTGGCCAATGATGTGATCCGACGACGGTGCGATCTAGCGCGTACTATGGATGGGACATATTTCAATTTCAAAATGGCGGACATATAGGGGATAGATTTGGATGGTCAACTCCAGCATTCGTGTCCACAGACTGGTCCACCGGTCCGTGGACACATGCGGTGCCAGTTTTACGGGTCGGGGTTGGAGAATCCCTAAGGAGATATTTAAAAGTCACACAAAGTTAGCATGAACACATACACGGAGGCAATATAACTAGCAAAAATACATTCTTACCCTCGAGAACCCTCCAAGAGGATATTTAAAAGTCACCGAAGTGATCATGAACACGTAGAAGCATTCCCGCAAAAAAAAAGAACACACTCAAGCAGACATTATAAAAGCAAGAAAAATTACCCGAGAAATGTGATGTTGTGCCACGCCTTATACCTTGCCAAAAAGTTTGGTTTATCAAATTGAAGGTTTCTAAAGGCTACAACTAGATGTTGATAAACTAACATAATTTCCAAAACAGAACATGATTCGAGTTTGAGTTTAGCACGATTGTATTTGTGCACAATTGTTCTCAAATATATATTTACTTAATTTTCTAGATTGGTTTGTAAATACGTAAACAAGTTTAATATAAATAAGTGAATATCATGTATCTTAATTCTTTTATATCTCCATCTCATTTTGAGATGTATGAGCTGATACTAAATATTGTATAAAATATGAGTTGGTAGGCTCCCCCACGGCAATATTCAAGCCGTACTGGGCTACCATGATACCGTAAATAGCAGCGGAGAGCGGGAGATCAACACCCTCAGTATTTTTGCTTAGATCCGATGCATGCTGGGGGTACAAAGCCTGTATCTTAGGCCCAAGCACGTTCCATTCGTCCTTAGTTAAGGAAAGGCACTCAGACTTCTCATGTCCATCATCCCCATGATCGTCGTGATCATCACCAGGTTTGTTTTATCAAGGCGAGAAGACAAGGATTTAGCCAAAGATTTCATAGAAGGCTGCTCTACCGAGAGTGCGATGCATTATCCTTGAGCAAAACGGAACACCTCGAGAAACCCCTTATCAACTTGGGAACGTGGCACCATAAAAGAAAAATTCACCGTAATGAGTTTGTCAATTGCTTCCTCTTAACTAGGAAGGTTTCCCTCAAGTGACCTCAAGGTTTATCGAATCAACAGGAGCTTTGTAACACAATCAATGCTCAACACCTGCACACACAAACAAATACAAGACTTCCTTGGCCCCCAATAGGACTAGTGAGATTGTCAGTCCCAATAGCTTACTAGTTACAAAGGACTAAACACAGCAGAAAAAGGTTTGAATTTGATGGGAAGTAAAGAAGAATGTAAGATGAAGAAATTAAAAGAGCATTGACTGAGATTGGAATTTTTATAGGAACAAAAATTGACCGTGGTTTATATGTTCACTAGTGGTTTCTCTCCAAAAAAAGTATGATGTGGTAACAAATTATAGTTGAGCAACATATGAGCATGTCGTGAAACAATAAAAAAAGCCCTACATACCTAGTAATGTTTCTGTGCAAAATGATATAAACATGGCATGAAATAATAATAAAAATTATAGATATGTTTGACGTATCGCTAATCATCACATCGAAAGCACCCAACCCTCGTGTGTTCCAGATCACACGGAAAAGGGGCTCCGGGGCTCAGAGAAGAGGACCGAGGGGGTGGTTGGTAGCGGGAGGTCTCGCCCATGCTCAATATAGCCACGGGGAAGGCTCGGGAAGGCTTGGGGGTGAAGCCATAAGTGGAGCAGACGCGGTCGTCATGGCACGTCGGGCAAGAAAGAGGAGGGGGAGATGGTTCTAGAGTGAAGGTGTCGCCTCTGCGGAGCTGTTGGACAAGGCTAGGTGTCGAGAGCGCGAGGAAACAGACGAGGCAGAGGGCCCCAACTACAGAGCACGTGCATTGGCAGCCAGACGCGTGGTCACCACGTGACCGTGGCATTGCCACGCGTTCTGGGTGGCCCGAGTGTGTCTGGCAGGTTGGTCACTCCCCCACTAGCCTCTAGGTGCAAAGAAACAACCAAAGTGGTGCTACGAGTGACTGCAGGAGGTATAAACCCTCATTAGAAGCAAGGTGTTTGTGCTGAACTGGGGAAGGCACACTTGGGGAAAGAGGCTGACCTTTTGCTGAGTGTGATCAATCACCAAGATGACCCTCTATGAAAATTTTCAGTTCAAATGGATGAAGCTAGCTAGCACTTGATTCATAAACTGCCCCACTGGACAGAAGCATGAAAACTGAAGTTGTGCTCACATAGATGATTAGATTAACCTAAAATTTGGTGGAGAATGGTAATTAAGGCTTATGAAAGCACTGTAAAAATTTCATACCATTTAGTTAAATAAAAATGGTACTTCCTTCACAGTGGTCCTCTCTGGACAGAAAGTTAGGAAAATTCTAGAGAAATAATGGCTAAATGAAATGAGCCCAAATTTGGTGGAGTGAGTTTATATAGGTGGGAGAATGTCCTGGGAAATTTTCAGAAATTATGGAGCAATATAAAATATAGTTGCTTCACAATTCAAAAATATGACCAGAAGCTAAGATTGGATGATGTGCTCACCATGGGCATGAAATCTTGAATATTTTTACATATCCAAGGCCCATATGGTCCAAAGGAATTTTGAAATTTTTGTGGGAATTAATGGCAAGGCAGAATTATAGGTTGCTTCACCACCTAGCACTACTAGGGAAAAGCCTAGCAGTAGTGCGGGTCAAATGCCTAGCAGTAGCGCTGGCTCCGGCGCTACTAGTAAGGCGCTAACGCTAACTTGTAGCAGTAGCGGTGTTTGTCCCGCACTACTGCTATACCTACTTAGCAGTAGCGCTGTCCTGACCGGCGCTACTGCTAAGTAGCTTAGCAGTAGCGTTTTCTTGTCCAGTGCTACTGCTAATTAGCTGTAGCGCTTGAGTACGGCGCTACTGCTTACTGTTAAAGAGCGCTACTTCTATATTTTCACATATTTTTTGCTACGTATTTATGATGTTTTTGTACAGGTTTTATACAGTATTCTAATCATATCATAAACATGCAATATTCTCATCATATCATACACATAATAGTCTCATCATATCATCCAACACAAATCATGTCGTCTCATCATAATCACGATATAGCGATACAAGTTAACTGACATGTCTCATCATACATAATGTAGTTCTTCTTGATGCGCCGATTTCGATCCCTCTCTTGCACTAGCGTGAACCTCAACTAACTATTTTCTGCTTCGGCTCTGCTATCGAACCCTCTCTGGCTGTCGCTCGGAAACCGGTACACCTGGTCCTGACACTCAGGCCACTCGTCGTATACTCCTAGAACCTTCCCTACGTACATGGCGTAGTACTTCTTCACCATCGATGATCTATGTACCTGCATCGTCACATGAGTCGATAATATGAAACATAATATATAGTTGAGCAACAGAAAGAGACAGAGTTAGCAAAGATAGAAGCAACATATCGTAAACATGAATAACAAAGTTCATCATACCCAAACTGCCCTAACTAGAGTGATCTACGCTAGTTGAGGAGGACGGTTTAATTACATCACAAAGTTAAGTCGTGCATAAATTCAAAGTTTCGTCATAGAGAAAGTAGTGGCTAAACGGACACATTGTCATCGTCAATCACTCCAACATGTTGTGCCATCCATCCAAATCAGGGAGGAAGTCCCCGAGCAAAGTGAAAGGCTTCAGGTCGAGACGCTGAGCGGCTACGAGTGTTCGGACGTCTTCCCGCGACATTTGCCCTTCTTCGTAGAACATCCCTATTTTTTTGAGGACCTCCTTCATGATGATTTGAGCAAGTTCAGGCTGGTTGTGATAGAACTCAACTCGAAGTCGATGATCCAGGACATTTCCTAGTTTCTTTGCCCATTGCAGAATATCGGCATCGCCGGATCTAGATGACATGCAAAGGTTCTGGCAATCCCGTCTGTACTCCATAATGTGGTGGAGGACATAGAATCCATCACTGAGAGTACCTCTCGGTTGCTGGATGCAGCAGAAGTTGGTCTTATGGCCGAAGCAGGGCGCCCGGTTCCTTGTCTTCTTGAGTGTGATCTCTCCACCTCGTTGGTCGTAGCTTAAGATAGCACTGTCGAGAACATACTTGATGTGGGTGTAATCCTTTTTCTTCATGTTCTTCGACAAGTCCAAGTAAAGAGCGTGGGAGAATCGGGGGTAAAGGATGATGAGGACGGCATGCCCGTCGCTGCGCAAAATAAGTACACCTCAAATTAGCCTCCACGCATGCAAATGAATGATTGAAATCGAAGGAAGGATATCTGCGGATGACTTACATGGGATGATAAGGCAGGATAATCGTCTCCTTGTCCTTATTGCCGACCATGAAATCGGCGATGTAGTTCCTCGCGTATTCACGGTGCTCTTGGCAGACTGCCAAGAAGCCCTCATGCATAAAGTACGGGTCAGCGACACAGATATAAGGTATTTGCTCAATCCTAATGATGTAGTTTGATAACCCACAAGTATAGGGGATCGCAACAGTTTTCGAGGGTAGAGTATTCAACCCAAATTTATTGATCTGACACAAGGGGAGCCAAAGAATATTCGCAAGTATTAGCAGTTGAGTTGTCAATTCAACCACACCTGAAAGACTTACTATCTGCAGCAAAGTATTTAGTAGCAAAGTAGTATGGAACTAACGGTAACAGTGGAAAAAGTAACAGTAGCAATTTTGTAGTGATTGTAACAGTAGCACAGCAAAAGTAACTTAGCAAAGATCAATATGTGAAAAGCTCGTAGGCATTGGATCAATGATGGATAATTATATCGGATGGCATTCATCATGCAGCAATTATAACCTAGGGCGACACAGAACTAGCTCCAATTCATTAATGTAATGTAGGCATGTATTTCGTATATAGTCATACGTGCTTATGGAAAAGAACTTGCATGACATCTTTTGTCCTACCCTCCCGTGGCAGCGGGGTCCATAAGGAAACTAAGGGATATTAAGGCCTCCTTTTAATAGAGAACCAGAACAAAGCATTAGCACTTAGTGAATACATGAACTCCTCAAACTACGGTAATCACCGGAAAGAATCCCAATTATTGTCACCTTGGGGTATGCGGATCATAACTCGTAATAGGTGTCTACAACTTGCAAGATAGGATCAAGAACACACATATATTCATGAAAACATAATAGGTTCAGATCTGAAATCATGGCACTCGGGCCCTAGTGACAAACATTAAGCATAGCAAAGCCATAGCAAGATCAATCTCAGAACATAATGGATACTAGGGATCAAACCCTAACAAAACTAACTCGATTACATGATAAATCTCATCCAACCCATCACCGTCCAGCAAGCCTACGATGGAATTACTCACTCCCGGTGGTGAGCATCATGAAATTGGTGATGGAGGAAGGTTGATGATGATGATGGCGATGAATCCCCCTCTCCGAAGCCCCAAACGGACTCCAGATCAGCCCTCCCAATGAAGAACAGGAGGCGGCGGCGGCTCCATATCGTAAAACGCGATGAATCCTTCTCTCTGATTTTTTTATCCGCGAATAGGTACTTATAGAGTTGGAGTTAGGGTCGGAGATGGCCCAGGGGGCCCACAAGCCTGCAGGGCGCGCCCCAGGGGGGTGGGCGCCCCCCAGGGCTTGTGGCCTCTGGGTGGCTCTCCTCTGGTTAATTCTTGTGCCAGTATTTTTTATATATTCCACAAAAATTCTCCGTAAATTTTCAGGTCAATCCGATAACTTTGATTTCTGCACAAAAATAACAACATGGCAATTCTGCTGAAAACAGCATCAGTCCGGGTTAGTTTCATTCAAATCATGCAAATTAGAGTCCAAAGCAAGAACAAAAGAGTTTGGAAAAGTAGATACGACGGGGACGTATCATAGTTCATGTACAAGGCAAAAAGGCGGACAAACGTAAAATCCAGCTTTGTCAAGTGAAACATGTCAAAGATGTAATCAAATCGAAGGAAGAACTTTTCTGCGGGGAATGTGTCGACGTACAACCTTTGCTGCGGCATGTTAACCACGTAGAGCGGGTATCCTGGATTTTTTGAGGCGATAAGGCTTTTCTCTCTCCGCAGCACATCGTCATGAAGTCTCCTTAGATCGCCGTCTATGGCCTCTACCGCTGCCTTAGGTATGATCGGATCACTGGGGATATGGTATTTCGCCGCACCTTTGATAGGTATACGGTCTTCAACCCGAGGCTGCGGAGGCGGCTGGCTCATAGAAGCAGCTTTGCCGCCATTTTGGCCTTTCTTCGGTCTCTTCCTATGCTTCTTTGCTACCGAAAGTGAGCCTATCATACGTTCATCCTCTAGCAATTCAGGCATCAACTCATCACGCTCAAACCCTGAGTCATACTGCTAGGCCATCAATCCTCCGTCGTCATAGGCGCCAGTATTGAGAAACCGTAGAGGGTCATAATCCTCGTCCATGGCATCATGCATTGCTTCTTCGACGGCGGCGATGTCATCAGCCACTAATGGAGCCTCTTCCTCACGCCGTCCGCTATCACCTGGCACGATAGGCGATGGTAATTGGGTAGGTGGGGTGTTGGTGTTCATACCTTGCTGAGGCTGTGATACGTCTCCAACTTATCTATAATTTATGAAGTATTCATGCCATGTTTACAACAATTTTATATGGTTTTGGTATGATTTGCATGGAACTAACCCGGACTGACATTGTTTTCATCAGAACTACCGTGGTATTGTTTTTTGTGCAGAAATAAAAGTTCTCCAAATGCAACGAAACTTTTTGATGATTTTTTTTTGAACAAAAGAGGCACTAGAAGCTTCGTGGGAGGACCAGAAGGTGAAGGAGGTGGGCACAAGACACCTGGGCGCACCAGGAGGCCCAGGCGCGCCCAGGTGGGTTGTGCTCACCTCGAGGCCCATCTTCGCGTGAAACCGACGCCCAAAAATGCTATAAATACAAAAACCATCAGAAATAACCCTAGATCAGAAGTTCCACCGCCGCAAGCCTCTGTAGCCACGAAAAACCAATCTAGACCCCGTTCCGGCACCCTGTCGGAGTGGGAAATCATCACCGGTGGCCATCTTCATCATCTCGGCGGCCACCATGATGAGGAGGGAGTAGTCCACCCTCGGGGCTGAGGGTTTGTACCAATAGCTATGTGTTTAATCTCTCTCTCGTGTTCTTGAGATGGCACGATCTTGATGTATCGCAGGCTTTGTTAATATAGTTGGATCATATGGTGTTTTCCCCTCTCTATCTTGTTGTGATGAATTGAGTTTTTCCTTTGAGATTTCGTTTTATCGGATTGAATACTTTTATGGATTTGAGAGCACTTGATCTATGTCTTGGCACTCAACTCGTGGATTCCTGAGGTGACATTGGGGTAATCTATGCATAGGGGTTGATGCACGTTTTCGTCCTTGTTTCTCCAGTAGGAATCTGAGGCCTTCTTTGAGGTTCTTTGTGTTGGATTGAGTATTATGAATCTGAAATTGTTTGATGCATATCGTATAATCAACTCACGGATACTCGCGGTGATATTGGAGTATCTAGGTGACATTAGAGTTGGTTGATGTGTATCATATGGTGTTATTTTAGTACGAACTCTTTATTAGATCGATCAGAAAGAATAACTTGGTGTTATTTTAGTACGAACTCTAGGATAGATTGATCGAAAAGAATAGCTTTGAGGTGGTTTCGTACCCTACAAACAATTTCTTCTTATGTTCTCCGCTAGATAGGAACTTTGGAGTGATTCTTCATCGCACGTTGAGGGATGGTTATATGATCCAATTATATTAGCATTGTCGAGAGATTGCAGTAGTGAAAGTACGGACCCTAGGCCTCATTTTTAAGCATTGCAATACCGTTTTTGCTCACTTTTGTTACTTGCTACCTTGCTGTTTTTTATTGTTCCTATTACAAAAATCAATATCTACTATCATTACTACACTTGTATCAACATCTCGTCGCCAAACTAGTGCACCTATACAAATTACCATTGTATTTGGTGTGTTGGGGACACAAGAGACTTTTTGTTATTTGGTTGCAGGGTTGTTTGAGAGAGACCATCTTCATCCTACGCCTCCCACGGCTTGATAAACCTTAGGTCATCCACTTGAGGGAAAATTGCTACTGTCCTATAAAACTCTACGCTTGGAGGCCCGGATGGCTTTTCGGCTCTTCGGCTCGAGACCGCTAGAGCTAGTTGAACGACGACGGACGAGGGACGGCCCTTGAGCATGAGCCATGCAATCGCTGCAACTTTAGCTGGAGACGCCCCATCAATGATTCGAGAAGTAGATTCTAGATAAGGTACAGTGCCCTATTCCTTTTGCTTTTCCTATGATAATTATTACAAATTATAAATGATAATAAATATTCCCTCTTTATTATTGTCATAGGCCATTGATAATTGTTTGATTGGGCATGGTTACTGTAGATTTTAGAGGCATTGTCATTTGCCCCCTCTGAACCAAAAAAATGTAGTGGCTTTAGTTCAACTTTACTTCAAATTTGAACTAAAGTCATATGGCACTTTTTTTAATCGGAGGGAGTAAGATTTTTTGTCCAGTTAATATAGTAGTTTTTTTTATAGCTCTGCACTAATTTTCAAATACTAGCGGAACGTCCATAGGGACCTTGATGTGATGCTTACGAAAAATATATAAATAAAAATAACAATGTGGCATCTATCTATGAGCCACTACGTACCTCCGGTTCTAATTGCAATGTATATATGATTTCCCATTAAATTGATTGGATTGCATCTGTTCTTTGCAATGTCCTATGGAACATGGAGATGCAAGCACTAATCTAGAAAAGAAACTAGTCCATGATTATGGTTAATTTGATAGCTCTTCCAATTCCGCATCCTAGTGTGTACAATAATTTCATTGGGTATTGAAGGCAAGATTGAATATTGGGATCAACACGAAGCGGGAAAGACCTACGAAATCGATCCCGAAGGCAATGCTCTAAGGGGCCCCGAGCTCAATTTTTGCCCCGGGCCCCTAAAATCCTAGGACCGGACTTGGTTTTATGTGCTCGTACCGCTCATGAAGCGGCAGGGGGTGGCCAATATTTTCCATGCTAGATGTGTTATTCTCAAGATGAGTGTTTATTCACTTGTCATTGCACGAGAGTACGGCGGTAATAGGGATGCCCAGTCCCGAAATGAAAAAACAAATTTACTTTATGTTGTCAAATAATAAATTCCTTGGAAAGTGTTGGTATGAACGGCACCCGTGGATACGGCTAGTCGTGCAGTGTGAAAGTATGGTGGAAAAAGGAATAAACTTTATTTTATGTTTGGGAACCGCCTATGATATATCTAGCATGGAAAGTGTTGGGAACTACTCGGTCGTTTTCGTTGACGGGAAAAGTATGCTTCCCAAAATATTTTTATCTGTCAATGTAAGCTTTGAGCTCTGGCACCTCTACAAATCTCTGCTTCCCTCTGCGAAGGGCCTATCCATTTACTTTATGCAATTTTTTATTTGAGTCTCCATCTTCTCTTATAAAGCACCAACTAGGGAGCACTATGATCATACTTGTGCATTGGATGTAGCTAATATGCGAGTGTGTTTCATGAATGGATCAATGATTGAGCATGATGGGCTAGGGATAACTTTCTCTAGAGTTGATATTTTGAAAGACATGGTTGCTTGTTGATATGCTTGAGTATTGTTGTCCTCATGTCAAATTAAAGACTATTGCTTTGAATCATTCAAGTCCAAATGTCCATGCTACAAAAGAAAGATTATATGATGAATATGATAGGTAGCTTTCCATAACAAAAATTCCGTTTTCAATTGCTACTTTATCATGATAAGTTTTATGAGAAAGAGTTGCTATTATGATGCTAGGAAAAGATATTGAAATTATCATTGATCAAACTTATGCACTTTGTGTCAGGACCCCGATTCTAAGTCACACCGATCTAGCCTGTAACACCTCATATCACTTTGCGGCCTCACGCACGGTATTCCCACGGGTGTCGCCTTACCATGGCCCGGGACCGTTTGCGCCTTTTGGCTCACGTATATGATAGTGTTGCTAGCATCCATATGACAGAGAACCCGGGCCGACATGGCTAGTCGTGAACCCAAAGCGGCGCTAACTTACGGGGACATGCATACATGAATCAACATCGAGCATGTCGGTCAGCAGCGTGTGAATCCGGGCTGTAGCACTGGGCTAGCAGGACTCCGGGAACCCGGGCTGTAGCAGGCTAGGCAGGACTCCGGATATCACCGCGTGACATTTCCCCGAAGGGACAGACACAGGAACGAAGTGAAACACATGCCGGCCAGTCTAAGTGTTCCGGAGCAGCAGTGCTGGGCTAGCAGGACTCCGGTAAACCGGGCTGTAGCGGACTACCAAGGCTCAGTGGAGACACCAGACTACATTTCCCCATGAGAGAGGCTGCCAAGGATAAACAACTAGATAGTCGGATCCCACACATACCAAGCATTTCAATCATACACACAATATGCTCGATATGTGTAAATACAACATGGCATCACAACAAAACTCTACAACTCAAAGTACTTTATTTAAAAGGCTCTGGGGAGCCATACATAACATGTTCATACAGATAGGGGTCACACGACCCGACACTCAAGTCATACAAACATACAAGCACATGCGGAAGCAACTAGTCTGAGTACAGACACTAGAAAGAAAGAAGGCTTGACGAAGCCTGTCTATCTACATAGGCCCTTCACAAGCTCAGGTCACCACCTGGGTGGCAAGTCACTCGTCAATGTCGAGATCTACATAGAACCCTTCGGAGGGGGCGGTGTTCTCGTCTGCAATAATTATTAAAGCAACATGAGTACAAAGGTACTCAGCAAGTCTTACAACAGATCCTAATATACATGCGCATTCTCAAGAAGGGTGGTGGAGTTATTGCAGCAAGCCAGCTTTGACTCTTGGCTACGCTATCCTACGAGACATCACTTGTGAAATTAGTTTTCGCACACGAGTCCACTAATCACCATCACAATACTCCACCGTGGATCCTCCCTCGTAATCCTACGAGAGGGCCATCCGCGATACTCACACTTATCTTGAGTCTTTTAGTAGTAACCATTAACTTGTCTATGAACTGCATAAGTGACCAAGTAGTCCTTTACCGTGGACGCGGCTATTCGAATAGTTTTATACCCTGCAGGGGTGTACTTCTTCACACACGCTTTCACCACTTATCGCCGCTACACGACATGTACCCGGCAACCTTCAAGCGGAAGCCCAGCGAGGGTGTCGGCCACGACCTGACTAAACACACGAGTCTCTAGTCCAGGTTTATCGCCTATTCGGGTTCCATCCGCAAGGAAATCCGGCCGGGGTGTCCTCAACGGCCCCAAACGATGTGTGCAGGGTTCCCGAGACACCAAACGGGTGACCCGGTACACCGTGCCACGTGCCTACCGCATCACAGCCCACCCCTAAGGTCAGCGCTGCGCACGGCCGCCAGCAACTACAAACACCAGAAACTACTTGCAACTCCTGGACAGAGGACGGGGTGGTTAATAAGTCGAGAGAGTCAATTAAGGATCCCAATGTGTGGTAGTAGCTGAATCTTAAATCACGCATACAGATCTCAGTTCTTAAGGACGGCCTCAATGAAACAACCCACCATGTACTCCTACATGGCCTCTCATCGATACCTTTACCAAAACATGTTCAACACTTCACCCTCATTACCGACACAACCATTCACTCTAGTTCATCACCCTGATGAGCCAGACCTGACACAACTCTAAGCATAGCATGGTAGGAAACACAGACATGGCTCAATCAACTCCTACACATGCTAGTGGGTTTCATCTAGTTACTGTGGCAATGACAGGTCATGCAGAGGATATGGGTTCAACTACCGCAACACACAGCAGTTTGAAACGCGTTGTCTTAATGCAGTAAACGAGAGCAGAAGCGAGAAGATGGGTTTGTATCGAAATGATCAATGGGGTTGCTTGCCTGACAGAGTGGTAGTGGAATACTGCCCTTCAGTTGGATACTCGTGAATATCCTCGGAGGCAGAACCTACCACGAAGAACACATCGAAACACAATCATCACATGGCAATATGCAACAATATGATGCATGCTATGACATGGCAAAATGAGTGTGTTTTGGCTAATGCATCTTAGAACAGGTTGGTTTGAGTTCATTTGAATCAAGGATTCAAATGCAAACCCAAAATAAGAGGTCATGTTAGTGCATTAACTTGTTTCATCTAATCAGCAAGGTTAAAGTGTTCTGACATGCATGAAACCAGTACAGATGGAAAGATTGGATTTTTCTGATCCAAATTCATATATAATTTGTTTGATTTGGAGCTACGGTTGAATTACTATGAATTTTTGAAGTTTGTAGTATTTTCTGGAATTTCCTGAATAAAAATAAATCCAGAAAAATACTTATTGCGTCAGCATTGCGTCAGGGTGATGTCAGCAGTCAACGGGGTCAGTCCAGGTCAAACCTGGCCAGTGGGTCCCGCGTGTCAGTGTCATTAGTCTAACTAATTTTTAGTTAGTCCTAATCCTAAGTTAATTAGCAGGCGGGTCCCACCTGTCATAGACCCAGGGGGGTCAAACTGGGTCAGCGGGGTCAAACCCGCCGGCGTTTAGCCGCCGGCGAGGCCAGACGCGGCGGGGCAGTGCGGGATTCGTGCTCCGGCGACCAAAACAACGGCGGAGCACATCTACGTGATGCGGGGAGTGAGCCGCGTCGAGTGGTGGCAGTGGGTGGAGCTGGGGTGGCCGGAAACGACGCCGGCGACGAGCTGTGCGGCTGCCGGAGTTCGGGCGAGCTCGGGCTCGTCGCTAGGGGGCACGCCGAGGTGCGTGGAGTGGTTCTGTGGACTCCTGCGAGTGCGGCGAAGACGATGGCGTGCTCGGAATCGAGCCAACGTGGCTGTGGCCACGACGGCGACGTGCAGAGGCGGCGGCGGGTGCGGCCGAGCTCGGTGCAGTCGATGCAGGGCTCGAGAGCGAGAACGGAAAAGATGGGGAGGTAGCTGAGCTCACGGCGGTCACGACGGAGCAGTCGGCGAGGTCGGGGACGAGCCGGAGCAAGCGGGGCGGCGGAATGGATCTCCGACGACGGGCGTTGAAGACGAGGGCGGTGCGATGGCTTCAGGGCAAACGAGCGCTCGGGGCTCGGTCTGCTCGACGGAGAGGACGGTGGCGGAGCTGCTGGACAGGGTGGGGCGACGAGGAGGCGACGGTGGCCGCGGTTACGTCGGCGGTGCGGCTACGGCTGCGTAGGCCATGGTGGGGAGAGAGCGAGAGAGAGGCGCAGGGGGGAGAATGAGGTGTCCAGGGGGTCGAGGCGACGACGTAAAGGATGTCCAGGCGTCCAGCAGCTCGAGCGGCAAGCAGCTGGCGCCGTGGCGAGCTCGCGCACGCCGGCGTCACCTCCCTGCCTGCCTGGCGGGGACGAAGCAGCTGGCTGGCACGGGCCAGCACAGTGATGGGCCGCCAGGTGGGCCGGCTGGTGGCTTTGCCAGGTAAGTTTGTTTTCACTTTTATTTTCTGTTTTCTATATTTCTGCAAGTTTGTGGCTTTTCTAAAAATATCTAGGCACTTTCAAAAATCACCAAACTGCTCATGCCCACTGTATAGAGTATATCCAACATGGAACATTTCAGTTTGGGATTATTTGGACATTTTAAATATTTACTAGCATTTAAATGCCCAAATGCAAGTTACATATGATTTAATTCAACGACCTTATGATGACCTAGAAAAATGTGAACCAGTTTTGGCAGAGGTTCTAACCCAAGACAAAAATGATGGACATTTTAGAAGGGCATTTCAGGTTCATTGAAAAAGATTTTAGTAAACCCTAGTTGTTTTCAGGGGGGGTGTTGGGGGTTCTATCATCCCCATTTCAAGTTTCTGGAAAAGTTTAAACATGATGCAACACTCTAATGCATGAACTAGCTAGGGTGTGACACTTTGCTAGCATTCACACTTCATAAATTATTTCTTTTATCATTTACCTACTCGAGGACGAGTAGGAATTAAGCTTGGGGATGCTGATACGTCTTCAATGTATCTATAATTTATGAAGTATTCATGCCATGTTTACAACAATTTTATATGGTTTTGGTATGATTTGCATGGAACTAACCCGGACTGACGTTGTTTTCAGCAGAACTACCGTGGTGTTGTTTTTTGTGCAGAAATAAAAGCTCTCCAAATGCAACGAAACTTTTTGATGATTTTTTTTTTGGAACAAAAGAGGCACTAGAAGCTTCGTGGGAGGACCAGAAGATGAAGGAGGTGGGCACAAGACACATGGGCGCACTAGGAGGCCCAGGCGCGCCCAGATGGGTTGTGCTCACCTCGAGGCCCATCTTCGCGTGAAACCGACGCCCAAAAATCCTATAAATACAGAAACCATCAGAAATAACCCTACATCAGAAGTTCCACCGCCGCAAGCCTCTGTAGCCACGAAAAACCAATCTAGACCCTGTTCCGACACCCTGCCGGAGTGGGAAATCATCACCGGTGGCCATCTTCATCATCCCGGCGGCCACCATGATGAGGAGGGAGTAGTCCACCCTTGGGGCTGAGGGTTTGTACCAGTAGCTATGTGTTTAATCTCTCTCTCTCTCTCTCTCTCTCGTGTTCTTGAGATGTCACGATCTTGATGTATCGCGGGCTTTCTTAATATAGTTGGATCATATGGTGTTTTCCCCTCTCTATCTTGTTGTGATGAATTGAGTTTTCCCTTTGAGATTTTGTTTTATCGGATTGAATACTTTTATGGATTTGAGAGCACTTGATCTATGTCTTGGCACTCAACTCACGGATTCTGAGGTGACATTGGGGTAATCTATGCATAGGGGTTGATGCACGTTTTCATCCTTGTTTCTCCGGTAGAAATCTTGGGGCACTGTTTGAGGTTCTTTGTGTTGGATTGAGTATTATGAATCTGAAATTGTTTGATGCATATCGTATAATCAACTCACGGATACTCGCGGTGACATTGGAGTATCTAGGTGACATTAGAGTTGGTTGATGTGTATCATATGGTGTTATTTTAGTACGAACTCTTGGTTAGATCGATCAGAAAGAATAGCTTGGTGTTATTTTAGTACGAACTCTAGGATAGATTGATCGGAAAGAATAGCTTTGAGGTGGTTTCGTACCCTACAAACAATTTCTTCTTATGTTCTCCGCTAGATAGGAACTTTGGAGTGATTCTTCATCGCACGTTGAGGGATGGTTATATGATCCAATTATATTAGCATTGTTGAGAGATTGCAATAGTGAAATTACGAACCCTAGGCCTCATTTTCAAGCATTGCAATACCGTTTTTGCTCACTTTTGTTACTTGCTACCTTGCTGTTTTTTATTGTTCCTATTACAAAAATCAATATCTACTATCATTACTACACTTGTATCACCATCTCTTCGCCGAACTAGTGCACCTATACAAATTACCATTGTATTTGGTGTGTTGGGGACACAAGAGACTTTTTATTATTTGGTTGCAGGGTTGTTTGAGAGAGACCATCTTCATCCTATGCCTCCCACGGATTGATAAATCTTAGGTCATCCACTTGAGGGAAAATTGTTATAGTCCTACAAAACTCTGCGCTTGGAGGCCCAACACGAGTCTACAAGAATAAAGTTGTGTAGTAGACATCGGGCTGCTTGGTCGTGGGTGTGCTCCCGGCCGCCTCCAGACGAAGCAGACTCTTCGGCCACAACAGGACCCAACTCTTGCAATCGCCAAGCCGCCATGGGGTCTCGTCGTCATCTCCCCCTAGTGCTACCGGAGGAGCCAAATTCTTGTGGCCCTGTTTAACACTGGCCACGGAAACCTTGAAGACGTCAGGGGGGATCGGCCGGCTGTGGAACAATTGTTCCTTCGGCTTCACTATCGTCGCCTTCCTCACGTCCACCTTTTGGCCGCTGATGGTGTACAGTATGGTGCACAGGGTTATGTCGGCCTGCAAAGACATGTCTACGACGTGAGACATCCAAAAGGCAACAGAAACGAGAGATTATACATATATTGAAGAGGGCCGGTGTGACAGGTAGTTACCGTGAGGGCGTCGAGCTCAGCCAAAGACAAAGCCCCGCTGAGCACGCCAGAGATGGAGGATGGGCTGCTATGCGCAGGTGCAGGAGCAGGTGCGGTTGCGTGAGTAGGTGCTGGTACAACGCTAAACGAGCTGCTCCTGAAGAAGTTGGAAAAGGGAGGGTCTACTACCTCTTTATCTGGATTTTGCTTGGTCCAATTGATGATAGCTGGAATCAAGGCACTATACAAAGCTGCCATTTCCTCTCTTGCGGCAGCTACCGCTGCTTTGACTGACTCTTCTTTGGTCTCAGTTGCTTTCTTATCAACCGCAATCTCAACCTTCTTGTCGATGTTTTCTTCGTTTAAACTCCATCTTTGCTTTCTCTCCTCGGCGTTCTCACGATAGTAGTGCATCCACGTGGCGCCGTCTCCGACCCCTTCACGCATCCATACGACGGCTGAGTGTCCACCGGGAGTCCTTTCAGTATGTTTAGGGCCCGGTTGAATGGGGTGTCCCACTTGGGCCTCGCCAACGCCTGAGATGGCGAGTCGCTTTCGGCCGCAATCCTGTGCTGCTCTATCTGCAAAAGGAACATGGATCGTTTACAAATGTGACTAAACGTGCAGTCGAATTGATCAGAAGCTAAAATTAGGGGGTAAATTAATAATTACCGGCATTCTCATGAACTCCTTCGTGACCGCGTCCGTTTCGAAAACCTTATTGACTGGGTCCCAACGGTACCGGGCCCTAATGAAGTCACGCTCCTGTGGGACGGTGAACTCCGCCAAGGGGTCTGGGATCCCCAGACTTTCGCGTTCCGCATCCTCCTTGGCCCATATGGGCCTCTTCCCCGCGTACCCACGGCTTCCGAGGTGGTGGCTGAAGGAAATATGCCCTAGAGGCAATAATAAAGTTATTATTTATTTCCTTATTTCATGATAAATGTTTATTATTCATGCTAGAATTGTATTAACCGGAAACATAATACATGTGTGAATACATAGACAAACAGTGTGTCACTAGTATGCCTCTACTTGACTAGCTCGTTGATCAAAGATGGTTATGTTTCCTAACCATAGACATGAGTTGTCATTTGATTAACGGGATCACATCATTAGGAGAATGATGTGATTGACTTGACCCATTCCGTTAGCTTAGCACTTGATCGTTTAGTATGTTGCTATTGCTTTCTTCATGACTTATACATGTTCCTATGACTATGAGATTATGCAACTCCCGTTTACCGGAGGAACACTTTGTGTGCTGCCAAACGTCACAACGTAACTGGGTGATTATAAAGGTGCTCTACAGGTGTCTCCGAAGGTACTTGTTGAGTTGGCGTATTTCGAGATTAGGATTTGTCACTCCAATTGTCGGAGAGGTATCTCTGGGCCCACTCGGTAATGCACATCACTATAAGCCTTGCAAGCATTGTAACTAATGAGTTAGTTGCGGGATGATGTATTACGGAACGAGTAAAGAGACTTGCCGGTAACAAGATTGAACTAGGTATTGAGATACCGACGATCGAATCTCGGGCAAGTAACGTAACGATGACAAAGGGAACAACGTATGTTGTTATGCGGTTTGACCAATAAAGATCTTCGTAGAATATGTGGGAGCCAATATGAGCATCCAGGTTCCGCTATTGGTTATTGACCGGAAACGTGTCTCGGTCATGTCTACATAGTTCTCGAACCCGTAGGGTCCGCACGCTTAACGTTCGGTGACGATCGGTATTATGAGTTTATGTGTTTTGATGTACCAAAGGTAGTTCGGAGTCCCAGATGAGATCGGAGACATGACGAGGAGTCTCGAAATGGTCGAGACGTAAAGATCGATATATTGGATGACTATATTCGCACTTCGGAAAGGTTCCGAGTGATTCGGGTATTTTTCGGAGTACCGGAGAGTTACGGGAATTCGCCGGGGAGTATATGGGCCTTATTGGGCTTTAGGGGAAAGAGAGAGGGGAGGCTGCGCGCCCCCCCAAGGCTTAGTCCGAATTGGACTAAGGGGAGGGGCGGCGCCCCCTCCTTCCTTCTCTTCTCTTTTCCCTTTCCTTCTCTCCTACTCCTACTACATGGAAGGGGGGGAATCCTACTCCCGGTAGGAGTAGGACTCCCCAGGGCGCGCCATAGAGAGGGCCGGCCCCTCCCCTCCTCCACTCCTTTATATACGTGGCCAGGGGGCACCCCATAGACACACAAGTTGATCATTGATCTCTCTTAGCCATGTGCGGTGCCCCCCTCCACCATAATCCACCTCGGTCATATCATAGCGGTGCTTAGGCGAAGCCCTGCGTCGGTAGCATCATCATCACCGTCATCACGCCGTCGTGCTGACGGAACTCTCCCTCGAAGCTCTGCTGGATCGGAGTTCGTGGGACGTCATCGAGCTGAACGTGTGCTGAACTCGGAGGTGCCATGCATTCGGTACTTGGATCGGTCGGATCATGAAGACGTACGACTACATCAACCGCGTTGTCATAACGCTTCCGCTTTCGGTCTACGAGGGTACGTGGACACACTCTCCCCTCTCGTTGCTATGCATCACCATGATCCTGCGTGTGCGTAGGATTTTTTTTGAAATTACTACGTTCCCCAATAGTGGCACCCCATGTTCCTCTCTTGAAGCCCCTTCATGTACTCCGACTTTTCTTTGGCAGCTTCGGCAATGCAAGCCTTTTTGAATATTTCGAACTGCTCTTCCATAATTTTTGGATTATCCTTTACAATCTCGGAGTAGGGTTCCTTTTTGACGATGATCTGCTATTTCACCCTTACTTTCCAGGCAGACAACGCGTCGCTAAACTTGCCCATGGCGCGTCTGTTGATCTTCTTCATTGTTGGGTCTTGCCACGATAGAGTATATTTGATTTCATCCCGGCCCGGGAACAAGAATCTCTGGTGCAACTTCTTTAGGAGGGAGTGCTTCATATTTGGTATCTTCTTTAATTTTTCATCGTTGATGGTGGCGGTTTCCCGTAGGATGCAGCCTACTTGATTGCCGTAGCACATGCACGCTTCCGCAGGCTCTGTTGGCTCGAAATTGCAGGGGCCCACCGCCGTGACCACCAGTCTAGTAGTGTCGAGCTGGTTTGGGCGCCGTATCCTCTTCGGTTTCGGTTCTATACCAGCTAATTCGCCATCATCGGCGCCGGTCTCGGTGCCGGTGCCGGTGTCGGTCTTAGTCTCGGATGTGACACTGGGGTACTTCAACAGCCGTTGCTCCTCCAGATAGTTCAAATAGTTGTATGCCGCCTCATAGAGGTTGCAATTATCAGAACCCTGTCCTTCATCGTTGCTAGCCATGTTTCCTACGATTAAGTCTAGTCAATTAATTGTAGACCTAATAAAATGAATAATGACATAAAAAAAGGCCTATGTTTTGCCGGAATGTTGATTCATTCCCGTTGCGGCAAATCCCGGGCACTCGATATGTCCTAGTTTCTAGCACAAGTCATGCCGAAATTCACGGCAAATTTTGGCATGACCTTTGCTAAAAAGTGGACAAATTGAGCGTCTGAAATTTGCCGGAACAGAAATGAATCACCATTCCGGCAAAACATAGGCCACTCGGAATCATTCCCTGCAAACAACAAAAGGCCACTTGGGCACAATCGAACCACTTCAATGTTGCATATAACAGGACCACTTAAGAACCTGTACATGAGCAACTACAATAGTAGATATACATGAGCAAACACTTTTGAGGAATTTGCATATAACATGACCACTTCAAATTTGCATCTCCTAGTGTTTGACACTTGAAGAAAATCTACACAAATCTCATGCTCCCTCAAACTCAATTCAAAAACCAAATATAGATGGATGAACCCTAGAAACCTAGAACCTTTACATATTTCTGTCCTAATAAAAATTATGAACCCTAGAACTCAATTTCTGTCCTAAATTTCAAATTATGAACCCTAGAACTCAATACAAATTATGTCCTAAATTTCTGTCCCAATAAAAATTCAGTAAAAATTAAGAACCTACTGGACTAGCAGCACTAATAGAAATTTATATTTTTATATTGATTTTTTTCTCTAAACTAAACCCTACTGCCCTAATTAACATCTAGTTAAACCCTACTGCCCTAACATTTCTAGTTAAACGCTACTGCCCTAACCCTACTGCCCTAACCCTACTGCCCTAGTTACTTAAGCACCTACAAGTACTAGCTAATTTCATGAACCCTAACTAATTAGATGAACCCTTACTACTTAAGCATCTACAACTACTTAAACACCCTAGCTAGGCAGAGGTAGGGGAGGAGGAGGAGGAGGTGTAGGCGTGCTCACCTCGGGCGCCGGCGGAGGTAGGGAGCAGGAGGAGGCAGAGCGACTGAGGGAGGGGGCGCGCGGCGTCGAGGTTGGGGTCGGGGCTCGGGCGCGCGGCGAGGGAGGGCACCAGACGGCGTGCGGAGGTCGACGGGAGAGTGCGCGGAGGCTGACGGCGATGTAGGGCGCGCGGAGGGCGACGGCGACGACAACAGAGAAGTGGGGATTTGAGGGAGAACTGGCCGGGGGAGAAAGTCCGCGTGGGGGTTATGTCAAACTTAGCGGTAGCGTTGGCTGGAAAAAAGTGCTATAGCTAAGCTAGGAGTAGCGATGTTCTATAAAACGCGCTACTGCTATAGGATGTAGCTATAGCGCTGGTCGGAAAACGCGCTACCGCTATAGGAAGTAGCTATTGCTATTTATTTTCCTTTTTCTTTTCTTGTTCTTTTTACTTTTCTTTTCCTTTACTTTTTACTTTTCTTTTCCTTTTCTTTTTTACTTTACTTTTTCCTTTTCTTTTACTTTACTTCTCCTTTTTCTTTTCTTTTTCTTTTCTTTTTTCCTTTTCCTTTTCTTTTTCACTTTTCTTTTTTCTTTGTCCTCTATTTAAGGGGGTTAGCTATAGCGCTGGTCTACAGAGAGTGCTACTGCTAGGTTAGCTGCAGCGCTTGTCGGAAACAAGCGCTACTGCTATGCCTTTCTCCTTTTTTTTTCTTTTTTTTTCTTTTATTTTTCTTTTTCTTTTATTTTCATTTTTCTTTTATTTTTCTTTACATTTTCTTTTTTTCCTTTCTCCTTTTTCTATATCTTTCATTTTCTTTTACTTTTCTATTTCTTTTTCATTTTATTTTCTTTTTCTTAGCAGTAGCGCTCTCCCCTGAAAACGCGCTATTACAACGAACTTAGCGGTAGCGCGTTTTCCTAAGATCGGTACTACTATCCCTAGCCTGGCGGCAACAGTGTGGGAATTATAGTAGTAACGTTTTTTCCTGCAGACGCGCTACTGCTAGTAACATAGCTGTAGCGCGTTTTGTGTCCCCGCGCTACGGGTAAGTAGCAGTAGCGCTTAGTTTTAACCAGCGCTACTGATAATGCTCTGTGTATGAGGTTTTCCCTAGTAGTGTAGGGCAAAAAGAGTATTCCTTTAATAGAAAAAGGAATATTCTCAAGAAAAAGAATTTGGGGTTGGGCTAAAAATAAAAATGACATGGTCTTGGGATGGATTTGAGGATGACAAGCCAGTTGGGAGAGTGAGAAGAGATGATCTTTCCAGGTTTCAAGAGCACAGAGACACAGAAAAGGAACTCCAAATCAAAATTCAAATAAATACAAAGAAAAAGAAAGGACCAAAATCTAGGGTGTTACGAAAAACTATTGTTTTCACTAACTACTCGCTGGGACGGGTTCCCCGCGGGTTTTAGAAAACCCAACAGGTTTAGGGGGAGGGCAAAAAACTGTCCCAGTGCACAGTGACGGTGACAGGCTTGCGATTTTCTCGTGGGGACGGGTTTGGGCAAGCAAAACCCGGTGGGTTTTATCCCCTTTGCCATCTTGAGGTGGGGGTGGGGTGGCTATGCTCCTTTTGTGTCTTCATCTCAGCAATGAAATCAGAAGCCCTGCTCCTTTCTTCGGAAAAATGGCGCGCTCCTTCCTTTTTGAGTTTAAAAAGGCCTACGTGTATCCCTAGATTGCTAATTTAGTTGACATAGTACAAATTGTAATATTACCACAAAAAATTGTACAATTAGTAAATATAACATTTGAAATTTCTAATGATATAACTTTTGTGATATAAAACTTTTGTTAAGTTGGTTAAACGTCGACCTAGAAATACGTGTGGGTCTTGTAAACTGGAAAGGAGGTAGTATCATTTTGAACAGAAAAAGAATCAGAATCAGAATACCACAAAATTTATATCGAAGACATTTCTCTCTTCCGTTCTCTCTCAACGCTTTTATTATGGTATTATTACGCAGAGTTTTCTTTCTTCTTCGAAAATTTTCTTTGGAAAAGCTTAGTAATATTTTTTTATAGAACCAAGAAAAGCCTTACTAGTGGTTTTTTATAGAATAAGGAAAAAAAAAGCTTAGTATGATGTAGATGTCCACTTTACCACACGCGGCCGAATTTCGTGTTTTAACCCTTTTAGCATAGAAAATCGGGATCTGACCCCTGTTTCAATTTTTTTTGAAATCTGACCCTTTCGCTACCGCCAGGGGGCTCGACGCTAGGGTCAGGCAACCTACCGCCAAGGGGCTCGGTGGTAAGGAAGACGGCCACAGCCGTCAACTAACGGCCAACACACCGGTACCCTACCGCCAAGGGCCTCGGCGGTAGGTTATGGGACCCTACCGCCAGGATGCTTGGCGTTAGGGTCCTGGGGTTTTAGCCAGGAAACTTGATGTGACCGTAAACGGCAAATCCCTGGCGGTAGGGTGTGAGAACCTACCGCCAGGGGGCTTGGCGGTAGGGTCCTGTGGTTTTGCATTTTTGCAAGTTTAAGTGCTTGTTTTTTCCTACATTTTTATCACAGCAAAGATAACAGTATAGTATATATTTTAAGAGCCTAAAATATGCAGATCTCACACAATATAACATGTATCACACTCGAGAGATTAATAGCAAACGGTTCCACATAGTTTCATAAATAGCAAATAGCAAACGGTTCGAACTAACACATAGTTTCACAAATAACAGATAGTTCGACAACCCCAACTAACACAAGTTGTTTCGCAAACCCAACTAACACAAGTAGGCAAGACCGGAATTACTTGCTTCTTTCCCTCTTGGAGGTACGGTCATCATTCTTCTTAGAACGAGTCTCATCAGGCTTCTTCTTGCGCCCTCCTCAAGGAATCGGTTTCTGGAATGGGGATGGACTCTGCCAATCCTTCTTTGGCTGATTCCTCTTCGGAAGCTGAGATGGTTGAGTTGGTGGAGGTCCGTAATCTTCATCGTACTCCTGCTCCCCATTGCTTTCCTCCTCCTCTTCTTCTTCATGGGCGGCCTCCTCCTCGTCCTCGTCCTCCTCCTCCTCCTCCTCCTCCCCAACCAACCTAGACGACGAGGCAGCATGGCTCGATGAAGCGATGTTACCCTGTGTGGCTACAGGATCATGAGCTTCAACTGAGCCAGCACACCGAGACAGGACCCTGAAAGTTGCGTCAAAGAGAAAGGTGAGCTAGTTCATATACCTGCAAAACCGTCAAAGCGTCCATCTCGTTGGTGAAGGCCTTGTACG
Source organism: Thinopyrum elongatum (assembly GCA_011799875.1). NCBI lineage: Eukaryota > Viridiplantae > Streptophyta > Magnoliopsida > Poales > Poaceae > Thinopyrum > Thinopyrum elongatum. The sequence goes on along the minus strand of CM022303.1, from coordinate 656,787,092 downwards.
AAGTCTTGGATGTGCCCGTGTAGAGACCCACAACGTCCCACTCGTAAGCTACGGTCGGGTATTGAGTAGAGTCGCCATCTTCGCCATACGCATCCCATGGACCTCTTCTTAACTTCTCCGGACGCCCCACCGGCAGCCGCTCCCACATCCAAATGGAGAGGGCCCACACAAATCCACCCATACTAGAAGTATCTTCCGTCCTCTGGGTTGCCTCGTCAAGCTACAAAACAACAATTGATGATCAGATATAGCACAATATCATGGAGCATACATTCGTAAAAAGCTATGAGATACTCTCTTACCGAGCGGTAAAGGTAGGCGAGAGAGGCAGGCCCCCAACTGTACCCTGCATCCCAGTCGGCTAGGAAGAAGATATACGACCAGAGGGCAGAGTTCCCGGAGCAGTCTGGAAACACGACCTCTGTGAGAAGGTACCACAGGTAGGCCCTCGCGTACTGCTCCACCGTACCATCATCGGCATTTACCGGGCATTTCTTCCGGTTGTTCAGGAGCCAAGGCAGTGATACACCGGATGTCCGGTTACCCTTAGCGTCGGGGTAGTCGCCGATGAGGGTGGTAACCCTCTGCTGCCAGTTGGTCCTCTCCACTCGCCCGGTGAGTGCATGACCCTCGATCGGTAGGGCCGTTATCATCCCCCAATCCTCGAGGGTCACCGTCATCTCCCCGCATGGGAGATGGAAACTACGCATCTCGGGTCGCCACCGGTCAATCAAAGCCATGAGAGCTGCGTGGACGAGCGTCGGCGGCTGACGCTTGAACTGCAGGACGAAACCAAGCAGTCGGGCTCTCCTGAAGTACGGCGCGTAGCGCTCATTATACTCCATCTTCACGGCATTCGCGTGACCCCTCATGTGCAGTGGCGGGAGCATCTGTCAAAAAGTGGACGCCAAAAGTTAGTAATTTATTTTTATCAATCCGAAAACTTTGGTTCAATATTTCGATCGTAGTACTTACCACTCCATTCTCTATGAAACGGGCACGATGACCCTTGTCAAATGCGTAGTCAAGCATGGAGTACCGGTTGCCAATGTTGTCCGCAAGAGGTGCTCGCCTAAATAAAATTTCATAAACATAAGCATTATAAGCATAAGCATAAATAAAAAAATGAAACATGGTTGATTCATTCATAAAACATTTATATATTTACTCATACAACATTCATATATAACATCCACATGCATCATATATAAAAACAAAATCCTCCCCTCCAACATGCATCATATCATCATTTTTTTAAACAAAAGAAGTTATAAACTAGGTTCATCATGAGGGTTCAACATTTTTTCTCCAACAACATCCACTACTTGCATCATATAACATCCACATGCATCATATATCAAAACAAATTGCTCCCCTCCAACATGCATCATATCATCATTTTTTTAACAAAATAAGTGATGAACTAGGGTTCATCTTGAGGGGTTCACCATTTTTACTCCAACAAAATCCACTACTTGCATCATATAACATCCACATGCATCCTATATCAAAATAAATATCTCCAATATTCATCATATCATAATTTATTTTAACACAAATAATTATGAACTAGGTTCATCTTGAGGGTTCAACATTTTTTCTCCAACTACATCCACTACTTGCATCATAGCATATCAACATGCATCATCATATCACAACAAATTTCTCCAACATGCATCATATAAAAAAAAAATCCTTCAACAAAAAAATGAACTAGGGTTCATCTTCACACAACCATACCAACTAGTGACTAGAGTTCATATCTAACACAATATAACATCTAGAATCAACCTAAATCACTCATAGGGTTAAAAAAATAAATCTAGTTCAAAAAGGGGAGTGATTTGAATCAAATAATGCGACGAATCGGAAGCTATTTGAGTAAAACTAATTGGAGGGATCGGAGGAGCTTACTTTTCTCTTTTCGGGGCCATCTCGATCCGCAAAAACGGTGAAGAAACGAAGAAGATCCGAGGGGGGAAGTGGAGGAGATGAGAGAGGGGGCGAGAGGAAGAACCCCTCTGTTCTTGGGCGGCTGGGTGTCGGGGGGGGGGGGAGAAGTGGTTGGGGCGGGCGAGCACGCCGTATAACTGCCCACACCCTACCGCCAGGGTCCCTGGCGGTAGGATCAGACAGCCTACCACCAGGACCTGCGGCGGTAGGGTGCGACGGAGGGGGGACGGCGGCAATTTGCGTGCTGACGTGGATTAGTTTCCTACCGCCAAGCCCCTTGGCGGTAGGTTACCTGAACCTACCGCCGAGCCCCCTGGCGGTAGGAAAAAAGGTCAGATTTAAAAAAAATTGAACACAGGGGTCAGATCTTGATTTTCTATGCTAGAAGGGTCAAAACACGAAAATTTGCCACCACACGCCACGCTGGAGAGACCTTGTATCCTCGTCGAGAAAACGTACCATCTTTGATGGTTCGCCCACAGGCTTTTGGAAGCGAACCTGATCTTGTCTCTTCGCGAGCCGCATCGGAGGCAGGAGACCAAATCCATGTGGCTAGGCAGATCATTCCTGTCCGTCATCGCGCTGCGCCGTGTCAGACATGTACGAAACATGGGCCTCTTTTGCTTTCAGAAGACTTTTTTTAACATCAGTACAGACGCAAGCGCTCATACATACGCGCATACACTCACTCTTATAAACGCACACACGCACACCATACCCCTATGAACACCTTCGAAAGGCTGAGCCGGCATGTCATTTTGAAATTTACGAAGTCACCGTAGGCGCCTCGTCGTCGACGGGAACGTCTCTTCCCACTGAAAGCGCATCGCCGGAAATCCTGAAAAAATCCAGGAATAATGCGAGCACCAGGACCCTGATGGGCTGGGGATATCACTATCCCTCTAACCATCCAACCATAGGTTGGTTCGCTGCTTTCAGAAGACTTGGCCAAAACGTGAGTAGCATCAGCCTGCCGCCCGTGCCAAAGTCTAAAACAAACCTTGGACTAACATTCAATCCCCGAAATTGAACCCCGAACTTTCAATCCCCGAATTCAGCACACCAAACTCTTCCATCCTGATCTATTTTGATCCTTGAGATTTTTCCCAAACAGGAATTGTTGACGTGGCGGGTTTAATCCCGGGATTGTCGACTGTGCACACGACTTGGCCGGCCCAACAGGCGCGAGGCGAGATTTTTTTTCCTTCATCATAACACACCACATAAAAATACACAGAAAATAGAAAAAAAAAGTCGAGATTAGAAAAAAAAACATTTTTAAGGGCAACCAAATATGAAAACGTAAACAATAGGTGAAAACGAATAACTTTTTTAAAATAGAATCAATTTTGAAAAGATCACTTTTTTAAACATATTCTTTTTTAAATGGGAACAAATTTTGAAACATGATTTTTTTTAAAATGCAAACACTTTCTATTTTTTTAAATGGGAGCAACTTTTGGAACCTGAACAAATGTGTGAGAAAAATGTTGAATATTACTTTTTAAAAAATGAACAACTTTTTGAAAATAGAATTAGTTATGAAAAAGTGAAGAGTTTTGGAAACATAAACATTTTTTGAAAAAATAGGAATTAATTTTAAAACTCAAAATAAATTTAATGTTTGAATTTTTTTGAATTTTTTAAAAATGGGAGGAACTTTTTGAACAATGTAAAAAAAAATTGTATAGTCTTTAAAAATTATTATTGTCATTTAGAAAATGTTAACTTTATTTGAAAAAATGTTGCTGTGTATTAAAAGAAGGGTTGAAAACATTTATTTTGAAAATGTACATAATGTATTAGAAAAACATCGGAATTGTATAAAAAAGAATGGAGAAAACAAAGAATACAAAAAAAAAGAAACAAACAAAAGAAAATCAAAAGTATAACGAAGAAAGAAAAACCCAAAAAAACTAGTGAAAAAACAAAATGTAACGAAGGAAAAAAGACAATGAAATAAAAAAAACCCAAAGGAAAAAAAATAAAAACCATGGCATAGCGGGCGCACGAGCGACTGCTCTAATGGGCCGGCCCGATTTGACTTGCCACGTCAGCGAATACCAGCGAATCGCTGTCAATGTTAAAAATAGACTTGGATCGAAGAGTTTGGTGTACTAATTGGAAGTTTAGGTTCGATTTAGCTTTCGTATACGTGTTCAAGGTTTATTTTGAACTTTTTCATTGAGAGAATACGGGCGCGCACATACTACGTGCCAACTACGAGTAGCACTTCTCAAAAAAAAAAAACAAAAAAAACTACGAGTAGCACTGATTTGACGAGCAGTGGCCGGGCCGTGCGGAGAGCAGAGCGGTGAATTCGGCCACGGAGCACTCCATGTGCTCCACGAACACGCGCGTGTCCCGATCCCGGGCAGGGCCAGGAGCGATGAAACGGCCGGCCAGGCCCCGGATCGGCGCGCGTCAGGATGGATCGGTCACCGGAACGCCTGTCTGGTGCATGCATGGGCATGGCACGGCGACGGGGTCCGGGCGCGCGGGCGTTACGTGCCTGACCAGATGGGCTGCCGATCGGGTCGGTACGTGGGCCCGCGCGACGGCCGGTGGCCCTCTGTCTCGCCCTTTTCCGGCTAGCTTCCGTGCCCGTGCCGGCAGCTTTCGGCCACGGACGATCGAAACGGATCCCGGTGACGTCTCATCGGCTCATTCACCGGCCGGGTCCGCCGGACCGCCGCACGGGACGAGACCGGCGGGGAATCATGTAGTACAAGAGCTCAAGCAATGCCGGTCTCGACGACCCGACAAGGGACAGACTGCCGGCAACGTGGCTTGGCGAGGAATTTTGCTCAACTTCCATGTCTTGTTCTTCACAAGCACACGATTCTGCAACGATCCATTCGAAAGAAATCGCAAACTCGTCCGCACGACGTAAAATACAATGGTTCATGCTTACACCACCCAACCAGAAACAAAGGAAAGTATCACTGTCACCCGTGAAAGCCTCAAAAGGGCACGTGAACGATCACTCCTTCACTCAACAAGCATCAATTTTCAGTGGTGCTTGCCCCAGCCAGACCCACCACCGGACCCGTAACCCGCGCCGTACCCTGCCTGCTCCTCCTCCGCCCACGCCCAAGCCCGGGACCGAACCCTGCGCCTGATGTTGAGCCGGACGTCGAGCTGGACCAGCTGGAGGATCCTGTCGGATGCAGAGTTGGAGCCTGACCCTGAAGCTGAACCGGACATGGAGTTTGATCCACTGCCTGATGCACCGAACGCACCAGAGCTCGAACCAGCACCCGAGTTTGCACCCGACATAGAGCCGGAGTTAGAGCTTGACCCTGAACCCGACATGGAGTTTGATCCACCGCCTGATGCACCGAACGCACCCGAGTTTGCACCCGACATGGAGTTTGACCCACTGCCCGATGCACCGAATGCACCAGAGTTTGCACCCGACATAGAGCCGGAGTTAGAGTTTGAACCGCTGCGTGATCCACCAAATGAAGCCGCACCTGAGAAACGAAAAAGCTTGGTGAGTCCAGGTGAAAAATGCGTGAATGGTAGCAATAAGGAGAATAACCAAACATGACACAAAACACTAACCTGACTCAGAAGATGAACTAGAACCTGACCCAGACACTGAACCTGAGCCAGAGGAATCATATCTTGAGCCTATGCTTGAGCCGGAACCAGCTCCAGAATTCGAGTAAGAACCGGCGTTTGACCCACCATAGGAGTTGGAGCCCGAACCAGCGCCTGAATTCGAATTTGACGAGGAGCCTCCAACAACACCACCAGAGCCAGAACCACAAGATGAGCACCTACCACTTGGCCCGGCGTTCGACCCGCCACCATACCCAGACGATACACCCGAACCCGACCCAATACCAGATGACTCACCCCCATGTGAGGAGTACGAACCGCCACTAGACCCGAACCCAGAGCCTGAACCCAGAGTCTTTGGAGCTTAACCATTGGCGGCTCGTATTATCTTAGGAACTGATGAGAGGTTTGGCTCAATCTATGGTCGCTATTGCCAGTTTGCTAATACTATATACTCGTACTTCTCGAGGGTTCCGGATGGAAGTTTCTAGACCGGGTTCCTGCTGGCTTTGGTTTACATAGGCATCGCTGGAAGTGGACTCTGTAAGCATAGTAGCACAGAATGGTCTGCAATGTAATTCAGTAAGCATGCTGTAAATGCACATAGTGATTTAAACAGTTTTCAGCTTCTAACAGTACAGTAGGAAGTTCATAAAACTGCTGCTTCCAACACACGTATTATAGCAAGAACTTGGAATAGAATCATCAAGTATGTCCTGTAACAACTAAATAATGAAGTGCATATAGTTTGCATTTCGTCTGAAGAATGCAGGAAACTAGCAAAATGTGTTTATCTGAGCAGAAGAACTGAAGAATACATTTGATGCTGATGCTGTTACATTAGGTAACATTTTTTTTTTCAGATGTACTCAGCATTCTGTAACATTCTGAAGAACGATTCTGTGGCCGGCTCTGAAGAGTCCATTCTGTAACTTTGACAGTAGCTAAGAATGATAACAGCTTAAAAAATTAGAATGATGAAAGTAAAAGAATTACAGGCTGGGATTCTGCAGTAGGCAAGGTGTACCGCACGGAATCAAAGCAACTGTGACTGCATGATGACTGGGACGCTAACGTGGAGTTCTTGACCACCACAAATGTATTGTAGGCCTGAACATTTGGGACTTTATCTTTGTCTTCAGAGCCGGCCACATAATCGTTCTAGAGTTCTGCACCAAATCCTCGCTCTACTCTACTAGTGCCACTGGCAGAATATTTTTTGTTTCAGTATGGAGTACTAGCATTTACTCTGTTTTGCATATATCTATAGCTGATACGGTTCTTTCCATTGTCCAAAATCATACAGACAAATAATATTTGAAACATTTCAGGTACAATCATGGAAGCCTTGAAATCTCTCTCTGGAGGTCAGGAAAATTAACAGTTCGCTAAGCGAGCTTTTTGATCGGCGAGGGGAAAGGAGAAGTGGAGGGAAGGAAGCAAGGAATCAAAATTTGGACTCCTCTTTCTTTTCGAACTGGATCGGAGCGGAGTGGACGGCCGCGATGCGCCACCGTGACGTCGCTTTTCACAAAAGCAGATTGCCAAACTGAACTGAAAAAGCTTCTGAATATACTACTTTTCAATGTCAATGAGGGTTCAACTTTAGGAAAAAGTTCAAAAAGATTGTTTTTTTCCGTCGCCGGGACTTGAACCCGGGTCTCTCGGGTGAGAGCCGAGTATCCTAACCACCTAGACTACGACGGAATGCTGGCCATGCCAATATTGGAGCACATCTGTTCGTGCAGACCACACAAAATTAGCATCACCAGAGGCCAAGCCATATTCTTGACATCACAAAACAGCACGAACGATAGGGCTGGGCACGAGCTGTGTTTGATTCAGACATGCCTAGAAAAGATCTCCAAACCGAGAACAAACTGCATTTACTCTAGTTGATCCATTACATATTTGAATTCCGTCATGCATGCGAACACATGAACTGTTCCAAATTCAGACAAAGCGGATCGTGAGAATCTAAACCAACAAAATTCCAGCAATCTTGCTGCCTCCTCCCTACGTCGGAAGTTTCTAGACCGGGTCCCCGCTGGCTTTGGTACGAAAATGCATCGCTGGAAAATGGAAATGGACGCCCTTCATGAACAGTTCAGGTAAACTGCATTCTTATTCAGACAATGCACTGAATGTTCTGCAATCTGATTCAGTAAGCATACTGTGAATGCAGATGGTGCTTAAACAGCCTTCAGCTTCCAACAGTACAGTAGAAAGTTCATAGAGCAACTGACTCCAACGTTTTATCGCAAAAATCAGAATCGAATAATCAGATATTTATCGTAAGATCTAAGAAATGAATTGCATCTAGGTTGCACCTCATCCGAAGAATCCTGAAACGAGCAAAAAGTTTTCATCTGGGCTGAAGAATACATTTGATACTGAGACATTCTGTAACTTCGAAGCGCACTCCGAAGCTTACCAAACTAGAAATGATAAAAACAAAAGAATGACAGGCTGGGATTCTGCAGCAGGAAAGGTGCACCGCACGACACCAGAGTGACTCCGGCTGCATGATGGCTGGACGCTAACGTGGAGTTCTTGGCTGCCACAAATATAATTTAGGGCCTGAAAACTTTGGACTTGATCTTTGTCTTCAGAGCCTCGCTCTACTCTACTAGTGCCACTGGGATTTAGTTACAGAATCGTTCTATACTTCTGCACCAAAGCCTCGCTCTACTCTACTAGTGCCACTGGCAGAATATTTTTTGTCTCGGTATGCAGTACTAGCATTTACTCTGTTCTGCATACCTGTTGTATCTAAAACAGTTCTTTCCATTGTCCAAAAATAATGCAGAACGATATCTGAAACATTTCAGGTACAATCATGGAAGCCTTGAAATCTCTCTCGAAGGGTTGGAAAAAATCAATAGTTTGGTCAGGGAGCTTCTAGCACTGCAAAATCGAGCTTGCAACTCCTATGGTGGGAGAATCTGTCCACCGATGTTCCGAGTCTTGGAATGTATTCTCTTCGTAGCCTCATTAACGTTCTGTTCTTCCTGCAACAAGTTCAAAATAGAAGGCTTGTTGGAAATTAGTATAAAGTACTCCGTAGTATGGTGCTGTTGATCAGAATATCTGGGCACAAAGCTTACTTCTTGTTGAAGTTTCTTATCACTCAAGGTTCTAGCACCGCGGTATTCAACCGCGTAGTTGGCGGTTTTGCAGAATGGGCAGCTGCATTGCTAGTTAAGGACCCCCACACTGAATTCAGATATAACAATCAAGGCAAAATATATTCTTCAATATGAAACAGAAGCATCATGTACAGTGCATCTTTGAGATCGAATTTAGTAAAGATGTTCAAAGGGATACAATATGCAGAATATTTATTGGACACTAGGTAGGCAGCAAAATAGGATACTGGACAGCTCTGGAAGCCTTCGACGGCATCAGCTGCAGGAAACACTCTGCAGGAAAATGAAACAGCGCAGAATAATTGAGAAGTTCTGAGAATCATTTTAGTGAGAAACTTCTCTCAGAATGTTAATCTGTAGTTCTCACTTCACTTGGCCTAACATAGGTATTAGCTACTTCTGAATTTCAGTACAAAATTTTCGTTGAGAGGAATTTCAGTACAAATTTAGAAATGAAGAGAAGTATAACTGTAACTCGATGGATCACCTGTGCAGATCCCTTTGCCGCAGCACTTGGACCGATTCAAACTCGGGTAGAACTGCATTCATCGAGGACAAAAAAGAGAACCATCAGAACAACGCACCAGAGAAGCCCAACTGTCAGTCGTACTTAGGAGGGAGTCGTCATGCGCATACGTACGTGGAAGCAGATGGGGCACTCCACGGTGCGGCCGTCCTCGTCGGCGGCGTCGAAGCACGGCGCGAGGTCGCCGGAGCGGATGAGCCGCCGGAGCCGGTCGGAGTCCAGGTCGGAGAGTTGCCGGACGAGGCGGCGCGGCTGCGTCAGCCGCTCCTCCACCGCCGGACCGCGCAGCGCAGCGTTGCCCATTGTGGTTGCGATCCCGGGGAGTGGGAGGAGTAGAAGGCTGCCTGCTACGGCCGGAAGCGGGGTTTATAGCCTCGCCGCGGCGGCATCGCTGCGGCCAGCGGGTGTGGAAGGAGCAGAGCAGCAGAGCGGGAGGTGGTCGTCGGTGGGTGGAGGTGTGGTGGCTCTGCTTTTTCATCGTCGGAGGGAAAGGAGAAGTGGAGGGAAGGAAGAAAGGAATCAATTTTTGGACTCCTCCTCTTTTCAAACTAGAGTGGACGGCAGTGATGCGCTGATCGTGACGTCGCTTTCCGCAAAAGCATGTCGAGCTTTGGTTTAGCAGAAGAGAAAAATTTCTTTTTACCAAACCGAAGAAATAGAGAAATGAAAATGACTTCTGAATATAGAGTACTCCCTCCGTCCGAAAAAGCTTGTCCCTTAAATAGATGTATCTAGCATCAAGTTAGTGCTAGATACATCCATTTGAGAGACAAGCTTGAGACAAGCTTTTTCGGACGAAGGGAGTACTTTCAAGTGTTTGACGTCTTTTGCAGGCAACACAAACAGAACGCCACGAATTAATGACCCGTTCGGCAATCCATCGGCTCCTAGAATCTGCGGAGTGTCCGTTTGCTCGCTTCAAGTTTTTGAACTACAGTTCCATCCGCTTCCGGAGTGGAGCTGTGAAGCGCAGTGACACCAAACGGGCCTTAAGTCGCAGCTTTGCCGATTCAGCATTGCCAACAACAGTCATATTTGCTTGCCGTGGTGTTTTCTTCGATCCATAACACATCTCTGAATTTCCCATGGCAACACATGAAAAATGCCTCCCAATGGATCGGTGTCTCTAAAGGTTAAGACTGCCATCACAAACTGGCCATCAGCTCATCAAGCATCTAGCTTGCTCAGATTTACTACCTTGTAAGCACATCTGCTTTCACCAAAAACTAGTACTCCCTCCGTCCCAAAATAAGATAACTTTGTAGACGGAGGGAGTATCTTATTTTGGGACGGAGGGAGTACAAAACAATCTCAAAATGAAGATAATTTCACCAAGTTGTTCAGGGTGACAAACTGTCTTTCCTATATCAAGAAGTAGCTTCGATATGAATAGCACATTACTCGATGCATTTACCTTCACTTAGATCAGGAAAATTGATCATTTAACTTCAGGGAAAAAAATTAGAAAAACAAAAGATTGATTTCCGTCGCAGGGACTTGAACCTTGGTCTCACGGGTGAGAGCCAAGTATCCTAACCACCTAAACTACGACTGAATCGTGACAATGCAAATACTGGAAGAGATCTGATCATGCTTACAGCACACACAACATGCAAGCCATATTCTTGGCATCACAAAACAGCACGAGCGATAGAGCTGGGAACAAGGTGACATGGCTAGAAACCAACCACAAAGGCATCGAATCCAGTCCGTCCCCGCTACAAAGACCACACCAAACTACACTAACTATGAGTTTATGAAAGCCAATAACTATATATGATAATATGAAAGCAAGAACTACTGATTGTAAAAATTATAATCGAAAGCCCCCCCCCCCCCCCCTCCGGGTTGAAAACCAGCTATCGTTTCATGTATGCGCTAGGAGGTAGTATCCTATCCCCCTCAATCTCAGGAGTCGCTTTCTCTATGCCCGACGTACGAGCTCTTTGCTTATTATTTCTCGGATGGGATGAAGGTCAAAATGTCTAGTTTGAATTGCTTATACTTATAGTTTGAATCGCCTAGCTTCATACCAAGGTTGTTCTACAAAAGAACCAAGTAAGAAAGTAAGCCCGTTCAGTTGAAATAGCCTCCTCGCTTCACAGTTCAATACGCACTGAAACTATGGATATGATAGACTCGGGAGGGGGAAAGGGTTACTTTATTTGAGCTGCTAAGTCTTTCTTTTGTTACTCCCTTCGTATCAAAATATAAGACATTGTAGGGAGTACAACACTACATCTTGCGGTCTTAACACTACTGGAGAAATGAATGTGATTACGGTTCATAACGACACATACTGTACTTAAAAAAAGCCCACATTATATCCCTGAACTTGCCACTTGGTTTAAGTACAAAACCGATCAGCCCACATCCTGTACTAAACATCCGGTTTAAGTTTCAACCCTCCTCCCGATTTTGACCCGGTGAAGTGGTTTTCACCGCATTGACTGCTGATTGGACAGCGCCTCGTCAGCTTTTAGCCCCTCTAGCAAAAAATGACTCTAAAAAAATGATAGAACATGCTTGCCGCTTCACACGGAAGAAAAAAAAAACTATCTCTCCCATTGTCAGTCCTCTTCGCCAGCGATGGCACTCCAGCCGTCCTTTCGGCAGCAACGACTCTCACCATGCCGCGAGCTCCCCTCCCACCTCAAGTCGCTCCTCACCTCCCCACCGACCATCCGCTCCGAGACCACCTCCTACTCACGGTTGCCTCTGTGCTGCTCGTGTCCTGGGGGAGGAGGCACCATTGCTCGCGGGGCCAGTCGGCATGCTCCTCGCCCCCTCTCCAGGTCCCTGTTCTCCCACACCATCCTCTCCATCTCTCTCCCAACAGCCGATGTAGTTGTGCAAGACAAAAATTCGCAAGAGCCACAACAGATTAATTATTCAATCATGATGATCTATCAATTTCGAGCGAAGTCCTATGAAGGACGGTCACCTTGCGCTCGATGTCGGCAGCGGCAATGAGGCACACGTGGAAGGTGATGAAGGCGACGACCCACCCATGGCCTTGTAGGAGCATCGACAACCAGAGGGCGATATCATGATCAGGTGTTGGCGCCCTGATCCTCCCTGCTCCCTCATCGACGTCCGTCGAGCTGGGAGATGTGGCGTAGGATCCGAGTTGGCCGTGCGTGGCGCCTGCACTTACTCTCTCCTCTGGTGGAGCTTAGTTTAGTGGTGAGAATATTCAAGGCGGCTCCGGTTGTTGATCTCGGAGACACGAGCACTACTTGTAGTCGAGAGGAGCAGAGGTGATCGATGGCAACGATATGGCTTCTTCCAGCTTGAGCTACTACTGTATACTCCCTCTGTCCCAAAATTCTTGTCTTAGATTTATCTACGTACGGATGTATCTACTATATACGGATTTATCTATATGCTACGGGATGGATGAGCCTGACCTTCGTGCATATTTCGCCGATCCTAGGGATGAGCTCTGGGAACCCGCCCACGCACTCGATGACGTCCTGTTGGTCGATTTAGTGTTAATGGGGTGACATTTTAGTGTTAGCGCATGACAGTTCGTTTGTTTTGGGGCAGATTTCTTCAAAAACTGCCATCCATGCGGCCTCGATTATGTGGTTGTGCGGGTGTTTGCTGAAGCCACCCTCCCAGCGAACGTTCGCCGGTTGTCATTACCGTTATTTAAATTCCCAGCGAATGTTCGTCAGTTTTCATTACCGTTATTTAAATGATTTCTTAACGGGGAACTCGTATATCTACGTCATTGTACATCTCAATTGACTATGAGAGCTTCAAGCCCTACGAAGCTTAGTGAATTAAAGGATTATTACTCCGTATATATTATCTTTATAACGCGGTATACTGTAGTATGTGTTAGTAAAACTAAGTTTTTTGCTTGATAAAAAATTAGCACATAAATATCACAACATTATTTCAATTTGATTTCTTAACGAGGAATGCGTATATCTACACGGCTGGCAAACGGGGCTAGAAAAAAGAATTTTCGCGTTGAAAACTGGGACTAAACCTTTCGCGTATATAATTGGAGATGAAATTACTCAGGAGGTTCTTTTGGCTATCAATTCTAGGAAGATTCCGGCAGAATGGAATGATACTACCATTGTGATGATTCCAAAAACTGATGCACCTGAGCTGGTAACTCAATTTCGACCCATCAGTCTCTGTAATGTGCTTTACAAAATTATTTCCAAGATGCTGGCTTTACGACTAAAGGTTATTTTGCCTGAGATAATTTCCCCTACACAAAGTGCCTTTGTTCCCGGGAGGATGATCACTGATAATATATTAAGTGCTTATGAATGTGTGCATAAGATTAAGAATAAGAGGGCTGGTCAGACAGGACTGTGTGCTGTTAAACTCGACATGCACAAATCTTATGATAGGGTGGAATGGTCCTTCCTACATGATATGATGTTAACATTGGGATTCCATGAGCAATGGATTGAAATGATGATGGCTTGTGTCAATTCTGTCAGATACAAGGTGAGGTTTAACTCTCAAGAGACAGACACGTTTACCCCTACCAGGGGCATTAGACAAGGGGATCCACTTTCTCCCTATCTATTCCTTCTCTGTGCGGAAGGGCTTTCTAGTTTATTGCAGTATGAAGAAGAAGCTGGTGGCATAGAGGGAGTTAGAGTGTGCAGAAATGCACCATCAGTATCACACCTTTTATTTGCTGATGATTCTCTAATTCTTATGAAAGCAGATGTTTTAAATGCAGCTTCCTTACAGCATGTTCTAGAGACCTACTGTCAGAGTTCAGGGCAATTGGTGAGTCTGTCCAAATCTAGTGTGTTCTTCAGTCCAAATACTCCTGCTGTATCCAGAACTGAAGTGTGTGAACAGCTACATATTGACACTGAAGCATTGTCTGATAAATATCTGGGCCTTCCAGCATTGGTAGGGGCTGATAGAAGTGACTGTTTCAGGCACTTTATTGAGAGGATTAAAGAAAGATTAATGGGATGGATGGAGAAACAACTGTCTACTGGTGGTAAGGAGATTTTACTAAAATCAGTGGCACAAGCGATCCCTGTGTTTGCCATGTCTGTGTTCAGTATCCCTAAAGGAATTTGCAAGGAAATAATTGACTTAATTTCCCAGTTCTGGTGGGGTGATGATGAGGAACATAAGAGGATGCATTGGTACTCTTGGTGGAAACTGTGCTATCCTAAAGCCGAGGGAGCAATGGGCTTCAGAGATTTATATTCCTTCAATTTAGCATTGTTATCAAAGCAGTGCTGGAGGATTATTACAAACCCTGACTCATTATGTGCTAGAATTCTAAAAGCGAAGTACTTCCCTAACAACAGCCTTTTACAGGCAACCCTTAAAAATGGTGCTTCCTTTACATGGCAAAGTATTATGAAGGGACTAGAAACCTTCAAGTTGGGGTACATATGGAGGATTGGTACAGGAGAAAATGTTCATATATGGAGAGATCCCTGGATTCCAGCAAGTCCGGATAGGAAGGTCATTACAGCAAGGGGACACACAATCCTATCTACAGTTGATGAACTCATCGATCCTAATACAAACACATGGGATGAAGATCTTATTAGCTCCATCTTTAACCCAGTTGATACAAGGAGAATACTTCAGATTCCATTGAGCTATGGCGCTTTTGATGATTTTATCGCTTGGCATCCTGACCGGAAGGGTATATTCTCAGTCAGATCAGCATACCGGGTGCAATGGACTCAAACTTTTCAGGGCAATGCAAATGTGCTGGAGAGGCCGAGCGGGTCCTCTTCTCCGGCGGTGTGGAGTGCATTGTGGAAGCTGAACATCCCACGAAAAATACAAATTTTTTGCTGGCGCGCGTTACATGGAATTATGCCTCTAAAATCCATACTCTGTAACCGGCACGTGGGTTCGATGGGAGCATGCCCGATTTGTCATCGGGGTGCAGAGGATGTGCGGCATCTGCTGTTTGAGTGCACTCATGCAAGGGATTTATGGAGTCGGCTGGGTGTTCTGGACAGAGTGGACGAGGCAAGGAGAGTAGACCGGTCTGGATCGATCATTTTGGAACATATCCTTCTTGCACCAGATAGTCCAGCTCTCATTAAACCGAATCTGGATGTTAAACAAATCATAGCAGTGGGTGGTTGGTATCTTTGGTGGATCCGAAGACAACACACACATGATGGGACTCCACCTACTCCCATGTGGTGGCCAATGTCTGTTCTGGCAATTGCTAATAATTATCATGTTGCTAATTCTAAGAGTGTGGGCGTAGTACAACGATGGAAAAAACCGGACCCAAAGTATGTCAAGCTCAACGTTGATGCCTCATTCCATCCTGATGTTGGAGAAGGGGCAACAGCGACGGTGATCCGGGATGCTAAAGGAAATTTTCTAGCTGCACAATGCAAATTCATTTCTTATGCAGCAGATGTGGTTAATGTGGAGGCAATGGCAATGCGAGATGGACTGGCGCTTGCTAATTCCTTAGGTATGCTGCGGGTGGAAGCGGAATCGGACTCTACGATTGTCGTTGATGCGTGTGTGGGACACACAACATGGTGGGATGCAAATTCAGCAATCTTCGCGAAATGTGTGGATATTTCTTCTTCTATTGGGAAGGTCGTCTTTAAACATTGTTATCGTGAATGTAACGAAGCGGCGCATGTGCTAGCTAACTACTCTTATTGTAATAAGATTACTAGTAGTTGGACGAACGAGCCTCCTGGCTTGTTAGTCTCAAAACTAATGGACGATGTAATCCCTGTTTAATTCAATAAAGCTAGCCATGATGGCCTTTCCTCAAAAAAAAAAAAAAACCTTTCGCCAAACCCTGGACCTCCTCTTCTGATGGTGGTCACCGCCGGCTGTTCCGACGGTTCGATTCCCCTCTCGGAAGCGCGACGCCACGCGGCGGCGCCGGCACAGGCGCCCAATCTCCGTTTCCCCGTCACGCCCCCGCCCAGTCGTGCAGCCTCGAAGTTGCCGCCGACTAGCCATGACGACGCGGTCGCGGCGGCCCGTGAGATCCCGGTCTCTGTCGCTCTGCTACTCGCCGCCGCGGCCGCGAACGCGGCCATCCCGCCCACCGCGATCGCTGCGTCCGGCGGCTCCATGGGCGGGCGCTCCTCTTCCTCCTCCTCGTCCTCGAGCTCCTCTTCTTCAACATCCAGCAGCTCCTCCTCCTGGTCCTCCTCAACATCCTTCAGCTCATCCTCCTCAGGACCATCTTGGTACGATTCTTCGACGACTCACGAGTCGGTCGGGACGGCGGCCGCGCCACCCCTGGCTGCTGCGGACGTCGACCCCGCCGTACTCGTGCAAGCGTGGCTGATGCTCATTGGCCTCATTCTCCTGGCCGTCGCCGTGTGGCACTACACCCGGCCGAGGAGAACCGTGGTCAAGCTCCAGGTAGGTTCACCTGATATTTTCCCATTCATAAGCAATCGAGGAGTACCTTTTTGCCTCTGCTTACAAAATCATGATGCTAGTCGATCGATGAGGTTCATGATGATTTCAGGTTGCATTGCTGGGCTTGGCAAAGCCGTTTCAGAAGGAACTGAACGAGATTGCTGAGAAGGTGGAGGCTTCCAACCAGCGTTGGTACAAGTTCATATTGATGGGTAATTAATATGCTTTCTGAAATTTTGATCTGTAATGTACTGTCAATGATTCAAGTCTTCTGCACCGACTTCCATGCCTCCTTGTGCAATAGCTTCAGTTTGTTGTTAGTTCACAGAAATAAGGAAAAAAAGATACTATATACTCTCTCCGTCCCAAAATAAGTGTCTCAAGCTTAGTACAACTTAGTACTAGAGGTAGTTCAAAGATGAGACAGTTATTTTGGGACGGAGGGAGTATGTTACTGATTATCTGCATAATATTGGTCATTTACCTGTATAGTGATCATTATCAAATGTTTTTACTGCTAATACATCGCGTTGAGATCTATGGTAATATCAATTGTTCCTCAGTACTACCTTGTTCATCCTGTTCATGTGACTCATTCTGCAGAGACCATATGTGCGTTGAACCGTCACAATGATTGTTGCGTCTCTTCAAGCTTATCAGTAAGAAAAATATACAGTATACCTCTTGCTGATAAATACTGTCTATGGGGCTCGATGGATCTTCTCTGTTATGACAACTAGGATCTTGCATGAAGTCTACTGTATTTTAGCCCACTTGATCTTGTAATTTTGTTATGTTTCATTTACATTAGGCTGATGTCAAAGTTGGAGCGGATTCTTGGGAGGGGCATTTCGATAAAATTTCTCTGGAGGAGAGGAGCAAATTTGATGAAGAAACACTTTACAACTTGGATGGAATCAAGAGGAAGAAAGAGTACTCCAAGAAACCAGATGGCTTCAGCAACGAATATATAGTGGTATATTAACTTCGTCCACCGTAAAATGCTTCCAGAAAAATGACCTTCCTATTCGATGCGAACTAATTATTGATTTGGACATGTCGGTGATGATAATTCTTCACGTAGCCTGATATTCTTGTGTTACAAATGTGAAGTTGCACGTTTACAGATAATGACTTGTGTGATGATTCACAATTTCTTCAGGTAACCCTCCTAGTGGCTGCTGATGGAGCACTGAAGTTCCCAGAAATCAAAAGGCCCGCTGATCTGGTAGCAGTACTGGAAAAACTTAATTCTGTACCTGCAACAGAAATCTGAGTATGGAGCATCTTTCCTACTATTTCATAATTCAAAACTGTTTCCAGATCTAATTTCATCTGACATCGCTGATGATTAATTTCCTACTTGTTCCTACTATCTTAGGGTGTTAATGTTTTATGGACTCCTCAAGAAGAGAACGACATTCTTTCCGAAGAGAGGCTTCTTGCGGATTATCCTAATCTGAAGCCCCTGAGTGATTACTAGGATAACATACCTCTCATGTTCCTAGATGCCCTGATCATTTTTTAAGTGCCATCTCTATAAGTAAAATCATTTAGAGCATACACTGGAAGTGTCCAATCCCGGCAATTATGATGAGGGCTAAATTCCAGTTTTGATTGGGCACTGAGTATCTTTTTCATTTTGTAGCTTAGAATATAAGGCTCGTATTAGGCGCTAGTCATGGATGAACTTGCAAAAAGACTAGTTCAAATTACTTGTAAAATTATCCTAGCATATGAGGTGGATGAACGCTTGTACCTTTCTAATTCAAATTACTTGTAAATTATCTTCAATTCTTCATGAAACCACCATTTGTTTTTGCAAGAACACTCTAAGTAATTCATATATGTGCATTAATTAAATCTATAAAGAAGAAACAAATTATTGCAAGTCCTTGGTTTGCATGGTCTGTAAACTATCATGATTTTTCTCACCTTCTCCTATCTCCCTGTTTTGCATTGAGATATTGAGATGGGACTTAACCAGTGAAAAAAGAATAGCGCGCTATAGCGTTTTGAGCAATGTCTTGCTAAATGAATCAGTGTACAGTGTCTCGCTAATAGCGTATTTTAAGGGCCTCGCTATTTTGTCACAACACACTATTTTTTTCATTGGAATTAACCCTCTCCATTAAAATTCTGTGATCGAATTAATATGATATTACTAATTAGCCATTGTCAACATTTCAAACTTCTATGTCAAAAATTGGGAGTGCTCTAGACATCATTGATTTTCTCAAACTTCACCTATCTCCATGTTTCAAGTAAATAACCAAAAATCATCACATATGTGGTCAAGTTTGCAGAAAACATCGATTTTTAAAAAAATTGTACGAAAAAACACCAATAATTATTTTGCAGATGATGACCACTTGATCCCATCGTAGACATTTCACAATTTAGTACTCCATTCGTCATAATTCTTGCCGTGGTTCTAGTTCAAATCCAAACTAAAACTACAACAAGAATTATGAAACAGAGGAAGTAGTTTTTAACTCTAAAATGGTACAATTTTTGCCACATTAACTCATACTCAAATTCACGTTCAAAATTGGATCCAGAATACGAGGATGGAAGGTTATAAACTGAAAGGTAGGGAGATCTGAGAGTACTTCAATGTTCACGCGGTCATCAAGCAAAGCTTTGTCAGATGCACATAATCAGGCCAATTCAAGGAAAGAAGGTAAACATCTACTACGCCTATAAAAGCACGAGAGGACAGATCCAAATCACCATCTCAGCTGTTAATTACACAATCTAATGGCCTAAAGCATCCGTTAACGAAATTGATCGTTAACGAAATCGATCGCTAACCAAATCACCCCGCTTCGTCTCTTCTCTCCGCAAAAAACTACCGCACGCCCCACTTCCGAAGGCCGCAGCAACTGCTCGGCCCCCACCGCCGATGCCGCCAACCGCTCGCCGCGCCGCCGCCGCTCGGCCCCGCCGCCCCACGATTTCTTTTCGCTGTGGTTTCCTTCTTTCCTGTGGAGAGGTTCCAAAGCCACCCCACGTTCGGTCTGGAACTAGACGAGGGGTTGCCACCGCCCCGTTCCTTGCGCCGGCCGTGGAAGAGAGAGGGAGAGAAGCGGTGCCGGCTGTGGTGGATCTAGACGAGTGCTTGCCACCGGCCCGTTCATTGCGCCGGTCATGGAAGATAGAGAGCGAGATCGAAGTGAAGCGCAGCGGCGGCGCAGGCCGTCGCCTCCTTAAAGCGCGACCTGAAGTCCTAGACGTCGCGGGTGTGGTGACCTGGCTGCGGCCGCCGTCGACGGCGCACTCCACGCGCGGCCTGCCGCCTGCCCTTCCCGACGCCACCACGTACCGCCACCCCACTCCCCCTCTTCCTCCAATGCCGCCTCCCTGCAGTCCGAAGTTACGCCGTGTCGGCAGCTTGCCCACCATCCATTGCCGCCACCAACAAGTAATAACGACGAAGGAGAAGACAAATGGGTCGCAGGTGAGTTCCGCCACGCCCTGAAGCCTTCTCTCCTTCCCTTTCCCATGTCCAGCGGAGCAACCCACCTGCAGCAACTCCTCTTTTCTTTTATTTCCGTGTTCAGCTGCCCATCTCCTCTCTCACCGTATATCCACTACGTACAGGTACAGTACTTATACTGTTTCTTGTACCATTTTGTTGTATATATTTTTGTTAGTAAATGCCCCAGTCTTTAACATCATACTAGTAGACTGCCGTGCGTTGCCACGGGCTTTTTAAATTTTATATCGCTTGCATGTTTAATAAATAAGGATAGAGAGCCGTTAAATTCAACACACTGATCATTTGCTTATACTGGACAATAAGATAACATCCCCTGAGACAAATTTATTTTTATTGACAAATGAATTCCCTCCGGTTGTTAAAAAGAGGACTATGTGGTTGGCCTGGAAGGTAAAGGAGAATTTTATAACATGTATATGGTACCTTGCTAGAACAAAAAATTAACTGATATATTTGCCTCAAAATCAGAATGGATAATAGAATTACATAGAGCAGTTTGTCCATGTCGAAGATACAACTTTTGTAAGGAACTGTGTCAATGAATTCCCAGAGAAAAATATAGCGTGCGATTACGAGGAATGTAATAGCACACTAAATTGTATTTCTGAATGCGTAGGAATCTGCAAAAGTGTTATTTCTTTGGAAAAAATGGACAGAGCAAATGAGCACGGTCCAATGCAAATAGGTATTGGAACTGGTATTGGTTGAACTGTTTGTATTTTCTCATACATATTT
This sequence comes from Thinopyrum elongatum, assembly GCA_011799875.1. Classification (NCBI taxonomy): domain Eukaryota; kingdom Viridiplantae; phylum Streptophyta; class Magnoliopsida; order Poales; family Poaceae; genus Thinopyrum; species Thinopyrum elongatum. Next base: position 656,766,286 of record CM022303.1, on the reverse strand, counting down.
AATTTAATGAAAATACCGTAGAACGATTGTTCTACGGTTTTGGCTAAAAAAAAAGAGCACGGTCCAATGCAGGTTCTGCCTCTTCCATTGTACACGTGTTTTTATACAAAATCTGTTCGAAACGAAAAGGAACAAAATATGTTTGAGTAGGCAACAGTATGTTTTAGAAGATGATGACTTCCTAACATTGAAGCACGTAACTGAACTCTACTGAACAGTGGGAGATGAATCGTAGGTACAGGAGAAGAATGAACAAATAGGTTTTATTTCTGTTACTCACAGCCTACATGTACAACATTGAGAAGCTCCTCTTGAATCAAGCTTACAACAGTGAGCATTGAACAATCATACTCTCTTGTTGCTAGCCGGTGTTGAGAACACCTGTGCAACAATTAGTATTGCAATGTTCTCCTTGATAGGTTCATGAAGATTGCCAGCAATGAGAATCTCATCCAGTACTTAGGCCTGAAAATTTCACCATTGGTACTCATTGGAATTAATCAGTACTAAAAAGAATGATATAGCTCTCGCAAGAAATTCCATATAACTTCAGTGTTGGTTCTTCGAAGTCAAAATTTCAGCATATAACTTCAGTGTTGGTTCTTCGAAATCAAAATTTCAGCATATATGCGAATATTAAATTGACCTCGCATACCTAAAGAAATTAGGAAAAACACTAAGGCTACAATGCGGTTGGCGCGCCTACCGTGTCCTCACCGGTTGTAGCGTGACCCCTACATCCTTGGTGGCAGCGGCGGCACCCACGTCCACCTGCATCCACGCTTGGGCAGGAACAATATAACAGAAAAATAATGTAGACCAAATGTTCATGGAATTTTGTAATGTGATATAGCTACAGACGGGTATGATTGGCAAGAATCCTAAAATTAAATTTGTACCATAATGTCTAGCTCAGGAATCTTACACCATATCTTCTCATTTGGCACTATACCAACATTTAGCACGACGGCAACAACCATATGACTCCATCACTGGTGATCGATATGATCCTGTCTCTTCCTGCGTGTGAAAACACAAATAAATTCTATTGTTAAAGATATATTCCTAACATGCGAAGAAGAGGGAAAAGCAATATGGCAATTTAATGTCTCAATCCACCCTGCAAGTTGGCAGCATCCCAAGTGATGATCAATTTTAAACATAATGAGAGAACAACCACTCCCTCTCCTAGGCGACTCCCTCTCCTACCGCCGGTGGCCACTCCGGCCCCGGCGGCCACCTTCCTGTCACTGGCCACTCCGGCGGTGGTAGCCACCACGACACCATGGAGAGTCTTCTCCATTGGGATTTCTCCCCGGGTTTGGCGATTGAATCTCAGGTACGTGACAAGTTCCAATCTACGGTACACTACTCGCCGGCCAATCCCAGATCCACCAAGGAATTCTTCCTGGTTGTCTCGTTCTCCTCGGCATCCTTTCCGTTGACAGAGGAATCTGTAGCCCTAGCCCTGCAATCTTGTATTGGTGGACTCAGTTCGGGTTTTAGGGTTTTGCGGCTAAGTGATCGCCGCTTTCGGTTTTCAGTGGCTTCCAACAGAGTTGGTCATTTCATCTATGGGCTTAAGGATTGGATTTGGCCGGATTTCATTTGTCATTTTCATCTATTCCGTGGTGATCTTAATTCATGCCTCGATCGTTCTGATAAGGTCTGGCATGCGGATACTCATCTTCCTGAGGTGAGATTTCATCCCATCGCTATTAAATCTAAATGGCTTCAGGATCAGCAATTGATGCTAGCTCAATCTCATGCTTCAAAGTTGTTTGGTAATACTGGGCTTCAAATCATCACGCCGGCGACGAGCTCGAGTATCGCTCCAGCCATCGAGGTCATCTCCTTTGGAAAGTTCAACTTTCCGGTTATTTCGGATCCTGATTTGAATATTCGGTTGGGGGATTTTGTTTTCAATCAGAAGGATAAGTTGCCTAGTGCTGGAACCTATTTTCAAGGACCCCGTTTCAGGGAATCTTATTGGAACTCTATCTCGGATGAGAAGTTGTATCACATTATGGATGGCTGGCAAGCTGGATATTCTGATCATGATGTTAAGTCTATGGTTCAAATCAAAGATGTGCCAACACAGGATTATATCAATGCCAGGCTCTTGAAATGCCTGAACTGTTCACGCCACGGGCATCTGGTTGCTGATTGCCCAGGGCAATTTTGCCAACGATGTGTCAGGCTGATACACCTGTGTACCTGTCAAGAGCAGCATACGTCGGATGCAGCATGCATAATGGGCCGTCCAAAGTTAGTGTGTCGAGCCTGTCTTCAGATCGACCATCAAATGACCCATTGCCCGGGCTTGAAAAGGTGTGTCTCTTGTGGCTTTTTGGGCCACACAGACCATGGTGAACATCGACACTGGCCCAAATATGAATGGCAGCCCATAACATCACGTGAAACTTCTGGGTCTTCCGCCCTGGCTAAGGAGATTTCTCTGATACGATATCATAAACAAAATTGGGATTATCGGAACACACAAGGAACAAATCGCCGATCGGTTTGGCAAGTAAAACAGAATATCCCTCCACGAGATGACGTGGCGCCCTCCCATTGCATGTCGATACGCCTCCCCCCTGCCTCAACTGTCAACCCCACCACCCGGGGGACCCAATCCCGATCAGTCTCCCCAGTTTCCAACACCACCTCTGCCTCCTCCCACCTTGCTCTGCCATCGCCCTCCAGGAACTCTGCATCGCCGGAGATCATCAGCGGCAGCGAGATGGCAAACTTCCCGGTCCGGTCGTTCACGTTCGCTCCGCTTGGCGCCAACATTGAGCGGGGGCCGGATCATCGGCTTCAGAGGAGTGTCATGGTGGTGGATGACCCGCCATTGAACCATGACAGGTATGCCATCATCTCGATCTAGCCCCCAGTTCCTGATCATCAGAAAAGATTTTGGCTTGAAGAGATTTGCCGCATTATTAGGGAAGATCTTGAGTATCAGATTTCAGATGAGTTTGTTTATCCGATTGGTATTGGTTGTGTTGCGTTTGCGGATGTGCAAAGCCGTGATGAGGCCATCAGAGAAGGACCACATGCCCTCACTGATGACTCTTATTTCTCCCTCACACCTCATGACGAAGGGATTAATATGAGGATGCCCGCTTTTCAATATGAAGTTTGGATCATGATGCTAGCTTTTCCGATGGACTACATGACTGAACATTATGTGCATAAGGCGATTTCTAATTTTGGCAAACTGCTAGCTTGGCCCAGACCGAATGAAAACAAGGCTAGGGTTCTGGTTAAGTGTCATATCAAGGATGTGGCGCAGGTTCCTCACAGTCTGGTTGTCTCTAGGGTGGGCATGCTTCCTGGAGTTGGTCGCTCATGGTCAGTTCCTGTTTATATGCTTAATGGTAGAGACATGGTGCCTGGTTTGGTTGACAATGAGGATGCTCCACCCCTCCTCAATGCTTCCCCTCATCCGTACGAACTACCTTACTATACTCTGATGCAGCAAGCTAGAATTAATGACATGGAAGCACAGCAGGCAGCCTATGAACAGTTGTGGCATGCTGAAGAACAGGTTCAGGACCAAGTTCAGGGAAATGGTTGGAGAGCTTGGCCGATAATTCCACCACCATACACTGGGTTCAGTTTCAGAACTTTCTTTGAGTATGATGGTCCTTCCCTTATGGATGGTGTGCATCAAGAGCATAACATAGTTGATAACCTATCTGATGTGTGGTCTGAATATTCTCAGGTTGAGGAACTTGCTGATAATTTTATTAATGTTGTTCCTTCTGCTCGGTTTGCTTTTGTCAGGGCTGGTGGTGCTTCAGTATCCTTGCTTATAACTACAGATGCTGACTTGCTGCGCTGGATTGGTGGCATGCTGAAGAGGATTTACACTAAATCCCTTTTACCTGCTATGTACCCAGGAGGAGCTATTCTGCCTCTTAATCCTTTCACATTTATGCAAGAGCAGCTCAACATGGTTTGTAAGGCACTGATAAGCACAGTCTCTCCTGATCCTGATGTGATTGGGGACATCTTCAAAACCTCCTTTTTTATCATCTTACTGGACAGAGATTGCTTGATGACTGATGAAGTTTTGCTTCAGCATGTGGTGCATCCTGACTCTGTTCCATCTGTGGGAGAGCAGAGCATGCCAGCTTCCTCGATGCCATCTGTCTCTATTGCAGATCACCTTGGTAATTTGATCTCTAAGGAGCCAACCCATGTGGATACAGTTCTTCTACGCCAAAGTGCTCGCTCTAACAAATATGATGGGTTTAAAGTGCCACCTCTGTCTGACAAGAAACTGACGGTTTCTAAAGTGAAGCCAAGGAAGGACCCTGGTGTTCAGTGTTCTTCTACTACCACGATGCCAAGTGGGTCTGACAGGATAGGCAAGGTACATAGTGATATCCCTCCTCCCACACCTATTTCTACCATACAATCTATTGGTACTAATATGTGTGGCATGCGCCCAAGCCAGCTAAGCGAGCAGAAGTTGCTCTCACCCAGGGGGGAAAAGGAGCATGATGAACAGAAGTCCGATGCAGCTTAGGGCGTGGAAGGTGCTGTGCTGGAATGTCCGAGGGATCAATTCCGACCAAAAACTTTTGGCTCTTCGTAATGCAATTGATAGTAGTGGTTGCTCTGTTATCTATTTACAAGAAACTAAGCGTGCTAGCTTTGATAAGTCTTTTGTAAGAACTTTCTATCCTAAGAAGTTTGATAGCTTTGAGGTGGTGCCATCTCAGGGTGCCTCTGGTGGATTGATTGTCATTTGGGATAGTTCAGTCTTTTCAGGCAATGTTATTTGCTCTGAATCTTTTGCTTTGGGCGTTCAGTTCACTTCCTTGCAAACTGCTAAATCTTGGAAAATGTATAATGTGTATGGCCCTGCTAGAACCGCTTTCACCTCCTGGATGTTTGATCTTGATATACCTGATGATGAAGATTGGTTATTATGTGGATACTTCAACTATATCAGGGCCCCAGACAACCGTAATAAACCAGGAGGGAATGTGAACGATATGCTCACCTTTAATGATTTTATTCAGTCGCAAGCCCTGGTAGAACTGCCAATCAAGGGGAGGAAGTATACGTGGAGCAATATGCAATCGGATCCGCTACTGGAACAAATCGATTGGTTCTTCACTTCGGCCAATTGGACCTCCAGTTATCCTAACACGACGGTGGGCCCCCTCCCAAAGCCGGTTTCTGATCATATCCCTTGTGTGATCTCGATTGAAACCACAGTCCCTAAAACCAAGATCTTCCGTTTTGAGAATTTCTGGATCTCACACCCTGGTTTCTTTGAGGTTGTTCAGTCCACCTGGAACAAAAGATGTTTTGCACACAACTTGGCTGCGATGCTTTGCAAAAAGCTTAAGAACTTGAGATATGCTCTGAAGAAGTGGAGCAAAAATATTTCAAGACTGAATCTGTGCATTGATAATTCCAACTGGGCTCTGCTTGAGTTGGACGAAATTGAGAACTGGAGGCCCCTTACGACACCGGAGAAAAACTTCCGTACAATTCTTAAAGAGCATTTGGTCATTCTCCTTGGATATAAACAGGAGTATTGGAAGAAAAGGTACACTGTACGTTGGTTTCAGTGTGGTGGAGACAACACCAAATTCTTCCACTCAGCGGCAAGTAAACGTTTTAGGCGAAATTCTATTGCCTCATTAAAACTACAAGATGGATCTGTTGTCTCTGATCATGCAGGGAAAGCGCAGGAACTCTTTCAGACATATAAAAATAGGTTGGGCACGGCTGAACCGCATGAGATGAAATTCGATCTTGCATGGATTATCAAAAAAAATTGAGGGGCTTCATGAGCTGACAAAACCCTTCACAAATGAGGAAATTGACAAGATTGTCCAAGAAATGCCCTCTGACCGAGCACCTGGCCCGGATGGCTTTAATGGGTGTTTTCTCAAATCCTGCTGGCATATCATAAAGCTAGACTTCTACAAGCTCTGTGCTGATTTTTATGATGGAAAGTTAGACCTGCAGAGTCTTAACTCAGGGTTTATTACCTTGATCCCGAAGTCTAACTCTCCTGAGACAGCGAATGATTATAGGCCCATCACTCTGCTTAACTGTTAACCAAACTGCTTGCTAATCGTCTGCAGAGAATAATCCTCAAAATCATACACAGAAATCAGTATGGATTCCTTAAGGGGAGATCGATCCAAGACTGCTTGGCCTGGGCGTTTGAATACATCCACCAATGTCAGGCTTCTGGGCGTGCCTGTTGCTTGCTCAAACTGGACTTCGCCAAAGCATTTGATACGATACAACATGAACCCATGATTGATATCATGCGTCACATGGGCTTTGATGAGAAGTGGATTGGGTGGATTAAGTGTATCTTCTCGTCAGGCTCCTCGTCCGTTCTCCTTAATGGCACACCTGGGAAGCAATTCTCCTGCCTGTGTGGAGTGAGACAAGGTGACCCTCTGTCGCCCCTCATCTTCGTCCTCGCTGAAGATCTGTTGCAAGCTGCAATTAATGAGGCCTGCCGAGATGGCCTGCTGCAACTCCCAATCCCTTTGCATGATGCCGATTACCCAGTTATCCAATACGCTGACGATACGATCGTGGTGTTTCCTGCCTGCCCTAGCCAAGCTCAGGTCCTGAAGGGAATTCTGGTTGACTATGCCACGTCGGTAGGGCTTAAGATTAACTTCCATAAATCAACCCTGGTACCAATCAACTTGGACCCAGCGACTGCATCGGAGGTGGCGGGGATCTTTGGCTGTGCTGTTGGACAGATGCCATTCACGTACCTAGGGCTGCCCATGGGGACCACCCGTCCCACGGTGACCGATCTGATGCCCATGGTCACGACGGTACAGAGAAGAATACCAGTAGCAGCCTCCTTGCTTGATTACGGCTCCAAACTAACGTTGTTGAACTCAGTGGTGACCTCGCTGGCGATTTATGCGATGTGCTCGATCAAGCTAAACCCCAAGATCATTGAACATCTTGATAAACTTCGTAGGTCTTGTCTCTGGGTGAAGAAAACTGATGATGGCCTTAAAGGTAACTCGCTGGCAGCATGGGATCTTGTGTGCAGACCAAAGCACAGAGGAGGCTTGGGGATCATAAACCTCAAAATTCAGAACCAGGGGCTCCTCTTGAAACAACTCTCACAAGTTTTACAATAGAGAAGATGTCCCTTGGGTGAACCTAATATGGCGATCGTACTACAATGACTGAATCCCGCATGCAACCGACCTTTGTGGTTCATTCTGGTGGAGGGACCTCATGCAACTGTCTGATGTTTACAGGGGGTTACTCGGGCCTCGGTTGTAGCGGGGGGCACGATCCTTTTTTGGAAAGATGATTGGAAAGATACACTGTTCCAAGAAAGATTTCCGCGGGCCTTCTCTTTTGCCAAGGAACCAGATGTATCCGTTAAGTGTTTGCTGTCTTCGGAGAGACTAGGAGACGTGTTCCACCTGCCCCTCTCGGTGGAAGCTCGTCAGGAAGTGCTTGACTTGCAGCAGACGACCTCAGATGTTGCCCTGGTTGAGGGAGTGGATGCGTGGAAATGTGTTTGGAGTGGGAATGGTTTTCAAACAACCAAATTTTATGATCATTGCTTCAGAAACATGCAGGTGGATGAGGCCTTTGGATGGATCTGGAAAACTAAGTGCACAATGCAGTGGAAGGTGTTTGTCTGGCTTCTTCTGGCTGATCGGATAAATACCAGAAACATGGTGAGGAGGAGGCACTATAAAATCCAAAATGATGATTACACCTGTCTGCTGTGTCAGAACCCTCCGGAAGAGGATGTTGCCCATCTTTTCTTCAACTGTCCCTTCAGTCAGAGATGTTGGGATGCAGTGGGGATCCGTTGGCCAGTTGATGATTGCAGGCTGAGGCTGTTGCATGCTGGCAAAGACTCGTGGAACCAGCCCATGTTCATGGAGGTCTTCACAGTGGCCGCGTGGGGGATTTGGAAGGAAAGGAATGACAAACACTTCAGAGGGATCCAGCCAACTTTTGAGTCTTGGAAGGCCAGGTTCAAGAAGGACTTTGCTATGCTAGTCCACAGGGCTAAACAGGAGTTTGCCCCATACATCTTGTCTTTGGTAACTAATTTGTGAAGTTGTGATTTGTATCCTTGCTTTCTCCTCCCCCCCCCATCTCACAATGTAGCCTGTGTATAAGGGACTGGCTGAACTGTTCTGACACACTAACCTTTTAATATAAAGTCAGTGGGATCCTCTCCCACTATCATCAGTTCAAAAAATAATAATTTTAAACATAATCTTTAACTAAAATAATGAGTACACTACAATTCATCATTTCTTTATTCTGGGCATTTTTTTAACCCTGAATAAGAGATAACACAAGGACAAACTTGTTAGAGGCAGAGAGAACCCAGTTAGCATCTCTAGCAGTGAATAAGAACTCCTATCAGACACTCCAAGTTTTATGTTACCATCTAATTAAACAATAGTAGTATAGTAATAAACTGTGAACCTGAGGGAAGGTTAGGGTTTGGAGAGGTACCTAGAGGGAGGAGGCCGGAGAGTCCTGGAGGTCATCAACACGCGGGTATTATGCGATCGTGGAACTTTGGTGCCGCGACGACGAGCGACCTTTCCCCATCGCAGAGCCGTCGTCACCACCGCTGGCCTGCCTCCTCCGGACTGCTGCGCCGCCAACATCGCATCAGGTCATGATACTGAGGAAAGAGGGGGATGGCGGTCGGGTGTGGGTGGGGGTCTAGGGATACAAAGTAGCCTTCCCAACTGTTATTGTGTTTTTGTGCTTCACAAATAAATTCATAATGTCAGCGTTATGACCATCCTGGAAAATCAACTTACTGGGAAATTTACTTGAATAAAAAACTGAAAGTACAAATGTACTTAAAATAATAAAGTTTTGATCAAATTCACTAAAAAATACCATGCACCAAATCACTATGTATATTATACAAGGTCAAGGCTGATTAGAGTAAGGCTGTTACCGAGTAGTATGACAAATATCACCACTTGCAAACTCTACAAGCGAGTGATAGTGTTACTTGCAGGAGCCTAAGTGTGAGGCTTTTTCAGGTAACTCCATGTATATGTGTGCAGTAATTTGCACAAGAACATAACATCACTCTATATGCAATATGATTTCAGAGTGAAACACATGATTATTTGCTATTGGACCAACCAAATGTGGTTTTGACTCCACATTAGAAATACGAAGTAGGAACTGAAACATACATCCGAGCATACAAAACCAAAAAGTCAAGCAAGAATTTGATAGGGCATCTAAGGCCACGATAGCATTCACTCACGTTGGTATGCTGTGTTGGTAAAGCAAAATGTGTCAATGCCACGATAACATACACATGTCCACCGTCATGCCTCCCCAGCTCCTCCTGTCGACCACGCGCCTCTGCCAGCGGCGGCGCCAGCAAGGATACCCTGTGGGGTCATTAGAAATCGGTGGGGTCAATCTTCTCAAGTTACAAGGACTAATGCATAAAATTTAGAAAAACAAAGGGGTGCTATAAAAAAGTTGTGGGTCACCTGACCCACCACGTTCCCCGTCGCGCCTTCTGAAGTACTCCCAAGAAGATAACAACAATAACAGACTGTTCCAGTATTATAAACTTAATATTAAGATTATTCGACAGACGTTCAAACTTCAAACTTGCACACGAATCATGTAAAATGCAAAACTACCAATGCCAGCTTAATAAAATGACTCCGCTGTATCATACATGGCAAACCAAAGATCATGCTTGGTCACTTCAGATGGCACAATGAAACAGGAAGATTTTACAAAGTGAAAAGGCAATCTCTTCAATTCTTAATATAGCACCATTTCAGTATTTTGCAGCTGTTGAAAACTGGGTTGTTATTGTCCTACAGTCAATATACAACTTCAGATTAAAGATTACTTACTTGGTGAGCGATTAGCTAAATTACCTACTTGGTGAGCGATTAGCTAAATTACCGACGGTGGTTTTGCATCTGGATGGAACACTCCCAAGTTCAATTTATTTTGAACGATGATCGATTGGTGAAATTTTATCATCCTGATATAAAATGCAGGTTCAGATACTTTGTAGCATAGTTACCAAGGTGAGTTGTGTCACAGGACATTATTTTTCAAATGTTTAATTATATATGATCTTAATCAAGGTTGAAGAACATTGTCATGCCTCCCAAAAGTTTATAAGTTATTAGGAATATAGTGCAATTACTAATTAGCCATGCCGTGTTCTAGCATATAAGGAAATTGTTTTTGTCCAGTATGTAGTACAGAAACAAGTAGTGTTTGGAAGCATATATCATCAAATAAAAATAGTTGAAGGCCCAACGATAATGTCATACCTGCAGCAGAGGCATCGCCTCAACAAACATTACTACCAATGAACAGTGCAATATTTGTTCATAGTAAATAATCCTTGTACGTCAGAAACCAGAAACTTTGTGTCAGTGTGTTTCGTGAGAAGAGGACGCCAATTCGTCCTATTCCTAGCACAACAACAAATCAAAGGCAACCATGCTTTTCATGGCAGAAGTTCCAGGTAAGAGAAGAAAATCTAATATGATACGTATCTAACTGTATGAATACATTAGAAAATATCATTTCCAATTCAGAGTTTACCATCCAGAAATCACAACCCTCCGTTACTACCGCGGGCATCATGCCATTAACTGGTTCTACAAATCCAGTAGATCATAATCCTTCATGGCAACAAGGAGGGCCAAACGTTTATGTTCTGGCAGTAGATATCACTGCCATGACCACCAGGCTCAGTATTGCAGGTCCTCATATATGCCATCAAGAGGATCATAAGACATATAGCCCTGCAAACAAAAGCAAATTTGTATTGTTGCATAGCACCTTTCAGGGATAAAGAGAACTATAGTCAATTAAGTCGTCCCTTAGACAATATAACTTTCATCACGTAAGGGTGACATACAACAGAAAAAATTTCAGTTGGGTCATTTCAACAAGCATTTATCATAATCAAACCAGCAACATGGGATCACCAAATTTGAGATTCTTTTTTCAATCCCATAAAACAAACATCAATAACTGAATTCCATTTAAGTATTGCACATTGCAGGATAAGAAGAAAAAGAAAATGGAAGTATTACACATTATAAACTCACATTCTTTGTATCTGTTGGTGGGTTGCTTGACCAAATTTAGTAATATGCATGCCAACATGTCAAAAACTGTTGAGCACCAATAAAGCACAAAAAATCACAAGTAGAAGTTAAATCAATATACTTCATTCATATGCACTAAACGCATTGTAAAAAGGTACATGTAGAACACCTATGAATTTAGTCACGAACTCAATTTTTGGCGGCCCTCACTGTCATCGAGCAATCAAATGAACGAAACTAAATCTAGGCTTCCTTCATAGATGAAATTCCTATTAACAAAAGAGGAAAATTAGCACACATGTCCATTGCACATTCACCAAGAAAGAGAGGACTAAATTGGGCCCTCACCAACCAACTGAACTGCCCTCCACTCCTTGCAGTGCCTCTGCAGTGGATGCCCTCGTCCATGATGGGACAAAGAGGGGAGACGTGAGTAGGGGCAGGGGGAGAGGGGTGGCGGGAGCTGAGGCGAAAAAAAACCCAGACGAAATTAAACCTACATACCAAGCTACCAACTCCCCCTTTAGGAGTAGAGAGAGTTAATTGCCCATGCGTTGCAACCGGGCCTACATATTTTGGTGGTTCAACACTTATGGCATCACCCACTATAAATGCCTCACCAATGCAACCTTGTCATCTCTATAAATTTCATATTCGACTCACAACCTCTCCTTCCACCCTCACCAATTTCTTAATTGCGCATTCGACTCACAATATCTCCTTCCACCCTCATCCATACTTTTAATTTCAAAGACTTAACTATGCAGTTGTGTTATATTTTACACTGTACTTGTCCTAGAATTTGATGTTTTCAATTGCACCACGTTGAACACTCCCGACCCCCCTCTTCTCCCCTACTACAGTCAAACTCTTTCCTTCCCTCTCCTCTCTTCTCTTCCGTATTTAAGCACTATAGTTTTTTGAAACCACAAATCAAAAGTAAAACCATATTATCCCCAATCCAAATTAATTACAGTTTGTAAATCCTCAAGATAACAATCTGTCACAAACTCTTATCAAAACTCGACTTACCAAAAAAGAATAAAACAAATACTGTAGGAGCAAATAGGTAACAGTATCAGGTATGCTAGTGAACCCTCGTTGTTTTTTTAAGCTAGTGCAGATTAAAATCAGAAAAAGCTCAATGCTCTGCCTATAAAATATAAATCAAACTTAAAACCCTCGGTGTTTGAAAACCTTGCATTATATATATATATATATATATATATATATATATATTAGCATGGATAATAATTTTACAAGTTCCTTCCGTGCATCACGCATGTTTTACTACCAGAGCTTGTAGAATAACACAGGCTTTACACGTACTGAAATAGAATCAAAGAATCAAAAATAAGATTGCATAATGGAGTGCACTAGTAGAAAACAGGGCTTTGGTTCAGGCCTGCCCAGCCCATTAGTCCCGGATCAGTCACGAACCGGGACCCATGGGGGCATACGTTCCGGTTCGTGCGCCCAGGGGGCCGGCCGGGCCTCGTGGGGCATTGGTCCCGGTTCGTCTGGACCCTTTGGTCCCGGTTCCAGACACGAACTGGGACCAATGGGCCTCGCTCCTGGCCACATCCATTGGTCCCGGTTCGTGGCTGGAACCAGGACCAAAGGGTGGCCTTTAGTCCCGGTTCCAACCACGAATCGGGACCAATGTTGTGCCTATATATACCCCTCGCCCGCGAGCAGAGCACTCCACTGCTCTGTTTTTTTCTGGCCGGCGAGGGGAGGGCTTTGTGGTGCTCTAGCTCACCTCCTATGCACATGAGGTGTTCAATGAAATGCCCGAGCCACACTACTTAAGCTTTCTCCTCTCCAAACTCGACCTCCAAGCTCCATTTTCCTCAAGATTTGTCTAGGTTTAGCGGTCCATCACGTCCCGTCCCCGTCTTCACCGCCGTCGATTGCCCATGCCGATCTCATCGCCGGCACCATCGTGGTGAGCCTCTTGTTCTTATCTTCTTTCTAAAAGAAAAAAAAATTCTTACTTGTATGATTTAGATAGATACTTGTATAATTTTCTTACTTTTATTATTGTTTGTTATTATATAGTGCGATGGTTTTGGTATCCGCCCCCGTCGGCCCTTGTCCTGTCTATGATTCGGATGTGGTATATATTATATTTTATAACTATTTGGTTCATTTACTGTTTATGACAATTATGCCGACCAACGTGACATAGATTTTTTTTATCTAGGAGGTATGTGAACCGGAAATTCCAACCGACCCTATTGTCGAGAGGTTAAATTTAGTTGAAGAAGAAAACAATTACTTGAAGGAAAAATTGAAAAAAATTGAGGAGGAGAAGATGATATTGGAGTTGCATGTTGCGGATGTCGTCGATGATCATAAGATCAAGATGGATGCAATGCGGTTCAAGATTAGAAAGTATAGAAAATATGCCATTCATACCGAGGCTTGGTATCATTATGCCGTTGGATCAATTGTTACCTTGGTTGCGATTATGATCGCATTTGTTGTTGCATTGAAATGTTTTACATAGTTTCAATAATGTATGGTTTAATTAGATGCTCTGGAGAGCTATATGTTGTTCAATGAGAACTATGTATGTACTTTGGTTTTAATGTGATGATGAACTTCTATTAATTTGATCACTTATCTATTCATGATGTTTTGTAATGGTTTTTGACACACTTAACTATATATAATGCACGCAGATGAACCGGCAATGGATGTACGGTGACAGACGCACCTCCGAGTACATTAAGGGCGTGCATAATTTTCTCGAAGTGGCTGAGGCAAACAAGCAGAATGGTTTTATGTGTTGTCCATGCCCTATATGTGGGAATACGAAGTCTTACTCTCACCGGAAAATCCTTCACACCCACCTGCTTTATAAGGGTTTCATGCCACACTATAATGTTTGGACCAGGCACGGAGAAATAGGGGTTATGATGGAAGACAGCGAAGAAGAAGAGGACGATGACAACTATGTGCCCCCTGAATATGGTGATGCTGCAACGGGGGAAGCTGAAGATCAAGAGGAACCAGATAATGTGCCCGATGATGATCTCCGCCGGGTCATTGTTGATGCAGGGAGACAGTGTGAAAGTGAAAAGGAGAAGCTGAAGTTCGATCGCATGTTAGAGGATCACCAAAAAGGGTTGTACCCCAATTGCGAAGATGGCAACACAAAGCTCGGTACCGTACTGGAATTGCTGCAGTTGAAGGCAGAGAATGCTGTGCCTGACAAAGGATTTGAGAAGCTACTGAAAATATTGAAGAAGAAGCTTCCAAAGGATAACGAATTGCCCGACAGTACGTACGCAGCAAAGAAGGTCGTATACCCTCTAGGATTGGAGGTGCAGAAGATACATGGATGCCCTAATGACTGTATCCTGTACCGCGGTGCGTACGAGGATTTGAACGCATGCCCGGTATGCAGTGCATTGCGGTATAAGATCAGACGAGATGACCCTGGTGATGTTGACGGTGAGCCCCCCAGGAAGAGGGTTCCTGCCAAGGTGATGTGGTATGCTCCTATAATACCACGGTTGAAACGTCTGTTCAGAAACAAAGAGCATGCCAAGTTGATGAGATGGCATAGAGAGGACCGTAAGAAAGACGGGAAGTTGAGAGCACCCGCTGACGGGTCGCAGTGGAGAAAAATCGAGGGAAAGTACCGGGCTGAGTTTGCAGGTGACCCAAGGAATGTATGGTTTGGTTTAAGCGCGGATGGCATTAATCCTTTCGGGGAGCAGAGCAGCAATCACAGCACCTGGCCCGTGACTCTATGTATCTATAACCTTCCTCCTTGGCTGTGCATGAAGCGGAAGTTCATTATGATGCCAGTACTCATCCAAGGCCCTAAGCAACCCGGCAACGACATTGATGTGTACCTAAGGCCATTAGTTGAAGAACTTTTACAGCTGTGGAATGGAAACGGTGTACGTGTGTGGGATGAGCACAGACAGGAGGAACTTGACCTGCATGCGTTGCTGTTTGTAACCATCAATGATTGGCCTGCTCTCAGTAACCTTTCAGGACAGACAAACAAGGGATACCACGCATGCACACACTGTTTAGCTGACACCGAAAGTATATACCTGGACAAATGCAGGAAGAATGTGTACCTGGGGCATCGTCGATTTCTTCCGACCAACCATCAATGTCGAAAGAAAGGCAAGCATTTCAAAGGTGAGGCAGATCACCGGAAGAAGCCCGCCATGCGTACCGGTGATCACGTACTTGCTATGGTCAATGATTTACAGGTAATCTTTGGAAAGGGTCCCGGCGGACTATCTGTTCCGAATGACGCTGAGGGACGCGCTCCCATGTGGAAGAAGAAATCTATATTTTGGGACCTACCCTACTGGAAAGACCTAGAGGTCCGCTCTTCAATCGACGTGATGCACGTGACAAAGAACCTTTGCGTGAACCTGCTAGGCTTCTTGGGCGTGTATGGAAAGACAAAAGATACACAGGAGGCACGGGAGGACCTGCAACATTGGCACGAAAAAGACGGCGTGCCTCCAAAGCAGTATGAAGGTCCTGCCAGCTACGCTCTTACCAAAGAAGAGAAGGAAATCTTCTTTGAATGCCTGCTCAGTATGAATGTCCCGTCTGGCTTCTCGTCGAATATAAAGGGAATAATAAATATGGCAGAGAAAAAGTTCCAGAATCTAAAGTCTCATGACTGCCACGTGATTATGACGCAACTGCTTCCGGTTGCATTGAGGGGGCTTCTACCGGAAAATGTTCGATTAGCCATTGTGAAGCTATGTGCATTCCTCAATGCAATCTCTCAGAAGGTGATTGATCCAGAAATCATACCAAGGCTAAGGAGTGATGTGGCACAATGTCTTCTCAGTTTCGAGCTGGTGTTCCCACCATCCTTCTTCAATATCATGACGCACGTCCTAGTTCATCTAGTCGACGAGATTGTCAATCTGGGCCCCGTATTTCTACCCAATATGTTCCCCTTTGAGAGGTTCATGGTAGTCCTAAAGAAATATGTCCGTAACCGCGCTAGGCCAGAAGGAAGCATCTCCATGGGCCATCAAACAGAGGATGCCATTGGGTTTTGTGTTGACTTCATTCCTGACCTTAAGAAGATTGGTCTCCCTCAATCGCGGTATGAGGGGAGACTGACTGGAAAAGGCACGCTAGGAGGGGACTCAATAATATGCAGGGACGGGCATTCTTGGTCTCAAGCACACTACATAGTTCTACAGAACTCTACCTTGGTGACCCCGTATGTCGATGAACACAAGAACATTCTGCGCTCCAAACACCCGGAGCAGTGTGATGACTGGATTACATGTGAACACATCAGGACTTTCGGCAGTTGGTTGGAAACACGTCTCAGAGGTGACAACACTGTTTCTGATGAGCTGTACTCGTTGTCTAGGGGACCATCTTCGATTGTATTGACTTACAAAGGATACGAGATAAATGGGAATACATTTTACATGATCGCCCAAGATCAAAAGAGCACCAACCAAAACAGCGGTGTCCGCTTTGATGCAGCAACCAAGAGGGGAAAGGACACATATTATGGTTACATAGTGGACATATGGGAACTTGACTACGGACATGATTTTAAGGTCCCTTTGTTTAAGTGCAAATGGGTCAATCTATCAGGAGGCGGGGTACAGGTAGAGCCACATTACGGAATGACAACAGTGGATCTGAACAATCTTGGGTACACAGACGAACCATTCGTCCTAGCCAATGATGTGGCGTAGGTTTTCTATGTGAAGGACATGTCTACCAAACCGAGAAAAAGAAAAGATAAGGAAGCGAATACATCATACGATGAGCCAAAGCGCCACATAGTTCTTTCAGGGAAAAGAGACATCGTGGGAGTGGAGGGTAAGACAGACATGTCTGAAGATTATGAAAAGTTTCATGAAATTCCTCCCTTCAAAGTCAAGGCTGACCCAAGCACCCTGTTAAGCGATGAAGAATATCCATGGTTACGGTGCAATAAGCAAAGGACACAAGCGAAGAAAAAGTGAAGACAGATGAAGTCAGAAAGGGTTGAAAATTGATGATATGGCTTTGAATGGTTCATTTTGAGCACACAAAAAGTCTGGAGTTGAAATAAGTTCAAAAAAATGAAATCCCTTTGTAACAGATGAGTTTTTGTCC
Organism: Thinopyrum elongatum; assembly: GCA_011799875.1. Taxonomy (NCBI): domain Eukaryota; kingdom Viridiplantae; phylum Streptophyta; class Magnoliopsida; order Poales; family Poaceae; genus Thinopyrum; species Thinopyrum elongatum. The sequence continues at coordinate 656,749,037 of CM022303.1, read as the reverse complement.
GAAACCCTGATACTTCGAAAGAGATTGTCCATTTTGTACACGAAGTGCATCCAGTTTTTGTCGTAACCCTCTCAAGTTTTTAGCACATGCTATGTGGGTGAAATGATGATATCATGCCAATTTTCAACCTCTTCAGAGTTCATGTGAAGTGCTTTTCAATTTCAGGGTCATTTAGCTCAAAAAAATCAGTAAATGCATGAAAAATAACATATGAAGTTAGAAAGGGTTGAAAATTGATGATGTGGCTTTGAATGGTTCATTTTGAACACACAAAAAGTCTGGAGTTCAAATAAGTTCAAAAAAATGAAATCCCCTTGTAACAGATGAGGCTTCATCCGAAACCCTGATACTTCGAAAGAGATTGTCCATTTTGTACACGAAGTGCATCCAGTTTTTGCCGTAACCCTCTCAACTTTTATGAAACTCTAATAGCAAAAATAAAAAACTAAAAGAATGAACTAGAAAACTTTAATGAAACTCTAATAGAAAAAAGAATGAACTAGAAAACTTTAATGAAACTCTAATAGCAAAAGGAATCAACTAAAATTTATGCAACTAAAATTATCAAAGTATTTTCTGTTCAAAACATTAAAAGCAAAAAGAATTTTCATAAAGAACTTTTTTTGTTAGAAACTTTAATAGCAAAAAGAATTATCATAAAGATTTTTTTTGTTAGAAACTAAAATACCAAAAACTGTTTTTGAATATAATGATAAAACACAGTAATATTAAATATCAGGAAAAAGAATCACTCCAAAATCTAATTTTATAGTAAAGTTAATCACAAACTAGTGATTCACACAAATTTCAAAGAATTCAAATTTAAACTATTTAAATTGGAAAACTAATGGCACTAACAGCAAGTTTATAATTTTTATTACCTAAAAGCAAAAAGAATCACTGAAAAACAGTTTGTATTTTGTTGTAAGTAGAAACAAAATAAAATAAATAAAGCAAAAAAGAAAACAAAAAAACTAGAATAAAAAATAAAAAAATGTCACCTATTGGGCCACCACGGCCTGAATACAACTAGAAACCCATCCATGGGCCAGGATTCAGGCCCGTAGAGGCCCAGCAGGCCCACGGGCAAAGAGTAGCAGAGAAGGCCCGAAAGCCTGTAGTTGAGAGGAGCTCGAGAGGGTCGGCACAACAGCGCTTATAAACCACTCTCGAGCTCTCTCAGCTAGCGAGGTGGGACTAAACATCCCACCGCACCGCGCCAGCGCAAGGCCTTTGGTCCCGGTTGGTAGCACCAACCGG